>NC_069469.1:9814560-10312279 GCF_026875155.1 Cherax quadricarinatus | reverse complement strand
GCATGTGAGGGCACTGGGGGGCCCCGCCCCACTAACACCCGCATGTGAGGGCGACTGACGGCCCCGCACCCCCCAACACCCCAGTGTGAGGGCGACGAGCGGCCCCCACCACTAACACCCGCATGTGAGGGCACTGAGCGGCCCGCAACCACTAACACCCCCCGCAGTGGAGGGCGACTGAGCGCCCCGCACCACTAACACCAGCACTGTAGGGCGACTGAGCGGCCCCGCACCACTAACACCAGCACTGTGAGGGCGACTGAGCGGCCCCGCACCAATAACACCCGCAGTGTGAGGGCGACTGAGCGGCCCCGCACCACTAACACCAGCACTGTGAGGGCGACTGAGCGGCCCCACACCACTAACACCAGCACTGTGAGGGCGACCGAGCGGCCCCGCACCACTAACACCAGCACTGTGAGGGCGACTGAGCGGCCCCACACCACTAACACCAGCACTGTGAGGGCGACCGAGCGGCCCCACACCACTAACACCAGCACTGTGAGGGCGACCGAGCGGCCCCGCACCACTAACACCAGCACTGTGAGGGCGACTGAGCGGCCCCACACCACTAACACCAGCACTGTGAGGGCGACTGAGCGGCCCCACACCACTAACACCAGCACTGTGAGGGCGACTGAGCGGCCCCACACCCCACACACCACTAACACCAGCACTGTGAGGGCGACTGAGCGGCCCCACACCACTAACACCTGCACTGTGAGGGCGACTGAGCGGCCCCGCACCACTAACACCAGCACTGTGAGGGCGACTGAGCGGCCCCACACCACTAACACCAGCACTGTGAGGGCGACTGAGCGGCCCCGCACCACTAACACCAGCAATGTGAGGGCCACTGAGCGGCCCCACACCACTAACACCAGCACTGTGAGGGCGACCGAGCGGCCCCACACCACTAACACCAGCACTGTGAGGGCGACTGAGCGGCCCCACACCACTAACACCAGCACTGTGAGGGCGACTGAGCGGCCTCGCACCACTAACACCAGCACTGTGAGGGCGACTGAGCGGCCCCACACCACTAACACCAGCACTGTGAGGGCGACTGAGCGGCCCCACACCAATAACACCAGCACTGTGGGGCGACTGAGCGGCCCCCACACCACTAACACCAGCACTGTGAGGGCGACTGAGCGGCCCCGCACCACTAACACCAGCACTGTGAGGGCGACTGAGCGGCCCCGCACCACTAACACCAGCACTGTGAGGGCGACTGAGCGGCCCCGCACCACTAACACCTGCGTAGGAGCGTCAGAAAATATGTGTTGTAGTTTATTTTTCAAAAAACTTTAACAAAACTCATAATTTTTTTGAGTAAAAAAAAATAAACCACATGGCATCCTGTCCTTTTGGTGACATCAAAAAACTTACAATTCCTTGAAAAAATCGAAAAAAAATGGTATGAACAAGCAGATTCCATGAAAATTTGCACAGATCTATGCACTATTTTTCATTAAGAAATAAAATAATGTTTATCGATTTTTTTCCTGTGAATATCATTGCCACCAATGAGTAATACAGATCAGTGAAGATGCTTCACAGCCTCTGTCTGCTCTCTCCATCTTGATCATTATGTGGACCCTTGATGAGTGCTGAGGCCAAAAATAAACTTTCTCCCGGTCAACTGGTGGAAACTCATGACAGCTAAAGCAGGAAAATTTACCACGTTGTTTTCAAATCATTTTTTTTTTGGCCTAACTACGTAGCCTTCCAGCATCTCTGTTTCAGTTGAGATGATCCTCTCTACTTTTCGGCAAAGTCACACTGAATTAAGAAATAGACTTGGTGTCTACATCTCACAGCTTTTTCACTCATGTTTTTTTTTTCTCTGAACGAAGGACTCTCTTTGTTTTGGTTATATCCCTTTTCTCATTTTTTCTGGGTGTGAATTCTCTGCTTACCAGCACTTTCCAGCTAGGTCCTCTCTTCTGTGCCTATTCCCACCATACTACACTCAGGAACTCTGTCATCTCTTCGAAGGTCCTTCTATATTATGGCTTCTCGTGCTTTCCACCTTCTATTCTTTCCTCTACGTTTAATTCCACAAAGTACTCAAAGTTTAGTACTGTATGGTCGTTAGCGCCCAGGTGCCAGATGTACCTGCTATAAACACTATATTCAGTCTTGCTGGCTCTCTTGTCCTGTCCTTAACATGCTGCTTAGCCATAATAACCTTCACCAACTCAATCTTCCATATTTCCAATCCCACATGTTGTTCCCAATTCTCACCGACTATTTCATCGTGGCTGAAATCACTGATGACTGGTAGCTTTGCTTTACAGATAGTGTATACTGGCAAGAAAACCGGCAGTACACGTGACAGAATTAATTGACAAAGAGCAGAGTGATACGTCATACAGGCTACAGAGGATGCCTACATATAAGGAACTGTTATATACAATGACATTATTTTAAACTGCATATATTAAACTATCATTCACTATGAATTAAAAGGAGGCACTTTTCCCCTCATATATACACTGCCAACTGTGGTAGCTCACACTAAATGAGCAAATCTGAAAGGAAAATAAGTATTACCCAACAGGAGTGAACAAAACCTCAACTGGATCTGTGCTCAGGATAAAACTTTCTAAGAAGAACACTTATTGTAAAAAAGAAACGTCACGCGAAACGTCACGCCAAACTAGAGAGCCTCATTTTTCTTGCCTTACACCGCTGGAAGAAAAGCTGGAACAAATCTGAGAGATAAGTAAGCAACCGCAAGGTATACAGAGAAGAGAACTTAGTGACAATAATGTTTGAGGATGACGAGAGTGAAGCTAGTAGAAGACATTATAACAACAATGATCTTACAAGTACATATCAATGAAAATAGGGCAGGATCAAAGGTAGATTTAAAGGCAACAGGTGTCCTGTCAGTCCTGGACAGTAATATTGTAGGATGGGGGTTAACTGTGTACAGACCGAGATCTTTGTTCCCTTTCAAAAGGCAGAATTAAATGCCTCAAGAGGTCACAAGAGACGATGAGATAAGTCATTAAATAAACCCAAGATAAACCATAATGTAAGACCAATGTCAATACACAAAAAAACCGCACACAGGACACGGTAACTTATGACGACGTTTCGGTCCGATTTGGACAATTAATTAGTCCCAGGTTGTCTTAAGTTTCAGTCCTCACGTGCGGGATATTTGTGAATTGTTCCAGTCATGGTATTGTGCCTTTTTATTCTTTATCAGATGTGAACACAAACCGTACAGGAACTTGCGCCAACAACCCCAATTAAAGGAAAGAGCAAGCAACTCAAACACCAGAAATAACAACAGAGCACTCAACTGTGTCTGCCTTATCCCTGAGGTGTTTGCAAATTTAGAGAGACTGGTGACAGAAATCGATTATGTAAATGTGACCATCCAAAGAAATACCTACATCTCAAACCTTTTCATACGAAAATGTGCTATAGTTCAGTAAACAAGAAACAAAAATTGTCCGATTGAGACACTTATGCAACATATGAGAATCTTTGTTGAAGAAACGTTTCGCCACACAGTGGCTTCATCAGTCCAATACAAGGCAGAAAGGTATAAGGAGAGGAGGAGTTGAGGTAATCAGTCCCTCAACCTGGAATCGATGTGTTCAGTCCATCACTCTTGTAGGAAGTAGAGCATTGTGCCCGTGAAGTGGCTTATATACTGTAGTCAGGTGAGTGGAAGTAGGAGGAGGAGGCGGGATCACAGTGGAACCATCCACAATCTTCAACTTGTCAGTTTTCATAACCATTCATCACGTCTGTCAGACACTGCAACATCATGGGATCTTGATACAATGAATTCTTCAACACTTGTCCAACCTTTGGACGAAGACCTACTTACACTAGTGGATGATCCCACTGTGATCCCGCCTCCTCCTGCTTCCACTCACCTGAATAGAGTATATAAACGACTTTTCTGGCCCTATGCTGTACTTCCTACATAAGTGATGGACTGAATGCATCAATTCCAGGCTGAGGGACTGATTACTTCAAACTCCTCCTCTCTTTATACCATTCTGCTTTGTGCTGGACTGATGAAGCCACTGTGTGGCGAAACGTTTCCTCAATAAAGATTCCCATATGTTGCATAAGTGTCTCGATCTTCAACTTGTCGGTTTTCAAAACAATTAATCACAAAAATTTTCCAGCATCCCACATGTAAGGAACCAGGCGAGTTAAGCCTCATTAATATCACACTGACAGTGGCAGTTAAAATCCTACAGACACCGGAATATTTTTAGTTACAGGAAGCCAATAAGAATGGCAAGAAATAATAGGAATATATTCCCACCTGGGAGCCATGTTGGGCTGGACACAGTCAGTGGCGGATTTGTCACAGACACAGATATTAATGCCAACAAAGACATTCGAAGCATAACAAAAAAAAAATATAGCATTATTTATGTTTGAAAATATACAATGTCTCAAACAAATAACAACAAAATACCGTTTGTTAGTGGACTGCTCACAGAGTCCAATGATAAGTTGGCAGCTTTTACAGACACACACACACACACACACACACGCACACACACACACACACACACACACACACACACACACACACACACACACACACACACACACCTATATTAAAGACTACCTTAACGAAATAATACCGGGGTTCTGTCTACTTAATTGCGAGAGGAAACAGTCATCCTGGGTGGTGCTGGGGGAGGGGGGGCATCAAGGGTGGTGCTGGGGGAGGGGGGGCATCAAGGGTGGTGCTGGGGGAGGGGGGCATCAAGGGTGGTGCTGGGGGAGGGGGCATCAAGGGTGGTGCTGGGGGAGGGGGGGGCATCAAGGGTGGGGTGCTGGGGGAGGGGGCAATCAAGGGTGGTGCTGGGGGAGGGGGGCATCAAGGGTGGTGCTGGGGGAGGGGGGCATCAAGGGTGGTGCTGGGGGAGGGGGGGCATCAAGGGTGGTGCTGGGGGAGGGGGGGCATCAAGGGTGGTGCTGGGGGAGGGGGGCATCAAGGGTGGTGCTGGGGAGGGGGGGCATCAAGGGTGGTGCTGGGGGAGGGGGGGCATCAAGGGTGGTGCTGGGGGGGGGGGCATCAAGGGTGGTGCTGGGGGAGGGAGGAATCAAGGGTGGTGCTGGGGGAGGAGGGAATCAAGGGTGGTGCTGGGGGAGGGGGAGTCAAGGGTGGTGCTGGGGGAGGGGGTAATCAAGGGTGGTGCTGGGGGAGGGGGAATCAAGGGTGGTGCTGGGGAGGGGGGGAATTCAAGGGTGGTGCTGGGGGAGGGGGAATCAAGGGTGGTGCTGGGGGAGGGGGAATCAAGGGTGGTGTGGGGGAGGGGGAATCAAGGGTGGTGCTGGGGAGGGGAGAATCAAGGGTGGTGCTGAGGGAGGGGGTAATCAAGGGTGGTGCTGGGGGAGGGGGGAATCAAGGGGTGGTGCTGGGGGAGGGAGGAATCAATGGTGGTGCTGGGGGAGGGGGGAATCAAGGGTGGTGCTGGGGGAGGGGGGAATCAAGGGTGGTGCTGGGGGAGGGGGAATCAAGGGTGGTGCTGGGGGAGGGGGAATCAAGGGTGGTGCTGGGGGAGGGGGAATCAAGGGTGGTGCTGGGGGGAGGGGGGTAATCAAGGGTGGTGCTGGGGGAGGGGGGAATCAAGGGTGGTGCTGGGGGAGGGGGGAATCAAGGGTGGTGTTCTGGGGGAGGGGGGAATCAAGGGTGCTGTGGGGAGGGGGGGAATCAAGGTGGTGCTGGGGGGGGGGGGGAATCAAGGGTGGTGCTGGGGGAGGGGGAATCAAGGGTGGTGCTGGGGGAGGGGGGAATCAAGGGTGGTGCTGGGGGAGGGGGAATCAAGGGTGGTGCTGGGGGAGGGGGGAATCAAGGTGGTGTGGGGGAGGGGGAATCAAGGGTGGTGCTGGGGGAGGGGGGAATAAGGGGTGGTGCTGGGGGAGGGGGATTGAGGTTTGGGTCAATTAGAACCGGCTCATTTGCGCTGGGGGTTACTTAAGAATGATGTAGTATTAGTTTCTGCTGTAAAGATTGAAACTAGTTATTGTACTTGTATATAAACCACCAGATGCAACATCTCACCAGTTTAAAAAACCAGCTGTTGTAAACAGAATATTTTCTGGATTATTATTATTATAATCAAGGGGGAAGCGCTAAACCGGAGGATTATACAGCGCCTGGGGGGGGGGATGTGGAAGGCATTCAGGCTTAATTCGGGGAACTGGAGCACAGATCCAATTCCCTAAATCAAGAGCCCCTCACCAACATCAAGGAACCTTCCTTGAGGGGAATATTTTCTGGAAACTCTCACAAACCCGGTCCCAAACATCCAGTTAGATACTTGAACTTAAGACATCTAAAATGGAAAAATTTTAGTAAATATTGTAAGAACAGAGAAAATTCCAGGAGCCAATTTAGATGAAGAGTTTCACACAAGTGATCTATTAAGTCTCTCTAATACACTCGCTTTAAGCCAACAAATAGTGGAACTTAAAAGACGAGAAAACATCCTCGACCTTATAATAACGATCAATGATGATCAAGTACGAAATATAAGCCTCAGCACAGAGCTGCATACACACGAGGAGCTAAGACTCGACCCCTGCAACCACAAATAGGTGAGTACACGAGTCCTCAGCATTAAAACTCAAGTAGTCATGAGGGCGCGTTCACCAAACTTAACATTGACAAGAACACTAATCGGGTGCAAATATATTTTGTCCTTAATGAAGGAAGCTGGGAAGATAAAGATATATATATAATATATATATATATATATATATATATATATATATAATATATATATATATATAATGCAAGGAATTCGCAAGATCAGGCGAAATATACACAAATACTGATCTCTGGCTGAAGGAGACTCGAACCTACGAACCTTGGAACAAGGTACGCAGTGCTTTACCAGTCTACCCCACACTGGACCAATACCTTGGAGTCCAGCTTACGCTAGTCTCCTTCAGCCAGAGATCAGCGTTTGTGTATATTTCACCTGCATCTTGCGAATTCCTTGCATTGTTAATATCTCTAGTAAGGCTGATCATGCAGGGGATGAGATGAAAAGCTGTAAGCCTTCTCCCTGAAAGCTGGCTGCCTTGGATCAAAGTCTAGCGCAAGCTGGACTCCAAGGTATTGGTCCAGTGTGGGTAGATTGGTAAAGCACTGCGTACCTTGTTCCAAGGTTCGTAGGTTCGAGTCTCCTTCAGCCAATATATATATATATATATATATATATATTATATATAAATATATATATATATATATATATATATATATATGAAGGGGGTGGAGCTGCCAGCCACAGGGACACCCAGAAGACCCGAAAATATGAAGACCTTCCCCCTTGCTACAACTTCATCCCAATATTGTCGGAGAAGCATGGAGCATGGGGCAAATGTGCTTTAAAGTTCCTCAAAGAACTGGGTGAAAACTCATCATAGAAACCAAGGACGACAGGGCGGCCAGCTTCCTCTTTCAGAGACTCACTGTTGCGATCCAGAGAGGAAATGCCAGCAGCATTCTAGGCACGTGGCTCACTGCCGGGGAGCTGGACGAAGTATTCGAGATGAAGCTCTGAGTTATCTTTGTCGTTTTACTCCCAACTGTATTTTTGTCAGTGCATTTTAGTCAATGTATTTTGTCTTTAAATAAAGTATCTATAAAATATAGGGGGTGGTAGGAGAAAACAATTTTCAAACAGCTTCAGGGAGAACCTTGAGTTTTTCCTGAAGCAAGTTTATTCTTTTCTCTGAGGATGAGGGTCCCCAGGACAGTTCTAGAGGTGGTACCTTCCTATAATATATATACGTATATATATAAATATATATAATATTAAATATATATATAAATATATATATATATATATATATATATATATATAATATATATATATATTAATATTTATATATATATATATATATATATATATATATATGCAATAAGATCACAGTAAACAGGTGATTTCAGAATATGCAAAACAACCACTCTGAAAGAATAGAGAAATTCCAAGCGCTTTCGTGACTACTCACATTATCCTTGATAATGTGAGTAGTCACGAAAGCGCTTGGAATTTCTCTATTCTTTCAGTGGTTTTTTGCATATATATATATATTATATAATATATATATATAACTATATATATATATATATATATATATATATATATATATATATATATATAGGGAAAACAATCGCTGACAAGCGATTTTAACAATGCAAGACAAGCCACGGGGGGGGGGGGGGAATCTTTAGCTCCAATACTTTCACACTTCTCAGTGCGTCATCAGGAGCTGTGCAATGTTGCAAAGGCAGCACAGAAGTAGGTTAAGTTTTCAGAGTACAGATCCTGATGATGCACTGAGAAGTGTGAAAGTACTTTAGCTAAAGATTTCCACCCCCGTGACTTTTCTTGCAAATATATATATATATATATATATATATATATATATATATATATATATATATATATAGTATAATATATATATATACAGCTAAAATCCTGGATCCGTATCATTGCCTAGAGGATCAAGTCTGTGTCGCCAGACGTATGCTCATGGCACATACCACACAGGAAAAAAAGAAGATGAAAGCTAGAGAGATGCTCCCTTTACAGACGACTCGCAGAACTTCTCAAGGGTGCTACACTGTCCTAATTGTGGAAGAAAACAATGGCCAGACAAATATTATGAATCTTAAAGAATCCTGGAAAGGAAGAAGCAACTAAAAGCAATAAATGAAACAAAAAAAATCAAAATTCTTCTCATATGCAAAATTCAGGACGAAGATTACATCCAGTATGAGGTTCTTGCTTCAGTAAGATGGAATTTGCACTGATGTTAGGAACAAAATTAGTAAAATACTGAAGTCTCAATATGACTCTGTGTCCAGTAAGCCATTAATCAGACTAAAAGTCAACAACCCGAGTTGACTGATAAAGTCAGAGATACATGTCCACGCATTCTGCCTCAGAACCAGACTCGTGGAATTCCATGTTCATCAAGAAGCCCCTATCACATGCCTTAAATATTTTATGGAGAGGGAGTCTAGACACGGGGGTTATCCCCCCGTCGTTAAAAACGACATATATCGCCCTACTCCACGAAAGTGGCAGCAAAGCAATAGCAAAAAACTACAGACTGATAGCTCTGACGTTCCACATTATGAAGACCACAAACTACATGTATACTCAACACATGCATAACCCGAAGGAGCAAGGGTTTAGAGCAGGTTGCTCCTGCTTCGGGCAACTACTGGATCATTATGACATGGTCGTATATGCAATGTAAGACAAATCGTAGCATGCATAGACTGGAATAACTGGAAATGGAGGTGGATAGATATTTAATTTAATAACAGTGAACAAAGTGGATACACAAATAACTCGCACATACTAGACTGAAACTTACGACGTTAATGATCCAAGTCGGACAGAAACATCATCTTAAGTTTTAGTCTCCTACGTGCGGGTTATTTGCGTATTGTTCCAGTCTCGGTATTGTGCCTTTTTTTTCTCTAAACAGATTGAAATCAAAGACTGCTATAGTGAAAAACTTTGTTTTTGCCAAGGCACTGTACTGGCACCTGTAATCTTTCTCATATTAGACACAGAGGTATAAATCATAACACTGTATCATCCTTTGTATAGGATACTAGGATCTGCATGAGAATGGCATCAACTGAGGACACAACAAACCTAGTTGATGAAAATAAAGTCTTCCAGTGGGTCGCTGACAACTATACGATGTTCACTGAGGACAAATTTCAGTAATTTCTTTAAGGAATGATCGTGTAAATAAAGACCAGAACGGAAAATTGAACAAACTCGAATCACTCAATAGAGTGCAAGATTAAAGTGGGATATATGAGAGTGATAATGTTTGAAGATCTCACCTTCATGGATCACAACAGTGTTACTCTATCACGACCCCAAGGAAAATGATAGGCTGGTTAACTAGACTTTCATAATAACAGATGCCAAGATACTGATAATACTCTCTAAGTCATTTGTTCTCTTTAAGCTAAAGCAACTCCGGTGATAGCAGGCGGAATTGTAGATATGGATAATGTGCAGAGAACCTTCATGCTCACAAAGATTCGATTAAGCACATAAATTACTGAGAACGTTTGAAGTCCCTTGATTTGTACTCCTTGAAGCAGGTGAGAATGGTACATTAGTCCCAAATCTTCTCACACAAGTTGTGTCCCATGAAACTAAGAGGCTTGACAGAGGATGCAAATACCCCCAATGTGTACTCGTGAAATGGGTACACCAAGGTGACCTCAGTAAAGGTGGGACCAAGACCTTTCGTCGTCCTCCCACAATACATAATGAGGATTACCAACAGACCCCCTGGTTGTCTTCGAGAAGGAACTGTATAAGTTTCTCAGGTTAATGACTGATCAGCCAGGCTGTGGTGTTTACGTTGGACTTCGTGCGGCCAGCACTAACAGAATGGTTGATCAGATCATCCACCGGAAAGGCTGGTCAGGGACCAGGGAGGTGGCATTGTTGTTGCTGCTGCTGATGATGTTGCTGCTTCTGCTGTTGCTACTGTTGTTGCTGATGTTGTTGTTGCTGCTGCTTCTTCTGTTGCTACTGTTGTTACTGTTCTGCTTTTGCTGTTATTGCTGCTGCTACTGCTGTTAAGCTGTTGCTGTTGTAGCTATTGCTGCTGCCGTTGTTTCTGTTGCTGCTCTGCTGTTTTTGCTGCTATGGTGCACACTGTTATTCAGCTTATGCTTTCGTGAGGTAGTTATCAATTGTCAAAAGGCATTTGTCGATAGTCACTTAGCCTGTGGTGTTGTAGTGTGTGTGTACTCATCTAGTTGTGGTTGCAAGGGTCGATTCACAGCTCCTGGCTCCGCTTCTTCACTGGTAGCTACTAGGTCACTCTTCCTGCTCCATGAGCATTATCATACCTCTTTTTAAAGCTATGTATGGATCCTGCCTCCTCTACATCACTTTCCAGATTATTCCACTTCCTGACAACTCTGTGACTGAAGAAATACTACCTAACATCCCTGTGATTTATCTGAGTCTTCAACTTCCAACTGTGACCCCTTGTTGCTGTGTCCCATCTCTGGAACATCTTGTCTCTGTCCACCTTGTCGATTTCTCTTAATATTTTATGTCGTTATCATATCTCCCCTATCTCTCCTGTCCTCCAGTGTCGTCAGGCTGATTTCCCTTAACCTCTCTTCGTAAGACATGTCCCTTAGCTTCGGAACTAGTCTTGTTGCAAACCATTGCACTTTCTCTAATTTCCTTATGTTCTTGGTGCTGCATATTCCAATATAGGCCTAACGTACACAGTGTACAGGGTCTTGAACGATTCCTTACTGAGGTGTCAGAATGCTGTTTTTAGGTTTGCTAGGCACCCGTATGCTACAGCCGTTATTTTTATTTGATGTGCGCCTCAGATGTGCCCGGTGTTATACCCACCTCAAGATCCATTTCCTTGAATAAGGTTTGAAGTCTCTGGCACCCTAGATTGTACCCAGTCGGAGGTCTTCTTTGCCCTTCCCCAGTCTTCATGACTTTGCACTTGGTGGGGTTGAACTCCAGGAGCAAGTTCCTGGACCAGGCCTGCAACCTGTTCAGATCCCTTTGTAGTTCTGCCCGGTACTCGTCCCATTGAATTCTCATCAATTTCACACCATCTGCAAGCAGGGACACTTCTGAGACTATTCCTTTCGTCATGTAGTTCACATATACCAGAAACAGCACCGGTCCTAGGATTGATCCCTGTGGAACCCCGCTCATCACAAGCGCCCACTCTGACACCTCGCCACGTACGATGATCCGCTGTTGTCTTCCCGACAGGTATTGCCTGATCCATTGCAGTGCCTTCCCTGTTATACCTGCTTAGTCCTCCAGCTTTTGCACTAATCTCTTGTGTGGAACCTTGTCAAACGCCTTCTTACAGTCCATGAAAATGCACTCTACCTACCCCTCTCTCTCCTGTCTTACTACTGTCGCCCTGTCATAGAACTTCAGCAGGTTTGTGACACAGGATTTCCCGTCCCTGAAACTTTGCCGGTTAAGCTAATTCCTTTCTAGGTGCTCCACCACTCTTCTCCTGATAATCTTCTCCATGACTTTGCATACTATACATGTCAGTGAAACTGGTCTGTAGTTCAATGGTTCGTGTCTATCTCCTTTTTTAAAAATTGGGACTATGTTGGCTGTCTTCCATACCTCAAGTAGTAGCCCTGTCTCGATAGATGTGTTGAAGATTGCTGTTAGTGGTACACATAGCGCCTCTGCGCTCTCTCTCAGGACAGATGGAGAGATGTTATCCGGCCCCATCGCCTTTGAGGTATCTAGCTGGCTTAGCAGCCTCTTCACTTCTCCCTTGGTTGTATGAATTGCATCCAACACTTGATGGTGTACTCCACCTCTCTGTCTTTCTGGAGTCCCTTCTGTCTGCTCTGTGAACACTTCTTTGAATATCATGTTGAGCTCCTCACATACTTTGTGGTCCTTTCTTGTGAACACTCCTCCTTCCTTCCTCATTTTGATTACCTGGTCCTTGACTATTGTTTTCCTACTGATGTGGCTATACAACAGCTTCGGGTCAGATTTGGCGTTCATTGCTATATCATTTTCCTACTGTCGTTGGGCCTCCCTTCTTACCTGTGCATATTCATTTCTGGTTCTACGACTGCTCTCCTTATTCTCCTGGGTCCTTTGCCTTCTATACTTCTTCAATTCTATAGCACACTTGGTTTTGGCCTCTCTACACCTTTGGGTGAACCAAGGGCTCATCCACGCCTTCTCATTATTTCTGTTACTCTTGGGTACCTCTTCTCAGCTTCTTTGCATACTGTTGTCACATATTCCATCATCTTGTTTACTGCCTTCCTTGTCAGTTCTCTGTCCCTCTGAACCCCGTACAGGAAATTCTTCATGGCTGTGTAGTCCCCTCTCTTGTAGTTTGGCTTCATTCATCTTGCCTTTCCTGCTTCCTTCTCCACTTGTAACTCTATGTATTCGAAGCTCAAAACCACGTGGTCACTGGCCCCGAGGGGTCTATCATATGTGATGTCCTCGATATCAGCACTACTCAAGGTGAATACTATGTCCAGTCTTGCTGGTTCATCCTCTCCTCTCCTCTCTGGAAGTGTCCCTTACATGTTGGTACATGAGGTTTTCCACCTCCATCATCTTAGCTCTCTACATTTCTGGGCCCCCATGTGACTCCAGGTTCTCCCAATCAGCAGTTTTGCCCTGCTCGCATGAGCCCTTCTGGCCACTTCAGCCAGTGTGTCAACCATTGCTCTGTTACTCTCATACTCTTGCCTTGGCCTCCTGTTGTTCTGCAGTGGCTTATACATTACTGCAATTACCACCTTGGGGCCTCTAGACTGAAGTGTTCCTATTATGTAGTTTCTTGCTTCTCGTCTGTTTCCACACTCCAGCTCATCAAAATCCCACTGATTTTTGATGAGCTGTGCCACTCCTCCACCTCATCTGTCTATCCTCAGGATCTGATATCCCATTGGAAAGATGGCATCTGTTATCATTCCCATGAGCTTGGTTTCTGTGAGAGCTATGATGTCCAGTGATGCCTCTGTGAATCTTTCCAGTCACTCCTCCCACTTATTCGTTATTCCATCAGCATTGGTGTACCATACCTTCAGTTTTCTCTCCAACACTGTATTCTGGGGGGTCTGTGGGTGACCTGGCAGTGTGCTCTGGGATTCTACAGCATCGTGTGGGGTGAGGGCTGTAAGTGTGGGGTGAGGGCTGTAAGTGTGGAGTGTGGGTTGTGTTGGGAGAGCATATTTGGCTTTGGGGTTCTGAGGGTGGTTCTGTGTGTGCCTGCATTTGTTACTCTGCCCTGTTCTGGTTATCCTTTGCTGACTCTGCCCTTGTCTCTCTTCTTTGCCCATTTTGCTTCTGTGTCCTCTCCCTCAGCTGTCGTTCTGCTCTTGTTCTTTCGTGCTCTAGGAACACCCTCTTGCATGTTGATGGTTCCTTTAGCAGTGGTCTCTCTTGCAGGATCCTTTTCTGTACCGTTTTTGTCTTGAAAACCAATTTTATTGGCCAAGCGTATGCGTGTGTGTGTGTGTGTGTGTGTGTGTGTGTGTGTATTCACCTATGCATTTCCTGCCTCCATTAAGCCACTTGCCAGACTATTCCACTTCCTGACAACTCTATTACTATTGAAATACTTCCTAACATCTCTTTGACTCATCTGAATCGTCAGCTTCCAATTGTGACTACATGTTTCTGTGTCCCATCTCTGGAACATCCTGTCTCCATCCACTTCGTCAATTTTTTGCAGCATTTTGTATGTCGTTATCATGTCTCTCCTAACCCTCCTATCCTCTAGTGTCGCCAGGCTGATTTCCCTTAACCTTTCTTCGTAGGTCATTTCCCGTAGCTCTGGAATTAGTCTTGTTGTAAACCTTTACACTTTCACTAATTTCTTGACGTGCTGGACCAGGTGTGCGTTTCAAACTGGGCCTTATGTGTACGGTGTACAGAGTCTTGAACGATTCCTTACTGAGATATCAGAGTGCTATTCTCAGGTGTGTGTGTGTGTGTGTGTACGTGTGTACTCACCTATTTGTACTCACCTATTTGTGGTTGCAGGGGTCGAGTCATAGCTCCTGGCCCCGCCTCTTCGCTGATTGCTACTAGGTCCTCTCTCTCCCTGCCCCAGGAGCTTTATCATACCTCGCCTTAAAACTATGTATGGTTCCCGCCTCCACTACGTCACTTTCTAGGCTATTCCACGGTCTGACTACTCTATGATTGAAGAAATACTTCCTAACATCCCTTTGATTCATCTGAGTCTTCAACTTCCAATTGTGACCTCTTGTGTCTGTGTCCCATCTCTGGAACATCCCGTCTTTGTCCACCTTGTCTATTCCGCACAGTATTTTATATGTCGTTATCATGTCTCCCCTGACTCTCCTGTCCTCCAGTGTCGTCAGGCCGATTTCCCTCAACCTTTCTTCGTAGGGCAATCCCCGTAGCTCTGGGACTAGCCTTGTTGCAAACTTTTGCACTTTCTCTAATTTCTTGACGTGCTTGACTAGGTGTGGATTCCAAACTGGTGCTGCATACTCCAGTATGGGCCTGACGTAGATGGTATACAGAGCCTTAAACGAATCCTTACTGAGGTATCGGAACGCTATCCGTAGGTTTGCCAGGCGCCCGTATGCTGCAGCAGTTATCTGATTGATGTGCACCTCAGGAGATATGCTCGGTGTTATACTCACCCCCAGATCTTTTTCCTTGAGTGAGGTTTGCAGTCTTTGGCCATCTAAACTATATTGTGTCTGCGGTCTTCGTTGCCCTTCCCCAATCTTCATGACTTTGCATTTGGCAGGGTTAAACTCAAGAAGCCAGTTGCTGGACCAGGCTTGTAGCCTGTCCAGGTCTCTTTGTAGTCCTGCCTGATCCTCATCCGATTTGATTCTTCTCATTAACTTCACATCATCTGCAAACAAGGACACTTCTGAGTCTATCCCTTCCGTTATGTCGTTCACATATACCAAGAACAGCACAGGTCCTAGGACTGACCCCTGTGGAACCCCGCTTGTCACAAGCGCCCACTCTGACACCTCGTCACGTACCATGACTCGTTGTTGCCACCCTGTCAGGTATTCTCTGATCCATTGCAGTGCCTTTCCTGTTATGTGTGCCTGATCCTCTAGCTTTTGCAGTAACCTCTTGTGAGGAACTGTGTCGAAGGCCTTTTTGCAGTCCAAAAAAATGCAGTCGATCCACCCCTCTCTCTCTTGTCTTACTTCTGTCACCTTGTCATAAAACTCTAGTAGGTTTGTGACACAGGATTTTTCTTCCCTGAAACCGGGCTGGTTGTCAATTATACACTTGCTTCTTTCCAGGTGCTCCACCACTCTCCTCCTGATGATCTTCTCCATGACCTTGCATACTATACACGTTAGTGATACAGGTCTGTAGTTTAGTGTGTGTATGTGTGTGTGTACTCACCTAGTTGAGGTTGCAGGGGTCGAGTCCAAGCTCCTGGCCCCGCCTCTTCACTGGTCGCTACTAGGTCACTCTCCCTGAACCATGAGCTTTATCGTACCTCTGCTTAAAGCTATGTATGGATCCTGCCTCCACTACATCGCTTCCCAAACTATTCCACTTCCTGACTACTCTGTGGCTGAAGAAATACTTCCTAACATCCCTGTGATTCATCTGTGTCTTCAACTTCCAACTGTGTCCCCTTGTTGCTGTGTCCCATCTCTGGAACATCCTGTCTTTTTCCACCTTGTCAACTCCTCTCAGTATTTTGTATGTCGTTATCATGTCCCCCTATCTCTCTTGTCCTCCTGTGTCGTCAGGTTGATTTCCCTTAACCTCTCCTTGTAGGACATACCTCTTAGCTCTGGGACTAGTCTTGTTGCAAACTTTTGCACTTTCTCTAGTTTCTTTACGTGCTTGGCTAGGTGTGGGTTCCAAACTGGTGCCGCGTACTCCAATATGGGCCTAACGTACACGGTGTACAGGGTCCTGAATGATTCCTTATTAAGACGTCGGAATGCTGTTCTGATGTTTGCTAGGCGCCCATATGCTGCAGCAGTTATTTGGTTGATGTGCGCTTCAGATGTGACTGGTGTTATACTCACCCCAAGTTCTTTTTCCTTGAGTGAGGTTTGTAGTCTCTGGCCCCCTAGACTGTACTCCGTCTGCGGTTTTCTTTGCCCTTACCCATTCTTAATGACTTTGCACTTGGAGGGGTTGAACTACAGGAGCCAATTGCTGGACCAGGTCTGCAGCCTGTCCAGATCCCTTTGTAGTTCTGCCTGGTCTTCGATCGAATGAATTCTTCTCATCAACTTCACGTTATCTGCAAACAGGGACACCTCAGAGTCTAGTCCTTCCGTCATGTCGTTCACAAATACCAGAAACAGCACTGGTCCTAGGACTGTCCCCTGTGGGACCCCGCTGGTCACAGGTGCCCACTCTGACACCTCCCCACGTACCATGACTCGCTGCTGTCTTCCTGACAACTATTCCATGATCCATTGTAGTGCCTTCCCTGTTATCCCTGCTTGGTCCTCCAGTTTTAGCACTAATCTCTTGTGTGGAACTGTCAAACGCCTTCTTGTAGTCCGAGAAAATGCAATCCACCCACCCCTCTCTCTCTTGTCTTACTGCTGTCACCATGTCGTAGAACTCCAGTAGGTTTGTGACACAGGATTTCCCGTCCCTGAAACCATGTTGGCTGCTGTTGATGAGATCGTTCCTTTCTAGGTGTTCCACCACTCTTCTCCTGATAATCTTCTCCATGACTTTGCATACTATACATGTCAGTGACACTGGTCTGTAGTTTAGTGCTTCATGTCTGTCTCCTGTGTGTGTGTGTGTGTGTGTGTGTGTGTGTGTGTGTGTGTGTGTGTGTGTGTGTGTGTGTGTGTGTGTGTGTATCAGTCGGTGTGCATCGCGGTCATGAACAGGATGTAGGTCAGCTCCCCCTCCTCTATCCCCTCCATGCCCACATCCCGTCCCACCCAATACCAACCTCCCAGTCCCGTACCTCCGCCCTCACTACCTCCCACCCCTTCCTTCCTCCCCATCCCACCCTACCCACCATTAACTCTCCCTTTTCCCACCGCTATCTACGTAACGATCAACTGCATAATTAAAGGCCAGGATATATGCGCGGACACGCCAGGGTGGGTTGGGAGCTGGGGGGGGGGGTGGACATGCACTGCTACATGCCTAGGCTAAGGCACACTGTGTCTAGGACACGTCAAGGTGGGTGGTAGGAGCTGGAAGGATGGACATGTACTGCTACATGTCCAGGCTAAGACATACTGTGTCTAGGACACGCCAGGGTGGGTGGTAGGAGCTGGGAGGGTGGACATGCAGTGCATGTCAAGGACACGGATTAAGACACGTGAAACTCTACAGCAACCCAAAAAAAACTAACAATTATTATTGTGATATTAACCCTGGAGGGTTAATAATCCAGGATAACCCTGGAGGGTTAACAATCTAGGATAACCCTGGAGGGTTAAAATCTAGAATAACCCTGGAGGGTTAACAATCTAGGATAACCCTGGAGGGTTAATAATCCAGGATAACCCAGGAGGGTTAATAATTCAGGATAACCCTGGAGGGTTAACATCCCAGGATAACCTTGGAGAATTAATATACCAGGATAAGCCCATAGACTTAATATTAGAAGATAATCCAATAAGGTTAATATCTCAGGATAACGTGAGAATATACCTTGATAACCTTAGATAAATCCCAGAATAAGTCAGTCAGGTGAATATCACGGGATAAGCCAGTTACGTTAATATCCCAGGCTAAGCCAGTTAGGATAATATCCAAGGATAAGCCAGAAAAATCCTGGAGGTTTAAAATCTCAGGATACACCTGACTGGCTAACAAAGGATAATTGGTAGGGATAATGTGTCAGGATAACCATGGAGGGTTAATATCCCAGCAAAAGCCAAGAAAACCAAAGAACGAGGATTATTCCAAATGAGGACCTTAAATCCTGCCCAGGATGCTATCTTAGGTCCTTCCCGGGATGCTATCTAAGGTCTTCCCCAGGATGCTGTCTTATGTCTTCCCCAGGATCCTATCTTATGTCCTTCCCCAGGATGCTAACTCAAGTTCTTAGATCCATTCCCAGGATCCTATCTTACGTCCTCCCCAGGATGTTATCTCAGTTACTTCCCAGGAAAATATCTTAGGAGCTTTCCCATGATTCTATCTTAGGTCCTTCCTCAGGATATATTAGGTCTTTCCTAGGACGCTATCTTAGGTCCTCCCCATGATGCTGTCTTAGGTCCTTCCCAGGATGCTATCTTAGGTTCTCCCCCAGGATTCTATTTTAGGTCCTCCACAGGATGCTATCTTAGGTCCCCCAGGATGCTATCTTAGATCCTCCACAGAATGCTATCTTAAGTCCTTCACAGGATGCTATCTTGGGTTCTCCCCCAGGATACTATTTAGGCCCTTTATAGGATATCTTAGGTCCTCCCATGATGTTATCTTAGGTCCTACCAGGATGCTATTATAAATTATCGGCATACTATCTTAAACCATCCTCCCCAGGATACTATATTAGGTTTTCCGCAAGATACTATCTTAGCACCTCCCCAGGAAGCTACTTTAGTTTCTCCCAGAATACTATCTAAGCACCTCCCAGGATACCATCTTAGTTCCTCCCCAGGATACTATTTTAGGTCCTCCCAAGGATACTTACGTCCTCCCAGGATCCTATTTTAGTTCCTTCTCAGGATACTATCTTAGTCCCGCCCAGGATACTATCTTAGGTACTCCCCAGGATACTATCTTAGGAACTCCCCAGGATACTATTTTAGGTCCTCCCCAGGATGCTATCTTAGGTCCTCCCCACTCAATCTTAGGTCCTCCCCAGGATGCTATCTTAGGTCCTCCCCAGGATGCTATCTTAAGTCCTCCCCAGGATACTATCTTAGATCCTCCCCAGGATGCTATCCTAGGTCCTCCCCCAGGATACTATCTTATGTCCTCCCCTGCATACTATCTTAGGTCATCTCCCAGGATACTATCTTAGGTGCTCCCAGCATACTATTTTAGGTCCTCCCCATGATACTAAGCTCCTCCCCATGATACTAAACTCCTCCCCCCGGATACTATCTTAGGCCCTCCCCAGGATTCTGTCTTAGATCCTCCCCAGGATACTATCTTAGGTCCTCAGAATACTATTTTAGGTCCTCCCCAGGATACAATCTTAAGTCCTCCTCCAGGATACCAGCCCCTAACTTCTAGGTATGTGTTTATTGCTTGCTAGGGGTCATGTCGGCCTCCCTGCCCGAGATGCGACCCGGGCCTTCTGGTTTGAGTTGAAGATGCTATCACTCAACTACGAGATATGATTTAGCTGGGAAAGCTTAAATTGAAGCAAGAAATTTTAGCTGAAGAAAGAAGTCTCAGCTGAATCAAGACGTTTTAGCCGAAGCAGGGTGCATTACCTGAAGCAAGACATAGCTGAAGCAAGACGTTTAATCTGAAGCAAGGTGCTTTACCTAAAGCAAGACGTTTTTTCTGAAGCAAGGTTACTTGAAGCAAGATGTTTTAGCTGAAGCACGATGAATTAGCTGAGGACGTTTTAGCTGAACCAAGAAGTTATTGTTAAATTAAGACTTTTAGCTGAACAGGACGTCAAAGCTGAAACAAGAAGCTTCAGCTGAAGAAACTGGCAATATCTGAAGCAAGAAATTGCAGCTGAAGCATGTGGTTTTGGCTGAAGCAAAACGTCTGTGCATTTCAACAAAGAAAAGACAAAGAGTGATGATGAAGACGGTGCTGTGTTTGTGCCACAAGGCACTGTGTTGGCACCATCACTGTTTATCCTCACTCTGTGATCATACTGACACACCTTATTATCATCAGTCTGTGATCATACTGACACACCTTATTATCCTCACTCTGTGATCATACTGACACAGCTTATTATCCTCACTCTGTGATCATACTGACACACCTTATTATCCTCACTCTGTGATCATACTGACACAGCTTTTTTATCCTCACTCTGTGATCATACTGACACACCTTATTATCCTCACTCTGTGATCATACTGACACACCTTATTATCCTCACTCTGTGATCATACTGACACAGCTTATTATCCTCACTCTGTGATCATACTGACACACCTTATTATCCTCACTCTGTGATCATACTGACACACCTTATTATCCTCACTCTGTGATCATACTGACACAGCTTATTATCCTCACTCTGTGATCTTACAGACACACCTTATTATCCTCACTCTGTGATCTTACAGACACACCTTATTATCCTCACTCTGTGATCATACTGACACAGCTTATTATCCTCACTCTGTGATCATACTGACACAGCTTATTATCCTACACTCTGTGATCTTACAGACACACCTTATTATCCTCACTCTGTGATCTTACAGACACACCTTATTATCCTCACTCTGTGATCATACTGACAGCTTATTATCCTCACTCTGTGATCATACTGACACACCTTATTATCCTCACTCTGTGATCATATTGCCACACATTATCCTCACTCTGTGATCATACTGCCACACATTATCCTCACTCTGTGATCATACTGCCACACCTTATTATCCTCACTCTGTGATCATACTGCCACACATTATCCTCACTCTGTGATCATACTGCCACACATTATTACCTCTACTCTGTGATATACTGCCACACATTATTATCCTCACTCTGTGATCATACTGCCACACGTTATTATCCTCACTCAATAATACTGCAACACCTTCCTATCTTCACTCAATAATACTGCCACACCGTCTTACCTCACACAATAATTACTGCCACACCTTCTATCTTCACTCAATAATACTGTCACAACCTTATCTATACTTCACTCAATTATACTGCAACACCTTCCTATCTTCACTCAATAATACTGCCACACCGTCTTACCCTCACACAATAATACTGCCACACCTTCCTATCTTCACTCAATAATACTGTCACACCTTATTATCTTCACTCAATAATACTGCCACACCGTCCTACCTCACCAATAATCACTGCACACCTTCCTACCTTCACTCAAGAATACTGCACATTTCCGATTCTTCATCCATAATACTTCCACACCTTCTACTTCAACTCAATAATACTGCCACACCGTCCTACCCTCACACTATATAATACTGCCAACACCGTCCTACCTTACTCAATAATCTGCCACACCTTCCTGTCTTCACTCAATAATACTGCACACCTTCTACCTTCACTCAATATATTACGCCACACCTTCCTACTTCACTCATTAATACTGCCACACCTTCCTGTCTTACTCAATAATACTGCCACACCTTCCTGTCTTCACTCAAAATTACTGCCCACACGTCTGTTCTTCACTCAATAATAACTGCCACACCTTCCTACCTTCACTCAATAATACTGCCACACCTTCCTGTCTTCACTACAATAATTACTGAGACTCACACCTCCTAAGTTCACTCAATAATACTGCCACACCTTCTAAGTTCACTCAATAATACTGCACACTTCCTGTCTTACTCAATAAATACTGCCACACCTTCCTGTCTTCTCTATATATTATGCCAACACCTTCCTATTTTCACTCAATAATACTGCCACACCTTCCTATGTTACCAATAATACTGCCACCCTGCCTGTCTTCACTCACTAATATGACCACACCTTCCTGTCTTCAACTCAATAATACTGCCACTCCTTCCTATCTTCATCAGTAATACTGTACACTTCCTACCGTCACTCAATAATACTGTCACACCTTCCTGTCTTCACTCATTAATAACTGCCACACCTTCTCCGGCTTCCACTCATAATACTGCCACCACACCTTCCTGTCTTCACTCATTATTACTGCCCACATCCTTCCTAACTTTCACTTCAATATTACTGCCAACCTCCTGTCTTCACTCAATATGACTGCCACACCTTCCTATTTCACTCAATAATACTGCCACACCTTCCTATCTTCACTCAATAATACTGCCACACCTTCCTACCTTCACTCAATAATACTGCCACACCTTCCTATCTTCACTCAATAATACTGCCACACCTTCCTGTCGTTACTCATAATACTGCAACCCTTCCTCTCTTCATCAAATAATACTGCCACACCTTCATGTCTTCACTCTATTATACTGCCACACCTCCTGCTTCAATCAATGATAATGCCAAACCTTCCTACTTACTCATAATACTGCCTCACCTCCGGTCTTCATCAATAATTCTGCCACACCTTCCTATCTTCACTCAATATTAATGCACACCTTCCTATCTTCACTCATAATACTGCCACACCTTCTTACCTTCACTTAATAATACCTGCCTCTCTTGCCTATCTTCACAGATGAATACTGCCACTCCTTCCTGGTCTTCACTCAATAATTACTGGCCACATCCTTCCCTTCGTCTTACACTCAATATAATACTGCCACACCTTTACTATTCTTCACACTCATAATACTGCACCACACCTTCTGTGTCTTCACTAATAATACTGCCACACCTTCCTACCTTCACTCAATAATACTGCCACACCTTCCTGTCTTCACTCAATAATACTGCCACACCTTCCTGTCTTCACTCAATAATACTGCCACACCTTCCTACCTTCACTCATTAATATGCCCCACTTCTGTCTTCACTCAATAATAACTGCCACACCTTCCTGTCGTCACTCAATATTACTGCCACACTTCCTGTCTTCATCACTAATACTGACACACCTTCCTACCTTCACTCAATAATACTGCCACAGCTTCCGGTCTTCACTATAATTACTGCACATCCCTGTCTTCACTCAATAATTACTACCACACCTTCCGCGGCTTCACTCAATTAATACTGCCACACATTGCTTACCTTCACTCAATATACTGCCACTTATTCATTCCTTTCACTCAATAATACTGGGCCACACCTTCCTATCTTCACTCAGCAATACTGCCACACCTTCCTGTCTTACTCAATAATACTGCCACACTCTTTCCTGTCTTCACTCAATAATTACTGCCACACCTTTCTATCTTCCTCAATAATACGGCCCCACACCTTCCTAACTTACTCATAATACTGCCACAATTCTGTCTTTAGTCAATAATACTGCTACACCTTTCCTGTCGCTCACTAAATAATACTGCCCCCTCATTCCTGTCTGCACTCAATTATACTGCCACTCCTTCTGCTTCATCAATAATATGCACACTTCCTGGCTTCACTCATTAATACTGCACACCTTCCTGTCTTCGTCAATAATTCGGCCAACTTCCTACCTTCACACAAGAATACTGCCACACCTTCCTACCTTCACTCAATAATACGGCCACCACCCTTCCTATCTTCCACTCAATAATACTGCACCCTTCTGTCTTCACTCAATAATACCTGCCACTCCGTCCTGTCTATCACATAATTAATACTGCCACCACCTCTATCTTCACCTCAATAATACTGCCACCACCTTCCTACCTTAACTCAATAATACGGCCACACCTTCCCTGTCTTTAGTCAATAATACTGCCACACCTTCCTGTCTTCACGCACTAATACAGCCACTCCTTCACTGTCTTTAGTCAATAATACTGCCACACCTTCTGTCTTCACTCAATAAATACTGCTCTCTTCTGGTCTTTAGTCAATAATATTTACTGCCACACTTTCATGTCTTCACGCATAATACTGCCACACCTTCCTGTCCTTTAGTCAATAATACTGCCAACCTTCCTGTCTTCATCAATAATTACTGCCTCTCCTTCTGTCTGTACACTAAATAATATGCCACCCACTTCCTGTTCTCACTCATTAATACTGCCACACCTTTCTGTCTTACTCAATAATACTGCCACACCTTCCTACCTTCCACTCAATAATACTGCCACACCCTTCCTGTCTTTACTCAATATTACTGCCACACTTCCTGTCTTCACTCAATACTGCACTCTCTCTGTCTTCACTCATTAAGAATGCCCACCACTCCTTCCGGTCTTCATCAATAATACTGCACACCTTCCTGTCTTCACTCAATAATACTGCCACACTTCCTGTTCTCCACTCAATAATTACTGCCACACCTTTTCCTTACTTCACTCAATAATATGCCACACCTTCCTGTCTTCACTCAATTATACTGCCTACCCTTCCTACTTCACTCAAAATACTGCCACACCTTCCTGTCTTCACCTCAATCTAATACTGCCACAACCTTCCTGTCTTCACCACTATAAAGCCACACCTACTCCTGTCTTCACTCAATAAAAACTGCCACACCTTCCTACCTTCACTTCAAGTAATACTGCCACACCTTCCTGTCTTCACTCACTAAATACTGCCACACCTTCCTACCTTCCACTCAATAATACTGCCACACCTTCTGTCTTCACTCATAATACTGCCCACACCTTCTGTCTTCACTCAATAATACTGCCACACCTTTCCTACCTTCACTCATTAAGACTGCCAACACCTGCCTGTCTTCACTCAATATACTGCCACACCTTCCTTCCTTCAGCTCAATAATACTGCCACACCTTCCTGTCGTCACTCAATAATACTGCCACACCTTCTACTTCACTCAATAATTACTGCCAAACCTTCCTGTCTTCACTCTAATAATTGCCACACACTTCCTTCCTTCACTCACAGAACTGCCCACACCTTCTACCTTCACTCAATATTACTGCCACACTCTCTCTATCTTCAATCTAGTACGTGCACACCTTCTACCTTCACTCAAATATACTGCCACACCTTCCTGTCTCGCACTCAATCAATACTTCCACACCTTCCTGTCTTCACTCAATAATACCTGCCCAACCCTCCTTCCTGTCTTCCAACTCAATAATACTGCACACTTCCTGTCTTCACTCAATAATAGGCCACACCTTCGTGTCTTTTCTCCTATAATACTGCCCCACGCCTTCCTATTCTTCACTCAATGATTACTGCCCACCTTCTGTCTTCTCTGTCAATAATACTGCCACACCTTCCTACTTCACTCAATAATACTGTCCACACCTTCCTACCTTCACTCTAGAATACTGCCACCACTTCCTACTCCACTTCAATAATACTGCCACACATTCCTACCTTCACTCAATATACTGGCACCTTCCTACTTCACTCAAGATTACTGCACACCTTCCTACCTTAACTAATTTAAATACTGCCACACCTTCCTACCGTCAACTCAATATTACTGCACACCTTCCTACCTTCACTCAATAATGCTGCCACACCTTCTACTTCACTCAATAATACTGCCAACACCTTCCTAACCTTCACTCAATAATACTTGCCACTCCTTCCTGTCTTTCACTTCAATAATATGCAACACACTTCCTGTCTTCAGCAATTAATACTGCCCCACACTTTACCTTCAATAAGACTGCCACACCTTCCTGTTCTTCAATCCAATACATACTGCCACACCTTCCTACCTTCACTCAATATATCATACTGCCACACCTTCCTGTCATTCACTCATTATACTGCCACTCCTTTCCTGTTCTGCACTCAATAGGACTGCCACTCTCTGTCTTCACTCAATAATACGGCACACCTCCTATCTTCATCTCAATAATACTGCCACACCTTCCTACCTTCACTCAATAATACTGCCCACACCTTCCTACCTTCATCAATTATACTGCCAACCTTCCGTCTTCATCAATAATACTGCCCACCTTCTGTCTTCACTCAATAATACTGCCACACATTCATTTCTTCCTAATAATACTGCCACACCTTCCTACTTCACTCATATAATACTGCCACACCTTCCTATCTTCACTCAATAATAACTGCCACTCATTCTCCTTCCTTCACTCAATATACGCCGCACTTCCTACTGCACTCAATAATACTGCCACACCTTCCTGTCTTCACTCATTAAATTCTGCCACACCTTCCTACCTTCACTCAATAATATGACCACACCTTCCTGTCTTACTCAATAATACTGCCACACCTTCTACCTTCACTCACATAATCCTGCACACCTTCTCTTGTCTTCACTCAATTAATACCTGCCACTCCTTCCTACCTTCACTCAATAATACTGTCACACTTCTGTCTTCATCATATACGGCTCCAACACCTTCCTGTCTTACTCAATTATTACTGCACACTTCCTACTTCACTCAATTATACTGCCACACCTTCCGTCTTCACTCAATATTTCTCCGCAACACCTTCCGGTCTTCACTCAATAATACTGCCACACCTTCCTGTCTTCTCTCAATTTTATACTGCCACACCTTTCCTCCCCCCCCACACATTCATCAATAATACTGCCACCTTCCTACCTTCACTCATAATTACTGCCACTCCTTCCTGTCTTCATCTAATAATACTGCCTCACCTTCCTGTCTTCACTCAATAATACTGCCACACCTTCCTACCTTCACTCATTTATACTGCAACTTTCCTATCTTCACTCAATAAACTGCCACAACTCCGAGCTTCATCTCATTATACTGCCACCACCTTCCACCTTCACTCAATAATTCTGCCACACCTTCCTGTCTTCACTCAAGAATACTGCACACTTCCGGTCTTATCAATACCCCCAATAATACTGCCAACCTTTCTACCTCACTAATAATGCTGCACACCTTCTGTCTTCACTCAATAATACTGCCACACCTTCCTTTTCACTCAATTAATACTGCCACACCTTCCTAGTCTGCATCAATATTACTGCCACACCTTCCGTCTTCACTCAAGATACTGCCACACCTTCTACCTTCACTTCAATAATACTGGCAACCTTCCTGTCTTTCACTCAATAATGCTGCCACTCCTTCCCTACCTTCATCAATAATACTGCCAACCTTCTACCTTCACTCATTATACTGCCCACACTTCCTGTTCACTCAATAATACTGCAAATCCTTCTACCGTCTACTCAATAATATGCACACCTTCCTGTCTTCACTCAATAATACTGCCACACCTTCCTACCTTCACTCAATAATACTGCCACACCTTCCTATCTTCACTCAATAATACTGCCACACCTTCCTATCTTCACTCAATAATAATTGCACACCTTCTACCTTCACTCAATATACTGCCACACCTCTCTGTCTTCACTCACTAATACTTGCCACCACCTTCCTGTCTTCACTCAATAATACTGCACACCTCTTCTTAACCTTCACCTCAATAATACTGCCACACCTTCCTGTCTTCACTCAATAATACTGCCACACCTTCCTGTCTTCACTCAATAATACTGCCACACCTTCCTGTCTTCACTCAATAATACTGCCACACCTTCCTACCTTCACTCAATAATACTGCCACACCTTCCTGTCTTCACTCAATAATACTGCACACTTCCTATCTTCAACTCAATAATACGGAAACACCTTCCCAACCTTCACTCAATAATACTGCCACACCTTCCTACTTACTCAATAATACTGCCACACCTTCCTATCTTCACTCAATAATACTGCCACACCTTCCTATCTTCACTCAATAATACTGCCACACCTTCCCTACCTTTCACTTCAATAATACTGCCACTCCTTCCTGTCTTACTCAATAATACTGCACACCTTCCTGTCTTCATAATATTACTGCCACACCTTCCTGTTTCACTCAATAATACTGCACTCCTTCCGTCTTCACTCAATAATACTGCTCACCGTCCTGTCTTCACTCAATTATACTGCCACACCTTCGTTGTCGTTACTCAAATATTTACTGCCACACCTTCCTGTCTTCACTCAATAATACTGCCACACCTTCCTACCTTCACTCAATAATACTGCCACACCTTCTTGTCTTCACTCAATAATACTGCCACACCTTCCTGTCTTCACTCAATAATACTGCCTCACCTTCCTATCTTCACTCAATTAATACTGCCAACACCTTCTGTTTCTTCACTCATATAATACTGCCACACCTTCCTGTCTTCACTCAATAATACTGCCACACCTTCCTGTCTTCACTCAATAATACTGCCACACCTTCCTGTCTTCACTCAATAATACTGCCACACCTTCCTGTCTTCACTCAATAATACTGCCACACCTTCCTACCTTCACTCAATAATACTGCCACACCTTTTTACCTTCACTCAATAAACTGCCACACCTTCCGGTCTTCACTCAAAATAATGTCCACACGCCTTCCTGTCTCTTCACTCAATAATACTGCCTAACCTTCTGTCTCTCACTCAATAATACTGCCACACTTCCTGTCATCACTCAATAATCTGCCACCCTTCCTACCTTCAATCAATAATACTGCTCACCTTCCTGTCCTTCACTCGATAATACTGCCACAACTTCCTGTCATTTCACTCAATATTTACTGCCACACCTTCATGTCTTCACTCAAATACTGCACACCTTCCTGTCTTCACTAATAATTACTGCCACACCTTCCTGTTTCACTCATATATACTCGCAACACCTACTGTCTTCACTCAATAAATACTGCCACACCTTCCTGTCTTTACTCAATAATACTGCCACACCTTCCTACCTTCCACTCATTTAAACTGCCACACATTCCTGTCTTCACTCAATAGGACTGCCAACACATTTCCTGTCTTCACTCCAATAATACTGCCACACCTTCCTGTTTCAATTCAATAATACTGCCAAAACTTACTGTCTTCACTCAATAATACTGCCCACACCTTCCTGTCTCATCTACAATAATATGCCACACCTTCCTGTCTTCACTTCAATAATAACTGCCCAAACCTTTCTGTCTTTCATCAATAACTACAGCCAAACCTTCTATCTTCACTCAATAATTACTGCCACACCTTCCTGTTTCACTCAATAATACTGCCACACCTTCCTATCTTCACTCAATAATACTGCCACACCTTCCTACCTTCACTCAATAATACTGCCACACCTTCCTATCTTCACTCAATAATACTGCCACACCTTCCTACCTTCACTCAATAATACTGCCACACCTTCCTGTCTTCACTCGCAATAATACTGCCTCACCTTCCCTATCATTCACTCAATAATACTGCCTAACCTCTACCTTCATCAATAATACTGCTAACCTTCTGTCTTCACTCAATAATACTGCCACACCTTCCTATCTTCACTCAATAATACTGCACATCCTTCCTACCTTCATCAATTAATACTGACAACAGACCTTCTGTCTTCATCTATAAATATGCCTCACCTCACTACCTTCCTCAATAATACTGCCACCACCTTCCTACATTCACTCAAATATACTGCACACCTTCCTATCTTCCACTTCCAATATTACTGCCACACCTTCCTACCTTCACTCAATAAACTGCCACACCTTCTGTCTTCACTCAATAATACTGCCACACCTTCCTGTCTTCACTCAATAATACTGCCACACCTTCCTACCTTCACTCAATAATACTGCCACACCTTCCTGTCTTCACTCAATAATACTGAACAGACAACCAGAGATGTTTTTCCCCAGTTATCGACAACATTTTTCCATTAATCTACCATGACGTGCTGTACTGATAAACATATTTTGTGTATGGAAATAAAACGGATAATAGTAGCTGACTAGAGAAGCATTACCAGTGATGGAACTTTTAGATCATGACCCGCTCATTTGGTCCTATTTGGACGTTTCGGTCCATATTTGGCCGAAACGTCGTGGTAAACTTCTCTACCCTGTTTGCGGATTATTTGTGTATTGGTTCAGTCACGGTATTGTGGTTCTTTGTTCAGCACTCACAATATTGTTCAGCACTCACAATATTGTTCAGTACTCACACTGTTCAGCACTCAATATTGTTCAGCATTCACAATATTGTTCAGCACTCACAATATTGTTCAGTACTAACACTGTTCAGCGCTCAATATTGTTCAGCATTCACAATATGGTTCGCATTCATCAATATTGTTCTGGCACTTACAATATTGTTCAGCGCTTACAACACTGTTCAGCGCTCAAAATATTGTTCAGCACTCACATTGTTCAGCACTCACAACATTAGTCAACACTCATATTCTTCAGCATTCACAACACTGTTCAGCGCTCACAACATTGTACAGAACTCACAACATTGTTCAGCACTCACAACATTGTTCAGCACTCACAACATTGTTCAGCACTCACAACATTGCTCAGCACTCACAATATTGTTCAGCACTCACAACACTCTTCAGCACTCACAATATTGTTCAGCACTCACAATATTGTTCAGCACTCACAACACTCTTCAGCACTCACAACACTGTTCAGCACTCACAATATTGTTCAGCACTCACAATACGGTTCAACACTCACAACATTGTTCAGCACTCACAACATTGTTCAGCACTCTGTTCAGCACTCACAACATTGTTCAGCACTCACATTGTTCACTCACACTGTTCAGCAATCACAACATTGTTTAGCAGTCAAAATACTGTTCAGCACTCACAATATTGTTCAGCACTCACAATATTTTTCAGCACTCACAATATTGTTCAACACTCACAATATTGTTCAGCACTCACAATATTGTTCAACACTCACAATATTGTTCAACACGCACAATATTGTTCAGCACTCACAATATTGTTCAGCACTCACAACATTGTTCTGCACTCACAACATGTTCAACACTCACAACATTGTTCAGCACTTACAATATTGTTCAGCACTCACAAGATTGTTCAGCACTCACAACAGTGTTCAGCACTCACAACATTGTTCAGCACTCACAACATGTTCAACACTCACAACATTGTTCAGCACTTACAATATTGTTCAGCACTCACAAGATTGTTCAGCACTCACAACAGTGTTCAGCACTCACAACATTGTTCTGCACTCACATGTTCAACACTCACAACATTGTTCAGCACTTACAATATTGTTCAGCACTCACAAGATTGTTCAGCACTCACAACAGTGTTCAGCACTCACAAGATTGTTCTGCACTCACAACATTGTTCAACACTCACAACATTGTTCAGCACTTACAATATTGTTCAGCACTCACAACATTGTTCAGCACTCACATTGTTCAACACTCGCAACATTGTTCAGCACTCACAATACTGTTCAGCACTCACAACATTGTTCAGCACTCACAACATTGTTCAGCACTCACATTGTTCAACACTCGCAACATTGTTCAGCACTCACAACACTGTTCAGCACTCACAACATTGTTCAACACTCACTACATTGTTCAGCACTCACAACATTGTTCAGCACTCACAACATTATTCAACACTCACAACGCTGTTCAGCACTTACAATATTGTTCAGCACTCACAACACTGTTCAACACTCGGATTGTTCAGAACTCACATTGTTCGGCACTCACAACACTGTTCAGCACTTACAATATTGTTCAGCACTCATAATATTGTTCAGCACTCACAATATTGTTCAACACTCACAACATTGTTCAGCACTCACAACACTGTTCAGCACTCACAACATTGTTCAACACTCACAACATTGTTCAGCACTCACAACACTGTTCAGCACTCACAACACTGTTCAGTACTCACAACACTGTTCAACACTCACAACATTGTTCAACACTCACAACATTGTTCAGCACTCACAACACTGTTCAGCACTCACAACATTGTTCAACACTCACAACATTGTTCAACACTCACAACATTGTTCAGCACTCACAACACTGTTCAGCACTCACAACACTGTTCAGCACTCACAACACTGTTCAGCCCTCACAACACTGTTCAGCACTCACAACATTGTTCAACACTCACAACATTGTTCAGCACTCACAACACTGTTCAGCACTCACAACACTGTTCAGCACTCACAACACTGTTCAACACTCACAACATTGTTCAACACTCACACTGTTCAACACTCATAACATTGTTCAACACTCACAGAGTCGTCAAGGCAGGAAAGACAGCAGAGCTGAACAACGTACAGAGGTCTTACACTGTCCTCACAGAATCAATAAAACATTCACACTATTAAGAACAACTTAAATCATTTACATTGTTGTCTCTGGAAAAGAGAAGAGAAATACCTGATAACTGAAGGAAGATACTTGAGACTCCCATCTAACACACTACCATAACAACTTAGTGAAGGGAATGATATAAACTGTAAAATAAACTTGCTTAAGAGTAGAAGTGTGATACGTCATTATCCAAGAATCTTCAACCTACCACCAGCAGATATCACAAATTCCTCGCATATATTAAGCTTTTTCAGGCGGCGGTATTTTACACAGACCTTGTCTGCTTCTGTGTCCCCATCATTACCATCACTACTATTACCTCCCACCACCACCATAATAACCACTGTCACCACCATCACCACATGGTAGTTATTGTACCTCGTGGGAATACGAGTAGTGTGTTGCTACAATAATCTATATAACAGTTACACAATGAACATTAAAATGGTATAAAATACCGACAGATTGTTAGGTAAGACACATATGCAACAGTTAGGTATCTTTATTTCGAAACGTTTCGCCTACACAGTAGGCTTCTTCAGTCGAGTACAGAAAAGTTGATAGAAGCAGAAGATACTTGAAGACGATGTAATCAGTCCATCACCCTTAAAGTTTTGAGGTGGTCAGTCCCTCAGTCTGGAGAAGAGCATTGTTCCGTTGTCTGAAACAATATTGTTTCAGACAACGGAACAATGCTCTTCTCCAGACTGAGGGACTGACCACCTCAAAACTTTAAGGGTGATGGACTGATTACATCGTCTTCAAGTATCTTCTGCTTCTATCAACTTTCTGTACTCGAATGAAAAGCCTACTGTGTAGGCGAACGTTTCGAAATAAAGATACCTAACTGTTGCATATGTGTCTTACCTAACAACAGTTACACAGTGGGACCACTGTTGCATATACAGAACAAAAAATAACAATATCGTGGCTGGAACAATTCAATAACAATGGTTATAAATGACCATAATTTTTAAAGGGGTGGACCGGTAAGACAGCGGAAGGCCTCGGTCAGATGACCAAAAGCTCCAAAGGCGGGTCATCATCTGACTGAGACCCGCGTCAGGAAACATTTGTCCTGTTTCCTGACGAACCTTACCTAACCTAACCTAACTATCCCAGGAATTAGAAATACATCTTTTGACAATTTGATGAGTAAAACACATGTGTAACAGCTGGGTGTCTTTATTCTTGAAACGTTTCGCCTACACAATAGACTTCATCAGTCAAATACAGAAAAAATGTATTCCAGGCAGCAGGAGTGGTGGTAAGGTAATGATGAAATCAGTCCATCAACCTTGGAAAAACAGTTTCAGTTGATCAGTCCTTCAGGCTGGAGAAGAGTTCAGCTCCATGGTCTGAAACGATATGAAGCTAAAAGATGAGAATGTTAAATAGTGTCGAAGGTGAGTTGGAAGATCTCGAAGACGTTGCAGGGGACGGGATCCGCTAATAAAAGCAAGAAGGCATTTTGGGCTTTCCAGGAAGGATCGAACCGTATACTGAATTATGAAAAACTGACCGTGTTTCCTGTCATATTCCATCACACAGAATGGATTACATGCAAGTGACTATGTATCCCTCTTAATATTCCACCACAGAGGATGGGTTACATACACAAGGCTACGAACCCACCATGAGGAGGGAAAGAAACTCCGTCAAAAGGGCGAGGGTCCTGTGTCTTGGGTACAACAACACAAAAGCACAAGCATTCCACCTTGCAATTATGTCTGAGTGCCACTAGTAGAAATGTTATACCAGGGAAGGTTAATAACCTCTTCACCCCAATATAGTCTGATAACTAAACTAACTTTTAATAGAATAACTCCAAACACATAATAACTTTCTAACAAGGGAAAACTGTGACCATACTCCGTGTTTTCATTAAGCTAACTCCTTCATGACTTTACTCTTCCCAGAATGGGGTTTCTAAAAGACTTTTTATTGGTTTTCTGCTAGTTTCTCCAGTAACCTGATCAGCCTGACTGTGACCTTTGTGAACCAATAACAGTGTGACTGTAGCAACCTTTGTTTATTGAGGAAACAACTATCAACTCCTGAAAACACTCCATTAATACTGAGGTCTGTCATGGTTCCACAGGAAGGGCTGGACACTGTCATGTTTCCACAGGAAGACCTGGACACTGTCATGGTTCCACAGGAAGAGCTGGACACTGTCATGGTTCCACAGGAAGAGCTGGACACTGTCATGGTTCCACAGGAAGAGCTGGACACTGTCATGGTTCCACAGGAAGGCCTGGACACTGTCATGATTCCACAGGAAGACCTGGTCACTGTCATGGTTCCACAGGAAGAGCTGGACACTGTCATGGTTCCACAGGAAGGCCTGGACACTGTCATGTTTCCACAGGAAGAGCTGGACACTGTCATGGTTCCACAGGAAGGGCTGGACACTGTCATGGTTCCACAGGAAGGGCTGGACACTGTCATGGTTCCACAGGAAGGGCTGGACACTGTCATGGTTCCACAGGAAGGGCTGGACACTGTCATGGTTCCACAGGAAGGCCTGGACACTGTCATGGTTCCACAGGAAAGCCTGGACACTGTCATTGTTCCACAGGAAGAGCTGGACACTGTCATGGTTCCACAGGAAGGGCTGAACACTGTCATGGTTCCACAGGAAGGGCTGGACACTGTCATGGTTCCACAGGAAGGGCTGGACACTGTCATGGTTCCACAGGAAGGGCTGAACACTGTCATGGTTCCACAGGAAGACCTGGACACTGTCATGGTTCCACAGGAAGGGCTGAACACTGTCATGGTTCCACAGGAAGGCCTGGACACTGTTATGGTTCCACAGGAAGGGCTGAACACTGTCATGGTTCCACAGGAAGGGCTGAACACTGTCATGGTTCCACAGGAAGGGCTGAACACTGTCATGTTCACAGGAAGGGCTGGACACTGTCATGGTTCCACAGGAAGAGCTGGACACTGTCATGGTTCCACAGGAAGGCCTGGACACTGTCATGGTTCCACAGGAAGGGCTGAACACTGTCATGGTTCCACAGGAAGACCTGGACACTGTCATGGTTCCACAGGAAGGCCTGGACACTGTCATGTTTCCACAGGAAGAGCTGGACACTGTCATGATTCCACAGGAAGGCCTGGACACTGTCATGGTTCCACAGGAAGAGCTGGACACTGTCATGGTTCCACAGGAAGGGCTGGACACTGTCATGGTTCCACAGGAAGAGCTGGACACTGTCATGGTTCCACAGGAAGGCCTGGACACTGTCATGGTTCCACAGGAAGGGCTGAACACTGTCATGGTTCCACAGGAAGGGCTGAACACTGTCATGGTTCCACAGGAAGGGCTGGACACTGTCATGGTCCCACAGGAAGGGCTGGACACTGTTATGGTTCCACAGGAAGGGCTGGACACTGTCATGGTTCCACAGGAAGGGCTGAACACTGTCATGGTTCCACAGGAAGGGCTGGACACTGTTATGGTTCCACAGGAAGGGCTGAACACTGTTATGGTTCCACAGGAAGGGCTGAACACTGTCATGATTCCACAGGAAGGGCTGAACACTGTCATGGTTCCACAGGAAGGGCTGGACACTGTTATGGTTCCACAGGAAGGGCTGAACACTGTTATGGTTCCACAGGAAGGGCTGAACACTGTCATGGTTCCACAGGAAGGGCTGGACACTGTCATGGTTAATTAAACAGGAAGGACTGGACACTGTAGATTTCTCTCTTAAGTCAACAAAAGGCATCACTATACAAGAAGTGGAACAGAAAATGCCCTTCTCACAGCAACAACCTGGTTGACCAGGCAGTCAACAACTAAGTCTGGCCTCAGGTCGGGCTGCTGAAGTAGCAATCCCTCTTTATTTGCTCTTTCGCTCCTCCTGCCTTAAAACCAAACCCACTCACCCAAAATACATCTCCATCACTCTCCCTTCCAGTGCCAGTCCAAAGCCTTCCCTCTCACATTCACCTCTTCCCTTCTCTACCAGTCCCTTGATTTAATTTCTTGCGCAACACACACATTACTCTCTTGGTGTCCCTTCCATCCCCTCGATTCCCTCATCCCCTTTCCCTACGTTTCCTTCTCATCACCTTCACAACCCTACCACATCCTCTCCTCTTTCCAGTCTTCCAAAACTCACCTATTTTTCTCTTATATTCTCTTTGAAAACGTATTTCTTTTTCATTTTTCTTTCCTCTCCTTCCTTACCTATAACTCCATTATCCCCCCCACCCTTCCCTCATTACCTATTCTGTATACAGCACAAACCTTCTCCCTATCCAACTTTCTCTCTCTCTCTCTCTCAGGAAGACAGGAACAACATTCCCAGGAAACAGTGACAAAAAAATAATGAAGCGTTCAAATGCTGATAATCACTGACATGAGCAGATAAATAACATGGAAGTGAAGGATAATCCAGACATCATTACGAAGATAAAACTTATAAAACAAACATTATAATCCCAGTGTGACATCAAACATTATAATCCCAGTGGGGCATCAAACATTATAAGCCCAGTGTGACATCAAACATTATAATCCCAGTGTGGCATCAAACATTATAATCCCAGTGTGACATCAAACATTATAATCCCAGTGTGGCATCAAACATTATAATCCCAGTGTGACATCAAACATTATAATCCCAGTGTGACATCAAACATTATAATCCCAGTGTGACATCAAACATTATAATCCCAGTGTGGCATCAAACATTATAATCCCCAGTGTGACATCAAACATTATAATCCAGTGTGGCATCAAACTTATAATCCCAGTGTGGCATCAACATTATAATCCCAGTCTGACATCAAACATTATAATCCCAGTGTGGCATCAAACATTATAATCCCAGTGTGGCATCAAACATTATAATCCCAGTGTGGCATCAGACATTATATCCCAGTGTGGCATCAACATTATAATCCCAGTGTGACATCAAACATTATAATCCCAGTGTGGCATCAAACATTATAATCCCAGTGTGGCATCAAACATTATAATCCCAGTGTGACATCAAACATTATAATCCCAGTGTGACATCAAACATTATAATCCCAGTGTGACATCAAACATTATAATCCCAGTGTGGCATCAAACATTATAATCCCAGTGTGACATCAAACATTATAATCCCAGTGTGGCATCAAAAATTATAATCCCAGTGTGGCATCAAACATTATAATCCCAGTCTGACATCAAACATTATAATCCCAGTGTGGCATCAAACATTATAATCCCAGTGTGGCATCAAACATTATAATCCCAGTGTGACATCAAACATTATAATCCTAGTGTGACATCAAACATTATAATCCCAGTGTGGCATCAAACATTATAATCCCAGTGTGACATCAAACATTATAATCCCAGTGTGACATAAAACATTATAATCCCAGTGTGGCATCAAACATTATAATCCCAGTGGGGCATCAAACATTATAATCCCAGTGTGGCATCAAACATTATAATCCCAGTGTGGCATCAAACATTATAATCCCAGTGTGGCATCAAACATTATAATCCCAGTGTGGCATCAAACATTATAATCCCAGTGTGGCATCAAACATTATAATCCCAGTGGGGCATCAAACATTATAATCCCAGTGTGGCATCAAACATTATAATCCCAGTGGGGCATCAAACATTATAATCCCAGTGTGGCATCAAACATTATAATCCCAGTGTGGCATCAAAACATTATAATCCCAGTGGGGCATCAAACATTATAATCCCAGTGTGGCATCAAACATTATAATCCCAGTGTGGCATCAAACATTATAATCCCAGTGGGGCATCAAACATTATAATCCCAGTGTGGCATCAAACATTATAATCCCATGTGGCATCAAACATTATAATCCCAGTGGGGCATCAAACATTATAATCCCAGTGGGGCATCAAACATTATAATCCCAGTGTGGCATCAAACATTATAATCCCAGTGGGGCATCAAACATTATAATCCCAGTGTGGCATCAAACATTATAATCCCAGTGTGGCATCAAACATTATAATCCCATGGGGCATCAACATTATAATCCCAGTGTGGCATCAAACATTATAATCCCAGTGTGGCATCAAACATTATAATCCCAGTGGGGCATCAAACATTATAATCCCAGTGGGGCATCAAACATTATAATCCCAGTAGGGCATCAAACATTATAATCCCAGTGTGGCATCAAACATTATAATCCCAGTGTGGCATCAAACATTATAATCCCAGTGTGGCATCAAACATTATAATCCCAGTGTGGCATCAAACATTATAATCCCAGTGGGGCATCAACATTATAATCCCAGTGTGGCATCAAACATTATAATCCCAGTGGGGCATCAAACATTATAATCCCAGTGTGGCATCAAACATTATAATCCCAGTGGGGCATCAAACATTATAATCCCAGTGTGACATCAAACATTATAATCCCAGTGTGACATCAAACATTATAATCCCAGTGGGGCATCAAACATTATAATCCCAGTGTGACATCAAACATTATAATCCCAGTGTGACATCAAACATTAATCCCAGTGTGACATCAAACATTATAATCCCAGTGTGACATCAAACATTATAATCCCAGTGTGACATCAAACATTATAATCCCAGTGTGACATCAAACATTATAATCCCAGTGTGGCATCAAACATTATAATCCCAGTGTGGCATCAAACATTATAATCCCAGTGTGGCATCAAACATTATAATCCCAGTGTGGCATCAAACATTATAATCCCAGTGTGACATCAAACATTATAATCCCAGTGTGGCATCAAACATTATAATCCCAGTGTGGCATCAAACATTATAATCCCAGTGTGACATCAAACATTATAATCCCAGTGTGACATCAAACATTATAATCCCAGTGTGGCATCAAACATTATAATCCCAGTGTGACATCAAACATTATAATCCCAGTGTGGCATCAAACATTATAATCCCAGTGTGACATCAAACATTATAATCCAGTGTGGCATCAAACATTATAATCCCAGTGTGACATCAAACATTATAATCCCAGTGTGGCATCAAACATTATAATCCCAGTGTGACATCAAACATTATAATCCCAGTGTGGCATCAAACATTATAATCCCAGTGTGACATCAAACATTATAATCCCAGTGTGGCATCAAACATTATAATCCCAGTGTGACATCAAACATTATAATCCCAGTGTGACATCAAACATTATAATCCCAGTGGGGCATCAAACATTATAATCCCAGTGTGGCATCAAACATTATAAGCCCAGTGTGGCATCAAACATTATAATCCCAGTGGGGCATCAAACATTATAATTCCCAGTGTGGCATCAACATTATAATCCCAGTGTGGCATCAAACATTATAACCCAGTGGGGCATCAAACACTATAATCCCAGTGTGGCATCAAACATTATAATCCCAGTGTGGCATCAACATTATAATCCCAGTGTGGCATCAAACATTATAATCCCAGTGTGGCATCAAACATTATAATCCCAGTGTGGCATCAAACATATAATCCCAGTGTGGCATCAAACATTATAATCCCAGTGTGGCATCAAACATTATAATCCCAGTGTGGCATCAAACATTATAATCCAGTGGGGCATCAAACATTATAATCCCATTGTGACATCAAACATTATAATCCCAGTGTGACATCAAACATTATAATCCAGTGTGACATCAAACATTATAATCCCAGTGTGACATCAAACATTATAATCCCAGTGTGGCATCAAACATTATAACCCAGTGTGGCATCAAACATTATAATCCCAGTGGGGCATCAAACATTATAATCCCAGTGTGGCATCAACATTATAATCCCAGTGGGGCATCAAACATTATAATCCAGTGTGGCATCAAACATTATAATCCCAGTGTGGCATCAAACATTATAATCCCAGTGTGGCATCAAACATTATAATCCCAGTGTGGCATCAAACATTATAATCCCAGTGTGGCATCAAACATTATAATCCCAGTGTGGCATCAAACATTATAATCCCAGTTGACATCAAACATTATAATCCCAGGGGGCATCAAACATTAAAATCCCAGTGTGGCATCAAACATTATAATCCCAGTGTGACATCAAACATTATAATCCCAGTGTGGCATCAAACATTATAATCCCAGTGTGGCATCAAACATTATAATCCCAGTGGGGCATCAAACATTATAATCCCAGTGGGGCATCAAACATTATAATCCCAGTGTGGCATCAGACATTATAATCCCAGTGTGGCATCAGACATTATAATCCCAGTGGGGCATCAAACATTATAATCCCAGTGTGGCATCAAACATTATAATCCCAGTGTGGCATCAAACATTATAATCCCAGTGGGGCATCAAACATTATAATCCCAGTGTGGCATCAAACATTATAATCCCAGTGTGGCATCAAACATTATAATCCCAGTGTGGCATCAACATTATAATCCCAGTGTGGCATCAAACATTATAATCCCAGTGTGGCATCAAACATTATAATCCCAGTGTGGCATCAAACATTATAATCCCAGTGTGGCATCAAACATTTATAATCCCAGTGTGGCATCAAACATTATAATCCCAGTAGGGCATCGACATTATAATCCCAGTGTGGCATCAGACATTATAATCCCAGTGTGGCATCAAACATTATAATCCCAGTGTGGCATCAAACATTATAATCCCAGTAGGGCATCAGACATTATAATCCCAGTGTGGCATCAAACATTATAATCCCAGTGTGGCATCAAACATTATAATCCCAGTGTGGCATCAAACATTATAATCCCAGTGTGGCATCAAACATTATAATCCCAGTGTGGCATCAAACATTATAATCCCAGTGTGGCATCAAACATTATAATCCCAGTGTGGCATCAAACATTATAATCCCAGTGTGGCATCAAACATTATAATCCCAGTGTGGCATCAAACATTATAATCCCAGTGTGGCATCAAACATTATAAATCCCAGTGTGGCATCAAACATTATAATCCCAGTGGGGCATCAAACATTATAATCCCAGTGGGGCATCAAACATTATAATCCCAGTGTGGCATCAAACATTATAAGCCCATGGGGCATCAAACATTATAATCCCAGTGGGGCATCAAACATATAATAATCCCAGTGTGGCATCAAACATTATAAGCCCAGTGGGGCATCAAACATTATAATCCCAGTGGGGCATCAAACATTATAATCCCAGTGTGGCATCAAACATTATAAGCCCAGTGTGGCATCAAACATTATAATCCCAGTGGGGCATCAAACATTATAATTCCAGTGTGGCATCAAACATTATAAGCCCAGTGTGGCATCAAACATTATAATCCCAGTGGGGCATCAAACATTATAATCCCAGTGGGGCATCAAACATTATAATCCCAGTGTGGCATCAAACATTATAATCCCAGTGGGGCATCAAACATTATAATCCCAGTGTGGCATCAAACATTATAAGCCCAGTGGGGCATCAAACATTATAATCCCAGTGTGGCATCAAACATTATAATCCCAGTGTGGCATCAAACATTATAAGCCCAGTGGGGCATCAAACATTATAATCCCAGTGTGGCATCAAACATTATAATCCCAGTGGGGCATCAAACATTATAATCCCAGTGGGGCATCAAACATTATAATCCCAGTGTGGCATCAAACATTATAATCCCAGTGTGGCATCAAACATTATAATCCCAGTGTGGCATCAAACATTTATAATCCCAGTGTGGCATCAAACATTATAATCCCAGTGTGGCATCAAACATTATAATCCCAGTGGGCATCAAACATTATAAGCCCAGGGGCATCAAACATTATAATCCCAGTGTGGCATCAAACATTATAATCCCAGTGTGGCATCAAACATTATAATCCCAGTGTGGCATCAAACATTATAATCCAAGTGGGGTATCAAACATTATAATCCCAGTGGGGCATCAAAGAAACATTATAATCCCCGTGGGGCATCAAACATTATAGTCCCAGTAGGGCATCAAACATTATAATCCCAGTATGGCATCAAATATTATAATCCCAGTGTGGCATCAAACATTATAATCCCAGTGGGGCATCAAACATTATAATCCCAGTAGGGCACCAAACAAACATTATAATTCCAGTGGGGCATCAAACATTATAATCCCAGTGGGGCATCAAACAACATTACAATCCCAGTATGGCACCAAACATTATAATCCCATTATGGCATCAAACATTATAATCCCAGTGTGGCATCAAACATTATAATCCCAGTGTGGCATCAAACATTATAATCCCAGTGTGGCATCAAACATTATAATCCCAGTGTGGCATCAAACATTATAATCCCAGTGGGGCATCAAACATTATAATCCCAGTGTGGCATCAAACATTATAATCCAAGTGTGGCATCAAACATTATAATCCCAGTGTGGCATCAAACATTATAATCCCAGTGTGGCATCAAACATATAATCCCAGTGGGGCATCAAACATTATAATCCCAGTGTGGCATCAAACATTATAATCCCAGTGTGGCATCAAACATTATAATCCCAGTGTGGCATCAAACATTATAATCCCAGTGGGGCATCAAACAAACATTATAATCCCAGTATGGCACCAAACATTATAATCCCAGTATGGCATCAATACATTATAATCCCAGTGTGGCATCAAACATTATAATCCCAGTGTGGCATCAAACATTATAATCCCAGTGTGGCATCAAACATTATAATCCCAGTGTGGCATCAAACATTATAATCCCAGTGGGGTATCAAACATTATAATCCCAGTGGGGCATCAAACAAACATTATGAATCCCGTGTGGCATCAAACATTATAATCCCAGTGGGGCATCAAATCAAACATTATAATCCCAGTGGGGCATCAAACATTATAATCCCAGTGGGCATCAAACAAACATTATAATCCCATGTTGGCATCAAACATTATAATCCCAGTGGGGCATCAAACAAACATTATAATCCTAGTGGGCATCAAACATTATAATCCCAGTAGGGCATCAAACAAACATTATAATCCCAGTGGGGCATCAAACATTATAATCCCAGTGGGGCATCAAACAAACATTATAATCCCAGTGTGGCATCAAACATTATAATCCCAGTGGGGCATCAAACAAACATTATAATCCCAGTGGGGCATCAAACATTATAATCCCAGTGTGGCATCAAACAAACATTATAATCCCAGTGGGGCATCAAACATTATAATCCCAGTGTGGCATCAAACAAACATTATAATCCCAGTGTGACATCAAACATTATAATCCCAGTATGGCATCAAACATTATAATCCCAGTGTGGCATCAAACATTATAATCCCAATGTGGCATCAAACATTATAATCCCAGTGGGGCATCAAACATTATAATCCCAGTGGGGCATCAAACAAACATTATAATCCCAGTGTGGCATCAAACATTATAATCCCAGTGGGGCATCAAACAAACATTATAATCCCAGTGGGGCATCAAACAAACATTATAATCCCAGTGTGGCATCAAACATTATAATCCCAGTGGGGCATCAAACATTATAATCCCAGTGAGGCATCAAACAAACATTATAATCCCAGTGTGGCATCAAACATTATAATCCCAGTGGGGCATCAAACATTATAATCCCAGTGTGGCATCAAACTTTATAATCCCAGTGGGGCATCAAACATTATAATCCCAGTGGGGCATCAAAAATTATAATCCCAGTATGGCACCAAACATTATAATCCCAGTGGGGCACCAAACAGTGAGGTCGAGAAAACAAGAGAATGAAGAAGCAGTGGCTCTTAGGATCAGAAACCACTGAAGATCTGAAGACACTGGGAAACTCAACCCGTCTTCCAATAAAAATGTATGATTAAAAAAAAATCCTGGAACGCGTGAAAAATAACGTTCGCCAGTGAAGACAGAGTCGAGTTTTCTGAGGTTGACTGCCATGATGGATCTTCTCAGTGTTTACCCGGATATTGTTACATCACGTTGAAGGAGAACTAAACAAAGGAGACATTGTTTCTCAGGACGACAAGTAGGACGACAAGTAGGACGACAAGTAGGACGACAAGTTCGGAAAGTCATATAACAGTTAAAAATTATGTAACAGTTACAGTAATGACTAGTCAGCCAGTGGCAAAAGTGTGTCTAGTACGTAGTACATAGCCTCTATTGAAGAACACGAGGGATGGGAGCATCATAAGAGCAACAGGTACAATGAAAGAGCAGCATGAATCAAGGACACATTATTGATTGGAAGATATTTTAAACATATGAGCTTTAATAGGGAGAACTGGAACCACCATGAGGGACCAGAGGTAGCAATGTGAACTATTACTACTACTACTACTACTACCCTATATATACTACCTCCTTCTCGCGTTTCTCTTAGTGTGACTTTGTAAATGGTCCAAGTCGGACCGAAACGTCGTCGTAAGCTCCTGTCTTCTATGTGCGGGTTATTTGTGTCTTGTTCCAGTCAGCGTATTGTGCTTTTTGTTATTTAACATGTGTGGCATGCAAAGAGTACGTAACTTTTATTCGGCGCATGGACACACCCTCATTTACAGGCTATCTCCCCCAACCAGCGAACCAGGTTGCTAAGAGTTGATGATGGGGCCCCATCGTTCAACTAGTGACCAGGTTCTAGCCAATAAGAAGGTGGGATTGGCAATCGCAGAGGTTATGTGGATACCGCTCTCCTGTCTGCCCTTGTCATTCCCATTCTAGAGCTGGTTGAAGCACGGTCTGCTATCTTGTGGCTTCTATTTCTGCCTTGCTTACCGTGACGTGCACTATACTTATTACTGTACATAGTGTACATATTGCTGTTCTAAATTGGTGAAGGATAATATAAGTCTAAACTTTTTCTGCTGTGTTTCTTTTGCTCCCATTACACCTGGGATAACAGGCCTTTGAAATCCTAGGTTGTAATAACATGTCATTACTGGAGTGTGTTCCCAGGGTCAGCTCCCTTGCTGCACGGTCCCAGACCAAGCCTCCCGGTGGACAACTTGATCAACCAGGCTATTGCTTCTAGCACAAAGTTGTATGTAGCCACCACAGCACGGCTGATCAAGCATTGACTTGAGAAACTTGTCTAATTCCTTCATGAAGACAACCAGAAGACTGTTGGTAATCCACCTTATGCACGAAGGGAGAATTTTGAAAAGTCTTGGCCCCTTCAAACTCATTCAATTTATCCTTAGAGTTCTCGCTAAATCTCTGAGAATATGTTGCACCATCTGCCAGGCCAGACTAACTATTGGTGTTAGTCATGTTGTGATTCATTCAAAGTTATTGAAACATAGCTCACAGGATTTCTTGCTATATATTACCTGTTTTACGAGTGTTACAATCATTGTTATATCTCTAATAATTTAAAAATAATACACATTTTCGACATAAAGACACGAAAGGCAACTCAGCTGAGTCACCTAGTGAAAGACCAGTTAAATCATCTTGCTTACTGAACTTATTTGAAATTCATTTCTCGGATATATTAGAAGAAATTGTATATATGGATTTTACACAATTTGGATTCACTATGAAATTACTACTGATGCGTGCTCGGTGCTAAAAGAAAGTGTTAGAGCTTACATGAAGAAGGAACAAACATCGCTGCTTTCATGGACCTATCGAAGATATTAGCTATATCACTTTATTTTTGGGAATGTGTTCTTTGATAGAGGAATCCCTTTTGATATTGTGTATTTTATATATTATTTAAGAAACCAGGAAGTAAGGATTGTGTGGGGTGGTAAGAAAGGTTACTACTATATTATTAACAAGGGTGTACGACAAGGTGGAGTATACTCACCATTGCTTTCTAAATTATACAGGATGTTTGAAACAGATGGAACCACTCTCAGTATACACTGCTTTGAATTTGAGTTCATTGTCTTGAAACACCCTGTATATTGAAGATGTTATTAAAGATCTTGCCTTTTTGGAAATGAGATGTAGCTTCCACTTTCTTAAAATATCATTGCATGTGCTGATGATGTTCTTCTGGCTGATTCAAATGAAGATTTAAAACGATTCAGTTAGGTTCGGTAAGATCCATTAGTTAACAGGACAAGTGTTTCCTGACGCAGATTTTAATTATATGATGTGACCAGCCACTGGAGCTTTTGGTTATAAATGCCAGCAACAGAACATCTGATGCCTCAAAAATTAGAGCCCAAATTAGCAAGAAAATAGAAGAGGGTAATACTACTGGAGCACTGATGCTTATAACCAGTGAGGATACCATCGCTCCTAAGGACGTCGTTACAACACATGCCCTGAAGGACAAACATCCACCCAGGGCTCCCAGTACCAACATTGACCTCCCTGACATTGCAGCAAGTAAAGAACATTTAACCTACAGGACGCTGTGTATAAAGCCGCTATGTCACTTCCACAGGGCTCAGCTGGGGGTTTCACCGATTTAAGGCCTCAACACTTAAAACAACTGCTCAATCCAGCACTTGGTGATGTTTCAGAAAGGTTTTTGTCTGAACTCCCAAATTTTCCAATGTGTGCCTGGCTGGCAGTGTCCCGGACGCCATTAGATCCCTCTTCTTTGGTGCCTCACTATGTGCCCTCCGAAAAAAGGATGGAGGAATCAGGCCCATTGCAGTGGGCAACACCCTTCGGCGCCTTATTGCCAAGGCTGCAGTAAGAATGGTGAGTTAAGAGGCTGCCGCAAAGTTGAAACCAACTCAGCTCGGTTTTGGTGTTCAACAAGGCTGTGAAGCAGCTGCCCATGCAGCACAAGTATACATCAACAACAACAACATGTCAGATGTAAAAGCCTGGATCAAATTGGACTTTGCCAATGTTTTCAACTTAGTCAGAAGGGATGCTGATCTCCAAAGAGTTTCTAGACACTTCCCTTCCCTCTATCCCTTCATACAAGGGGGAGTGCGAAAGGTATCATCATCAGAGTTTGTTGAGTAAATCAGTTGTCAAAAAGTCAATGAGAGAGTAGAATTAAAGGAGGGTCCATCAGCAAGAAGGGAAGGTAAAGAGAGATTAGTAGAGCGGAGACGACGTTGGAGGTAAATTCTGCGTGCTCGTTGATAGAAAGGGCAGTCTAACAGAATGTAGCTAACCGATACTGGAACAGAGAGGAACAGAGTGCCTCTCCATGAGATACCCATGAGTAAGACGAATGTGGCCAATGCGAAGGCGGGAGAGAGTAGTCTCCCAACCTCGACACTGATGACAAGAAGATGGCCAGTAACCTATACTCGGTTTAATAGAATGAAGTTTGTTACCGAGTAGATTAGACCAACGTTGTTGCCAATGGGTGTGAAGGTGGGTAGCTATTACAGCAAAATAGTCATTAAATGGAACACCTCTATATGAAACTGATAGGCCATGTACTGCTGACCACGCAGCAGTGTCTCCCTGGTCAACATGACCAGGGACCCAACAAAAAACAATATCTTTATGCTTGGTAGAGATATGGCATAGCCAAAGTTGGATACAGAGAACTAGGGGGTTAGGTGTATCAAATTTTCGTATAGCCTGTAGAGCACTAAGGGAGTCTGAGACAACCACAAATGATGACACAAACATAGATGCAATATGGATAAGTGCTGCAAGAATGGCATACAATTCAGCAGTAAAAATGCTAGCCGAAGATAGTAAATGCCCTCGCACGACGCTGTCCGGAAACAATGCTGCAAATCCGACACCGTCAGAAGACGTAGAGCCATCTGTGTACACTGCGATGGCATGAGAATGAGTGGAGATGATCAAGAAAAAGAGAGCGGGAGGCTACCATAGGCTTTTGAGCAAGGGAGTGAGAAAGAACAGACTCGAACAGCTGGAACTTCCCAGTGAGGTAGGGAAAAGTGAGATGCTACATGAACATAGAAAGGTGGTAACTGAAGGGAAGACAAGAGCGAATGTAGGCAAAGAAAGAAGGAATGGAGCAAACAGGGGCGGCGAATAATCGGTGACTATTCTATAAATGGAAGAACTGCGGAGATCATGAGAGCATACATAGTAGCGAAGACAATGGGCATCACGGCGATCAGACAAGGATGGAACATTCGCTTCTGCATAGAGGCTCTAAACAGAGGAAGAGCGAAAAGCACCAAGACATAAACTTAATCCTTGATGATGGATGGGGTTAAGGCTAGAGAGAGTAGCAGGAGAGGCTGCTGAATAGATCTGGTCACCATAATCGAGTTTCGATAAAATGAGGGCTGAATGTAGGCAAAGGAGAGTTCGATCATCAGCTCCCCATGAAAGATGAGCAAGGGTTTTAAGAAGGTTCAGCCAGTTGTGACAAGTTGCCTTCAGAGAGGTAATGTGAGGTTTCCAGGATAACCTACGCTTAAAGAGAAGGCCTAGAAACCTGACTGTATCACGTTCAGGGATACGTGAGCCATAGAGGTACAAAGGATGATCAGAGATGACAGAGCGTCTAGTGAATGTAATTTGGTGAGTTTTGGTATTGGAAAATTTAAACCCAAGCGTGGTGGCCCAATTGGAAACATGGTCGACTGCATGCTGGAGAGAAACTCTAATAAGGTGACAGCGCCTGCACAAGCAATAGCAAAGTCATCAACATAGAGTGATGACCAAACATTGGATGGAAAACTAGAGGCCAAATCATTTATAGCAAGGAGAAAAAGTGTTGTGCTCAGAACACAACCCTGGGGGACACCTTCAGCTTTGACAAAATCTGGGGAGAGCACATTATTGACCCAAACACGGAAATGTCTGTCAATTAAGAAGTTCTTAAGGAAGGATAGTAGATTGCCTCGGAGGCCTAAGGAGTGGGCTTGGGCCCAAATATTATACCTCCAAGTTGTGTCATAAGCCTTCTCAAGGTCAAAAAATATGGCAATAACTGAGTGGTTATTCGCAAAGGCATTACGAACATACGTATCCAAGCGTAGTAAGGTGTCTATGGTAGTGGAGAGACTGTTGTGTGTCTCTAAATACCACATTAAACGTCGATTTACCAGACGTTCCATCACTTTGCAAACTGCACTGGTAAGAGCAATGGGACGATAGTGGGAGGCATCATGTCCCGTAGTACCCAGTTTGCGGAAAGGGAGAACAAAGGCAGATTTCCACAGCTGGGGAAGAAATCCTTGTGACCAAATAAGATTGAAGAGGTGTAAGAGGACTGCAAGGGCTGACTGATGTAAATGTTGTAACATCCGAATATGAATGTCGTCAGGCCAAGCTGCCGATGATCGGCAGGCTGAGAGTGTCGCCTCCAGTTCTTGAAGTGTAAAAGGCACATTATACAGTTCTTCTTTGAGAGAAGAAAAATCCAAGGGTGCTAATTCTGTCAGATTTTGAGGAAAGAAACGAGGGGCATAGATGGAGCCCCTGATAAATACGGACCAGATGATTGCCAATTTCAATGGCAACATCAAGAGGGTTTGCTATATCAACACCGGCGACCCGCAGAGCATGAGCCGGGTCAGGAGAGTATTTACCACTCAATTTCCGCACTTTTTCCAGATTGCACTCATAGAGGAAGCCGAAGTGATGGTGGAAACATAATCTCGCCAGTAAGTGCGTTTAGCATCACAGATGACACGGCGAGCCACGCACGCTTCTGCTTAAAATCAAGGTCTCTCAGCGGTTCTATTGTACCGGTACCTGCCCCACACAGCGCTTTTCAAATGTACTGCATGAGCACAAGCAGGAGACCACCAAGGCACGCACTTCTGAGAATGTCTGCCGGAGGTTTGGGGTATAGAATGAGAAGCTGTGGTTAAAACTGAGGACGAGAAGAGGTGTAAAAGCTCATCAATGGAGGGCGAAGAAGGACCCTCACTAAAAGCAGTTAATTGCAAGTAAAGGTCCCAATTTGCTTGATCAAACTGCCAGCGTGGGCTACGAAGAGGTGGTGAATATGAAGGAGAAGTAAGAATGATTGGAAAATGATCACTATCATGTAAGTCTGGGAGAACAGACCAGGTGAAGTCTAGTGCAGTAGAGGAAGAGCAGACTGAGAGATCAATGCAAGAGAGAGTATGAGTACGAGGATCAAAATGGGTGGGAGTACCTGTATTTAAAACATGGAGGGAGTGGGTAGCAAGAAAAGCCTCCAACTGAATGTCATGGGAATTACAGTGAGACCCCCCAGAGGAAATGATGGGCATTAAAATCGCTAAGTAACAGAAGTGGCAGTGGTAAGGACGAAACAAGAAAGGCAACATCCAGGATAGATAATGCCTGAGAAGGAGAGAGATACAAAGAACAGAGTGTATACCACCTATGCAAGTTGATACGGGCTGCTGTGTAATGCAGCAAAGTATGAACAAATAGCTGATGGTACGGAACATCAGTGCGTAGAAGAAGGGCACTTTCATTAAAGGTCCCATCAGGAAAAGGATCCGAAGAATACAATAAATTATAGCCTGAGATGGGATAGATACCAGCAGTGTAATTTTGGTTCTTGTAAACAAACACCAACAGGGGAAAACCGGGAGAGCAACATCTGAAGCTCACCCCGATTACCCCTGAGGCCGTGTATATTCCACTGTAAATAGGCCATGATTGGCAACGATAAAGATACCAGAAGTCCGCAGGTAAGGGTACCTATGGACTAGAGGGGTTAGAAAAGTCCACATGCAGTGGTAGCGGAAAACGTTCAAGCAGTGAAGGAACGGTGCATTGCAGAGAAAGGAGTTGTGCAGATGGAGGAGAGGAAAGAGAAGGACCAGGAGGTGGATCAGTGTCCATTGATGGTTTGGTCTCTGCAGTACATTCAGAGATAGCTTCAAGTGTTTCGGAATTCAAAGACGTTGCATGGGAGACAATACTGGAGATGGAAGGAGGAGGGTGAGTAAAGATTGGAATTGGAATGGACTGTACCAAAGTGGAGGGGGATGAAAGGGTGGAGGGAACTGGAGAAGAAGTGTGGGAGGGGACTGAAGAGGCAGAAACCTGGGAGGTGGCAGAAGAGGAAGAAACTTGGGAGGGGACAGAGGAGGAAGGCACAGCATGAGGAGGAGGGTGAACCTCCACACTTGTAACAGAGCCAGTGAGAGGGGAAGAACCAGGTACAGAGAATAGGAAGGTAAAATGAAGGGGTGGAAGAAGGGAAGGAGGGGTTAAAGGAGAGCTGAGTAATGGAGATTTTTTTGGACTTCTGAGAAGTAGAGGGACGATTGGGAGATGTCATACGAGATCTTATTGATACCGGGGCTTGTGATGGAGAACACGAAGAAGTGAGAACAGACTGAGGTGTTGAAGTAGGGACTTCTGAGCCCAGGACAGCAAAAGAATTAGAGACAGGAGTGACTATGGGAGGGGTAACCACAGAGGAAGTTGCAGAAGATGGGACTACAAAAGTGGAGGGATGATTAGAAACACAGCTGAGAAGCTGCCATAGAACAAGGGAGAACTTCAGCTTCTTTGAGGCAACGGATTTCTCGCTCATTTAAGTAGACCTGGCTATGGCGAGAGTAAGAAGGGTGAGCCTCATGACAATTAAGGCTAGAGGGAGATCGACTACGAGACATATTAGAATGGTCATCAGCACCACAGACTGGGCATTCAGCTATAGATCTGCAATATTTCGCAGGTTGACCAAATCGCCAGCAGTTTCTACATTGTTGCAGTGTAGGGATCACCTTTCGAACATGTAAATGTCCTGCTACATAAACAGAGGATGGGAGTTCACGGCTGTTGAAAGTTAATCGAGCCACATAGCAAGGGTAACATCTCCGCCCGCGGGCAGGAAGGACGTAAGTGTCTACTTTGAGGGTTGGGAGATCTTGGAGTTCCAGCTGTTCGAGAATGTCATTGCCACATGTCTGGAAATTCTGTTGGATTATGGTATGGGGCAGAATAACAGTACCACTACAAGAATTGAGGGAATGATGTTTTTCGATAGTGACAGGAATAGTATCGATATGTGAAAGAAGAGAAAGATCACGAGTTTGGGTGGCATTCTGGACAGTGATAATGGGGGTACCACTCTTGAGAGCGTGAAAGGAAATATCCCTACCAACATGGCATAGGAGTGCCTTGCCAATACTATGGTCGGAAAGATAGGCAATAGAGGAAGTCGGTTGTAAAGTAAAGAATTTAGTCCATTGTGCATTCCGAAACTGAGCGTGGAAAGGGAGAGCACAACGTGTCCATCTTTTCTAAGTAGAACAATAAGATGGCAAAGAAGTATCATCAGGCAATTGTCGTTGGCGTTTAGGAGTGGGACCGGAGTTGGTCCGATGTGTGACGGTTGGCGATTGGGGAGGGATAGTTCCTAGGACGAAAGGGCCAGAAATCTCCCTCCATGCCCAAGAGGACCTCAGCACCACAAGTAGCACAGATGCAGCATGGAACCCATGCCATACCCTACCCTTCATGCCAGTAAACCAGCAATCCGGGATAACAACCTCACATCTGCCGAACTACCTCGGTGGACAAAAGAGAGGGCGGCCGGATATCTGCCACAAAGCATACCTCCTTTGGCCACCACCCCCGGAATCCGAAAGGCAGCCTCCAGAGATACACTCATCGCCTGTAAGACACCCAAAGCCACCCCCCGGAGACCAGAGAGGGATTGGGACATCCCCAGGCAGTCCAGATTTCAAGGCAAACTACACCACCGCCAAGAACCTCAACGGAATGGGATGGACCCCGGTACCCTATCCCCTACGAGAAAATGAATTACGAAGAGTGGAAATTTCTGATTTAAGGAACTGAGGATTGCAAATGCTGAGAGCACAGCGAAAGAGAGAGATAAGAACACTTTTCTTGACAGATGAAGCATGATAAGAAAAGTAGTGAATATACATGCCACTGTGCACAGGCTTGCGGTACAGGAAAAAAGCAAAACCTGTATCTCAGCGGTGGACATGAACATCAAGGAAAGAAAGCAAGGTGTACCACAAGCCTATGCACAGTGGCATGTACATTCACTACTTTTCTTATCATGCTTCCTCTGCCAAGAAAAGTATTTATCTCCCTCTTTCTCCGTGCTCTCCACATTTGTGATCCTCAGTTCCTTGAATCAGAAATTTCCACTCTTCATAATTCATTTTCCAATCTTGGCTACCCTTCCCATTTCATAGACTCTGCCTTCTCACGTGCTAAACGTTATTTCTTCTCTCCCAAACTCTAAGCTAAGCAAGCACAAGTATAGCTGGTGAAGGAACCAGGAAATATAGCTGGTGAGAGAACCAGAAGACATAGATGGAGGGAGTCAGGGAACATAGATGCAGAGGGAGCCAGCAGTCATTGAGGGAAGGAGGGAGGTAAGGAACAGAGATGGAGAGGGAGCCAGCAGACATAGAGGGAGGAAAGTAGGGAGGGACATAGATGGATTGGGGCCCAGCAGGCATAGCGGGAGGAAGGTAGGGAGGGAACTTAGATGGATAAGAAGCCAGCAGACATAAAGGGAGGGAATATATATGGCGGGTAAGGATGAACGAAAACTTCAACATTAACACACACTACCTTGGCAGTCACGGGAACCAAACATCATAACATTCCCCAGGAAGCGTTAAAAATCTCAGGGGTCATACACAACCTGGGAAATCAGAGGCAATCAAGTTCATTCCAATTCCTTGAATCAGGCGTCCCTCGCTGGCATCAAGGTACCCACAATCAACGTAAATGATATATATGAGGGAATAAATAGCGACGCATGCAAGTCTGCCGATGACACTATAAATGACCGTCAAATAATTTCTGATGTAAACACCAGTATTATTATTATTATAATCAAGGGGAAGCGCTAAACCCGGAGGATTATATAGCGCCTGGGGGGGTGGATGTGGAAGGCATTCAGGCTTAATTCGGGGAACTGGAGCACAGATCCAATTCCCTAAATCAAGAGCCCCTCACCAACATCAAGGAACCTTCCTTGAGGGGATAAACACCAGTAGCCTGCTGGTTACCTGGACACGTTGATGTTATGGCCGGAGAAGTGGCAGGTGCAGCTCAATGTGGACAAAAGTAAGCTTCTGACCCTGATAAACTATTTATGAACTAAATAATGTAGATCTCAATAAAACTGAGTGCGAGAAAGATTTAGGAGTTCTGGTTAGCAGAAATTTAAAGCCAAAACAATGGTTAAGAAGTGTCAGCAATAAAACGAATAGGATTCCTGGCTTAATATCAAGAAGTATAAAAAATAGATGATGGTTGACAAAGCAGAGATGTGTCAGCACTGTTAGCATTTTCTCCAGCATCCTCTGCTCCACTCTCTGCTGAAGTGTCGTCACAGTGACACTCTGCAGGCAACTATCGCTTCCTTGTATTAATGTTGGTAAAATTACCGACAATATGTAAGGTAAAAGGACACGACACAAGTTCAGCCAGTGCGACATTTTACTGTTTTGCTCTCCAGGAGCTTTGTCAAGCGGCTTGTTAAAGCTCCTGGAGAGCGAAACGTTGCCACAATAAAATGTCGCATTAGTTGCACTTGTGTCCTTTCACCTAACATATCGCTGCCATGCCCTCCTGAGGAGGACTCGGAAAGGAGTGCGGCTACTCCAGTGTTCCGAGTAGTCAACACCTGCCACAAACTATTGCCTGTGCTTATTACGTCCTCCACTTACGAACCTTGCAAAAAAAAAAAAATAAATAAATGCACTGGCAAGAATGGAAATGCCTCGGCACGTCCATTCTTAAGTGTATACGAGTCTGTGTGAATGTTCGTGTGAATGATAGCATGCGTATATGCTCGTGCGTGTGCAGAAGCATACGATTATGTATATTCTATGAAGGTGTGTATGCAGGTGTATAAGTACTCTGCATGTGCATGTATATGGATATATATGGTTCGGAGAACCGACTGGTTGATGAATTAGGCACATGTGCAACACTTGGGTATCTTTATTGTGGAAACGTTTCGCCAACCAGTGGCTTCCTCAGTCCAATACAGAGAAGAATGGTTGAAGATCAAAAGAAAGTTTGAGGTAATCGGTCCCTCAGCCTGGAGTCGATGTGATCAGTTCATTAATCTTGATAAGAAAACAGCATATGTGAGTAGATGAAGTTTGGTGAAGCAGTGGTAGGCGGTGTCACCTTGGACAAACCCACAAGTGGAACTGTCATGCCTATTGGTCAGGCAAGCGTAGAATTCCCTTTTTCAAGGTCATTAATGTAAATTATGAACAACATTAGGCCTAGAACTTATCCTTATGGAGCTCCAATTCTGACCAGCCCCCATTCAGATTTTACTTCCTTTAATATAAATTCTTTGCTTCGTATTCGTCAGCCATACCTTGATCCATGTTAGAACTTTACCTCCTATACTATGAGCTGCCACTTTTCTTAAGTCTTTTGTGAAGTATTCTATCAAAGGCTTTACTGAAATCCAAATAAAAAGCATCATATTCTTCTTCGTTGTCCACTGCCTTGAATGCTTTATTAAAGAACGTCAGTAAATTTACCAGGCAGGAACGACCTCTCGTGAATCCATGCTGAGACTCATTAATCATATTATGCTCATTAAGGGGGCTTCTAATAACATCAGCTGTAATTGATTCTAATAATTTGCCTACTATAGACGTCAAGATTATTGACTGGTAATTTGATGGAACTGATTTATGCCTTAAAAACAAAGGAATAACATTAACCATCTTCCACATCTCTGGCACAACACTCGTCAGCGACTAAGTTCCCGCTTGCATACCTTAACTACCCTTAACAACCATTTCGTCGGGGCCAGGAGACTTATTTTTAGTTTGTCGACTTCTTTGATAACCATGTCCCTCGTAACAGTAATATTACTTAATTTGTTTTCTTCAGAGCATAAATAATTATTAATTGCTGGGATATCATTTATATCTTCCTGTGTAAAGACAGACAAGAATTAATCATTTGAAAGATCGACACCATGCCTAACCCTTCTAGGGTAGGGTAGGTGCCTGAGCCCGAGCCTTTAGCTCATAAGACTGTCATTTCCATTTTCCCCCTTGGGACGGGGATGACAGACCAGAGAGGCCTAGCTTGTGGCTAGGCCTGGGGACAGTTGGTCCCAAAGATGAGGAGGTACTTGTGCCTCCTCCCATGGGAGACTTAGGTCTCAGAACACTCCCTAAAGAGGGAGCCAAGGCCGGGCCACCACTTGGAAAAGGCCCGGGCCGGGAGAATACCGGCAAATCAGAAAGAAGAAGAAGATCATTTGAAAGAGAACACATTTCCTGCTTATTTCCAGTAAGCTGACCAGACCCAGGTCTCAGTGGTCCTATTTCTTCCCTGTTCTTTGTCCTATACACATGAAAGAAACCTTTTAAATCTGTCTTTGATTCTCTGGCTACTTTAATTTCATAATATTCTATTCATCCATTTGGAGTCTTTTTTATTTGACTTAATTTCTTTTTAAAAAAACATATATTTCGGGCACATTGTAAATTATTAAGAAAATGATCATAGTCGCAGATCCCTTCGTTATCCTAAGTATGATCATCGTTAATAAAATCATTAGCTAGATTACCCCAGTCGAGATTAGACAGCTATTCCCTAGGTCCATTATAATCGGCAAAACGAAAATCGGGGACTTTTGCCGTATTTTCCTTAGGTTCGTACTGCCAGATAATATTAAGGGTAATAGATTTGTGATCACTTGCACGAAGCTCTTCAGTGATCTCTAGATTAGTTACGAGTTTTTCTTTATGGCAAGACTAGGTCGAGCAAATTATTACCTCTGGTAGGCTCTGTTACACACTGTTTCAGAAAACAGTCCTGAACTACTTCCAGGAAGTCACTGGACTTCAGATAACCGGTCAAAAAAGTCCAGTCAACTTGGTTAAAGTTAAAATTTCCTACTGTTACTACGTTATCGTGTCCAGAAGCCCTAACAATTTCGTCCCAAAAAAGTCTCCCTTTGTCGCTATCTACAGCCTGGGGGTCGGTATATTACACCTAAAATTAATATTTCTTGACTTTCCAGAAATTCTACCAAAATAGATTCTGTGACTAACTCATCGATTATTACACCTATTTTTTATGCACCTATTTATATTTTCTCGTACATATAACGCTACACTCACCCTCCCTTTCCCGTTATTGCTATCAACATGGAACAACTTCAACCCCTGAATGAGGCACTCGGCAATCAAGTCTCGAATGAACATGAATGTTCTGGAAAATATAGGGAAGTACGATGAAGCTGATTCTATGTACCAGAAATTTTTCCTACGGGGAGAGATAGAAAGCACCGACTTTGCAATCTGTGGAAAGATGTTCAAGCTGGAGGGATATGATCCTGCAAGTGGAAAACAAGAGATTATATATAAATAACGCCCTGAAAATTTCTATGCAAGGCTACAGAGAAGTATTAGCTTGGCAAGAGTTGAAGATAAGAACGAGTGGAACAAAGGATTACATGTTGCATTTGTATCTCTTATTCCAGAAGAAGAGAAAGATCAAGAGGATGAGGAACTGAACGAGAAGCAGAGATGAAGAGAGAGAGAGAGAGAGAGAGAGAGAGAGAGAGAGAGAGAGAGCGAGAGAGAGAGAGAGAGAGAGAGAGAGAGAGACAGAGAGAGAGAGAGAGACAGAGACAGAGACAGAGACAGAGAGACAGAGACAGAGAGAGAGAGAGAGAGAGAGAGAGAAGAGAGAGAGAGAGAGAGAGAGAGAGAGAGAGAGAGAGAGAGAGAGAGAGAGAGCGAGGGGAGGAGAGATCTTCTGGGAATCCAGGATGATGATACTACCCAGAAATTTGAAGCGTTCAATACTCTCACTACCCGGCCACCAGCACCACCACCACTACCACCTGTGTGTGTATGCATGTATGTGTACTAGAATACTCTTCACAGAGCGAAAGAGAAAGAGACGGATAGACAAAGAGAGGAGAGAGAGAGAGAGAGAGAGAGAGAGAGAGAGAGAGAGAGAGAGAGAGAGAGAGAGAGAGAGAGAGAGAGAGACTTAGACGGATGTAAAAAGTCACTATCAAAACCGAATTTTACGTTTATCCATGGTCGGACCCACTGTAGCCTTTATCACGTATTAAATTAAAAACTTAGATATTAGTCATTCCCATTGAAGAAATGGCAAGGCAGAGGAAGAGGAGAAAATGGGAAAAAGGCTTGCAGTGACTAAGAAGAAAGAGGAATGTAAAGGTGGTGGAACAAAAGAGAATGGGGAATCATAGGGGGAGTAGAAAAGGCGGATGAGGGGACAGGGGGGGGAGTGTGGTTTTCCGCAACAGTGAGGGGAAACAGGGGGGGTGTGTTCGTTCCTGCAGACCCAAAAGAGGGGAGCAGGGAGGGAGGTGTGTTCCTCAGACAGTGGGGGAGCAGTAGGGGGGTGGTGTTCCCGCAGACGATGGGGGAGCAGGGAGTGTGTGTTTGCAGACAATGGGGGAATAGGGAGGTGTGGTCCTGCAGACAGATGGGAAAGGGAGCAAGAGGGGTGTGTGTTCCGGCAGCGATAGGGAAGAGGGAGGGTTTTTTTTTTGGGGAAGGGGAGAGGGATGGAGTTGGGTTCTTGAGACAGAGAGGGGAGCAGGGAGGGAAAATGTGTTCCTGCGACAGTGACGGGGGGCAGGGTGAATTTTTTGAGAAGTGAGGGGAAAGGGGGGTTTAGGGTTTTTCCTGCGACGTGAGGGAAGCAGGGAGGGAATGTGTTTCCTGCAGACAGATGAGGGGGCAGGAGGGGGTTCCTGCGGACAGATGAGGGGGCAGGAGGAAGTGTGTTCCAAAAGATGAGGGAGCAGAAGGGAAATGGGTGTTCCCGCGAAGATGAGGGAAGCAGGGAGGGTGTTTCCTGCAGAGTGAGGGGAGCAGGGAGGGGGGGGTGTTCCTGCAGAGGATGAGGGGAGCAGGGAGGGATTGTGTTCCTGCAGACAGATGAGGGGGAGGGAAGATGGTGTGCTCCTGAAAAAACATATGAGGGGAGCGGGAGTGTGTTTCTGCAGACAGATAAGGGGCAGGGGGGGTGGGGTTCCTGCAGACAGATGAGGGGAGCAGGGAGGGAGTGTGTGCTCCCGCAGGGGAAAATGAGGGGACGGGGGGGGTGTGTGCTCCTGCAGACAGATGAGGGGAGCAGGGAGGGGTGTGTTCCTGCAGACAGATGAGGGTGAGGGGGGGGTTTTGTTCCTGCGAAGATGAGGGTACAGGGGGAGTGTGTTCCTGCAGACGATGAGGGTTTTGCAGGGGGGGGAGTGTTTCCTGCAGACAGTTGGGGGAGCAGGGGGGGAGTGGTTTTCCCGAGACAGATGAGGGTAGAGGGGGGAGGGGTTCCTGAAAGATGAGGGTAGAGGAAGGGATGTGTTCCTGCAGACAGTGAGGGGTAGCAGGGAGTGTGTTCCTGCAGACAGATGAGGGTAGCAGGGAGGGAGTGTGTTCCTGCAGACAGATGAGGGTAGCAGGGAGGGAGTGTGTTCCTGCAGACAGATGAGGGTAGCAGGGAGGGAGTGTGTTCCTGCAGACAGATGAGGGTAGCAGGGAGGGAGTGTGTTCCTGCAGACAGATGAGGGTAGCAGGGAGGGGGGTGTTTTTCCCGCAGACAGAGAGCGGAGCAGGGGGGGAGTGTGTGCTCCCGCAGACGGAGGGGGGCGGGGGGAGTGGTGTCCTGCAGACAGTGAGGGGAGCAGGGGGAGGAAATGTGTTTTTTTGCAGACGATGAGGGTAGCAGGGAAGGGGGTGTGTTCCTGCAGACAGAGAGGGTAGGGGAAGGGAGTGTGTTTCCCGCAGACAGATGAGGGTAGAGGGAGGGTGTGTTTGAAAACAGATGAGGGTAGCAGGGAGGGTTGTTTTCCTGCAGACGATGGGATAGCAGGGGGGAGTGTGTTCCTGCAGACCGATGAGGGTACAGGGGGGGAGTTGTTTTTCCCGCAGACAGAGAGGGTAGCAGGGAGGGAGTGTGTTCCTGCAGACAGATGAGGGTAGCAGGGAGGGAGTGTGTTCCTGCAGACAGATGAGGGTAGCAGGGAGGAGGTGTGTTCCTGCAGACAGATGAGGGTAGCAGGAAGGGGGGTGTGTTCCCGCAGACAGATGAGGGTAGCGGGGGGGTGTGGGTTCCTGCAGACAGATGAGGGTAGCGGGGGGGAGTGTGTTCCTGCAGACAGTGGGGTACAGGGGGGGGTGTTTCCCGCAGACAGTGAGGGTCAGGGAGGGAGTTGTTTTTCCCGCAGACAGTGAGGGTAGAGGGAGGGAATGGTTCCTGCGAAGATGAGGGTAGGGAGGGGAGTGTGTTCCTGCAGACAGAGGGGACAGGGGAGGGAGTGTGTTCCTGCAGACGATGAGGGTGCGGGGGGAGTGTTTTCCTGCAGACAGACGAAGGTAGCGGGAGGGGGGTGTGTTCCTCAGACAGATGAGGGAGCAGGGGGGGGGGTGTGTTTCCCGAGCAGATGAGGGTGCAGGGGGGGAGTGTTTCCTGCAACAGATGAGGGTTAGCAGGGAGGGGTGTGTTCCCGCAGACAGATGGGGTAGCAGGGAGGGGGGAGTGTGTTCCGAGGGCAAGGAGGGAGCGGGGGGAAGTGTGTTCCCGCGACGATAGGGGGGCGGGAGGAAGGTGTTCCCGCAGACAGATGAGGGGGCGGGGGAAAAGGAAGTGTGTTTTTGCGACAGATGAGGGGAGCAGGGGAAAGGGAAATGTTTTCCGCGACAAGGGGGGGTTTGCAGGGGAGTGTGTTCCTGCAAAAATGAGGGGGGCAGGGAGGAAGTTGTTCTGCAGACAGAAATGGGTAGCAGGGAGGGAGTGTGTTCCCCGAGAAAATGAAGGTAGCAGGGAAGAGTGTGTTTCCTGCAGACAGAGAGGGTAGCAGGGGGGATCTGTTCCTGCACAAAGATGGGGTCAGGGAGGGGTGTTTCCTGCGACAGACGGGGTGCAGGGAGGATTTTTGTTCCTGCGACGATGAGGGTTTAAGGGGGGGGGTGTTCCCGAGGGAAAATGAGGGGGGAAAGGGAGAGAGGGTGTTCTGCAGACGATGAGGGTAGCAGGGGGGGATGTTTCCTGCAGACAGATGAGGGTGCAGGGAGGAAGTGGGGTTCCTGCAGAAAAGATGAGGGAGAAAAGGGGGAGTTGTTCCTGCAGACAGTGGGGTAGCAGGGAGGAATGTGTTCCTGCAGGCAGTGAGGGTGCGGGGGGGAGTGTGTTCCCGCAGACAGATGAGGGTACCGGGAGGGGGGGTGTGTTCCTCAGGGCAGATGAGGGTTGGGGGGGAAGTGTGTTTGAGAAAATGAGGGGGTAAAACAGGGAGGGGTGTGTTCCTGAGACAGATGAGGTAGCGGGGGGAGTGTGTTCCGGGAGACAGATGGGGTAGCGGGAGGAAGTGTGTTTTGCAGACAGATGAGAGTACAGGAAGTGTGTTTTTCCCGCAGACAGAGAGGGTGCAGGAAGGGGTGTGTTCCTGCAACAGATGAGGGTAAACAGGAAGTGTGTTCCTGCAGACAGTAAGGTACAGGAAGGGGTGTGTTCCCGCAGACAGATAGGGTAGCAGGGAGGGAGTGTGTTCCTGCGACGATGGGGTTTTCAAAGGAAAAGTGTGTTCCTGGGGGACATGGGGTAGCAAGAAGAAGTCGTTCTGCAGAAGATGAGAGTACAGGGAGGGGGTGTGTTCTGCAGACGATGAGGGTAGCAGGGAGGGAGTGTGTTTCTGGGACAGATGGGGTAGCAGGGAGGAAGTGTGTTCCTGCGACAGAGAGGGTACAGGGAGGAATTGTTCCCGCAGACGATGAGAGTAGAGGGAAAGGGGTTCCTGCGCAGATGAGGGTAGAGGAAGTGTGTTCCGCAGACAGTTGAGGGTAGAGGGGGAAGTGTGTTCCCGCAAAACAGATGAGGGTAGCAGGGAGGGGGAAAATGGTTCCTCAGACAGATAGGGGGGTTTTGAGGGAGGAAGGTGTTTCCCGCAGCAGATGAGGGGTAGCGGGAGGAAGTTGTTTCCCGCAGACAGATGAGGGTTTAAACAGGTAGGAAGTGTGTTCCCCGCAGACAATGAGGGAAGCAGGGGGGGGAAGGGTTTTTCTGCAGACAGATGGGGTAGCAGGGGGAAAGTATGTACCTGCAGAAAATGGGGTAGCAGGGAGGAAGTGTGTTCCTGCAGCAGATGAGGGTAGAGGGAGGAAGTGTGTTCCGCAGACAGATGGGGTTTTGCGGGAGGGAAATGTGTTCCTGCAGACAGATGAGGGTACTGGGAGGAAGTGTTTCCCCCCAGACAGATGAGGGTACAGGGGGAAGTGTGTTCCTGCAGAAGATGAGGGGACAGGGGGGAGTATGTTTTCCTGCAGACAGATGAGGGAGCGGGAGGAAGTTGGTTTTCCGCAGACAGATGGGGGGTACGGGGGGGGGAGTGTGTTTTTGCAGACAGATGAGGGGGGCAGGGAGGGAGTGTGTTCCTGCAGACAGAGAGGGCAGCAAGGGGTTTTTTCCGCCTAGGGGGGGGGAAATGTGCCGCCGTAAACAACCTGCAACTGACGGGGGGGGAAAAGGTTTTCCGGAGCAAAAAAGGGGGACAGGGGGGAAAGTTTGGGTTTTCCCGCTAAGGGGGAAAGGGGGAATTTTGAACAAAAAGGGAAGGGAGGGTGTTTTGCAGAGAAAGGGTAGCAGGGGGGAATGTTTGCCAAGGGTTAAGGAAATGTTTTAGAAGTTAGGTAGCAGGGTGTGCTGCGACGTTGGGTAAAGGGGGGGAGGGGTTTGAAAGTATTTGGGGGGAGTGTTTCCTGCGCTGAGGGTAGCGGGGGGATTGTTCTGCCAAAGATGGGTACAAGGGGGGGCCCGCAGACAATAGGGGGGAAGGGGGGATTTTTCCCAAAGTAGGGTACAGGGGGAGTGGTCCTGGAAAAATGGGGGGGGAGGAAGTGTGGTCCTGCAGACAGATTTAGGGGGCGGGGGGGGGGTTTTCCTGGCAGGGTGGGGGGAAGTGTGTTCTGCAGACGATGAGGGGAGCAGGGAGGGAGTGTGTTCTGCAGACGATGAAGGTAGCAGGAGGGGTGTGTTCCTGCAGACAGATGAAGGTAGCGGGGGAGTGGGGTTCCTCAGACAGTGGGGAGAGGGAGAAGTGTGTTCTGCAGACAGATGGGTAGCAGGGGGGAGGTGTTTTCTGCAGAAAGGGTGGGGTACAGGGAGTGGTTCCGCGAAAATGAGGGTAGCAGGGGGGGAGTTGTTCCTGCGGGCAGTGGGGAGCAGGGAGGGGTTTTGTTCCTGCGACGATGAGGGTTTGCAGGGAAAAGGGGGGGTGTGTTTTCCCGCAACGATGGGGTGCAGGGAGGGGGGTGTGTTCCCCAGACAGATGGGGGGAGCAGGGGGAGTGTGTTCCTGCAGACAGATTTTGGGGGGCGGGGGGAATGGTTTTCCCGAGACAGATGAGGGGGGTAGCAGGGAGGGGTGTGTTCCTGCAGACAGATGAAGGTACAGGGAGGGGTGTGTTCCTGGAGACAGATGAGGTAGCGGGGGGAAATGTGTTCCCGCAGAAGATGAAGGGGAGCAGGGGAAATGTGTTTGAAGGGCAGATGAGGGTGCGGAGGGAGTGTGTTCTGAGAAAGATGGGGGGAGCAGGAAATGTGTTCCTGCAGGCAGATGAGGGTAGCGGAAAGGGAGTTGTCTGCAGACGAGGGGTAGCGGGGGGGGAGTGTGTTCCTGCAGACGATGAGGGTAGCGGGAGGAAGTGTGTTTTCCCGCAGACAGATGAGGGGGAGCAAGGGGGGAGTGTGTTTTCCCGCGACGATGAGATAGCAGGGAGGGAGTGTGTTTTTCGACATGGGGGCAAGGGGGTTGGGAACAGTAGGGCGGGGGAGGAAAAGGTTTTTTTTAAAATGGGGTAAAGGGGGGGGGAAGTTGTTTTCAAAATGGGGAAACAGGAAGGGGAGCAAAGGGGGGCAGGGTGTTTCCCGCAGACAGTTGAGGGGAGCGGGGGGAAATGTGTTCCGAGAAAGAAGGGTGCAGGGGGGAAAAAGTTTTCCTGCAACAGGAGGGTTTCGGGAGGGGAAAGGGGCCTGGAGATGGGGGTTCTAAATTGTTTTCCTGAGGATGAGGGGGACAGGGGAAAAATTTTTGCAGGAAGGGTAAAGGGGTGTTCCGCAGACGAGGGGTAGAGGGAGGAAATTTTTGGTTTCAGCGAATGGCAAAAAATTTGTTTGAGCAAAGGGGACGGGGGGGAGTGGGTTTTCCTGCAAAAAGAGGAGGGAAACAGGGAGGGAGTGTTTTTCCCGCAAACGAGAGGGGGCAGGGAAAATTGTTCTGAGACAGCAGGGTAAAGGGGGGGAATTATTGGGGAAAGGGGTAAGGGGGAGTGGTCCTGCAGACAGATGAGGGTACAGGGGGGGAAAGGGTTTCCGGGTAGGGTACGGTGTTTCCTGCAGACAGATGAGGGAGAGGGAGGGAGTTGTTTTTTTGAGCAGATAGGGAGAGGAGGAATGTGTTCCCGCAGACAGAAGAGGGTAGCAGGAGGAATTGGTTTCACAAAAATGGGGGTGCGGGGGGGAATGTTTTCTTGCCGTGAGGGTAGCAGGGGGGGGTGTGTTCCCGAGACAACGAGGGTAGCAAAAGGAAGTGTGTTCCTGCAGACAGTTTAGGGTTTGCAGGGAGGAGTGTGTTTCCCCGATGATGGGGGAGCAGGGAGGAGTGTGTTCTGCAGACGATGAGGGGACAGGGAGGGAAGTGTGTTCCGAGACAGTAGGGTGAGGGGGAAAATTGCCGGAAAAAGGGGGCGGAAGGGGTTCCCGCAGACAGATGAGGGTAGCAGGGGGGAAGTGTGTTCTGCGACAGTGAGGGGTTGCGGGGGGGATGTGTTCCGCAGACAGATGGGGTAGCAGGGAGGAGGTGTTCCTAGACAGTGAGGGTAGCAGGGAGGAAGTGTGTTCCTGCAGACAGGAGGGAGCAGGGAGAGTGTTTCCTGCAAAAAAAGAGGGAGCAGGGAGGAGTGTGTTCCTGCAGGGAGGGGTAGAGGGAGGAAATGTGTTCCCGGAACAAGAGGGTAGCAGGGGGGAATGTGTTTTCCCCAGCGAGGGGGGAGCGGGGGGTGTTCCTGCAGACAGATGGGGTACAGGGGGGAGTGTGTTTGAGACAATGAGGGGGAAGGAAGTGTGTTTAGACATGAGTGTAGCAGGGGGGGTTCCTGCAGACAGAGAGGGTAGCAGGGAGGAAGTGGTTCCTGCAGCAGATGAGGGGCAGGGAGGGGGTTGTTCCCGCAAAGATGAGGGTAGCAGGGGGGAAGTGTTTCTGCAACAAATGAGGGTGCAGGGAGGGGGGTGTTTCCCGCGACGAGAGGGTAGAGGGAGGGGGTGTGTTCCTGCAGAAGATAGGGTAGCGGGAGGAAATTGTTCTGCAGAAGATGAGGGGAGCGGGGGGAAATGTGTTCCTGCGACAGATGGGGTAGCAGGGGGGAAAGGGGTTTTTCAGAAAGATGAGGGGAGCAGGGGGGAAGTGGTTCCGCAGACAATGAGGTAGCAAAGGGGGAAGTGTGTTCCCGAGACGATGGGGTGCAGGAGGTGTCCCGCAGACAGATAGGGGAGCAGGGAGGGAGTGTGTCCTGCAAAGTGAGGGGAGCAGGGAGAAATGTGTTCCCGCAGACAGATGAGGGGCAGGGAGGGGAGTGTGTTCCCGCAGACAATGAGGGTAGGGAGGGAAATGTGTTCCTGCAGACAGATGAGGGTAGAAGGGGGGAAAATGTGTTCCTCCCCGCAATGGGGGTAGCAGGGAGGAAATGTGTTCCGCAGACAGTGGGGTGAGGGGGGAATGTGTTCCTCGACAGATGAGGGAGCAAAAGGGAAAGGGGTTCCCGCAGACAATGAGGTAGCAGGGGGGGGTGGTTCCTGAGACAAATGAGGGTAAGGGGGAGTGTGTTCCTGCAGACAGATGGGGAGCAGGGAGGGGTGTTTCCTGCAGACAGATAGGGTAACAGGGGGAAGTGTGTTCCTGCAGACAGATGAGGGGGGGGGGAAAGGGCTGAGAAGATAGGGGTTAGGGGGAATTTTCCGCAGACAATTAGGGTTGCAGGGGGGGAAGTGTTTTTTCCTGCAGCAGATGAGGGTGCAGGGGGAAATGTGTTCCTGCGACAGTGAGGGTAGAGGGGGAAGTGTGTTCCTGCAGGGCAGATAGGTAGCAGGGAGGAAGTGTGTTCCTGCAGACAGTGAGGGAGGGGGGGGAAATGTGTTCCTGCGAAGAGAGGGTGCAGGGGAGGAAGTGTGTTTTTTTGCAGAAGGAGGGTAAAACAGGGAGGAAAAGTTTGGGTTCCTGCAGACAGAGAGGGTAGAGGAGGAAGTTGTTCCTGAGAAAGAGGGTTGCAGGGGGGTGTGTTTTCCCGCAGCAGATGAGGGTAGCAGGGGAAGTGTGTTTCCCGAGAAAGAGGGTGCAGGGGAAGGAAAGGTGTTCCGCGAAGATGGGGTAGCGGGAGGGAATGTGTTCCCGCAGACAGATGAGGGGAGCAGGAAGGAAGTGTGTTTCCGCGAAGATGAGGGTAGCAGGGGGAAGTTGTTCCTCAGACAGAGAGGGTACAGGGAAAAAGGTGTTCCTGCAGACAGATGAGGGGGAAAAAGGAGGAAGTGTGTTCCTGCAGACAGATGAGGGGGAAAAAGGGAGGAAGTGGTTTTTTGCAGCGAGAGGGTAGCAGAGGGAAGTTGTTCCGCAGACAAGAGGGTACAGGGAGGAAAATGTGTTCCTCAGAAGAGAGGGTACAGGGAGGAAGTTTTTCCTGCAGGGCGTGAGGGTACAGAGAGGAAGTGTGTTCCTGCAGAAGAGAGGGTTCAGGGAGGAAGTGTGTTCCCGAGAAGATAGGGTAAGGGAGGAAGTGTGTTCCCCGCAGGGCAGATTTTTTTTACCAGTTTTTTTTTTTAATTTTAAAAGGGAGGAGAAGTTTTTCCTGTTAAGATTTTTTAGGGTTAGGCATTAAAAAGGAAGTGTGTTCTGAAACAGTTTAAATTTTAGGAGACTGGTCCCCCGGGAAATGCTTCAAAGGAAGTTTTTGGGTTTTAGGGTAAACGTTTTCACAACGGAATTTTCTGGGGATAAATTTTTTCAATGGGAGTTGTTCCTCAGGAAAAATTGTTTAACAAAAAGGGATGTTGTTCCTCAGGGGTAACAGTTAAAAAAGGAATGTGTCCCCCTTTAAAACAGCCTAATAGGAAATGTTTCCCCCCAGGGTAACGTTTAAAAAAGGGAAAGTGTTTTTTCCTTTTCAACAAAATAGGGTTTGGCCCCCGGGGAAAATTTTTTCCGCAACAATGAGGGTGCCCCAGTGGAAACTTGCTTAACATATAGGGGGGGTGTGTCCTCAGGGGAAAAATTTTTTAAATAAAGGAGAGTGTGTCCCCCCGGGAAAAAGTTTTTAACAGGGGGGATGTGTTTCCCCCCTTTAAACAATTGTTTAAAATTTAAAAGGGGAATGTTTTTGTCCCTCAGGGGAAAATTTTTTAAAAACTAGGGAATGTTGGTTCATGGATAAATTTTAAATAACTGGGGGGGTGTGGGTTTTCCCCAGGGGTAAATTTTTTAAATAACAGGGGAGTGGGTCCCCCAGAAAAATGTTACCTTTAAAAGGGGTTTTGTCCCCCAGTGGGGAAAGTTAAAAAACCAGGAGAGTTTTGTTCCCCCCAGGGAAAAATTGGGTTTCAAACAGGAAGTGTGTCCCCCAGGAAAACTTTTTAATTTTAGGTTTTTCCTCAGGGAAATTTCCTTAATCAATGGGGACTGTGGTCCCCGGGGAAAAACTTTTTAAAAATCAATGGAGATGGTGGTCCCTCGTGGATAAAAAACTTTTGTTTTTTAAAATTTTTAAGGAGACGTGTTCGTTTACCCTTCTTATATAGGAGGACGTGGTCTTTCTGGAATAAAATTTTTTTTAAATTCAAGAACTTCCCTATGTTGATACAAAAGGTTTAAAATCATCGAAACCCTTTTTTCCCCTGATTTCCCTTTTTAAAAAATTTAAATTTTTGAGAGTTTTTTTATTTTTCCCCACTTTTTTTGGTTTTTTTTTGTTTAAAAAATTTAGGAGTCGCCCCTTAAAAATTAAAAAACTTGTTATTATCAATTTGGGTTGTGTTATGGATAAAAATCGTTTACCAAAAAAACAAAGGCCCCCTGTGGTTAAACCAAAACTTAAATTTTTTTTAGGGAAAAAATGGAAATGTGGTAAATTGGGGTGTTAACATTGGTTCACAACAGACCCCGGGGTCCTGGTTGGTAATTGCTTTTAACCCCCACTAAGAAAATCTTTGGGGCTTTGCTTTTATTAAAAAACCCCCCCCCGGGGGAAATTAACAGGAGGTGCTGTGCCCTAAGCATTGTTACATAAACTGGATGTGTTTTCTCCAGTGGGTATGCCTACCCATTACCCAGGGATTGTGGTCAATCCCCGGGGGTTAACACCCCCGGTTTTCATAACAAACGTTGTGCCCCGTAAAAACACGTTACACCCAATAGGACCGGTTTTTTGTCCCCAAGGGGATTTTTTCCCCTTCCCCGTTAACATCACTGAATTTTTGCTTTCCCCCAAAAAAAGTGTGATAAACTTGTTAACTTTAATAAATGTTGTTCCCTCTAAAATTGTTTAAACATCCACCAGAAGGGTTGTTGGCCCCCCAGTTTTGGTAACCCTTGGGGTTACCCCTCCTTTTGGGAATGGGTGTAGGGGAAAACATTTTTAACCCCCCTTTGGGGGAACTGCGGACTAATCGGTAACATTTCATCCCCAAATAGGGACCCTGGCCTTTTGTGAAAAAAAAAAAACCAGGGTATGGCCACACTGAATGGTAATTAAATTCGCGAATTCTTAATTATATTTTCAAGTGATATATAGAATAATGTAAAATGTTAGGTAAAGTTGAGACTGAATATCAACAGTTGAGATTCACGAGGACAGACACCAAAGTAACGTCAAAGTGGTTGCTCAGTACGGAGTTGCATGTTAACCCAACACTAAGCAACTACTTGGTGCTTAGTACCGTTTTATTAGAAGACTTACGGCCCGTCGGGAGGTTAATTAATGCAGTGTAGGTAGCGGTGCTGTCCGCTACACTGTCAGTATAGTTACATGAACCAGCTGCCAGCCAGGTGTGTTGTTCTCCAGTGGGTGAGGGTGCCTACCTGGAGTCTACCTGGAGGGTATTCCGTGGATCAATGCCCATGCGGCCCGGTTCACGACCAGGCCTCCCGTTGTATCAGGGCCTAATCAACCAGGCTGTTACTGCTGGCCGCACGTAATCCAACGTACGAATCACAGCCCGGACTGATCCGGCACCGGTTGAAATATCTGTCCAGCTTAATCTTGAGGCAGCCAGTTGTTTATCCACTAAACTCACTCAAGTTATTGCTTATCACGTCGTTTAAGTTGTTGCTAATCACATCGAACAATTCGAGCTAATCACGTAGCTCAAGTTATCACTAATCTCGTCGCTTAAGTCTTCGCTAATCAAATCGTTCAAGTTCTCACTCATCACTAACTGAATGTGGTTACCAGATGTCATCCACCATGAAGGACTTAGTAAATAAGGCCTACCAGGTTGCCTGTAACCAGTGTGGCAGTGTATGCCATCCCGTGTGTAGGTTGTAATGAGGTGTATGTAGGCGAAATATCAAGGAGTTTGGACCAGCCACTGATGGAACACAAATGTGCAGGCAGCAGAGATAATCTGGCTAATGCTTGGGTACTGTTCATCGGCGCAACTCACGAGGACACTCAGAAGCCAGGTTATTGATGAAGAAGAGGACACTCAGAAGCCAGGTTATTGATGAAGAATAGAGATCTAAAAAAGTGTTAGTATCTCGCTGTCTCGAGGCAACCTTGATCGTCTGTGGCCAACACACTGATGCAAACTTCTATAAATTTTAGTACCTAAGGTGTCCCGGCGAGACTGAACCTACTCTGCTACACAACCATCTTCACCCAAATCCTCAACCTCTATCTCCCTTCACTCCGGCTCTGTTTCCTATTCCTCTGACTCAGGCAAGGATCAGGAAATTAGGACACCAAGAACTGGAAGACAGCAATAGACATAAAACTTAAAGTATAAGACACAATCACAGATGGAATAACAAATAGTCATAAGAAGAATGAGTGAACAGCAATGGCAACCCCAGATATCACAGTGCTTACAGAGATAAACCACAGTTAGAACCCATGGCAAGTGCCTCGTAACACTCGAGGGCAGTGCGCAAGCCATTGGCCTGGAGTTTTACGATTCATTTGCCATGGGTTCTAACTCCACCGGTATCGTGGTTTGTTTGTAATTGTCTTATTACAGTCTCGAGAGTCTTAGAGACAAAATTCACGAGGGTACCAAGAGGCAATTTTTTCCAGCAATATATTAAATTCTGAGGAAGAATAGAGGGAATAAAGGCCTGGAACAACAGCATTATTAATCAGAAACCACTGGAATGTAAATTAGATGAGAAGAGTAAACAGAGGGGAATCACATAAATACATAAGACACACAAGACTGCGGGAGCCAGAGTTGTGAGCGCAGTAATGTTCAACGCAGCACCAAATAGGAATAAGACAGCACCAACAAAGTGATTGTGAACACAACAGAAGTAGCAGCAAGAAGATCCCATATGACCAATGACAAGCTACTCAACATGGGAGATTACTACCAAAAGGAAACAGACTGAGAGAACTGGGACCCCACACAAAGACCAGAAACGTAGAGAGTTGAGATAGAGGAGGTGATGGATTATTATTATTATTATAATCAAGGGGGAAGCGCTAAACCCGGAGGATTATACAGTGCCTGGGGGGGATGTGGAAGGCATTCAGGCTTAATTCGGGGAACTGGAGCACAGATCCAATTCCCTAAATCAAGAGCCCCTCACCAACATCAAGGAGGTGATGGAACATTTTATACCAGAGAAAGAAAATGGGAAGAGCCATCAAGGTGCTATTATACAATACTGAGTTTCGGATACATTGTGAAAATAAATTAGGAGAGAAATATAGCAGAGGAAGGAAAGGAGAAACCAAATTTCAAAATAGGAGACTACACAGGTTTGAAGGAATCCTAAAATGCAGTTTAGTGAGAAAAAGAACTGAAAGGAAATACAACGAAAGAGATTGAATATTTAGTTGGAAAGCAGAGGAGAAATTCGTACCCAGAAGCAGAAAAAAAGCAGAATATAGTAAGAAGAGAAAAAAACAATGGTTAACCTAAAGATACAAACAGCCAACAACTAAAATTGCAGGAACATGGGAAAAAATTTAGAAAGCAAGTAGCTGCAATAAAAAAAAAAAAAAAAACACACACACAAGTAAAGAGAGACGCTGAAGCGAAGTTGTTACACAGCCACACAAGAAAGAAGACAACAGTAAAGAAACAGGTAATACTACTGAAGAAAACCTCAAAGAAAACTACCTGAGGAACTGAATATACAATCTAGAGAGGTTATCTATGAGGAAATAATAACATTAAGAAAAAGTCTAAGAAAGAGTACACCTGACTCAATATAACCAAGAGAAAGTAATAAGTTACTAAGTGTGAGGACAGCATTGTGTACCACTAGCCAAAGTTACTAAGTGTGAGGACAGCATTGTGTACCACTAGCCAAAGTTACTAAGTGTGAGGACAGCATTGTGTACCACTAGCCAAAGTTACTAAGTGTGAGGACAGCATTGTGTACCACTAGCCAAAGTTACTAAGTGTGAGGACAGCATTGTGTACCACTAGCCAAAGTTACTAAGTGTGAGGACAGCATTGTGTACCACTAGCCAAAGTTACTAAGTGTGAGGACAGCATTGTGTACCACTAGCCAAAGTTACTAAGTGTGAGGACAGCATTGTGTACACTAGCCAAAGTTACTAAGTGTGAGGACAGCACTGTGTACCACTAGCCAAAGTTACTAAGTGTGAGGACAGCACTGTGTACCACTAGCCAAACTTACTAAGTGTGAGGACAGCATTGTGTACCACTAGCCAAAGTTACTAAGTGTGAGGACAGCACTGTGTACCACTAGCCAAAGTTACTAAGTGTGAGGACAGCATTGTGTACCACTAGCCAAAGTTACTAAGTGTGAGGACAGCACTGTGTACCACTAGCCAAAGTTACTAAGTGTGAGGACAGCACTGTGTACCACTAGCCAAAGTTTACTAAGTGTGAGGACAGCACTGTGTACCACTAGCCAAAGTTACTAAGTGTGAGGACAGCATTGTGTACCACTAGCCAAAGTTACTAAGTGTGAGGACAGCATTGTGTACCACTAGCCAAAGTTACTAAGTGTGAGGACAGCACTGTGTACCACTAGCCAAAGTTACTAAGTGTGAGGACAGCACTGTGTACCACTAGCCAAAGTTACTAAGTGTGAGGACAGCACTGTGTACCACTAGCCAAAGTTACTAAGTGTGAGGACAGCACTGTGTACCACTAGCCAAAGTTACTAAGTGTGAGGACAGCACGTGTACACTAGCCAAAGTTACTAAGTGTGAGGACAGCACTGTGTACCACTAGCCAAAGTTACTAAGTGTGAGGACAGCACTGTGTACCACTAGCCAAAGTTACTAAGTGTGAGGACAGCACTGTGTACCACTAGCCAAAGTTACTAAGTGTGAGGACAGCACTGTGTACCACTAGCCAAAGTTACTATAGTGTGAGGACAGCACTGTGTACCACTAGCCAAAGTTACTAATGTGTGAGGACAGCACTGTGTACCACTAGCCAAAGTTACTAAGTGTGAGGACAGCACTGTGTACCACTAGCCAAAGTTACTAAGTGTGAGGACGCACTGTGTACCACTAGCCAAAGTTACTAAGTGTGAGGACAGCACTGTGTACCACTAGCCAAAGTTACTAAGTGTGAGGACAGCACTGTGTACCACTAGCCAAAGTTACTAAGTGTGAGGACAGCACTGTGTACCACTAGCCAAAGTTACTAAGTGTGAGGACAGCACTGTGTACCACTAGCCAAAGTTACTAAGTGTGAGGACAGCACTGTGTACCACTAGCCAAAGTTACTAAGTGTGAGGACAGCACTGTGTACCACTAGCCAAAAGTTACTAAGTGTGAGGACAGCACTGTGTACCACTAGCCAAAGTTACTAAGTGTGAGGACAGCACTGTGTACCACTAGCCAAAGTTACTAAGTGTGAGGACAGCACTGTGTACCACTAGCCAAAGTTACTAAGTGTGAGGACAGCACTGTGTACCACTAGCCAAAGTTTACTAAGTGTGAGGACAGCACTGTGTACCACTAGCCAAAGTTACTAAGTGTGAGGACAGCACTGTGTACCACTAGCCAAAGTTACTAAGTGTGAGGACAGCACTGTGTACCACTAGCCAAAGTTACTAAGTGTGAGGACAGCACTGTGTACCACTAGCCAAAGTTACTAAGTGTGAGGACAGCACTGTGTACCACTAGCCAAAGTTACTAAGTGTGAGGACAGCACTGTGTACCACTAGCCAAAGTTACTAAGTGTGAGGACAGCACTGTGTACCACTAGCCAAAGTTACTAAGTGTGAGGACAGCACTGTGTACCACTAGCCAAAGTTACTAAGTGTGAGGACAGCACTGTGTACCACTAGCCAAAGTTACTAAGTGTGAGGACAGCACTGTGTACCACTAGCCAAAGTTACTAAGTGTGAGGACAGCACTGTGTACCACTAGCCAAAGTTACTAAGTGTGAGGACAGCACTGTGTACCACTAGCCAAAGTTACTAAGTGTGAGGACAGCACTGTGTACCACTAGCCAAAGTTACTAAGTGTGAGGACAGCACTGTGTACCACTAGCCAGAGTTACTAAGTGTGAGGACAGCACTGTGTACCACTAGCCAAAAGTTACTAAGTGTGAGGACAGCACTGTGTACCACTAGCCAAAGTTACTAAGTGTGAGGACAGCATTGTGTACCACTACCCAAAGTTACTAAGTGTGAGGACAGCACTGTGTACCACTAGCCAAAGTTACTAAGTGTGAGGACAGCATTGTGTACCACTACCCAAAGTTACTAAGTGTGAGGACAGCACTGTGTACCACTAGCCAAAGTTACTAAGTGTGAGGACAGCACTGTGTACCACTAGCCAAAGTTACTAAGTGTGAGGACAGCATTGTGTACCACTACCCAAAGTTACTAAGTGTGAGGACAGCACTGTGTACCACTAGCCAAAGTTACTAAGTGTGAGGACAGCATTGTGTACCACTAGCCAAAGTTACTAAGTGTGAGGACAGCATTGTGTACCACTAGCCAAAGTTACTAAGTGTGAGGACAGCATTGTGTACCACTAGCCAAAGTTACTAAGTGTGAGGACAGCACTGTGTACCACTAGCCAAAGTTACTAAGTGTGAGGACAGCACTGTGTACCACTAGCCAAAGTTACTAAGTGTGTGAGGACAGCATTGTGTACCACTAGCCAAAGTTACTAAGTGTGAGGACAGCATTGTGTACCACTAGCCAAAGTTACTAAGTGTGAGGACAGCACTGTGTACCACTAGCCAAAGTTACTAAGTGTGAGGACAGCATTGTGTACCGCTAGCCAAAGTTACTAAGTGTGAGGACAGCACTGTGTACCACTAGCCAAAGTTACTAAGTGTGAGGACAGCACTGTGTACCACTAGCCAAAGTTACTAAGTGTGAGGACAGCACTGTGTACCACTACCCAAAGTTACTAAGTGTGAGGACGCACTGTGTACCACTAGCCAAAGTTACTAAGTGTGAGGACAGCATTGTGTACCACTAGCCAAAGTTACTAAGTGTGAGGACAGCATTGTGTACCACTACCCAAAGTTACTAAGTGTGAGGACAGCATTGTGTACCACTACCCAAAGTTACTAAGTGTGAGGACAGCACTGTGTACCACTAGCCAAAGTTACTAAGTGTGAGGACAGCATTGTGTACCACTAGCCAAAGTTACTAAGTGTGAGGACAGCACTGTGTACCACTAGCCAAAGTTACTAAGTGTGAGGACAGCATTGTGTACCACTAGCCAAAGTTACTAAGTGTGAGGACAGCACTGTGTACCACTAGCCAAAGTTACTAAGTGTGAGGACAGCATTGTGTACCACTAGCCAAAGTTACTAAGTGTGAGGACAGCACTGTGTACCACTAGCCAAAGTTACTAAGTGTGAGGACAGCACTGTGTACCACTAGCCAAAGTTACTAAGTGTGAGGACAGCACTGTGTACCACTAGCCAAAGTTACTAAGTGTGAGGACAGCACTGTGTACCACTAGCCAAAGTTACTAAGTGTGAGGACAGCACTGTGTACCACTAGCCAAAGTTACTAAGTGTGAGGACAGCACTGTGTACCACTAGCCAAAGTTACTAAGTGTGAGGACAGCACTGTGTACCACTAGCCAAAGTTACTAAGTGTGAGGACAGCACTGTGTACCACTAGCCAAAGTTACTAAGTGTGAGGACAGCACTGTGTACCACTAGCCAAAGTTACTAAGTGTGAGGACAGCACTGTGTACCACTAGCCAAAGTTACTAAGTGTGAGGACAGCACTGTGTACCACTAGCCAAAGTTACTAAGTGTGAGGACAGCACTGTGTACCACTAGCCAAGCCTACAAGTTACCTGATACAGGCTCTCTGGCAGAGATGTGAAAGACCATAAACGTAGTCCATTATTTAAGAAAGGGTACAGAGATATAGCATTTAACTACAGACCAATGTCAGAGACATTGGTCTGTAGTGAGGCACATGTATATCCGTGGACGCATAAATAATAATTATCAGGTTTAGATATGGTAAATCCTATCTTACAGATCTGGTTGAGGATTATGATGCAGTAATAGAAGTGAAGAGAAAGAGGGGACTGCATATTTTTTGAGTGGAATAAGGCACTGAATTCACGCAATACTGAACAAGAAAATGGGACACAAGTTTGCAGGACATGTAGGAATAACACAGAACACACTACAGTGGATCTAGGGACACCTAACAGAAGGAACACAAAGAATGACAAATAGGGATCCACTGAGACCGGTGATGTACATAAACAACATACAGGGAGAGGAGTCTGATGTATCACAGTTTGCAGATGTGAAGAATAAGGATAATAAAAAGAAGAGAAAACAATGAATAGCTACAAAAAGATCTAGACAACCTACAACTTTGGTCTGAGAAACAGCTACTGGAATTCGATCTAAGTGAGTGAAAATGATGAAAAATGGGGAAGCACAAAGACCGAAAACGGAGTATAGGTTTCGGGGACAAAGGCTGCAAACACTCAATGAGATGGACCTCTAGATGAGTAAAGTACCGAGCATATTGTCTGAGGCGCACGACACCCAAATTAACTTCTTAAACTCATGCGCGACTGACAAAAAAAGGGGAATTAAAAGCATAAAAATTTCAATGTTGGCTTTATAAGTGAGCTTCTTACAGAAGTAAGGGCAATGTTTGAAGCATTCACAGAAACACTTGCAAGGGGTGTTTCTTGCGGTGAGAAACATACAAAATTACAATGTTTTTAGATTTGAGTAAATAAATTTCAGGAAAGAAAAGGAATCAATGTAAGTGATTCACTTTACTGTATTAAACTTTTGAAATCGTCAAATGATACAGTAGAAATACTTGGAATTAAGCAGAGAAGATTTCTACATCAAATATTGAGGGATTGAAACCTTTCCAAATGTTAAGTGGAAGACGGTAGAGCAGCGTTGTAACAGACGTAATACCTGGAACCAAATTAACACAACACACACATAACAGAGTTATTGAGGATCTGCTCAAAGTTTACCTTATACCAACAGATAAGAGAACCAACAGATAACAGAACCAACAGATAACAGAACCAACAGATAACAGAACCAACAGATATCAGAACCTGCTAGATATTAAAATGTACAAGACTTGATCTTCAGGAAGAGTGAGGAAATAATCAGAGACATAACAATCATGAATAAAGTACCACGATCACAGCTTCAATATAGCACAGATAAGCAACACAAATCCATGCGCAGAGAACTTAAGAAATAACCAACAAAAACCAATATTCAGGGTATTTAACTTTAGCTGTCGTAGAACTAACCCAGACAAAATGAACAAAGAACTATCAGATATTTGCTGGGAAGTGTTCCTGAGCGCACTTACCGCACACCAGGTGAAGGAAAACCTGAATACAGAAGCCAATAATATCAATAAAAAATATGTTTCACGGAGTAAACCTGGAAGAATTTATAAAAGGAAAAGAAAATACTAGCACAGAAAAGAACTGGAAACATTTATACCCCACTAGACGCCTTACCACCAAGTTAACTCCGCTCATTGCAATATAAACAATGGTAGAAGACACCCCAGTAGACAACCCCAAGCGCAAGCGTGGACGTCCCCCAAAGCCAGAAAGTGAAAACGTTGTTGCTACTAAACGCAAATTCACCGAAGCTAATGGTGCTAGCACTCCAAAGAGAGGCAAAGGTCGCCCAAAGGGCAGTAAAAACAAAGGGAAAAAGGGTGCTACAGAAAAAAGCTTGGGTAGCGTGGGAGTCCTGCAAAGAATGCTGTCGAGGAAGTTGCCTCTGAAGAATCTGCTGAAGAAGCAGAGTAAATATTTTAGTGAAATTGAAGGTCATCATCACACCTTAACATTGGTTGCCTTTAAAATACGGATTTATACCTTATCCATCATAGGATACAACTGATACACTGTACAATCTGCCTGCAATCATAGTAACAGGAAGAATTTTACCAGTGGGCATATGTGTGTTACAGCAGCTCATATATTCCCTAGTAGTATTTCGTGTGATTCAGTAAAGCCTACATGTCTTTGTACTTCTAAATAACTTAAAAGTACCTATTATTCTATATTTACCTCAGTAAAGACTTCCTGAGTAGGAATTAGCTAAGGAACAGCAGGATCCATATTTACCTCAGTAAAAACTTCCTGAGTAGGAATTAGCTAAGGAACAGCAGGATCCATATTTACCTCAGTAAAGACTTCCTGAGTAGGAATTAGCTAAGGAACAGCAGGATCCATATTTACCTCAGTAAACACTTCCTGAGTAGGAATTAGCTAAGGAACAGCAGGATCCATATTTACCTCAGTAAAGACTTCCTGAGTAGGAATTAGCTAAGGAACAGCAGGATCTATATTTACCTCAGTAAAAACTTCCTGAGTAGGAATTAGCTAAGGAACAGCAGGATCTATATTTACCTCAGTAAAAACTTCCTGAGTAGGAATTAGCTAAGGAACAGCAGGATAAGGTCTTGTAATTCTTTTCCTAAGTGTCTGTATGGTATTAAAGAACAGTAGTCTCTTTAAATTTTAATACCATTTTCACTTCAGAATTCAAAATGGGTCATTAAAAATATTTTAAATCTGAGAGTATTTTATAGTTTTGGCATCGTGATCCTGTGGGGAATGAGACTTGATAAACTGTCCTTATATCATCACTTAATGTATTCATTATTAAAATATTTCAGAATACTCATAAAGGTTACTTGTATATCTTTGAAGTAGAGGTTCATTTAGGGACCAGTTGTGCACATTTTGTTAGATTTTTAAATTATTGCATGGTAATAATTATCCTGTTATTTATATGTGAAAATAAAAGTTTAGTTAATATCCTGGCATCTTTGTCTAGTTACAATGTGCATTTTAACTTTCACTGTTACTGTGCATTTTAACTTTCACTGTTACTGTGCATTTTAACTTTCACTGTTACTGTGCATTTTAACTTTCACTGTTACTGTGCATTTTAACTTTCACTGTTACTGTGCATTTTAACTTTCACTGTTACTGTGCATTTTAACTTTCACTGTTACTGTGCATTTCAACTTTCACTGTTACTGTGCATTTTAACTTTCACTGTTACTGTGCATTTTAACTTTCACTGTTACTGTGCATTTTAACTTTCACTGTTACTGTGCATTTTAACTTTCACTGTTACTGTGCATTTTAACTTTCACTGTTACTGTGCATTTTAACTTTCACTGTTACTGTGCATTTTAACTTTCACTGTTACTGTGCATTTTAACTTTCACTGTTACTGTGCATTTTAACTTTCACTGTTACTGTGCATTTTAACTTTCACTGTTACTGTGCCTTTTAACTTTCACTGTTACTGTGCATTTTAACTTTCACTGTTACTGTGCATTTTAACTTTCACTGTTACTGTGCATTTTAACTTTCACTGTTACTGTGCATTTTAACTTTCACTGTTACTGTGCATTTTAACTTTCACTGTTACTGTGCATTTTAACTTTCACTGTTACTGTGCATTTTAACTTTCACTGTTACTGTGCATTTTAACTTTCACTGTTACTGTGCATTTTAACTTTCACTGTTACTGTGCATTTTAACTTTCACTGTTACTTTGCATTTTAACTTTCACTGTTACTGTGCATTTTAACTTTCACTGTTACTGGCATTTTAACTTTCACTGTTACTGTGCATTTTAACTTTCACTGTTACTGTGCATTTTAACTTTCACTGTTACTGTGCATTTAACTTTCACTGTTACTGTGCATTTTAACTTTCACTGTTACTGTGCATTTTAACTTTCACTGTTACTGTGCATTTTAACTTTCACTGTTACTGTGCATTTTAACTTTCACTGTTACTGTGCATTTTAACTTTCACTGTTACTGTGCATTTTAACTTTCACTGTTACTTTGCATTTTAACTTTCACTGTTACTGTGCATTTTAACTTTCACTGTTACTGGCATTTTAACTTTCACTGTTACTGTGCATTTTAACTTTCACTGTTACTGTGCATTTTAACTTTCACTGTTACTGTGCATTTTAACTTTCACTGTTACTGTGCATTTTAACTTTCACTGTTACTGGCATTTTAACTTTCACTGTTACTGGCATTTTAACTTTCACTGTTACTGTGCATTTTAACTTTTACTGTTACTGTGCACTTTAACTTTCACTGTTACTGGCATTTTAACTTTCACTGTTACTGGCATTTTAACTTTCACTGTTACTGGCATTTTAACTTTCACTGTTACTGTGCACTTTAACTTTCACTGTTACTGGCATTTTAACTTTCACTGTTACTGGCATTTTAACTTTCACTGTTACTGTGCACTTTAACTTTCACTGTTACTGGCATTTTAACTTTCACTGTTACTGGCATTTTAACTTTCACTGTTACTGGCATTTTAACTTTCACTGTTACTGGGAACGGTTGAAGTCTCTTGATCTGTATTCCCTGGAATGCAGGCGAGAAAGATACATGATAATATACACTTGGAAAATCCTAGTGGGATTAGTACCAAACCTACACACGAATATCACTCCCTACGAAAGCAAAAGACTCGGCAGAAGATGCAACATTCCCTCAACGATAAGCAGGGGCGCCACGAGTACACTAAGAGACAACGCAGTAAGTGTCAGGGGCCCAAGACTGTTCAACTGCCTCCCAGCATACATAAATGGGATTACCAATAGACCCCTGGCTGTCTTCAAGAAGGCACTGGACAGACACCTGAAGTCAGTACCTGACCAGTCGGGCTGTGGTTCGTACGTCGGTTTACGTGCGGCCAGCAGTAACGGTCTGATTGAACAGACCCTGATCCATCACGAGGCCTGAACATAGAACGGGCCGCGGGGGCGTTGACCCCCGAAACCCTCTCTAGGTAAACTCCAGGTAATACCAGAAGGAAGGAGTGCAAAAGGAACACAAAAAGGTCATTTAGGAAATAGCGAAGAATCCTTAACACTCCTACACGTAAGCAATATGTAAATTAATAACCACCTGCAAAATTGGACTATTGCTCTCAGCTGATAAAAAGTAACGAGCGAACTTTTTGAAGATCAGTATGAATCAATGTTCAACAGTCCACTAAACTACAAGACAGTGGAGGATCCAGTTTTTTTTTTCGCTACCTCTGCCCACCAAACAAATTATGCATTGGGCATGAAGTTCATATAAGTAAATATACCCAGATGTTGCAGCTGTGTCTAATTCATCGTCTTGTCGGTACAGAATACCAATGATATACAACTTGTCAAACACAGCAACATCATGGAATCTTGCTACAGAGGACATCACAACCCACTTGCCAACTTCTGGCCCAATTCTTGGGTATGACCTACTTCCGCTTGCAAATCCCGCTTACCAGTGTCAATGCCTTCGTCTGCTGCATCTCATCTAACTCCAGTATAAAGCACTAATCTTTCTGCCTCTGGAACATTGTTCAGGACTATGGAACGGAACTCTTCTCCAGGCTGAGGGACTGACCACCTCAAAACTACGTCTTCTGCTTCTGCTTCTGCTGCCTCCTCTAAAGTCGACTGAAGAAGCCTACTGTGTAGACCAAACGTTTCGGATTAAAGGCACCTAACTGTTGCACATGTGTCTTACTCATCAACTCGTCGGTACTGCATTCATTATATTCATATGGTGAGTAACTCTACTCAAAACACACAGACAATACCAGACTTAAGATCAACGGCAAGGAACTTAATGCTCTTTAACAAAGAATCAGTTTTAAGTTGATGAGAGAATATGTTTTGAAAGCAGTGAATGGAAAACACCGAGTATATTATCATTTCTGAAAAAAAGAACACCAGGTGGGCGAAACGATGATGTACAGAGAGAAAATGATGTAAGAGAGAAAAAGTTGGTATGAGAGGTTTTTACAAGGTAGAAGTGAGGTAGGAGTAAATGGGGGGAGGGAGAGATAGAGAGATAGAGAGAGAGAGAGAGGTGAAGCAATGTAATAAGCAAATGAGAGAATGAGTGAGATGTTATCAAAAAAATTTGTTGAAAATAAGAAAAAGTTTTGGAGTGAGATTAACAGATTGAGGATCCCTAGGGAACGAATGGAGTTGATAGTTAAAAACAGGAGAGGAGAGTTATTAAAAGAAGACTCAGAGGTATCGAGAAGATGGATGACATATTTTGAGGAATTGTTAAATGTTGATAAAGATAGGGGAAGCTGTGATTTCGTGTCTAGGGCAAGGAGGAATAACATCTTGTAGGAGTGAGGAAGAACCAGTTGTGAGTGTGGGGGAAGTGCGTGAGGCAGTAGGTAAAATGAAAGGGGGTAAGGCAGCCGGGATTGATGGGATAAAGATAGAAATGTTAAAAGCAGGTTGGGATATAGTTTTGTAGTGTTTGGTGCAATTATTTAATAAATGTATGGAAGAGGGTAAGGTACCTAGGGATTGGCAGAGAACATGCATAGTTCCTTTGTATAAAGGCAAAGGGGACAAAACAGAGAGTAAAAATTGTAGGGGAATAAGTCTGAGTATACCTGGTAAAGTGTATGGTAATTATTACTGAAAGAATTAAGAGTGAGACAGAGAGTAGGATAGCAGATGAACAATGAGGCTTTAGGAAGGGTAGGGGGTGTGTGGACCAGGTGTTTACAGTGAAACATATAGGTGAACAGTATTCAGATAAAGGTAAAGAGGTTTTTGTGGCATTTATGGATTTGGAAAAGGCGTATGATAGGGTAGATAGGGGGGACAATGTGGCAGATGTTGAAAATGTATGGAATAGGAGGTAGGTTATTGAAAACAATGAAGAGTCTTTACGAGTGTAGTGAGGCTCAGGTTAGAGTATGTAGGCGAGAGGGAGATTATTTCTCAGTAAAAGTAGGCCTTAGGCAGGGATGTGTCATGTCACCACGGTTGTTCAATATATTTACAGGAGTTGTAAGAGAAGTAAATGCTCGGGTGTTGGCAAGAGGTGGGAGGTTAAAAAATAATCTAACACAAATTAGAAGTTGTCACAGTTGCTCTTTGTTGATGACTCTGTGCTTTTGGAAGATTCTGAAGAGAAGTTACAGAGGCTGGTTGATGAGATTGGTAGGGTATGCAAAGGAAGGAATTTAAAAGTGAATATAGGAAAGAGTAAGGTGATGAGGATAAAAAAATAGGTAACCATACCACGGGTGGGGTTAGAACCCGCTATCACAGTCATAAAACACCAGACCGTCGCGTTAACCACTGAGCCAGCTGGCTACAACAAGATTCGTCCAACTAGATATATTTATATACCATAGGAAGGTTAGCATATGCACCACTGTGACCACAAATGCAAATTTTCGCAGACGAATCTCCAGCCAGCATAGCCGTTACTAGCTGTAGCTCAAGTCCCCTCAAAGTCATCGTCATGACTCAAAAATCGTAATGACAAGATAGCAAACAAACCATACCACGGGCGGGGTTAGAACCCGCGATCAGAGAGTCATAAAACTCCAGACCGACGCGCTAGCCACTGGGCCAGCTGGCATTTGTGGTCACAGTGGTGCCTATGCTAACCTTCCTATGGTGTATAAATACACCTAGTTGGACGAATCTTATTGTGGCTAGCTGGCTCAGTGGCTAGCACGTCGGTCTGGAGCTTTATAACTCTGATTGCGGGTTCTAACGCCACCCGTTGTATGGTTCGTTTCCTATCTTGTCATTAGGATTTCGTGAGTCAAAATTAGGTAACGAAATATTGGATATCAGATTGGAGGGAGAGAGTATGGAGGAGGTGAATGTATTCAGATATTTGGGAGTGGACGTGTCAGCAGATGGGTCTATGACAGATGAGGTCAATCATAGAAATGGCGAGGGGAAAAAGGTGAGTGGTGCACTGAGGAGTCTGTGGAGACAAAGAACATTATCCATGAAAGCAAAGAAGGGAATGTATGATAGTATAGTTATGGGTATGAAACATAGGTGGTGAATGTTGAATATCAAAATGGTATACAATACCGACAGGTTGGTAGGTAAGACATATAGGCAACAGTTAGGCAACTTTATTCCGAAACGTTTCGCCTACACAGTAGGCTTCTTCAGTCGAATACAGAAAGCAGGCAGGAACAGTAGAGATGTGAAGACGATGTAATCAGTCCATCACTCTTGAAGTCGTAGATTTGAGGTTATCAGTCCCTCAGCCAGGAGAAGTTAAGTTCCATAGTCAGGAACTATCTGATAGTTCCTGAACTATCTGATAGTTCCTGACTATGGAACTTAACTTCTCCAGGCTGAGGAACTGACAACCTCAAATCTACGACTTCAAGGGTGATGGACTGATTACATCGTCTTCACATCTCTACTGTTCCTGCCTACTTTCTGTATTCGACTGAAGAAGCCTACTGTGTAGGCGAAACGTTTCGGAATAAAGTTGCCTAACTGTTGCCTATGTGTGGTGAATGTTGCAACAAGGCGAGGTCTGGACGCAGTGGAGATGTCATGTCTGAGGGCAATGTGTCGTGTGAATATAGTGCAGAGACTCCGTAGTTTAGAGATTAAGAAGAGGTGCGGGATTACCAAAACTAGGGCTGAGGGAGGGGTTATTGAGATGGTTCGGACATGCAGAGAGGGTGGAACGAAATAGATTGACTTCGAGAGTGTATAAATCTGGAGGGAGCTTGGACTTCCAGCAAGCATGCGTGAGCGTGTTAGGAGCGAAGGGAGGCAAATGGTTTTTAGGACTTGACGTGCTGTTGGAGTGTAAGCAAGGTAACATTTATGAAGGGATTCAGGGAAACCGGCAGTCCGGACTTGAGTCCTGGAGATGGGAAGTACAGTGCCAGCACTCTGAAGGAGGGGTGTTAATGTTGCAGTTTTATAACTGTAGTGTAAACACGCCTCTGGCAAGACAGTGATGGAGTCAATGATGAAAGTTTTTGTTTTTCGGGCCACCCTGCCTTGGTGGGAGACGGCCGATGTGTTAGTAAAAAATAAATTCTTGATTGAAAGTGTTGTTACCACTGCCAGTCTCCTCACACACAGTCATTAACACTTTGTTAAGTATGTGAAAACTTAAGTTTGCTGAAGAAGCTTAACCTAGGAGTACCAGTTGCCATAGCAACCCATCAACCTAGGAGTACCAGTTGCCATAGCAACCCATCAACCTAGGAGTACCAGTTGCCATAACAACCCATCAACCTAGGAGTACCAGTTGCCATAGCAACCCATCAACCTAGGAGTACTAGTTGCCATAGCAACCCATCAACCTAGGAGTACCAGTTGCCATAGCAACCCATCAACCTAGGAGTACCAGTTGCCATAGCAACCATCAACCTAGGAGTACCCGTTGCCATAGCAACCCATCAACCTAGGAGTGCCAGTTGCCATAGCAACCCATCAACCTAGGAGTACCAGTTTGCCATAGCAACCCATCAACCTAGGAGTACCAGTTGCCATAACAACCCATCACCTAGGAGTACCAGTTGCCATAGCAAACCCATCAACCTAGGAGTACCAGTTGCCATAGCAACCCATCAACCTAGGAATACCAGTTGCTATATAGCAACCCATCAACCTAGGAGTACCAGTTGCCATAGCAACCCATCAACCTAGGAGTACCAGTTGCCATAGCAACCCATCAACCTAGGAGTACCAGTTGCCATAGCAACCATCAACCTAGGAGTACCAGTTGCCATAGCAACCCATCAACCTAGGAGTACCAGTTGCCATACAACCCATCAACCTAGGAGTACCAGTTTGCCATAGCAACCCATCAACCTAGGAGTACCAGTTGCCATAGCAACCCATCAACCTAGGAGTACCAGTTGCCATAGCAACCCATCAACCTAGGAGTACCAGTTGCCATAGCAACCCATCAACCTAGGAGTACCAGTTGCCATAGCAATCCATCAACCTAGGAGTACCAGTTGCCACAGCAACCCATCAACCTAGGAGTACCAGTTGCCACAGCAACCCATCAACCTCTGAGTAGCAGTTGCCGTAGCAGCCCTATCAACCTAGGAGTACCAGTTGCCATAGCAACCCATCAACCTAGGAGTACCAGTTGCCATAGCAACCCATCAACCTAGGAGTACCAGTTGCCATAGCAACCCATCAACCTAGGAGTACCAGTTGCCAAAGCAACCCATCAACCTAGGAGTACCAGTTGCCATAGCAACCCATCAACCTAGGAGTACCAGTTGCCATAGCAACCCACTCAACCTAGGGAGTACAGTTTGCTATAGCAACCCATCAACCTAGGAGTACCAGTTGCCATAGCAACCCATCAACCTAGGAGTACCAGTTACCATAGCAACCCATCAACCTAGGAGTACCAGTTGCCATAGCAACCCATCAAACTAGGAGCACCAGTTGCCATAGCAACCCATCAACCTAGGAGTACCAGTTGCCATAACCCTATCAACCTAGTAGTACCAGTTGCCATAACCCTATCAACCTAGTAGTACCAGTTGCCATAACCTACCTTTAAGTACATGTTACTATAGAAACACCATCAATCGACGAGTACGATTTACAGTAGCAACCCATCTATCTGCTAGTATAGGTTACCATCTATCTGCTAGTACAGGCTACCATCTATCTGCTAGTATAGGATACCATCTATCTGCTAGTACAGGCTACCATCTGCTAGTATAGGCTACCATCTAGCTGTTAGTACAGACGACCATCTGCCTGCTAGTACAGGCTACCATCTACCTGCTAACACAGGCTACCATCTACCTGTTAGTTAGGTGTTACTGGAGTTTACCTGGAGTTTACCTGGAGAGAGTTCCGGGGGTCAACGCCCCCGCGGCCCGGTCTGTGACCAGGCCTCCTGGTGATCAGAGCCTGATCAACCAGGCTGTTGCTGCTGGCTGCACGCAAACCAACGTACGAGCCACAGCCCGGCTGATCAGGAACTGACTTTAGGTGCTTGTCCAGTGCCAGCTTGAAGACTGCCAGGGGTCTGTTGGTAATCCCCCTTATGTGTGCTGGGAGGCAGTGGAACAGTCTAGGGCCCCTGACACTTATTGTATGGTCTCTTAACGTGCTAGTGACACCCCTGCTTTTCATTGGGGGATGGTGCATCGTCTGCAAGTCTTTTGCTTTCGTAGTGAGTGATTTTCGTGTGCAAGTTCGGTACTAGTCCCTCTAGGATTTTCCAGGTGTATATAATCATGTATCTCTCCCTCCTGCGTTCCAGGGAATACAGGTTTAGGAACCTCAAGCGCTCCCAGTAACTGAGTGTGTTTATCTCCGTTATGCGCGCCGTGAAAGTTCTCTGTACATTTTCTAGGTCGGCAATTTCACCTGCCTTGAAAGGTGCTGTTAGTGTGCAGCAATATTCCAGCCTAGATAGAACAAGTGACCTGAAGAGTGTCATCATGGGCTTGGCCTCCCTAGTTTTGAAGGTTCTCATTATCCATCCTGTCATTTTTCTAGCAGATGCGATTGATACAATGTTATGGTCCTTGAAGGTGAGATCCTCCGACATAATCACTCCCAGGTCTTTGACGTTGGTGTTTCGCTCTATTTTGTGGCCAGAATTTGTTTTGTACTCTGATGAAGATTTAATTTCCTCGTGTTTACCATATCTGAGTAATTGAAATTTCTCATCGTTGAACTTCATATTGTTTTCTGCAGCCCACTGAAAGATTTGGTTGATGTCCGCCTGGAGCCTTGCAGTGTCTGCAATGGAAGACACTGTCATGCAGATTCGGGTGTCATCTGCAAAGGAAGACACGGTGCTGTGGCTGACATCCTTGTCTATGTCGGATATGAGGATGAGGAACAAGATGGGAGCGAGTACTGTGCCTTGTGGAACAGAGCTTTTCACCGTAGCTGCCTCGGACTTTACTCTGTTGACGACTACTCTCTGTGTTCTGTTAGTGAGGAAATTATAGATCCATCGACCGACTTTTCCTGTTATTCCTTTAGCACGCATTTTGTGCGCTATTACGCCATGGTCATACTTGTCGAAGGCTTTTGCAAAGTCTGTATATATTACATCTGCATTCTTTTTGTCTTCTAGTGCATTTAGGACCTTGTCGTAGTGATCCAATAGTTGAGACAGACAGGAGCGACCTGTTCTAAACCCATGTTGCCCTGGGTTGTGTAACTGATGGGTTTCTAGATGGGTGGTGATCTTGCTTCTTAGGACCCTTTCAAAGATTTTTATGATATGGGATGTTAGTGCTATTGGTCTGTAGTTCTTTGCTGTTGCTTTACTGCCCCCTTTGTGGAGTGGGGCTATGTCTGTTGTTTTTAGTAACTGTGGGGACGACCCCTGTGTCCATGCTCCCTCTCCATAGGATGGAAAAGGCTCGTGATAGGGGCTTCTTGCAGTTCTTGATGAACACAGAGTTCCATGAGTCTGGCCCTGGGGCAGAGTGCATGGGCATGTCATTTATCGCCTGTTCGAAGTCATTTGGCGTCAGGATAACATCGGATAGGCTTGTGTTAATCAAATTTTGTGGCTCTCTCATAAAAAATTCATTTTGATCTTCGACTCTCAGTCTGGTTAGCGGCTTGCTAAAAACTGAGTCGTATTGGGACTTGAGTAGCTCACTCATTTCCTTGCTGTCATCTGTGTAGGACCCATCTTGTTTAAGTAGGGGCCCAATACTGGACGTTGTTCTCGATTTCGATTTGGCATAGGAGAAGAAATACTTTGGGTTTCTTTCGATTTCATTTATGGCTTTTAGTTCTTCCCGCGATTCCTGACTCCTAAAGGATTCTTTTAGCTTAAGTTCGATGCTTGCTATTTCTCTGACCAGTGTCTCCCTACGCATTTCAGATATATTGACCTCTTTTAGCCGCTCTGTATTCTTTTCCGTCGCCTGTAAAGGGAGCGCCTGTCTCTTTCTATTTTACATCTACTCCTCCTTTTTCTTAGAGGAATAAGCCTTGTGCATACATCGAGTGCCACCAAGTTAATCTGTTCTAGGCATAAGTTGAGGTCTGTGTTGCTTAGTATATCTTCCCAGCTTATATCGGTTAGGACTTGGTTTACTTGGTCCCACTTTATGTTTTTGTTATTGAAGTTGAATTTGGTGAATGCTCCCTCGTGACTAGTCTCATTATGTCGGTCTGGGGCTCCACGCATTCATGTCTGAACCTCAATTATGTTGTGATCTGAGTATATTGTTTTTGATATGGTGACATTTCTTATCAGATCATCATTGTTAGTGAAGATGAGGTCTAGTGTATTCTCCAGTCTAGTAGGCTCTATTATTTGCTGGTTTAAATTGAATTTTGTGCAGAGATTTAAAAGCTCGTGTGAGTGTGAGTTTTCATCAGAGCTGCCTCCTGGTATTATTACTGCAACAATATTATTTGCTATATTCCTCCATTTTAGGTGCCTTAAGTTGAAATCCCCCAGGAGCAAGATGTTGGGTGCAGGAGCTGGAAGATTTTCCAGAGAGTGGTCAATTTTTAACAGCTGTTCCTGGAATTGCTGGGATGTTGCATCCGGAGGCTTGTAGACTACCACAATGACTAGGTTTTGGTTCTCGACCTTTACTGCTAAAACTTCCACTACATCATTTGAGGCATTTATAAGTTCTGTGGAAACAAGTGACTCTGCAATGTACAGGCCAACCCCCCCCCCCTTTTGCCTGTTCACTCTGTCACATCTGCATAGGTTGTAACCTGGGATCCATGTAAACACAATGTTTATCGTCGCAAGTCTCAAAAATCAGTGTAAATACTTTTCTACGTAAATCCGGAGTGTTTACATTATCTCGCGTTAATTTATTTACCAAGATATTTAGTCTTGAAGTCGAACATTTGTAAATATTTTACATCAGTGATTGATTTACATAATGACCTTCCGTATTATAATGAAAATAATTTTTTTTTCACAAAATTTTCAGTGATCCATATATTTTTTGGTACATGATGCTTATAAAAGAAGTAAATATTTGGCAAGATTATAACTGAAAGTTCCAAGATTATAACTGAAAGTTCCAAGGTTATAACTGAAAGTTCCAAGGTTATAACTGAAAGTTCCAAGATTATAACTGAAAGTTCCAAGATTATAACTGAAAGTTCCAAGATTATAACTGAAAGTTCCAAGATTATAACTGAAAGTTCCAAGGTTATAACTGAAAGTTCCAAGATTATAACTGAAAGTTCCAAGATTATAACTGAAAGTTCCAAGATTATAACTGAAAGTTCCAAGATTATAACTGAAAGTTCCAAGATTATAACTGAAAGTTCCAAGATTATAACTGAAAGTTCCAAGATTATAACTGAAAGTTCCAAGATTATAATTGTATGTTCTAAGATTATAACTGAAAGTTTCATGATTATAACTGAAACTTCCAAGATTATAACTGAAAGTTCCAAAATTATAACTGAAAGTTCCAAGATTATAATTGAAAGCTCCAAGGTTATAACTGAAAGTTCCAAGATTATAACTGAAAGTTCCAAGGTTATAACTGAAAGTTCCAAGATTATAACTGAAAGTTCCAAGATTATAACTGAAACTTCCAAGATTATAACTGAAAGTTCCAAAATTATAACTGAAAGTTCCAAGATTATAATTGAAAGCTCCAAGGTTATAACTGAAAGTTCCAAGATTATAACTGAAAGTTCCAAGGTTATAACTGAAAGTTCCAAGATTATAACTGTAAGTTCCAAGATTATAACTGAAAGTTCCAAGATTATAACTGAAAGTTCCAAGATTACTGAAAGTTCCAAGATTATAACTGAAAGTTCCAAGGTTATAACTGAAAGTTCCAAGATTATAATTGTATGTTCTAAGATTATAACTGAAAGTTTCATGATTATAACTGAAACTTCCAAGATTATAACCGAAAGTTCCAAAATTATAGCCGAAAGTTCCATGATTATAACTGAAACTTCCAAGATTATAATTGAAAGTTCCAAGGTTATAACTGAAAGTTCCAAGATTATAACTGTACGTTTTAAGATTATAACTGAAAGTTCCATGATTATAACTGAGAGTTTCATGATTATAACTGAAAGTTCCAATGTTATAACTAAAAGTTCCAAGATTATAATTGTATGTTCTACGATTATAACTGAAAGCTCCATGATTATAACTGAAACTTCCATGATTATAACTGAAACTTCCAAGATTATAACTGAAAGTTCCAAAATTATAACTGAAAGTTCCATGATTATAACTGAGAGTTCCATGATTATAACAAAGTTCCAAGGTTATAACTGAAAGTTCCAAGATTATAACTGTACGTTCTAAGATTATAACTGAAAGTTCCATGATTATAACTGAAACTTCCAAGATTATAATTGAAAGCTCCAAGATTTTAACTGAAAGTTCCAAGGTTATAACTGAAAATTCCAAGATTATAACTGAAAGTTCCAAGATTACAACTGTACGTTCTAAGATTATAACTGAAAGTTCCATGATTATAACTGAGAGCTCCATGATTATAACTGAAAGTTCCAAGATTATAACTGAAAGTTCCAAAATTATAACTGAAAGTTCCAAGATTATAACTGAAAGTTCCAAAGTTATAACTGAAAGCTCCACGATTATAACTGAAACTTCCAAGATTATAACTGAAAGTTCCATGATTATAACTGAAAGTTCCATGATTATAACTGAAAGTTCCAAGATTATAACTGAAAGTTCCAAAATTATAACTGAAAGTTCCAAGATTATAACTGAAAGTTCCAAGATTATAACTGAAAGTTCCAAGATTATAACTGAAAGTTCCAAAGTTATAACTGAAAGCTCCACGATTATAACTGAAACTTCCAAGATTATAACTGAAAGTTCCAAGATTATAACTGAAACTTCCAAGATTATAACTGAAAGCTCCAAGATTAAAACTGAAAGTTTCAAGGTTATAAGTGAAAGTTTCAAGATTATAACTGAAAGTTCCATGATTATAACTGACAGTTTCAAGGTTATAACTGAAAGCTCCAAGATTATAACTGAAAGTTCCAAGATCATAACTGAAAGTTCCATGATTATAACTGAAAGTTCCAAGATCATAACTGAAAGTTCCATGATTATAACTGAAAGTTCCAAGGTTATAACTGAAACTTCCAAGATTATAACAAAGTTCTAAGATTATAAATGAAAGTGCCATGATTATAACAAAGTTCCACGATTGTAACTGAAAGTTCCATGATTATAACTGAAAGTTCCACGATTATAACTGAAAGTTCCATGATCGTAACTGAGAGTTCCATGATTATAACAGAAAGGTTCCAAAATTATAACTGAACGTTCCAAGATTATAACTGAAAGTTCCAAGATAACTGAAAGATCCAAAATTATAACTGAAAGTTCCAAGATTATAACTGAAAGTTCCAAAAGTATAACTGAATGGTCCATTATTATTGTAGGAATTGTTTACTGTTGTTTGTATTGTATACTGTTGTTATTGTTTACTGTAGTTCTTATTGTTTACTGTTGTTGGCACTGTTTATTGTTGTAGGAATTGTTTACTGTTGTAGGAATTGTTTACTGTTGTAGGAATTGTTTACTGTTGTAGGAATTGTTTACTGTTGTAGGAATTGTTTACTTTTGGAAAGACAAACAAATGCAGTAGAATGCGATCCTACTATATTAACAACGTTTCGCTCCACACAGTGGACTTTATCAAGTCCCAAACAGATGTGTTTGTGACTTGATAAAGTCCACTGTGTGGGCGAAACGTTGTTAATAAAGGTTCACTTTATACTGCATTTGCTTATTTTTCCGCCGTGTTGGTATTTTATAACATTTATCTCCATTGTTTACTAGTGCTGGTATTAACTATTGTTACTATTGTTGGTATTAGCTATTGTTACTATGGTTGGTATTAGATACTGTTGTTATTGTTGGTATAAACTGTTGGCAATGTTGGTATTTACTGTTACTATTGATGGTATTAACGACTGTTACTATGGTTGGTATTAAATATTGTTACTATTGTTGGTATTAACTATTGTTACTACTGTTGGTATTAACTATTGTTACTATGGTTGGTATTAGATACTGTTGTTATTGTTGGTATAAACTGTTGGCACTGTTGGTATTTACTGTACTATTGATGGTATTAACGACTGTTACTATGGTTGGTATTATTGTTAATATTGTTGGTATTAACTATTGTTACGGAGGTTGGTATTAACTATTGTTACTATTGTTGGTATTAGATACTGTTGTTACTGTTGGTATAAAGTGTTGGCAATGTTGGTATTAACTGTTACTATTGATGGTATTAACGACTGTTACTGTGGTTGGTATTAACTATTGTTACTATTGTTGGTATTAGATACTGTTGTTACTGTTGGTATAAAGTGTTGGCAATGTTGGTATTAACTGTTACTATTGATGGTATTAACGACTGTTACTGTGGTTGGTATTAACTATTGTTACTATTGTTGGTATTAGATACTGTTGTTACTGTTGGTTAAACTGTTGGCAATGTTGGTATTAACTGTTACTATTGATGGTATTAACGACTGTTACTGTGGTTGGTATTAACTATTGTTACTATTGTTGGTATTAACTATTGTTACGGTGGCTGGTGTTAACTGTTGGTATTAACTACTGTTACTATTGTTGGTATTAACTATTGTCGGTATTAACTACTGTTATTAACTACTGTTTCTAATGTTGATATTAACTACTGTAACTATGGTTGGTATTAACTATTATTACTATTGTTGGCTTTATTGCTACTGTTGTTGGTATAAACTAGTGTTACTATCGCTGGTATTAACTACTGTTACTATTGCTGGTATATTAACTAGTCTTACTATTGTTGGTATTAACTACTATTACTATTCTTGGTATTAACTATTGTTGGTACTGACTATTGTTGGTACTGCTTATTTTTGATATTGCTTACTATTTTTGGTATTAACTATTGCTGGCATTAACTATAATTGGTATTAACTATTGCTGGCATTAACTATAATTGGTATTAACTATTGTTGGTATTGTTTACTACTGTTGTATTTATTAACCATTGTCATTTATTAACCATTGTCATTTATTAACCATTGTCATTTATTAACCATTGTTGTCACAAAGATTTACTTAACACACGAATACCACCTCCTTCATATAGCATGTTAATATCTATGTTAACTTTGTAATACAGATTTATTTAACCTGGGTATACCACCTTCTTTATGTATGTTAACAATGTTAATATCGTCTTTTATATGTGTTAAAATATTTTCTAGTTTACAAACTCGATTTTTCCCAACTTGTGTATAAAGAATTTATTGATTGTTGTAATACTGTATGATACTGTATGATACTGTATAATACTGTATGACACTGTATGATATGATACCGTGTGATACTGTATGGTACTGTATATGATACTGTGTGATACTGCATGATATTGTATGATAATGTATGATACTGTATGATATTGTATGATACTGTATGATACTATACATGATACTCTGTGATACTGTATGGTACTGTATTATATTATATGATACTGTGTGATACTGTATGATACTTTATGATACTGTATGATATTACATGATACTGTATGATATTACATGATACTGTATGATATTACATGATATTGTATGATATTACATGATACTGTAATATAATATACTGATATTACATGTACTGTATGATATTACATGATACTGTATGATATTACATGATACTGTATGATATTACATGATACTGTATGATATTACATGATACTGTATGATATTACATGATACTGTACGATATTACATGATACTGTGATTAGATACTGAATATACATGATACTGTATGATATTACATGATACGTGTAATGAATATTACATGATACTGTATGATATTACATGATACTGTATGATATTACTGATACTGTAGTGATATTACATGATACTGTATGATATTATATGATACTGTATTATATTTCCTATCTATGAACAGTATGTATATATTTAAAAGTTATGTCTTTATTAAGATCCACTCTGATATATCAGTGACTAATTATTTTAGTTTTTTTGTTGGTTACTAATATTATTAGTAATTTAGTGCGCTGACACATGACTAAGCTATACATGTGTAAGTAGGGATACTCTCACACGCTGACACATGACTAAGCTATACATGTGTAAGTAGGGATACTCTCACACGCTGACACATGACTAAGCTATACATGTGTAAGTAGGGATACTCTCACACGCTGACACATGACTAAGCTATACATGTGTAAGCAGGGATACTCTCACACGCTGACACATGACTAAGCTATACATGTGTAAGTAGGGATACTCTCACACGCTGACACATGACTAAGCTATACATGTGTAAGTAGGGACACTCTCACACGCTGACACATGACTAAGCTATACATGTGTAAGCAGGGATACTCTCACACGCTGACACATGACTAAGCTATACATGTGTAAGTAGGGATACTCTCACACGCTGACACATGACTAAGCTATACATGTGTAAGTAGGGATACTCTCACACGCTGACACATGACTAAGCTATACATGTGTAAGTAGGGATACTTTCACACGCTGACACATGACTAAGCTATACATGTGTAAGTAGGGATACTCTTACACGCTGACACATAACTAAGCGATACATGATGCACAAGCAGGGACACTCTCACACGCTGACACATAACTAAGCGATACATGATACACAAGCAGGGACACTCTCACACGCTGACACATAACTAAGCGATACATGATGCACAAGCAGGGACACTCTCACACGCTGACACATAACTAAGCGATACATGATGCACAAGCAGGGACACTCTCACACGCTGACACATAACTAAGCGATACATGATGCACAAGCAGGGACACTCTCACACGCTGACACATAACTAAGCGATACATGATGCACAAGCAGGGACACTCTCACACGCTGACACATAACTAAGCGATACATGATGCACAAGCAGGGACACTCTCACACGCTGACACATAACTAAGCGAAACATGATGCACAAGCAGGGACACTCTCACACGCTGACACATAACTAAGCAATACATGATGCACAAGCAGGGACACTCTCACACGCTGACACATGACTAAGCTATACATGATGCACAAGCAGGGACACTCTCACACGCTGACACATGACTAAGCTATACATGTGTAAGCAGGGAAACTCTCACACGCTGACACATGACTAAGCTATACATGTGTAAGTAGGGATACTCTCACACGCTGACACATGACTAAGCTATACATGTGTAAGCAGGGAAACTCTCACACGCTGACACATGACTAAGCTATACATGTGTAAGTAGGGATACTCTCACACGCTGACACATAACTAAGCAATACATGATGCACAAGCAGGGATACTCTCACACGCTGACAGTTTGTTACCGCCTTACGCAGTCCTGAGAAAAAACTGGTAACAAGTTGAAACTTTCGGGAAAGATGCATTAAGAGAGTTTTAAAATAAAAGGTCTCTGGAAATTCACCTTGTGTTAAAGTAGGAATTCAAGATGGCGTCGAACATGGCTGCTGCTGTCTTGTTTTCTTGGTATCGTAACATTCACACATGATAAAAATGGATATTCAGATACATGAAACCTGGATAAAATGTTTATGACAAAGTTTGAAAAATAATAGCATACTGCTGTACCTGTAATGTATATTACATTAGTAATACATGTTATATACATGTAAAAAAAAGTATATTTGCGCCACATGCATTATGTATTATTCTATTAATGTACTATGTATACGATGCTCATTTACATTTTCTCATTTCAGTTAATGGATGTAGACTGCGCAGTGCGCAAGAAGCCTGGATCACTTGGTATTGTAAATGTTGGAGTGAAGGTGCGGCAGGACTTGTGTGTCGGGCAGCATCAACAGAGATGATGAGCTTCAAGAAGCGCCCGGGAAGCTTCATGTTTGTCACGAAGAGGCGTCCACTGAAGCTTCATGTTTGTTACGAAGAGGCGTCCACTGAAGCTTCATGTTTGTTACGAAGAGGCGTCCACTGAAGCTTCATGTTTGTTACGAAGAGGCGTCCACTGAAGCTTCATGTTTGTCACGAAGAGGCGTCCACTGAAGCTTCATGTTTGTTACGAAGAGGCGTCCATTGAAGCTTCATGTTTGTTACGAAGAGGCGTCCACTGAAGCTTCATGTTTGTCACGAAGAGGCGTCCACTGAAGCTTCATGTTTGTCACGAAGAGGCGTCCACTGAAGCTTCATGTTTGTCACGAAGAGGCGTCCACTGAAGCTTCATGTTTGCCACACGAGCTACACACCTGGAAACACAATTCTCTCGGCTAACATGAGAGAACAAAATACTGCAAATTCTCTCAAATGTTCCTTCTATTTGACATTAAAAGTGACTGCACATTCTGACCAGAAACCAAACTTGTGGACAATGAGATCACAAAGAAAAAAAAAGTTGGAAGCAACGTTGTAATTCTAGAATTCAAAGCGACTGTCATGAATTATAACAGAGATAAACACTGTAACAGAGTGAGGGAATACTGTAACAGAGTGAGGGAATACTGTAACAGAGGTAATACTGTAACAGAGTGAGGGAATACTGCAACAGAGGGAATACTGTAACAGAGTGAGGGAATACTGTAACAGAGTGAGGGAATACTGTAACAGAGTGAGGGAATACTGTAACAGAGTGAGGGAATACTGTAACAGAGGGAATACTGTAACAGAGTGAGGGAATACTGTAACAGAGTGAGGGAATACTGTAACAGAGTGAGGGAATACTGTAACAGAGTGAGGGAATACTGTAACAGAGTGAGGGAATACTGTAACAGAGTGAGGGAATACTGTAACAGAGTGATGGAATACTGTAACAGAGGGAATACTGTAACAGAGTGAGGGAATACTGTAACAGAGTGAGGGAATACTGTAACAGAGTGAGAGAATACTGTAACAGAGTGAGGGAATACTGTAACAGAGTGAGGGAATACTGTAACAGAGTGAGGGAATACTGTAACAGAGTGAGGGAATACTGTAACAGAGTGAGAGAATACTGTAACAGAGTGAGGGAATACTGTAACAGAGTGAGGGAATACTGTAACAGAGTGAGGGAATACTGTAACAGAGGGAATACTGTAACAGAGGGAATACTGTAACAGAGTGAGGGAATACTGTAACAGAGTGAGGGAATACTGTAACACAGCACATACGACATACTTTAACTTCACTGGCAGCTGAGGCAAAAAAATCGTGGCATTTATGCTCAAGCATTCCTCCGAAATAAAGACGAAAAGAAAGACTAAACTGGGAGACCAAGTGACGAAGGACGGGAAGAAGCTTTCAACAAGCTGTGAATTTCTTAATGAAGAAGAACATGAGTACTCAGCGTCATACCTCACTGAGTACATAAACTCTTTCGTAAACGGACGAAAAGGATATTCAATCAAGTATTTACAGTAAGAATCAACAGTGGAGAGTCAAGAATCATCATCTGTTTCAGTGACTCTACGCACAAAATCCTGCCAGGAAGGTGGATCACTGCTGAGGTAACTGATGAACGTCGCGAAACCCAAGGAATAATTCATATAGCCGCCTCAGTCATCCTTGATGATAATAGGTTGAGAGCATGATCTGCATGATACCATGCACTGCAACAACCAGTAAAAACATATACTTTGATACCTGAGCCTCTTATTTCTCGGTATTATCTGGAACAGCTGAGCATATATACACCGCCAGTATATATACACTATACACTACCAGCATATATACACTACCAATATATATATATATATATATATATATATATATATATATATATATATATATATATATATATATATATATATATATATATATATATATATATGTCGTACCGAATATGTAAAACTGGTCAATTAGCAAGAACTCATTTAAAATTAAGTTATTTCTGAAATTTTATCTTATACGTTTAAAGATATATTTTTTTCATTAATGTTAATGTAAAAATTTTTAATTTTGCACCAAAAGAATCTTAGAAAACTTACCTAACCTTATTATAGCAAGAGCAATTTATTTTAGCCTAACCCAACTAAATATATTTTAAATACGTTTACAGTAATTTAATACTAAACAAACACAATGAAATATATTTTTTTCGTAATGTTTAGAATGATTTTTGCGAAATTATTGCAAACACAAATTTTCACTTGTCCTATATGGCAAGATGAGCGTTGTTATTTAAGCCAAGATCGCAAGTTCTGCCTATTCGGCACGACATATATATATACACACCGCCAGTATGCCTTGCATAAACTGACAGACATTTTGAGCAATATGAGCTTTGCCGAAGATTATAAAGACGCAGAGCGGTTTAAAACTGTTCTGATATCCAGCGGTGAACCCTCGCATACAGTTAAACAGTTTGTGTTTGATAACGCTCATTTCAATGTGTCTGTCTGTACTTGCCACAACACTATGAGCGTTTGGAAAAAGGAAATAGGTGTAACTAATGTAACATTTTATTGTGGCAACGTTTCGCTCTCTAAGCCGGTAACGGCGTGATAAATTTCTTGGACAGCGGAACCTTGCAACAATAAAATATTGCATTAGTTGCACCTGTCGCCTTTTACCTGACATATTATCGGTAAGTCTGCCATTATCAAGCTATGGATGGCGTAGCTTGTCTAACTCCCACTGCAGATGTGAACAGGTCACCCTTAAAACGCGGTCAAACTACCGTTGCTTGAAGAACTTGGCACATTTCAACGTAATCTTACAAAGACGTACAGCAAAACGACTGTTCCTGGACTACAATCTGTGGTAACACAACCCTTGAGAGTCCTAACCAGGAGATCCAGTGTCTGGAATCAGTAACTTTCCCACATTCTCCCTGGGTTGCTGATTGTACTGTAGTAGGTTCGCCGGTCTTGTCCTTGACCGGGTCTTTTCCAGATGGTGACCCGGCGGGTTGCTGGCTTTACCCTGGAATTACCCCAGGAGTGGCTTCATGAAAGTGGAAACCAAGAGTGATATGTATGAGAAAACCAGAATAGAAAATTTTCTCCATCATTTTGGACTCCGCCAACCCCAGACACTATTTATACTGAAGTATTTCACACACACACACACACACACACACACACACACACACACACACACACACACACACACACACACACACACACAGGTTCGCAACGAGACTAGTCCCGGAGCTTTGAGGTATGTCCTTCGAGGAGAGGTTAAGGGAAATTGACCTGACGACACTGGAGGATAGGAGAGATAGGGGAGATATGATAACGACATATAAAATACTGAAAGGAATCGACAAGGTGGACAGAGACAGGGTGTTCCAGAGCTGGGACACAGCAACAAGGGGTCACAGTTGGAAGTTGAAGACTCAGATGAATCACAAGGATGTTAGGAAGTATTTATTCAGTCACAGAATTGTCATGAAGTGATGTCGTGGAGGCAGGATCCATACAGAGCCAGTGAAGATCTGTGACTCGACCCCCTGAAAACACAACTGGGTGAGTACACACACACACGATAAACGAAGTGGCGGGGCCAGGAGCTGTGAATCGACCCTTGCAACCACAAATAGGTTAGTACAAATGTGAGTACACACACACTGTGTACAGTATGACATATGACCAGCTTTTATATAAAGGTTGCGTATACAGCGACTGCTACTCAAGATTTAGAATTGTGTGTCTCGGTGGATTCCACCTCCTAATGTCTTACCTAGGATGAACTGACTAGATTTTGACAGGTGGGCCAGCAGATGTGTGGGAAAAATTATGACAGAAAGTGGGCCAGCAGAGCTGTGGAAAAGATGTGTGCCAAAAGTTCAGTTGTTCACATGTTAACTTGTCATTCCTCTTCACGTACAGTTAGTGTTTATATTCTTACATCAGCATCCTCATTTATATCTTATTAGAGAAACCTGGCTGAATGGACAACACATAGATCACTTAAATACCCTTTGCACAACTCTTCTTGGCTAGGAGCAAAATACCACTGAAGTAGCCGAGGAGGAGTGTGTCAGAAGGGTAAGTCAGATGATTACACAACTCCCACACCAAGCTGCAAGTCATAGCAGAACTGGGAAGCTCTCGTTGCAGCATATCCAACAAGTAGCCGTCCTGCAACACTTGATGTGTGCTGATAGGACAGGAGACTGGAGGCTCCATTTATGGTATGTGAAGAATGTGATTCTACATTTGAACGCAGCAAATGAGGACTTACTTGAACAGCAAAATACACACAGCTATGAAGGTGTCTTCACCATATTCAACTTCAACAACAAGAACATCAACTGGGATTAGGTGAAACATTTTGCGAAGATATTTTAAATAACATGGATTCAAACCAGTGCCTTGAAAGGATCAACTTCCTGGTAACTGAAGTATGTTGAAGACATATTCCCCTAAGAAAAAAGACGACGCAATCTGGAGAAAGACGCTCCCTCTACAGAAGACGTCGAAGAATTAATGAGCTCCTCAAGAACGCTAGATTATCTGATATAAGGATATCGGGCCCCTGCTCAGGCAAGATGGGACTTATGCAGATGACAACAAAGAAATAAGAGAGATACCAAAATCTCAGTATGACACTGTGTTTAGCGAGCCACTATTCGGTCTAAAGATCGACAATTTATTCCATTAATAAGTCTCAAAATTCCGTCAATGTATGCCGAATTTCTGACATTACCCTAATTTCACTGGACTTTGAGAAAGCTGTTAACAACATGTTCATGCACTCAGCCCCAGGCCCAGACTCGTGGAACTTTGTGTTCATTAAGAACTGCAAGAAACCCCTCTCGCGTGCCCTAAGTATGTTATGGAGAAGGAGCATAGATCACTGGTGAAATTCCACAGTCACTCCATAAAGGTGAAAGCAAAGAATTAGCTAAGAACTATAGACCAATAACTCCAACGTCACACATCATAAAAATCTTTGAAATAGTACTAAGAAACATTATTGCAAACCACTTGGATTCCCCAAAACTGCACAATCCATGGCAACACGGGTTCAGATCAGGTCGCTCGTGCCTCTCACAACTACAGGACCACTATATGATCCTGAATGTACTGGAAGACAAACAGAATGCAGATGTAGTATACAAAGACTTTGCAAAAGTCTTCGACAAGTACGATCATGCTACAATAGCGCACAAAATGCGTGCTAAAGGAATAACTGGCAAAGTGGGCAGATGGATCTTCAAATTTCTAACAAATCGAACACGAAGAGTAGTGGTCAACAGAGTTAAATCGGAGGCTGCCATAGTGAAAAGCTCTGTTCCACAAGGCACATTACTCGCCCCCATCTTCTTCCTCATCTTCGTATCACTTACAGAGGTGTAAACCATAGCACCGTGTCATCCTTTGTAGGCGATACTAAGATCAGCATGAGGCTGTCATCCATTGAGGACACGGTAAACCTCCACGAAGATATAAACCAAGTTTTCCAATGGGCAACGGAAAACAATATGATGTTCAATGAAGACAAATTCCAACTACTCCGTTATGGAAAACCTGAGATAATAACTAAAACTCAGTATGCTACAAACTCTAATCACACAATAGAGAGGAAAAGTAATGTGAAGGACCTGGGAGTGGCAATGTCTGAAGATCTCATCTTCAAAGATTGCAACAGTACCACTATCACATCTGCCAAGAAAATGATAGGATGGATAAAGAGAACGTCCAAAACAAGAGATGCTAAGCCAATGATGGTTCTTTTTAAATCACTTCTCTCAAGGCTGGAATACGCTGTACATTAACAATTCCATTCGAAATAAGTGGAACTGCAGATCTAGAGAATGTACAGAGAACCTTTACTGCATATATAAGTTTGTCAAACACCTTAACTACTGGGAACGATTGGAAGCACTTGACTTCTACTCGTTGGAACGCAGGAGAGAGATACTTCATAGTCTACACTTGGAAAATCCTAGAAGGAATGGTTCCTAATTTGCACACAGAAATCACTCCCTACGAAAGCAAGAGACTTTGCAGGCGATGCAACATACCCCCAATGAAAAGTAGGGGCGCCATCGTTCAACTAAAGAAAACACAGTAAGTCCCCGGTGCCCAAGACTGTTCAATAGCCTCCCACCACCCATAAGGGGAAGTACCAATAGACTTCTGGCTGCCTTCAAGAGGAAGCTGGACAGATACTTAAGGCCGGTGCCGGATCAGCCGAGCTGTGGTTCTAATACTGGACTATGTGCGGCCAGCAGTAACAGCCTGGTTGATCAGGGCCTGATCCACCGGGACGCCGCCTGGTCGTGGACCGGGCCACGGGGGCGTTGACCCCAGAGATAGCAGGGCATCGTATGTAATGTCTGAAAAGTAAGACACATGTGCAACAGTTAGGTATCTTTATTCCGAAACGTTTCAACTACACAGTAGGCTCTTCAGTCAAGTATAGACCGAGGCTAGCAATAACAGTCATTAAAGAGGACGTCAAGCGACAATGTAATCAGTCTTACATATCTCCCTGTTATTACGTAATGGTTTTGAGGTGGTCAGTCCCTCAGTCTGGAGGCTGAGGGACTGGTGATGGACTGTTTACATCGTCTTTACATATCTGCTGCTTCTGCTGTTTTCTCTGTATTTGACTGAAGAAGCCTACTGTGTAGGCGAAACGTTTTGAAATAATGACACCTAACTTATCAACTTGTCGGTATTATATACCACTACCATATTACGCTAAGTCTGCCCGGCGGTATCTGCAACAGATGGGAGAATTACAGCAAACTATGGCAATACATGAATACACACTACTCACACAGCACTATTTTACCATCCGTCGTCTAGATGAAACAAACAGATCTTGACTCGTTGTATATGAGTGGTATACAGTACCGACAAAATCAAAATTAAGATACATGTGCAACATCTGGGTATCTTTAAAGATGCCCAGATGTTGCATATGTGTCTTAATTTTAATAAGTTCTTGACGTAATTCTTTAAAACGACTGTGGAAATGACAGAGTCGGGGGTGTCACCGGCAACACATCAAAGTAATAAATTCACTTCCTCATCGTGCTCCTACCAGTGATACATTAAAGACATTCGTTCACTGTTGTTCACACTGCTACCTCAGAGCAACACAGACCTGTGCTCCAGCATGCTGACAAACGACAACAGGAGTGTCGTCATCTCTCTACAGTGGCTGCAAGCACACTCATTCATGACCGCCTGACGTCCCTGTCAATTGGCATTGTCACGGATGTATCTGTAAACTGTGACCATGCTAAACTGGTCTTGCAGCAGCGTCACACTTGGATGGTTCACAGACATTACATCGTAATTACAACGTGATGACTAAAGGTGACAAAAAAATACCGTTAAGTCCGGGGAAAGAACTCAGCAATCAATCCAAGTCTTTTATTTAGTCGAATCACGAGTTCTTAACAGTTCTGAGAGGAAAGCTTCTTGACTTACGAACTTGCTTCTCAGCCACTTTCCCTTCCATGATGGTATTATATGCGGAAGCCAGCAAAGAGTGCCACAAGTGGCAAGCAGGCCACCTCATGAAATTCCGAAAGGTTAAACTAATATACGGGAAAATTGCCAAGTCATCGACATGTCCAGAGGCGCCATAACAGCAGTAACCAGCATCCTCCAAACAACATCCGGTATTCTACACGTATTTCACTTTCTACCCAACTGGACGCTGCCATTCGACACACCAGCCGCAACGTTACGTCTGCACCAGTAGCACGTTAATACGTTGACAACTCCCTCTTCAATTCAGACCTCACAACTATGCTAATAATACTCCAGTACCTCTATTCCTCTCAGCTTACACACCTGACTCCCACCACTATATGTAGGTGTTACCTAGTTGTCTCTGCACTAGGACTGAAGAAGCCACTGCTGTGAACCGTTTCCTCAATGTCTTGAACTGATCACGCTCGTATGAGTATCATCATAGTTTGACGAATAACGCTGCAACAGCTTCAACATACGGGTGCCGCGCAGAGACGTGGAATCCAGAATGTACATCCAGTGTTATATTATTATTATTGATATGAAAACCACCATTACACAAGCAATGTTCTTGGCTAGAGTAACAATACGAAATGCTAACAGAAACTCTCCGTAGAATGATGCTTATGGCTGCAAACATGTAAAGTTGGCTGAGCTGCGAAGACGCAACTCTTTGTCTCAAAGGGTCTTGTCACGCTGAGTGAGGAATCTGTTCAGACGTTGTGTGTAAAGACACTGACTTACTGGTGATGGCTCGGGGTAGAACCTACTAACAGTACCTACTGTCATGTCGCAGCAGCCACAAGACAGTATACACCAGAGGAAACTCAGGCTGCTTGCCACTGAAACACCAGCAAGCATTTGATGTTTGTACTGGCAGTGACTGGCTGTGACGCAGTGACTGGCTGTGACGCAGTGACTGGCTGTGATGCAGTGACTGGCTGTGATGCGGTGACTAGCTGTGATGCAGTGACTGGCTGTGATTGAGTGACTGGCTATGATGCAGTGCCTGGCTGTGATGCAGTGACTGGCTGTGATGCAGTGACTGGCTGTGATGCAGTGATTGGCTGTGATGCAGTGACTGGTTGTGATTGAGTGACTGGCTATGATGCAGTGACTGGGTGTGATGCAGTGATTGGCTGTGATGCAGCGACTGGCTGTGATGGAGTGACTGGCTATGATGCAGTGAGTGGCTGTGATGTAGTGACTGGCTGTGATGCAGTGATTGGCTGTGATGCAGTGACTGGCTATGATGCAGCGACTGTCTATGATGCCGTGATTGGGTGTGATGCAGTGACTGGCTGTGATGCAGTGATTGGCTGTGATGCAGTGATTGGCTGTGATGCAGTGATTGGCTGTGATGCAGCGATTGCCTGTGATGCAGTGACTGGCTGTGATGCAGTGACTGGCTGTGATGCAGTGATTGGCTGTGATGCAGTGACTGGCTATGATGCAGCAACTGGCTGTGATACAGTGACTGGCTGTGACGCAGTGACTAGCATGCAGTGACCGGCTGTGACGCAGTAACTGCAATTTATCAACAGAGCCGGCACAAAGCTTTAAACATAGCACACAATAAAAAGTAGTGTCAGCTTGACAATGCTTGGAAGTACTCAAGCTGAGATACAACATGCAAAACGAAGAATCATCCTGAAACTCTATGGCACTGGCACCTTCAACAACCTTCCCATACACACCATACAAACTGACACTCCACAGAAGCTCCATTAATTCAACATTTCAACTTGCATGTTTACCACCCAACAAAAGCTGCAACAAAACAACGTTCGAGGAATGAGACCCTTGTGCAACATCTGGGAATCTTTAATGAAACGTTTCCTCAGTAAAGATTCCCAGATGTTGCAAAAGTATCTCATTCTTCAACTTCTCGGATTTCTAAACAATTAATTAACAAAGGGGATATAAATAAGGTCTTGAGGATCTCTCTCCAGGTGAGAACGCACAATAATGGATTCAAATTAGATAAGTTTAGATTTAGAAAGGATATAGGAAAGTATTGGTTTGGAAATAGGGTAGTTGATGAGTGGAACAGTCTACCTAGTAGGGTGATTGAAGCTAAAACCTTGGGTTGTTTCAAATTTTGGATAAATACTTGAGTGAGAGGGGTTGGATCTGAGTGGGACTTGCACATGAATTAGTGGATTTATCAAAGCTTATTGTTAGGGTAGAATTAAAGTGGGTTAGGCAAATATTCTGTCAGTGGGTTGGATTTGTGAAGGACCTGCCCAGTATGGGCCAACAAGCGTTACTGCAGTGTTCCTCGTTTCTTATGTTCTTACGCAACATTCGTATCGCACTTATCTTCCAGTTCAAGAATGGATGGGAAATCCTTTGCCGCCAGCAGAATGGAGATGGAAATTGCAAGATGACTCTCTCATGCCAGTGGAAACCGAATTTCCTGTTACCCCTGGTAGCCTGCCCAACATGGTTTCACGTGGGCGTAAAGCTAAGGGTTGTAGCAAGTCATGTGGGTTCAGGAAATCTGGAGTGTTTTGCACCTAGGTGTGCAGTATATGCAATAATCACACCTGCAACACTAGTGCACCAACATTTGTAAACAAATCAGCAGAAACACAAAAACCGAAGGACGTTACAATAATAACGAGCAGCGACCTTAACTATACTAAACAATGTGTGTGTGTGTGTGTGTACTCACCTAATTGTGGCTGCAGGGGTCGAGACTCGGCTCCAGCCCAGCCTCTTCACTGGTCGCTACTAGGTTCTCTCTCCCCCTACTCCATGAGCTTTATTATGCCTCGACTTAAAACTATGTATGGTTCCTGCCTCCACTACATCACTTGCCAGACTATTCCACTTCCTGACTACTCTATGACTGAAGAAATACTTCCTAACATCCCTTTGACTCATCTGAGTCTTCAACTTCCCATTGTGACCCTTTGTTTCTATGTCCCATCTCTGCTCGCAGTATTTTCTACGTCGTTATCATATCTCCCGTAACCCTCCTATCCTCCAGTGTCGTCAGGCCGATTTCCCTAAATCTTTCTCCGTAGGACATTTCCCTTAGCTGTGGAATTAGCCTTGTTGAAAACGTTTGCACTTTCTCTAATTTCTTGACGTGCCTGACAAGGTATGGGTTCCAAACTGGTTCTGCATACTCTAGTATGGGCCTGACGTACACGATTCCTTACTGAGGTGTGTGTGTGTGTGTGTGTGTGTGTGTGTGTGTGTGTGTGTGTGTGTGTGTGTGTGTGTGTGTGTGTGTAAAGTTCCACAGCAAAATTTTCGGATACAAAACACCAGAAAGAAGAGATTCCTTATAATGCACTTATCAGACAGTTCCTTGAATACGCTATCTAATTTTGGTGGCGGGGCTGGAGAGGGAGCCGGGAAGGGTTGCTAAGCTCGTGTTAATCACTTAACTTGTTCATTCTTGCGAAATGGTGTGACTGTGATGAGATTTCATTCAAACATTTAAGACAATAAGTGGTTTAACATACTCAAACACGAAGAAATATTTAAAGCGTAAAGTGAATCAATAACTCGAAACAATGAATGAAACTTCGAGACAAGAAATGCAAAACAAACGTGGGTAATGCATTTCTTTTACAAACGGAATTTTAAGTCAACAGAATAAACTGCCCACTGAAGTTTTAAAACCATGCAGTCACGAACACTCACAGTCTAAGTTGTGGTGACCAGGACATCAACTTCCACCTACCTGCAAAGAAAGAAAAAAAACTGATTAAAGATTTTTAAACTATCTTATGAATTACTTCATATGTTTTATGCACTTATAAAAGCACGTGTCATATAGGTAAATTTGTATTAAACATATTCATGGAGAAGCATTAAATCCGCAAGGGTAATACAGTGCCTGATGAATGGGAGGTATTCAGGTTTGATTAGAGGAAGCGGAGGATTGCTCTAATCAAGGCAGTCCTCCTTGAAGGGACCGATAATTACAAGACTTTTCTCCATAAGGTCAAGCTTTATGACCAGTTTTCCCGTCCTTCCATCTTTGTCTTATGTCCAAGTGTTCTTGGAATCTGTCGCTCACTCTCTCTCTCAGTTGTTTTATACTGATAGCAAAATAAGACATGAAGTATTTAACCCTATTCAAACATATACATATATTAGAAGTAAAATCCCACTTTTGATCCTACTTGAACCCCCACTACTAACTTGTTACTACTGTATAAACTTGCAGTCAGTATAAACTTACGGTCTGTGATGACACAGTCTGTGATGACGCAGTCTATGATGACACAGTCTGTGATGACGCAGTCTATGATGACGCAGTCCATCCTGTCCTTATTTATTTCCTTAACTTTTAAAGAACCCAAGAATATTTGCGAGACAAGTTTTTCTCGTCCCAAACCATTTTGTGTGGCACAACATTTCCTCTCCAGATGACATGGCTTCTGCCTGACATCTTCAGTACTGTCAGCGATACTTGCCCAATATACTGTATTTAATTTGTCCTCCTTCAGTGTTCTTCTATAGGTGATTCTGAAGAAGCCAGGATCCGACTTGTGGAACTTCACATGCATCAAAAAATACAAAAAAAAAAAATCACTATCCTTATGGAGAAGAGCCTCAACACAGGTGTCATCTCACAGTCACTGACAACCACTGATATTGCCGCACTTCATGAAGGTGGCAATAATCACGAAAAGCTGGAGACAGAAGCGCTAACTTCACACATAAAACTCTTCGAACGAGTTTCATGAAACAAGATTGCCACATACACGTAGTTGCAAAAATTGCACAATCCAGGACACCATGGGTTAAGAGCAGGTCGCAATTGCTAGATAATTACGACATAGTTCTGAATGCACTGGAAGACAAGCTAAATCCCGACGCAGTGTGCACTAATTTTGTGAAAAGCTTTCAACAGGTGTGACCTTGGGTGTGATAGCACACAAAATGCACGCAAAAGGAATAAATGGAAAAGTAGGCAGAAGGATATTAAACTTAATAATAGACTCCCGAAATTATTAGTAAACAGAGTGAAGTTGGAGGATGCCACAGTGAAAAACCTTTGTTCCTTAAGGCACAGTACTCGCTCCACTTTTGTTTCGTGATACATCCGACACCAGATTCTCTGAGTGACGTCCGTCAAAGTTACAGCTAATCTTCAAGCAGATATAAACAAAATCTTCCAGTGGGCCTCAGACAATAATATGATGTTCAATGAGGACAAGTTTCAGTTGCTCCGCTGTGGAAGAATAGTGAAAATATAGACTGTGACGGAGTACTGGTGTATAAATATACCAGCTATTCAATTCAATTCAAGTTTATTCTCTATAAGGGTTACAATGTGGGGTTTACAGGTTTTGGGTATTGTGTGGTTTACATGTTATAAAATACTAATTACAGAGGGGGCCACTAGGACACCTAGCATGGCTAGGCATTTCGGGCAGACTTAGATGAATTCTTAAGATTATGGAAATAAGGCTAAGTGACTACATCATAATTTGTGAGTTTAGAAATGTGAATGCTTTTGTTTTGGCACAATACAAAGTGTCTATATTGGAGTATCATAGGCAAACTTATGACTAGTTAGGATTTATTATTTTAAGATTAAGATTAGTATTTTTGGGTTTATAGTCAGTGGGTGAGTGAGTGTAATTGTGAACCACCAGGTGGTTATCATGTAGTTAGTTGTCGGGGTGTATCAGGGAGATAAGATGCTTTCTAACTGTAATTTTGAAAGTGATGAATGTGTCTGCAGTTCTAGAGTTTTCAGGTAGGGTGTTCCAGATTTTAGGTATATTTATACACCATAGGAAGGTTATTATAAGCTTTAAGAGGACTTGAGCTAGAGTTCGTCACGGCCACGCTGGAGGGGGATTCGTCTGTAAAAACTTGCATTTGTGGTCACAGTGGTGCCAATGCTAACCTTCCTATGGTTAGCATAGGCCTAGTGGCTAACGCGTCGGTCTGGAGTTTTAAGACTCTCTAACCGCGGGTTCAAGCCCCGCCCGTGGTATGGTTTTCTAAGTACTGTATGTAGGTGATGCTGGTGAGCAGAGTCCAGTTCCACTGACACCAGGTGGGGCTGGTGAGCAGAGTCCAGTTCCACTGACACCAGGTGGTGCTGGTGAGCAGAGTCCTGCTCCACTGACACTAGGTGGTGCTGGTGAGCAGAGTCCAGTTCCACTGACACCAGGTGGTGCTGGTGAGCAGAGTCCAGCTCAACTGACACCAGGTGGGGCTGGTGAGCAGAGTCCAGCTCCACTGACACTAGGTGGTGCTGGTGAGCAGAGTCCAGCTCCAGTGACACCAGGTGATGCTGGTGGGCAGAGTCCAGTTCCACTGACACCAGGTGGGGCTGGTGAGCAGAGTCCAGCTCCACTGACACTAGGTGGTGCTGGTGAGCAGAGTCCAGCTCCACTGACACCAGGTGGTACTGGTGAGCAGAGTCCAGCTCCACTGACACTAGGTGGTGCTGGTGAGCAGAGTTCAGCTCCACTGACACCAGGGGGTGCTGGTGAGCAGAGTCCAGCTCCACTGACACCAGGTGGTGCTGGTGAGCAGAGTCCAGCTCCACTGACACCAGGTGGTGCTGGTGAGCAGAGTCCAGCTCCACTGACACCAGGTGGGGCTGGTGAGCAGAGTCCAGCTCCACTGACACCAGGTGGTGCTGGTGAGCAGAGTCCAGCTCCACTGACACCAGGTGGTGCTGGTGAGCAGAGTCCAGCTCCACTGACACCAGGTGGAGCTGGAGAGCAGAGTCCCGCTCCACTGACACCAGGTGGTGCTGGTGAGCAGAGTCCAGCTCCACTGACACCAGGTGGTGCTGGTGAGTAGAGTCCAGCTCCACTGACACCAGGTGGTGCTGGTGAGCAGAGTCCAGCTCCACTGACGCCAGGTGGGGCTCGAGAGCAGAGTCCCGCTCCACTGACACCAGGTGGTGCTGGTGAGCAGAGTCCAGCTCCACTGACACCAGGTGGTGCTGGTGAGCAGAGTCCAGCTCCACTGACACTAGGTGGTGCTGGTGAGCAGAGTCCAGCTCCACTGACACCAGGTGGTGCTGGTGGCAGAGTCCACTCACTGACACCAGGTGTGCTGGTGAGCAGAGTCCAGCTCCACTGACACCAGGTGGTGCTGGTGAGCAGAGTCCAGCTCCAGTGACACCAGGTAGTGCTGGTGAGCAGAGTCCAGCTCCACTGGCACTAGGTGGTGCTGGTGAGCAGAGTCCAGTTCCACTGACACCAGGTGGTGCTGGTGAGCAGAGTCCAGCTCCACTGACACCAGGTGGTGCTGGTGAGCAGAGTCCAGGTCCACTGACACCAGGTGGTGCTGGTGAGCAGAGTCCAGCTCCAATGGCACTAGGTGGTGCTGGTGAGCAGAGTCCAGCTCCAATGGCACTAGGTGGTGCTGGTGAGCAGAGCCCAGTTCCACTGACACCAGGTGGTGCTGGTGAGCAGAGTCCAGCTCCACTGACACCAGGTGGTGCTGGTGAGCAGAGTCCAGGTCCACTGACACTAGGTGGTGCTGGTGAGCAGAGTCCAGCTCCCCTGACACCAGGTGGTGCTGGTGAGCATAGTCCAACTCCACTGACACCAGGTGATGCTGGTGAGCAGAGTCCAGTTCCACTGACACGAGGTGGGGCTGGTGAGCAGAGTCCAGCTCCACTGACACTAGGTGGTGCTGGTGAGCAGAGTCCAGCTCCACTGACACCAGGTGGTGCTGGTGAGCAGAGTCCAGCTCCACTGACACCAGGTGGTGCTGGTGAGCAGAGTCCAGCTCCAGTGACACCAGGTGGTGCTGGTGAGCAGAGTCCAGCTCCAGTGACACCAGGTGGTGCTGGTGAGCAGAGTCCAGCTCCACTGACACCAGGTGGTGCTGGTGAGCAGAGTCCAGCTCCACTGACACCAGGTGGTGCTGGTGAGCAGAGTCCAGCTCCACTGACACCAGGTAGTGCTGGTGAGCAGAGTCCAGCTCCACTGACACTAGGTGGTGCTGGTGAGCAGAGTCCAGCTCCACTGACACCAGGTGGGGCTGGTGAGCAGAGTCCAGCTCCACTGACACCAGGTGGTGCTGGTGAGCAGAGTCCAGCTCCGCTGACACTAGGTGGTGCTGGTGAGCAGAGTCCAACTCCACTGACACCAGGTGGTGCTGGTCAGCAGAGTCCAGCTCCACTGACACTAGGTGATGCTGGTGAGCAGAGTCCAGCTCCACTGACACTAGGTGGTGCTGGTGAGCAGAGTCCAGCTCTACTGACACCAGGTGGGGCTGGTGAGCAGAGTCCAGCTCTACTGACACCAGGTGGGGCTGGTGAGCAGAGTCCAGCTCCGCTGACACTAGGTGGTGCTGGTGAGCAGAGTCCAGCTCCACTGACACCAGGTGGTGCTGGTGAGCAGAGTCCAGCTCCACTGACACCAGGTGGTGCTGGTGAGCAGAGTCCAGCTCCGCTGACACCAGGTGGTGCTGGTGAGCAGAGTCCAGCTCCACTGACACCAGGTGGTGCTGGTGAGCAGAGTCCAGCTCCACTGACACTAGGTGGTGCTGGTGAGCAGAGTCCAGCTCCACTGACACTAGGTGGTGCTGGTGAGCAGAGTCCAGCTCCAATGGCACTAGGTGGTGCTGGTGAGCAGAGTCCAGCTCCAATGGCACTAGGTGGTGCTGGTGAGCAGAGTCCAGCTCCGCTGACACTAGGTGGTGCTGGTGAGCAGAGTCCAGCTCCACTGACACCAGGTGGTTCTGGTGAGCAGAGTCCAGCTCCAGTGACACCAGGTGGTGCTGGTGAGTAGAGTCCAGCTCCACTGACACCAGGTGGGGCTGGTGAGCAGAGTCCAGCTCCACTGACACTAGGTGGTGCTGGTGAGCAGAGTCCAGCTCCACTGACACTAGGTGGTGCTGGTGAGCAGAGTCCAGCTCCACTGACACCAGGTGGTGCTGGTGAGCAGAGTCCAGCTCCACTGACACCAGGTGGAGCTGGTGAGCAGAGTCCAGCTCCACTGACACTAGGTGGTGCTGGTGAGCAGAGTCCAGCTCCCTGACACCAGGTGGTGCTGGTGAGCAGAGTCCAGCTCCACTGACACCAGGTGGTGCTGGTGAGCAGAGTCCGCTCCACTGACACCAGGTGGTGCTGGTGAGCAGAGTCCAGCTCCACTGACACCAGGTGGTGCTGGTGAGCAGAGTCCAGCTCCAGTGACACCAGGTGGTGCTGGTGAGCAGAGTCCAGCTCCACTGACACCAGGTGGTGCTGGTGAGCAGAGTCCAGCTCCACTGACACAGGTGGTGCCGGTGAGCAGAGTCCAGCTCCACTGACACCAGGTGGTGCTGGTGAGCAGAGTCCTGCTCCACTGACACCAGGTGGTGCTGGTGAGCGGAGTCCAGCTCCACTGACACCAGGTAGTGGGTGAGCAGAGTCCAGCTCCACTGACACCAGGTGGTGCTGGTGAGCAGAGTCCAGCTCCACTGACACCAGGTGGTGCTGGTGAGCAGAGTCCAGTTCCACTGACACTAGGTGGTGCTGGTGAGCAGAGTCCAGCTCCAGTGACACCAGGTGGTGCTGGTGAGCAGAGTCCAGCTCCACTGACACCAGGTGGTGCTGGTGAGCAGAGTCCAGTTCCACTGACACCAGGTGGTGCTGGTGAGCAGAGTCCAGTTCCACTGACACCAGGTGGTGCTGGTGAGCAGAGTCCAGTTCCACTGACACCAGGTGGTGCTGGTAAGCAGAGTCCAGTTCCACTGACACCAGGTGGTGCTGGTGAGCAGAGTCCAGCTCCACTGACACCAGGTGGTGCTGGTGAGCAGAGTCCAGCTCCAGTGACACCAGGTGGAGCTGGTGAGCAGAGTCCAGCTCCAGTGACACCAGGTGGAGCTGGTGAGCAGAGTCCAGCTCCACTGACACCAGGTGGTGCTTGTGAGCAGAGTCCAGGTCCACTGACACCAGGTGGAGCTGGTGAGCAGAGTCCAGCTCCACTGACACCAGGTGGTGCTGGTGAGCAGAGTCCAGCTCCACTGACACCAGGTGGAGCTGGTGAGCAGAGTCCAGCTCCACTGACACTAGGTGGAGCTGGTGAGCAGAGTCCAGCTCCACTGACACCAGGTGGTGCTGGTGAGCAGAGTCCAGCTCCACTGACACCAGGTGGTGCTGGTGAAACAGAGTCCAGCTCCACTGACACCAGGTGGTGCTGGTGAGCAGAGTCCAGCTCCACTGACACTAGGTGGTGCTGGTGAGCAGAGTCCCGCTCCACTGACACCAGGTGGTGCTGGTGAGCAGAGTCCAGCTCCACTGACACCAGGTGGTGCTGGTGAGCAGAGTCCAGCTCCACTGACACCAGGTGGTGCTGGTGAGCAGAGTCCAGCTCCACTGACACCAGGTGGTGCTGGTGAGCAGAGTCCAGCTCCACTGACACCAGGTGGTGCTGGTGAGCAGAGTCCAGCTCCACTGACACCAGGTGGTGCTGGTGAGCAGAGTCCAGCTCCACATGACCTGACTCATGATGGTCTATTAATAATACAAGGTTAACTATAATGTACTTTAATGTTATTTTATAATATTACAGGGAAATTATCCTGAACTTTGATGTTTTTTATGCTTATTATAGATAATTTTCATCGCTCTGAACTATTTTTTTTACAAAAGTCTTTATTAAATGGATCTTGCTTAAAACACATCAATGTCAATCATGCGATTTGAATCAACGACAAGACTCCCCTTACATAGACAGTAAACGCGTTGAAATTCCTTTTTATTGTCTCTATATGGACCAGCTTCCTGCGAGGCAAGACAGCACACACACATACCACCACACATACAACAACAACACACACACAGTACACACACACACAATACAACAGTGTGTTCGTCAAAAGGGATATTTTTCAAACAAGTGTTGGAATGAATTACACACAATGAAGAGGTTGGAAGAAGCTACCTAATGACCTTAATTATCTCAAAGGCGGTGAAATCCTTAGAAGGGACCAGGGACACTACGTGTGCCACAACCAAAATCTTCAACACTCCCTGAAACGGGCAACTACCTGAAGTATGGAAGAAGGCAAATGTAGTCCCCATCTTTAACTAAGAAAGGAGACAGAAATGAAGCATTAAATTATAGACCAGTGTCGCTGACGTGTATAGTATGCAAAGTCATGGAGAAGATTATCAGGAGGAGAGTGGTGGAGCACCTGGAGCGGAACAAGATTATAAACGACAGCCAGCACGGATTCATGGAAGGCAAATCCTGTGTCACAAACCTACTAGAGTTTTATGACAAGGTAACTGAAGAAATGAGAGGGAGGGGTGTTTTGATTGCATTTTCTTGGACTGCAAGGCCTTAGACATAGTTCCTCACAAGAGATTAGTACAGAAGCTAGAGGAACAGGCACATATAACAGGAAGGGCACTGCAATGGATCAGAGAATACCTAACAGGGAGCCAACAGCGAGTCATGGTCCGTGATGAGGTATCACAGTGGGCGCCGGTGACGAGCAGGGTCACACAGGGGTCAGTCCTGGGACAAGTGCTATTCTTGGTATATGTGAACATGACGGAAGGGATAGACTCAGAAGTGTCCCTGTTTGCAGATGATGTTAAGTTAATGAGGAGAATTAAATCATATGTGGACCAGACAGGTCTACAAAGAGACCTGGACAGGCTGGATGCGTGGTCCAGCAAATGGCTCCTAGAATTTAACCCTGCCAAATGCAAAGTCATGAAGATCGGAGAAAAGCAAAGAAGACCTCAGACAGAGTATAGGCTAAGAGGCCAAAGACTACAAACTTCACTCAAGGAGAAAGATCTAGGAGTGAGTATAATACCGAGTACATCGCCAGAAGCACACATTAACCAGATAACTGCTGTGTCATATGGGCGCTTGGCAAACCTGAGAATAGCGTTCCGACACCTCAGTAAGGAATCGTTGAAGTCTTTATACACTGTGTACGTCAGGCCCATACTGGAGTACGCAGCACCAGTTTGGAACCCACATCTGGTCAAACACGTCAAGAAATTTAAGAAAGCGCAAAGGTTTGCAACAAGACTGGTTTCAGAGCAAAGGGAAAAGTCCTATGAAGAAAGGTTAAGGGAAATCGGTCTGACGACACTGGAGGACAGGAGGGTCAGGGGAGACATGATAACGACATACAAAATACTGCGTGGGATAGACAAGGTGGACAGAGACAGGATGTTCCAGAGATGGGACACAGAAACAAGGGATTGCAATTGGAAGCTGAGTCAAAGGGATGTTAGGAAGTATTTTTTCAGTCACAGAGTTGTTAGGAAGTGGAATAGTCTGGCAAGTGATGTAGTGGAGGCAGGAACTATACACAGTTTTAAGACGAGGTATGATAAAGCTCATGGAACAGGGAGAGGGAGGACCCAGTAGCGGTCAGTGAAGAGGAGGGGCCAGGAGCTGATTCTCGACCCCTGCAACCACAATTAGGTAAGTACAATTAGATGAGTACACACTACCACACAAGATCCAAGTAACGAGGCGGCATGTAAGCTTTCAAGAATACAGTGCATATGGCCCGTGGCCTGATAAGCAACACACTCTTTACACGCTGGGTGTCCGTGGTTTGATCCCCGGCAGGGTGGAAACATTGGGCGTGTTTCCTTACACATGTCCCGTTCACCTAGCAAGCAAGTAGGTACCTGGGTGTTAGTCGACTGGTGTGGGTCGCATCTTGAGGGACAATATCTAGAACTCCAGTAGAAATAAGACAGTGCCTTTTGTTGGGTTTACGTGGGCGGCTAACCCTCAGGGGTTAAAAATCCGAACAAAATCTTACCTTATCGCTGGTGGGATACTCCTTAGGCAATGTTAGGTTAGGTTAGGCAAGGTTAGGTTAGGTTAGGCAAAGTCAGGGTAGGTTAGGCAAGGTTAGGTTAGGTTAGGTTAGGTTAGATTAGGTTAGGCAAGGTTAGGTAAGGTAAAGTTAGGTTAGGTTAGGCAAGGTTAGGTAAGGTAAAGTTAGGTTAGGTTAGGTTAGGCAAGGTTAGGTTAGGTTAGGCAAGGTCAGGTTAGGTAAGCTTTATCAGGTAACAGGACAAGTGTTTCCCGACGCGGGTATTAGTCACATGATGACCCGCAGCTGGAGCTTCTGGTCATCTGACCGAGGCCTTCCACTGGCTTACCTGTCCACCCCTTTAAAAATTATAGTTATAATTATAACCATTCCATTCTTTGGGCACGATTGTCACTCTTTAATATACTTAATGGAGCGTACAGTTACATTGTTACCTGTGAGGTTGTAGTCTCAGGTGGCTCTTCTAGAGAGCTGAATAAATGACCTGTTGAGTATGGTGTGTACTCACCTAGTTGAGGTTGCGGGGGTCGAGTCCGAGCTCCTGGCCCCGCCTCTTCACTGATCGCTACTAGGTCACTCTCTCTGAGCCGTGAGCTTTATCATACCTCTGCTTAAAGCTATGTATGGATCCTGCCTCCACTACATCGCTTCCCAAACTATTCTACTTACTGTGTGTGTGTGTGCGTGTGTGTGTGTGTGTACTCACTTATTTGTGGTTGCAGGGGTCGAGCTCCTGGCCCCACCTCTTCACTGATCTACGTATTCTTAAAACTATGTATGGTTCCTGCCTCCACTACATCACTTGCCAGACTATTCCACTTCCTGACAACTCTATGGCTAAAGAAATATTTCTTTGACTCATCTGAGTCTTCAACTTTCAATTGTGACCCCTCGTTTCTGTTTCCCATCTCTGGAACATCCTGTTTTTATCCACCTTAGTCGATTTCCCTTAACATTTCTTCGTAGGGCATTTCCTTTACCTCTGGAACTAGACTTGTTGCAAACTTTTGCACCTCCTCTGATTTCTTGACGTTCTTGACCAGGTGTAGGTTCCTTACTGAGGTATCGGAACGCTATTCTCAGGTTTACCAGGCGCCCACATGTTGCAGCAGTTATCTGATTGATGTATGCTTCAGGAGACGTGCTCGGTACTGTAGTCACTCCGAGATCATTTTCCTTGAGTGTGTATCCTTGAGTGAGGTATGCAGTCGTTGGCCGCCTATACTCCGTCTGCGGTTTTATTTGCCCTTCCCCGATCTTCATGACTTTGCATTTGGCGGGGTTAAATTCGAGGAGCCAGTTGCTGAACAACGCGTCCAGCCTGTCCAGGTCTCTTGTAGTCCTGCCTGATCCTCATCTGATTTAATTCTCATTAACTTCACATCTGCAAATAGGGACACTTCTGAATCTATCCCTTCCGTATGTCATTCACATATACCAGAAATAGCACTGGTCGTAGGACTGACCCCTATGGAACCCCGCTCGTCACAGGCGCCCACAGTGATACATGTCACGTACCATGACTCGTTGTTGCCGCCCTGCTAGCTATTCTCTGATGCACTGCAGTGCCCTTCCAGTTATACCTGCCTGATCCCCTAGCTCTTGTGGGCAATCTACCCACCCCTCTCTCTTGTGTCTTACTTCCGTTACCTAGTCACAAAACTCCAGTAGGTTAGTGACACAGAATTTGCCTTCCCTGAATCCTTGCTGGTTGTCGTTAATAAGCTTGTTCCATTCCAGGTGCTCCACCACTCTCCTGATAATCTTCTCCATGACTTTGCATACTATACACGTCAGTGACACTGGTCTATAGTTTAGTACGTCGTTTCTGTTTCTTTTCTTAAAAATGGGGACTACATTTGCCGTCTTCCATACCCCAGGTAGTTGCCCAGTTTCAATGGATGTGTTGAAAATTGTGTGTGTGTGTGTGTGTGTGAGAGTGTGTGTGTGTGTGTGTGTGTTAGTTACCATTTTGTTCTAGGCACATGTCGATTAGACACTAGGCCTGTTCTATATGCTTGTGTGTGTGAGTGTACGTGTGTGTGTGTGTGTGTGTGTGTGTGTGTGTGTGTGTGTGTGCGCGCACATACACACAACATTGTTGTGATCCTTGACTGTGAGATATTCTAACATCATCACTCCCTGGTCTTACCCATAGGATTTGGCTGAGGTAATACCTGGAGTATACCTGGAGAGCCGTAATGATCCAGTTTCGTCTTGAAAGCTTCTACACTTACTCTAGGAATGTTTCTGACATCTGGTCTTTTCTTTGAATAAGTATTGCAGCCTTTGACCTCCTAGGTTGTACTCCGTCTCCGGTCTTCGTTGTCCTTCCCAGACTTCATAATTTTGCACTTGATGGGGTTAAACTCCAGCAGCCATTTGTCGGAACAGGCTTGCAATCTGTCCAGACAGGTTACATAGTCCAGAACCACAGATGTTGATACAGTGTTCTCTCATTTTGCCTATGTTCCTACTGCTTTTCACTGGGTCCATTTTACACTTCCTCCACTATCTCTCACTCCAGTACCTTGTTATGATAGTGTGTAGGACTTAGCCCTCAAGCATCTTCCATGTATATATTATCATGTATCTCTCTCTCTCCTCCAGGGAGTATATTCCAAGTATTCTGAGGTGTCCCAATACTTGAAACACTATTGGTTCTCTGGGCAGTAAACGCTATCTCAGCATTTTCTACCTATGGTATTTGTTTCGAGTTGAACCTAGAAGTCAAAATCTAGCAACATTCAGAAGCTGAGAGCACAAGTGATTGGAATAGTGAACAGTGTGTGAGGGGAGGTATACGAGAGCTTACAGGTGCGTGTGGGCGTTGATGTGGGCGTATACGCGCCTGTGTGAGCACATGCGTGTGCGTGTAGCAGTCGACAGAGCGGGGGAAAAGACGCCTTTGTTCCCTATGCGTCCTGCTGGGCCCCTTAGGCCCTGAGGGCCCCATGGACCCCCACTCACATCGCAGACGTCTTCTGGGAAATCCTGCCACCACCTTGGGAATTCCAGGTATGTGCTTCTTGTATGCACTCCAGTGAACACGCACAGTGATCACACACACACACACACACACACACACACACACACACACACACACAGTTGTGCTCAACCTGTAAAAATTCACGGTGATAACACAGCTGTACTTAACGTGCCTCACAGTTACAGCTGTACTCAACGCGTCATCCCTCACAGTTACAGCTGTACTCAACGCGTCATCCCTCACATTTACAGCTGTACTCAACGCGTCATCCCTCACAGTTACAGCTGTACTCAGCCCACAAACATTACGTCACGAGGACCATCAGTGTGACATGTACCCAATCACAGACTCTCTCACAGTTGCAACACCTCCACCAACATCATGTTGCAACTGACTTTTCAACACCAGTTAGGTTATGGCAGGTTAAGGTTAGGTTATGGCAAGTTACGGTTAGGTTATGGCAGGTTAAGGTTAGGTTATGGCAGGCTAAGGTTAGGTTTATGGCAGGTTAAGGTTAGGTTATGGCAGGTTAAGGTTAGGTTATGGCAGGTTAAGGTTAGGTTATGGCAGGTTAAGGTTAGGTTATGGCAGGCTAAGGTTAGGTTATGGCAGGTTAAGGTTAGGTTATGGCAGGTTAAGGTTAGGTTATGGCAGGTTAAGGTTAGGTTATGGCAGGTTAAGGTTAGGTTATGGCAGGTTAAGGTTAGGTTATGGCAAGTTACGGTTAGGTTATGGCAGGTTAAGGTTAGGTTATGGCAGGTTATGGTTTAGGTTATGGCAGGTTAAGGTTAGGTTTTTGGCAGGTTAAGGTTAGGTTATGTGCAGGTTAAGGTTAGGTTATGGCAGGTTATGGTTAGGTTATGGCAGGTTAAGGTTAGGTTATGGCAGGTTAAGGTTAGGTTATGGCAGGTTAAGGTTAGGTTATGGCAGGTTAAGGTTAGGTTATGGCAGGTTATGGTTAGGTTTGGCAGCTTATGATTAGGTTATGGCAGGTTAAGGTTAGGTTATTGGCAGGTTATGGTTAGGTTATGGCAGGTTATGGGTTTGGTTATGGCAGGTTAAGGTTAGGTTATGGCAGGTTATGGTTAGGTTAAGGCAGGTAAAGGTTAGGTTATGGCAGGTTAAGGTTAGGTTATGGCAGGTTAAGGTTAGGTTAAGGCAGGTTATGGTTAGGTTATGGGAGGTTAAGGTTAGGTTATGGCAGGTTAAGGTTAGGTTTATGGCAGGTTAAGGTTAGGTTATGGGCAGGTTATGGTTAGGTTATGGCAGGTTAAGGTTAGGTTATGGCAGGTTATGGTTAGGTTATGGCAGGTTAATGTTAGGTTAAGGCAGGTTATGGTTAGGTTAAGGCAGGTTATGGTTAGGTTATGGCAGGTTATGGTTAGGTTATGGCAGGTTAAGGTTAGGTTATGGCAGGTTAAGGTTAGGTTATGGCAGGTTAAGGTTAGGTTATGGCAGGTTATGGTTAGGTTATGGCAGGTTATGGTTAGGTTATGGAAGGTTAAGGTTAGGTTATGGCAGGTTAAGGTTAGGTTATGGCAGGTTAAGGTTAGGTTATGGCAGGTTAAGGTTAGGTTATGGCAGGTTAAGGTTAGGTTATGGCAGGTTATGGTTAGGTTATGGCAGGTTAAGGTAAGGTTAGGCAGGTTTTAAAGGGTTACGTTATGGCAGGTTAAGGTTAGGTTATGGCAGGTTATGGGTTTGGTTATGGCAGGTTAGGTTAGGTTATGGAAGGTTAAGGTTAGGTTATGGCAGGTTAAGGTTAGGTTATGCAGGTTAAGGTTAGGTTATGGCAGGTTAAGGTTAGGTTATGGCAGGTTAAGGTTAGGTTATGGCAGGTTATGGTTAGGTTATGGCAGGTTAAGGTAAGGTTATGGCAGGCTAAGGTTAGGTTATGGCAGGTTAAGGTTAGGTTATGGCAGGTTATGGTTAGGTTAATGGCAGGTTAAGGTATGGTTATGGCAGGTTAAGGTTAGGTTATGGCAGTTAAGGTTAGGTTATGGCAGGTTAAGGTTAGGTTATGGCAGGTTAAGGTTAGGTTATGGCAGGTTAAGGTTAGGTTATGGCAGGTTAAGGTTAGGTTATGGCAGGTTAAGGTTAGGTTATGGCAGGTTAAGGTTAGGTTATGGCAGGTTAAGGTTAGGTTTATGGCAGGTTAAGGTTAGGTTATGGCAGGTTAAGGTTAGGTTGGCAGGTTAAGGTTAGGTTATGGCAGGTTAAGGTTAGGTTATGGCAGGTTAGGTTGGGTTTTGGCAGGTTAAGGGTTTGGTTATGGCAGGTTAAGGTTAGGTTATGGCAGGTTAAGGTTAGGTTATGGCAGGTTAAGGTTAGGTTATGGCAGGTTAAGGTTAGGTTATGGCAGGTTAAGGTTAGGTTATGGCAGGTTAAGGTTAGGTTATGGCAGGTTAAGGTTAGGTTATGGCAGGTTAAGGTTAGGTTATGGCAGGTTAAGGTTAGGTTATGGCAGGTTAAGGTTAGGTTATGGTTGCTGTTGCAACAACAGCAACAACATTTGCAGACAGTTATCTGTCAATGTTGTGTCCTTATAACCAAACAAAATATACAACACAATAGAAACAAAAGATAAAATTATCAATCAACAACAGCTGGGAAACACAACACAAATATTGTCAGAATAAATTTAAATAATCGGCAGCAATTAAAAAAAGTATTGAATCATTGTTAAGTTGTGTCTGCTTCAAGCACATCTTCCACTGTTGTGTCTGCTTCAAGCACATCTTCCACTGTTGTGTCTGCTTCAAGCACATCTTCACTGTTGTGTCTGCTTCAAAGCACATCTTCCACTGTTGTGTCTGCTTCAAGCACATCTTCCACTGTTGTGTCTGCTTCAAGCACATCTTCCACTGTTGTGTCTGCTTCAAGCACATCTTCCACTGTTGTGTCTGCTTCAAGCACATCTTCCACTGTTGTGTCTGCTTCAAGCACATCTTCCACTTTGTGTCTGCTTCAAGCACATCTTCCACTGTTGTGTTGCTTCAAGCACATCTTCACTGTTGTGTCTGCTTCAAGCACATCTTCCACGTTGTGTCTGCTTCAAGCACATCTTCCACTGTTGTGTCTGCTTCAAGCACATCTTCCACTGTTGTGTCTGCTTCAAGCACATCTTCCACTGTTGTGTCTGCTTCAAGCACATCTTCCACTGTTGTGTCTGCTTCAAGCACATCTTCCACTGTTGTGTCTGCTTCAAGCACATCTTCCACTGTTGTGTCTGCTTCAAGCACATCTTCCACTGTTGTGTCTGCTTCAAGCACATCTTCCACTGTTGTGTCTGCTTCAAGCACATCTTCCACTGTTGTGTCTGCTTCAAGCACATCTTCCACTGTTGTGTCTGCTTCAAGCACATCTTCCACTGTTGTGTCTGCTTCAAGCACATCTTCCACTGTTGTGTCTGCTTCAAGCACATCTTCCACTGTTGTGTCTGCTTCAAGCACATCTTCCACTGTTGTGTCTGCTTCAAGCACATCTTCCACTGTTGTGTCTGCTTCAAGCACATCTTCCACTGTTGTGTCTGCTTCAAGCACATCTTCCACTGTTGTGTCTGCTTCAAGCACATCTTCCACTGTTTGTGTCTGCTTCAAGCACATCTTCCACTGTTGTGTCTGCTTCAAGCACATCTTCCACTGTTGTGTCTGCTTCAAGCACATCTTCCACTGTTGTGTCTGCTTCAAGCACATCTTCCACTGTTGTGTCTGCTTCAAGCACATCTTCCACTGTTGTGTCTGCTTCAAGCATATCTTCCACTGCTGTGTCTGCTTCAAGCACATCTTCCACTGTTGTGTCTGCTTCAAGCACATCTTCCACTGTTGTGTCTGCTTCAAGCACATCTTCCACTGTTGTGTCTGCTTCAAGCACATCTTCCACTGTTGTGTCTGCTTCAAGCACATCTTCCATTGCTGTGTCTGCTTCAAGCACATCTTCCACTGTTGTGTCTATGCACACTACTGCAAAAACAACAAGAATTCATCGGTAAATGCTTCTTTTTTATCAACATTATTTGCTTATACAACAAGAAATTCGCTGACCTGCGAAGAATTTCCACTATGGACAGTGATCTTTCTACAAGTCATATTTCTACATGTCATATTCATCTCCCAGGTTTTTTTTCTTCATCTCCACAGTAAACTGATCCATGCTAAGATACAAGCACTGGATACAGTTTCGTCACTTGGATTTTTCACACTGCTATCAGTGTCGGTTTTATTAAGTTACTGACTCTGTGGTGAGCGACTTTCTCCATAGCCAGGTGTTGTGAGACCTCAGGTGATGGTTTCCAGTTCCTTATATGTCACCTCGTGTGCTACAACAGTTGTGCAAAAGTGAATCATACAACTTGACGATGATGTATAGTTCAGTCCCAGTCTCCTGCATCTCTTCCTTTGCTGTGTTTTTCTTTAACAAACCCTCGTTACAAATGCTGGAGGTCAATACTACGTCAAGGTAGTCAGACTTGTGCGCCAGTGACTGCTTCATCAACAACTGCAGGTGACTGTCACTCATTAATGTCTACTAAACGCTGAAGAATTTTAGATGTCACTCATTAATGTCTACTAAACGTTGAAGAATTTTAGACGTCACTCATTAATGTCTATTAAACGTTGAGGAATTTTAGAACAATTCTCATACAAAGCATTAGTGGAATTACTTCTTGTTGATCTTGTGTCTGACACACAGTGAATGACATTGGCAATTTTCTTACTATTTTTTATTAATGCTGTCCATCTTTGTGGTGAAGCAGAGAAATGTTTAAATAAACATTACAAAATGTCAAAAACACTGATTGTGTGCAGTTCTCAGCAGTAGTTGATCCAAACTAATTTAGACTGCAAGTTCAGCTAATCACTTCGAGACACCATGGTTGCTCACCTCAGGATATACTTCTCGTGTTACTGCCACTGTTATATGATCTGCAGTTTATTATACTGGTGACAAGAAACCCCAGAACTCTCTGTTGAACCTCAAATATTTTCCATCTTGTTGAAGAAATGGAACTAACTGAAGAAATCTTATAACTGACTCACGAAATCTTAATGACACGACTGCAAACAAACCATACCACGGACGGGGAACATCACTGTGTAACATCACTGCCATTTCATCACTTCGACTCGTCAGAGAATAAAAATTATTGCTGATTCTATAATACTTAGCTCCCTTGCTTTCAGATACTATGGTTTTCATAGCATCAGTTCGTAACAGATCAGTAAGTTCCTCAAAAATGTTTGAAGAAATGTGAAACACGTTCCTCACTCCTGGGTTACCAGACATCAGAATGTGATCTGCAAGAAATGGGTCGAATTTTGTTAAGAGATCAGCACAACTACGGTAATTTCTACTGTTTGGGCAAGTCTGCATCTCAGTTTCACCAGGAAATGCCAGTTCTCTCTCTACAAGGAACTTTAAAACCACAACAACTTCCCTCAAAACTTCAAGTTAGAAATTACAAAATTTTAGTTTCGTATTTTGTTGTATTATATATAAATTCATTAAAAAAAACGTTTGTAATAATGTTGGTAGAATTACCGACAATGTGTTAGTAAAAGGCACAAGCGCAGCTACTGTGACGTTTTATTGTGGCAACGTTTCGCTCTTTGTTGCACTTGTGTCCTTTTACATAAAAAAAAAAACATTTGGTGCTCCAGCATCATGGAGCCTTAATGATATATTTTGACCATTCGTGAAGAGCAATCTTGCTGTTGGAATTCTTCCAATCTTCAAAACCAGACTGAAATTGATTAAAACACTTCCAGCTTTCATATAGTTGACGCACACAGCATTACACATGACCAGTTGATATAAATGGCTTAAAAAAAGAAACCCGACAAGTTGAAGATTGAGACACTTATGCAACATATGGGAATCTTAATAGAGGAAACGTTTCGCCACACAGTGGCTTCATCAGCCCAATACAGATCAGAAGGGTGTAAGGAGAGGAGGAGTTTGAGGTAATCAGTCCCTCAGCCTGGAGTCGATGTGTTATTTCATTAATCTTGTAGAAAGTACCAGAAAGTATTTTCCACAAGATTAATGACATTACACATCGACTCCAGGCTGAGGGACTGATTACCTCAAACTCCTTCTCTCCTTACACCCTTCTGATTGTACTGGACTGATGAAGCTACTGTGTGGTGAAACGTCTCCTCAATTAAGATTCCCATATGTTGCATAAGTGTCTCAACCTTCAACATGACCAATTGAAGATTGAGACACTTATGCAGCATATGGGAATCTTTATTCAGGAAACGTTTCGCCACACAGTGGCTTCATCAGTCCAATACAAAGAGGAAGGCGTAAGGAGAGTGAGGAGAATGAGGTAATCAGTCCCTCAACCTGGAGTCGATGTGTTCAGTCCATCAATCTTGTAGAATGTACAGCATAGGGCCGTAGACATGGCTTATATCAAGTTATGTCCTAGAATTTGTATTGATAAAGCCACTGGATGGCGAAACGTCTACAATAAAGATACCCAGATGTTGCACATGTGTCTTACTCTCACTTTCCTAGTTGCATACGTCTCCCTATCAACAAATTTTCTGACGTTAAAAAGTCAGGATCATCAGCTGGCTATTTCGAATTCATTCTAATGAGGACATTAGTGCACTCCATGAAGATTTGAATGGACTGATGAAGTGGTCGGAGAAGTGGCAGATGCAGTTTAATACTATAGACAAATGCAAAGTTCTAAATGTTGGAGAGGATAATAACCATGCCACATATAAACTAAATAATGTAGATCTTAATATTACTGATTGCGAAAAGGATTTAGGAGTTCTGGTTAGCAGTAATCTAAAACCATGACAACAGTGCATTAGTGTTCGCAATAAAGCTAACAGAATCCTTTGCTTCATATCTAGAGGTATAAATAATAGAAGTCCTCAGGTTGTTCTTCAACTCTATATATCCTTGGTTAGGCCTCATTTAGATTATGCTGCTCAGTTCTGGTCACCGTATTACAGAATGGATATAAATGCTCTGGAATATGTACTGAGGAGGATGACAAAGTTGATCCCATGTATCAGAAATCTTCCCTATGAGGATAGACTGAGGACCCTGAATCTGCACTCTCTCGAAAGGCGTTGAATTAGGGGGGGATATGATCGAGGTGCATAAATGGAAAACGGGAATAAATAAAGGGGATGTAAATAGCGTGATGAAAAATTCCAGCCAAGACAGGACTCGCAGCAATGGTTTCAAGATGGAAAAATTCAGATTCAGGAAGGATGTAAGAAAGCAATGGTTCGGTAACAGAGTTGTTGTGGATGAGTGGAACAAACTCCCGAGTACCGTCATAGAAGCTAAGACGTTGTGTAGGTTTAAAAATAGGTTAGATAAATACATGAGTGGGTGTGGGTGGGTGCGAGTTGGACCTGACTAGCTTGTGCTACTAGGTCTTATGCCGTGCTCCTTCCTTAAGTGGAAGTGACCTGACTAGGTGGGTCATTGATCTAAAGCTGGGGAGTGACATGGACCTGCCTCACATGGGTCAGTAAGCCTGTAGCAGTGTTCCTGTTTTATGTTCTTATGCCCTTAAAACCTATTCTTCTTACTCGATACCATCTTCCACGATCAACCCTCAAAAAGGATCTTTTCTTTACATAAAACAAAACAAATAATGGACTGACAACAAAATAGCATCTAGGTGTATACGAGGTTACGTTGAGGTGGGAGGAGGTTGGCTACACTGAGGCTGTACTGTAACTTTGGTAATATTAGTAAAGGTCAGAATACTGGCGTTTAATATGAAGGATAAGGGCAGCTTTAGGGTGGGCTTACACAGATTGTATTGCGATGTGTACACATTGCAATATTAAATGTAAATGAGATACATATATACTAAAACTAGGGCAGACACTAACAATAACTAGATTTATACCAAGATTTAAAGTACCTAGGATTTATATTAACTAGAATTTAAAGTACCTAGGATTTATATTAACTAGAATTTAAAGTACCTAGGGTTTATACTAAGAATTAAAGTACCTAGGATTTATGCTAACTAGGATTTAAATACATAGAAATTAAATTAGGATTTGTAATAGGATTCATGCTATGATTTGTACTAGGATTCATTCTAACAAGGATTTGTACTAACTTGGATTTATATTAACTAGGTTTCGTACTAATAAGATTTGTACTATCTAGGATATATAGTAACTATAATTTGTACTAACTAGGATTTATATTAGCTAGGATTCGTCCTAATAGGATTTGTACTATCTAGTATGCTACTAGTTAGGAGTTCTACTAACTAGGATTTATACTAACTAGGATATATACTACTAGTATTTGCACTAGGCTTTGTACTAACTAGGATTTATACTAACTAGGATTTGATAAATTAGACACATGTGCAACTCTTGGGTATCTTTACTAAGGAAACGTTTCGCCACACAGTGGCTTCATCAGTCCATACACAGGAGAAACTTGAAAGAACAGGAGGAGAATGTGGTCAGTCCATCAATCTTGAATAGATTGATGGACTGACCACATCGACTCAAGGTTGAGGGACTGATTACCTCATTCTCCTCCTGTTCTTCAAGTTTCTCCTGTGTATGGACTGATGAAGCCACTGTGTGGCGAAACGTTTCCTTAATAAAGATACCCAAGAGTTGCACATGTGTCTAATTTATCAACGTGTTGGTTCTGTGAACCATTCATCTATAACTAGGATTTATACTAACTAGGATTTATACTAGCTAGGATATGTACTACTAGGATTTGTACTTACTGTTACTGCTTCTGATACTTGTTACTGTTGTTGCTTCTGTTGCTGGTTATACTGTTGTTACTGCTTCTGTTGCTAATTATTACTGTTGTTACTACTTCTGTTGCTGGTTGTTACTGATTCTGTTGCTGATTGTTACTGTTGTTACTGCTTCTGTTGCTGGTTGTTACTGTTACTACTTCTGTTGAGTGATACTGTTGTTACTGCTTGTGTTGCTGGTTGTTACTGATTCTGTTGCTAATTATTACTGTTGTTACTTCTGTTGCTGGTTGATACTGTTGCTACTGCTTCTGTTGCTGCTTGTTACTGTTACTGCTTCTGTTGCTGCTTGTTGCTGTTGTTACTGCTTCTGTTACTTGTTACTGTTATTTCTGTTGCTGGTTGCTACTGCTTCTGTTGCTAGCTATTACTGTTACTGCTTCTGTTGCTGGTTGTTGCTGTTACTGCTTCTGTTGCTGGTTGTTACTGTTACTGCTTCTGTTGCTGGTTGTTACTGCTGTTACTGCTTGTACTGAATAAATGGCTTAGAAAATTGACAAGCTGATAAATGAGACACTTGTGCAACACTGGGGGATCTTCCGGAAACGTTTCGCCATCCAGTGACTTCTTCAGTCTGATACGGAGAAAGGTGGAAGATGACGAGAAGTTTGATATAATCAGTTCCTTAGCCTGAAGTCGATGTATTCAGTCCATTAATTTTGATAAAAGCGCAGCATATTCACGGAGATGGAGCTTATGAGCTGATAAGGGATGAGGTGTAGCAGTGGCAGGCGGCGTCACCAGTGGATAAAACAACAAGTAGGTCGTGTGTGTAGGTTAGACAAGTTCTGAAGAAATCTTATCATTAAGATCCCAAGATGTTGTTGTGTCTGAGACAGTAGATCCCACAGAGGTATCCCTGTGTCCCCATAACCTCAGCCTCCTGAATCTCAACTATCCCAGTGAGGTATCCCTGTATCCCCATAACCCCAGCCTCCTGAGCCTCAATTACCCCAGTGAGGTATCCCTGTATCCCCATAACCCCAGCCTCTTGAACCTTAAACATCCCAGAGAGGTATCCCTGTATTCCTCATAACAACAGACTGTGCGACACAATCACCTAGGGAGGGCAGACACAAAACTGCCAGAGTTTTTATACTGTGACAGACTGAGAGTTTACTCTGAGAAAATAATTAAAGAGGCACAATACCTTTTTTTTTTGTTTAATTTATTCCCTGAAATAAACCTTATACTTTACTGGTAGTGAACTGGTTATATACAGCATTAATGAGCATTGAGAAGACGATAGGCTTCAAACCCAACTAACCAAGCAACCAACACTGCACTAGATGCCACCTGCTGTATAGTGCCACTGTGCCATCAAGGTCACTCAGTATATTAAAAAATACACAACAAACACATTTCAAATTACAATTCATTCAGTCAGGGGCGGATGTGACTGTACTACCGAGTGATTCCTGTAACCGAAAGTACGGTAGCAACGTGTCAGAAGTAGCGAGTAGCCGATGGTGTTTATATATTGTAATGAAGATTGAGACACTTATGCAGCATATGGGAATCTTTATTCAGGAAACGTTTCGCCACACAGTGGCTTCATCAGTCCAATACAAAGAGGAAGGCGTAAGGAGAGGAGGAGTATGAGGTAATCAGTCCCTCAGCCTGGAGTCGATGTGTTCAGTCCATCAGTCCATCGACTCCAGGCTGAGGGACTGATTACCTCATACTCCTCCTCTCCTTACGCCTTCCTCTTTGTATTGGACTGATGAAGCCACTGTGTGGCGAAACGTTTCCTGAATAAAGATTCCCATATGCTGCATAAGTGTCTCAATCTTCAACTTGTCGGTTTTTCAAACCATTCATCACATATATTGTAATATACGGAACTAATTATTGTGTCACACCCTGGATCTATCTGGAGCTTGTCCCGGGGGGGGGGGGACGCCCCCCAGGCCCGGTCTATGATCAGGCCACGCGGTGGATCAGGGCCTTATCAACCAGACTGTTACTGCTGGCAGCATGTAATCCAACGTACGAGCCACAGCCTAGCTAATCGGGTACTGACTTGAGGTACGTGTCCAGCTGCGCAGTGTTCCCACCAGCACTGTCACTGTGAACATCCACAGTTCAACTTTGAAGACACAGTAGAGGTTATTCGTATGACATATAACAAATCAAATTTCCATAGATATAAGTAATTATTAATACATTACAAAGATATTTATACTTATATTCTTTCTCAAAATTGGTACGAGGTGATTACTGATTGATAAATTAGACACATGTGCAACAAATAAATAAAAAAAAGGCACAATACCGTGACTGGAACGATACACAAATTATTTGTGTAACATGTGCAACTCTTGGGTATCTTTATTGAGGAAACGTTTCGCCACACAGTGGCTTCATCAGTCCATACAAAGGAGAATCTTGAAGAACAGGAGGAGAATGAGGTAATCAGTCCCTCAACCTTGAGTCGATGTAGTCAGACCATCAATGTTGAATAGTCTGGCGCTGAGTACACATGGAGCCTCCACCACGTCTTGAGCTGCATCACCCATACAGGTTTAGCGTTAAAGACGAGTGTTTATTCTTTCCAAATTAGTTTCTTTTATTTTTTCCGAATCTGATGGACTTCGCCCTCTTTCTGCCTGTAACTGGCTCTAGCTCCTGTACCTCAACGTAGGTACGGATTTGTAGTTTCCCCTTAAATACTTAAAAGACTTAGGAGCTACACTCCAACTCAAGAAACATAGAAGCTGTAACTCAGCACAGTGAAGAGACTCAGGAGCTAGAGATCCACAGTCTTGACAGACCCAGGAGCTGTAAAATAACATAATCACGAGGCCCAGGAGCTGTAAAATAACACTTCAAGATGCCAAGGAACTGCAAAAAAAAGGCCTCAAGAGGCCAAGGAGTTCCAAAATAACAGCCTCACTAGGCCCAGGAGCTGTAAAATAACCTCAAGAGGCCCAGGAGCTATTAACTAACATCCTCACGAGGTCCAAGAGCTGTAAAGTAACACCTTCAAGAGACCCAGGAGCTGACTCTCAACTTAGCCAAACATGTGAGTGGTAAAACTCCAGGCCAGTGCGTTAACCACCGAGCCACCGGACTACACTAACATTCATCCAACTAGGTATAAGTATACCAACTAGGTATAAGTATACCAACTAGGTATAAGTATACCAACTAGGTATAAGTATACCAACTAGGTATAAGTATACCAACTAGGTATAAGTATACCAACTAGGTATAAGTATACCAACTAGGTATAAGTATACCAACTAGGTATAAGTATACCAACTAGGTATAAGTATACCAACTAGGTATAAATATACCAACTAGGTATAAATATACCAACTAGGTATAAGTATACCAACTAGGTATAAGTATACCAACTAGGTATAAATATACCAACTAGGTATAAGTATACCAACTAGGTATAAGTATACCAACTAGGTATAAATATACCAACTAGGTATAAGTATACCAACTAGGTATAAGTATACCAACTAGGTATAAGTATACCAACTAGGTATAAATATACCAACTAGGTATAAGTATACCAACTAGGTATAAGTATACCAACTAGGTATAAGTATACCAACTAGGTATAAATATACCAACTAGGTATAAGTATACCAACTAGGTATAAGTATACCAACTAGGTATAAATATACCAACTGGGTATAAGTATACCAACTAGGTATAAGTATACCAACTAGGTATAAATATACCAACTAGGTATAAGTATACCAACTAGGTATAAGTATACCAACTAGGTATAAGTATACCAACTAGGTATAAATATACCAACTAGGTATAAATATACCTAGTTCGCTCACAAAATCGTAATGACACTTGAGCTAGAGTTCGTCACGGCGACGCTAGCGGGAGATTCGTCTGTAAAAACTTGCATTTGTGGTCACAGTGGTGCCTGTGCTAACCTTCCTATGGTGTAGAAATATACCTAGTTGGATGAATCTTATTGTGGCTAGCTGGTCTAGTGGCTAACGCGACGGTCTGAAGCTTTAAGACTCTGACCGCTGGTTCTAACTCCACCCGTGGTATGGTTTGTTTATACCTAGTTGGCTTTGAGGTTTACGCACTGGCCTGGAGTTTCGCCACTCACTTACAATGGGTTCAAACTCCACCAGTTACCTGGTTTGTTTACAATCGTGTTATTACGATGTGGTGAGTCCAGAGAGTAAAGGTCTCCACCAGGAATTATTCTCACCGTCGTAACACGGAAACCATGACACTTGTCTCTGTCAGACTTTCAACTGTTATTTTGTTATTGTAAGTGGAAGTGCTAAAGTATAACATATAAAAATAATTAAAACATTGAATTTAGCATAATTCTCTGAATTAAATGAGAGACGAAAAATGAATACCTTCTAAACCATCAGGGGCACCGCGGCACTGATAGTACCCAGGGGCACCGCGGCACTGATAGTACCCAGGGGCACCGCGGCATTTATAGCACCCAGGGGCGCCGCGGCACTGATAGTACCCAGGGGCGCCGCGGCACTGATAGCACCCAGGGGCGCCGCGGCACTTATAGCACCCAGGGGCACCGCGGCACTAATAGTACCCAGGGGCACCGCGGCACTGATAGTACCCAGGGGCACCGCGGCACTGATAGCACCCAGGGGCGCCGCGGCACTGATAGCACCCAGGGGCGCCGCGGCAACGATAGCACCCAGGGGCGCCGCGGCACTGATAGCACCCAGGGGCGCCGCGGCACTGATAGCACCCAGAGGCACCGCGGCACTGATAGCACTCAGGGGCGCCGCGGCACTGATAGCACCCAGGGGCGCCGCGGCACTGATAGCACCCAGGGGCGCCGCGGCACTGATAGTACCCAGGGGCGCCGCGGCAGTGATAGCACCCAGGGGCGCCGCGGCAGTGATAGCACCCAGGGGCGCCGCGGCACTGATAGCACCCAGGGGCGCCGCGGCACTGATAGAAACCCAGGGGCGCCGCGGCACTGATAGCACCCAGGGGCGCCGCGGCACTGATAGCACCCAGGGGCGCCGCGGCACTTATAGCACCCAGGGGCACTGCGGCACTGATAGCACCCAGGGGCACCGCGGCACTGATAGTACCCAGGGGCACCGCGGCACTGATAGCACCCAGGGGCGCCGCGGCACTGATAGCACCCAGGGGCGCCGCGGCACTGATAGTACCCAGGGGCACCGCGGCACTGATAGTACCCAGGGGCGCCGCATGATTATTAGTAATTTTGTCACAGGTTTATCGGCTTAATTAAAACAACACAAATCTTTTAAATAGCATTTGTTGTATAATTAGCTAGTACAGAAGAGCTGTTATAATTTTCCCGCTACATTAGTAATGCTAAACTAGTAGACCAGTTGTCAAGAGCTGGAACAACAACAACACGTCAAGATATATTCACTACATTACGTAAATACCTGGAGGATGTTGGTTTGTCCTTGTAATCTTGTGTGGGAATTTGTACAGACTTAACTCCATCAGTGGTTGGTTCAGTGAGAGGATTTGTATCATTAGTTAAGAAAGATAACAGTGATAGCAGGATAAATTGCTTTCTCCATCGCGAGCTGCTGTTAGTTAGACAAAGTCGTAAAAATGGTAAACTACATAAAAATAGGCCACTTACATCACGACTGTTTGGCAAACTATGTGAAGAAGTTGGGGCCAAGAATGTGAATCTTCTGCACACGGAGGTAAGATGGCTGTCCAGAGGCAGTGTTGTCACGAGTGTATGTGCTCAAGTATGAGTTATTTACTTTGTTTACCCTTAAGCAGCAAAAAGTGTTGCTTGCAGATGACACTTGGTCTTCAGAATTATCCTTAGTGGATATCTTTGAACATTTAAACAATGTAGATTCTAACATGCAAGGCAACACTGAAAATATCTTATCCTCCACTGACTTAATTAATACAGAGAGATAAATTAAGAATTTGGGCTGTCAGAGTGAAAGCAACATGAATATGCTCCCACAAGTTGCTGCAACAAAGAATAAACAGATCATACCATTGACTACTGAGCATCTCGAAGTGCTTGCAGAAAAAATTCAATATTGTTTCTCAAACTTATGTAGGGAAGACTATAAGTGGTTGAGAAACACAGTTATTGCATCAGTATCAAGCTCGTCGCAGCTCACTCTCTCACAAGAATTAATTGAAATACATAATGACGACAATCCGAAATTAAATCCTAAGATTGCCTCTCGATGAATTCTGGATAGACATTACGAATGAATATCCACAAGTTGTGGAAAAAAGTTCTGAAATATTCATGAATTTTTCACATCTTACCTGTGTGAGTTGGGTTTTTCTGTGCTCACAGACACAAAAACTGACAAAAAGGAAAGGCTAAAGTCAGTCAAGGAAGAAACGAGGAAATGTCTCTCCATTATTCCACATATCAAAAGAATCCGTCAGTCGCACCTGGCCAAAATATCTCACTAAAAAATTTGCAGACAACATGTTAGTTTCTAGTTGTTGTGTTTATGTTATTGTGATCTATAATGTTTATATATTACCTACACTAACAAGCTTGTATGTTTTATATTTCGTATGTGTGTTTTATACACCTGTATATTTATTATTAATATTATTTATTATTATTATTAAGACTAAGATGCCATTATTAAACAGGTGCCACAGAAAAGATATACGACTTGAGCTGGAGGATAATGTGTAAATAATTCGAAGGATTATTAAGAGGTTAGTACGTTCACTGAATTAAAAGGTTAGTACGTTCATTATATTAAAAGGGTAGTACGTTCGTTGAATTAAGAGGGCTTTATGTTCATTAAGAGGGTAGTGCGTTCATTAAGAGGGTAGTACATTCATTAAGAGGGTAGTACGTTCATTAAGAGGGTAGTACGTTCATTAAGAGGGTAGTACGTTCATTAAGAGGGTAGTACGTTCATTAAGAGGGTAGTACGTTCATTAAGAGGGTAGTACATTCATTAAGAGGGTAGTACTTCATTAAGAGGGTAGTACGTTCATTAAGAGGGTAGTACGTTTCATTAAGAGGGTAGTACGTTCATTAAGAGGGTAGTACATTCATTAAGAGGGTAGTACGTTCATTAAGAGGGTAGTACGTTCATTAAGAGGGTAGTACGTTCATTAAGAGGGTAGTACGTTCATTAAGAGGGCAGTACGTTCATTAAGAGAGCAGTACGTTCATTAAGAGAGCAGTACGTTCATTAAGAGGGTAGTACGTTCATTAAGAGGGTAGTACATTCATTAAGAGGGTAGTACATTCATTAAGAGGGTAGTACGTTCATTAAGAGGGTAGTACGTTCATTAAGAGGGTAGTACGTTCATTAAGAGGGTAGTACTTCATTAAGAGGTAGTACGTTCATTAAGAGGGTAGTACGTTCATTAAGAGGGCAGTACGCTCATTAAGAGGGCAGTACGTTCATTAAGAGAGCAGTACGTTCATTAAGAGGGCAGTACGTTCATTAAGAGGGCAGTATGTTCATTAAGAGGGCAGTACGTTCATCAAGAGGGTAGTACGTTCATTAAGAGGGTAGTACGCTCATTAAGAGATCAGTACGTTCATTAAGAGGGTAGTACGTTCATTAAGAGGGTAGTACGCTCATTAAGAGAGCAGTACGCTCATTAAGAGGTCAGTACGTTCTTTAAGAGGGTAGTACGTTCATTAAGAGGGTAGTACGTTCATTAAGAGGGTAGTACGTTCATTAAGAGGGTAGTACGTTCATTAAGAGGGGAGTATGTTCATTAAGAGGGCAGTACGTTCATTAAGAGAGCAGTACGCTCATTAAGAGGGCAGTACGTTCATTAAGAGAGCAGTACGTTCATTAAGAGGGCAGTACGTTCATTAAGAGGGCAGTACGTTCATTAAGAGAGTAGTACGTTCATTAAGAGAGCAGTACGTTCATTAAGAGAGCAGTACGTTCATTAAGAGGGCAGTACGTTCATTAAGAGAGCAGTAACGTTCATTAAGAGGCAGTACGTTCATTAAGAGAGCAGTACGTTCATTAAGAGAGCAGTACGTTCATTAAGAGAGCAGTACGTTTATTAAGAAGGCAGTACGTTCATTAAGAGAGCAGTACGTTCATTAAGAGGGCAGTACGTTCATTAAGAGAGCAGTACGTTCATTAAGAGGGCAGTACGTTCATTAAGAGAGCAGTACGTTCATTAAGAGGGCAGTACGTTCATTAAGAGGGCAGTACGTTCATTAAGAGAGCAGTACGCTCATTAAGAGAGCAGTACGTTCATTAAGAGGGCAGTACGTTCATTAAGAGGGCAGTACGTTCATTAAGAGAGAAGTACGTTCATTAAGAGGGCAGTACGTTCATTAAGAGAGCAGTACGTTCATTAAGAGAGCAGTACGTTCATTAAGAGGGCAGTACGTTCATTAAGAGAGCAGTACGTTCATTAAGAGAGCAGTACGTTCATTAAGAGGGCAGTACGTTCATTAAGAGGGTAATACGTTCATTAAGAGGGCAGTACGTTCATTAAGAGAGCAGTACGTTCATTAAGAGGGCAGTACGTTCATTAAGAGAACAGTACGTTCATTAAGAGGGCAGTACGTTCATTAAGAGAACAGTACGTTCATTAAGAGGGCAGTACGTTCATTAAGAGAGCAGTACGTTCATTAAGAGGGCAGTACGTTCATTAAGAGAGCAGTACGTTCATTAAGAGGGCAGTATGGAGTCATCAAGACGGGTGAGTGAACACTTTGACTCCAGGCTGAGAGACAGATTACCTCATGCTCCCCATCTTCCACTTTTCTCTGCATTGGACTGAAGAAACCACACGCTGGTGAAACGTTTCCACATTAAAGATGCTGGAACGTTGCACAAGTGTCTCAATTATCAACCCGTCGGTTTATTGAACCATTTATACACATTGTAAATACAAGCAAATAGCAAATGTAACAAAATTGGACAAATTTTCCCAGCTTTCTCAGTCTACAAGTTCAGTGTATGATGTAGGTGAGTTAAGTGTGTGTATGATGTAGCTGAGTTAAGTGTGTGTATGATGTAGCTGAGTTCTGTGTGTGTATGATGTAGCTGAGTTCTGTGTGTGTATGATGTAGCTGAGTTAAGTGTGTGTATGATGTAGCTGAGTTAAGTGTGTGTATGATGTAGCTGAGTTAAGTGTGTGTATGATGTAGCTGACTTCAGTGTGTGTATGATGTAGCTGAGTTAAGTGTGTGTATGATGTAGCTGAGTTAAGTGTGTGTATGATGTAGCTGAGTTAAGTGTGTGTAATGATGTAGCTGAGTTAAGTGTGTGTTATGATGTAGCTGAGTTAAGTGTGTGTATGATGTAGCTGACTTCAGTGGTGTATGATGAAGCTGAGTTAAGTGTGTGTATGATGTAGCTGAGTTAAGTGTGTGTATGATGTAGCTGAGTAAGTGTGTGTATGATGTAGCTGGGACTTCAGTGTATGTATGATGTAGCTGACTTCAGTGTGTGTAATGATGTAGCTGAGTTCAGTGTGTGTATGATGTAGCTAAGTTCAGTGTGTGTATGTAGCTGAGTTCAGTGTGTGTATGATGTAGCTGAGTTCAGTGTGTGTATGATGTAGCTGAGTTCAGTGTATGATGTAGCCGAGTTCAGTGTGTGTATGATGTAGCTGAGTTAAGTGTATGATGTAGCCGAGTTCAGTGTGTGTATGATGTAGCTGATTTCAGTGTGTGTATGATGTAGCTGAGTTCAGTGTGTGTATGATGTAGCTGAGTTCAGTGTGTGTATGATGTAGCTGAGTTCAGTGTGTGTATATGTAGTAAGTTCAGTGTGTGTATGATGTAACTGAGTTCAGTGTGTGTATGATGTAGCTGAGTTCAGTGTGTGTATGATGTAGCTGAGTTAAGTGTATGATGTAGCCGAGTTCAGTGTGTGTATGATGTAGCTGATTTCAGTGTGTGTATGATGTAGCTGAGTTCAGTGTGTGATGATGTAGCTGAGTTCAGTGTGTGTATGATGTAGCTGAGTTCAGTGTGTGTATGATGTAGGTAAGTATCAGTGTGTGTATGATGTAGCTGATTTCAGTGTGTGTATGAGTAGCTGAGTTCAGTGTGTGTATGATGTAGCTGAGTTCAGTGTGTGTATGATGTAGCTGAGTTCAGTGTGTGTATGATGTAGGTAAGTTCAGTGTGTGTATGATGTAACTGAGTTCAGTGTGTGTATGATGTAGCTGAGTTCAGTGTGTGTATGATGTAGCTGAGTTCAGTGTGTGTATGATGTAGCTGAGTTCAGTGTGTGTATGATGTAGGTAAGTTCAGTGTGTGTATGATGTAGCTGAGTTCAGTGTGTGTATGATGTAGCTGAGTTCAGTGTGTGTATGATGTAGCTGAGTTCAGTGTGTGTATGATGTAGCTGAGTTAAGTATGTATATGATGCAGCTGAGTTCAGTGTGTGTATGATGTAGCTGAGTTAAGTATGTATATGATGCAGCTGAGTTCAGTGTGTGTATGATGTAGCTGAGTTCAGTGTGTGTATGATGTAGGTGAGATCAGTGTGTGTATGATGTAGGCGAGTTAAGTGTATGATGTAGCTAAGTGTGTGTATGATTAACTGAGTTAAGTGTGTATATGATGCAGCTGAGTTCAGTGTGTGTATGATGTAGCTGAGTTCAGTGTGTGTATGATGTAGCTGAGTTAAGTGTGTGTATGATGCAGCTGAGTTCAGTGTGTGTATGATGTAGCTGAGTTCAGTGTGTGTATGATGCAGCTGAGTTCAGTGTGTGTATGATGTAGCTGAGTTCAGTGTGTGTATGATGTTGGTGAGTTAAGTGTATGATGTAGCTGAGTTAAGTGGTGTATGATGCAGCTGAGTTCAGTGTATGTATGATGTAGCTGTTCAGTGTGTGTATGATGTAGGTGAGTTAGTGTATGATGTAGCTGAGTTAAGTGTGTGTATGATGCAGCTGAGTTCAGTGTGTGTATGATGTAGCTGAGTTCAGTGTGTGTATGATGTAGCTGAGTTAAGTGTATGATGTAGCTGAGTTAAGTGTGTGTATGATGCAGCTGAGTTCAGTGTGTGTATGATGTAGCTGAGTTAAGTGTATGATGTAGCTGAGTTCAGTGTGTATATGATGCAGCTGAGTTCAGTGTGTGTATGATGCAGCTGAGTTCAGTGTGTGTATGATGTAGCTGAGTTCAGTGTGTGTATGATGTAGCTGAGTTAAGTGTATGATGTAGCTGAGTTAAGTGTGTGTATGATGCAGCTGAGTTCAGTGTGTGTATGATGTAGCTGAGTTCAGTGTGTGTATGATGTAGCTGAGTTCAGTGTGTATATGATGCAGCTGAGTTCAGTGTGTGTATGATGTAGCTGAGTTCAGTGTGTGTATGATGTAGCTGAGTTCAGTGTGTGTATGATGTAGCTGAGTTCTGTATGTGTATGATGTAGCTGAGTTCTGTGTGTGCATGATGTAGCTGAGTTCTGTGTGTGTATGATATAGCTGAGTTCTCTGTGTGTATGATGTAGCTGAGTTAAGTGTGTGTATGATGTAGCTGAGTTCTGTGTGTGGTATGATGTAGCTGAGTTCTGTGTGTGTATGATGTAGCTGAGTTCTCTGTGTGTATGATGTAGCTGAGTTCTGTGTGTATGATGTAGCTGAGTTCTGTGTGTGTATGATGTAGCTGAGTTCTGTGTGTGTATGATGTAGCTGAGTTCTGTGTGTATGATGTAGCTGAGTTCAGTGTGTGTATAAGAACATAAGAACGAAGGAACACTGCAGAAGGCCTACTGGCCCATGCGAGGCAGGTCCAAGTCTCCTACCGGCTTAAGCCAATGCACCCAACCTAGTCAGGTCAGGTCACATTGACTTAAGGGAGGAACACGGCAACCGACCTGGTAGCACAAGCTATCAGGTCTAACTCACACCCACCCACATCTACTCATGTATTTATCCAACCTATTTTTAAAGCTACACAACGTTCTGGCCTCTATAACGGTACTTGGGAGTTTGTTCCACTCATCCACAACTCTATTACCAAACCAGTACTTTCCTATATCCTTCCTGAATCTGAATTTTTCCAACTTAAAACCATTGCTGCGAGTCCTGTCTAGGCTAGATATTTTCAGCACACTATTTACATCCCCTTTATTTATTCCTGTCTTCCATTTATACACCTCAATCATATCCCCCCTAATTCTACGTCTTTCTAGAGAGTGCAGTTTTCAGGGCCCTTAGTCTATTCTCATAGGGAAGGTTTCTGATACATGGGATCAACTTTGTCATCCTCCTTTGTACATTTTCCAGAGAATTTATATCCATTCTGTAATACGGTGACCAAAACTGTGCAGCATAATCTAAATGAGGCCTAACCAAGGATGTATAGAGTTGAAGAACAACCTAGGACTCCTATTATTTATGCTTCTTGATATGAAGCCAAGGATTCTATTAGCTTATTGCGAACACTTATGCACTGTTGTCTTGGTTTCAATTACTGCTAACCAAACTCCTAAATTTTTTTTCGCAATCCGTAATTTTAAGATCTACATTTTTTAGTTTATTTTTGGATGGTTATTGTCCGTCCAACATTTAGAATTTTGCATTTGTCTATATTAAATTTGCTTTCTGCCACTTCTCCGACCACTGCATCAGTCTATTCAAACTTCCGGGATGCCAAAAGTCCTCGTCAAATGAATTCGACGGCCTTTTTTGGGTGCTTTGGAAAAACTTGCCGATGTGCTCTTATGCCCTCATTATGTCGTTTATTAGATTGGAACAGCAGGGGCCCAAACACTGACCCTGTGGAACACCGCTCGTGACCTTCCCCACTCTGATTTCTCCCCTTTTATGCAAACTCGCTGCTGCCTATTTGTCAACCTGCCTCTATCCGGGAAAAAAATTTCTCCTCCATTCCGTGTTTTAAATTTTTCCTCAATAGTCCGATTGGGACCCTTAAAACCTTACGAAGTCCAAAACCCAAAAAATTTAAATTTTCATTACCATGACTACCTCCTCAAATACCTTAGTGAAAAAAGTTTAAAAATTTAAGGCAGGAACGCCCCCCTTTGAAAAACCCTGCTGAGATTCGTTTTTATTAATTTTTTGCTTTTCAAGGTGGCTACAACTGCCTCGGGAATTATTGATTCCATAAATTTTCCCACATGGAGGTTAGGCTTTTGGGCTATATTTTGAAGCAAGGACCTGTCCCTGTTTTGAAAATAGGTATCACATTTTTCCATTTCCACTTTTCTCACCATGCCAGTTTGAAGTGATATGTTTAAAAGATTAGCCAAAAGGGGTGCTAAGTCCCCTTTACTTCATTTAGAACCCTTGCATACATTTATCATGGCCTGGGGGGTTTTTTAGGTTTTAATTATCTATTTGCCCTAAGGACCAGTCATTGTGACCCTAATATGCACAGTTTTTATCGTCCCCCGTTCTACATAATTTATCATTACTGGAATATCCTGTATCCTCCTGTGAAAAACGAGAGAAGATGTTTAAAAATTCTACACATTTTCCTTATCACGTCAGTGAGCTACCCGAGGAACTTTTTAGTGGGGCCCATCTTGTCCCCGATCTTTCTTTTTAACCGAAAGAATCCTTTTGGGGTTTGTCTTCGATTCTCTTTCAACTTTTTAAACCCCAAATCTCGTTTTGCTTTCAACCCTTTTTTATTTCTCTCTTTAACTAATATATCGATTTCCCCCATTGCCCCTCCCTCTTTTGATTTTCCTAATTCCTCTCTTTTTTACCAATCAGATATTTTAATCATTGTTCATCCTTTAGGATCTTTTTGTTTGATCATTTTCCCATTTGGAACTAATTTGACTGAGCAGCTAGAACTATGCCCTGGAAAGATCATATAGGCAACCACACCACCTACCTGACCCCTTTTTCATCATTCCCCCAGCCCACCTAATAATTTTTTTAGTCCAAGAAATCAGCCAAGCGAAAGTCAGGGAGGGGACTTTATTGCCATTATTTGGGGAATTCCCTATATATTAAAACTGAGTGATTTGTGATCACTTTCCCCAAGCTCATCATTAACCTCAAGATTATTAATTAGTGTTTCCCTACTGGCAAGAACCAAGTCAAGGAGGTTATTTCCCCTAGTTGGCTCACAAACTGTTTTAAAAAACAATCCTGGATCGTATCAAGAAAGTCACCTGACTCTAAATTTCCTGTCAAATTGCTCCAGTCAATCTGTCTATAGTTGAAATCTCCCATTAGCACAACATTTTCGTATGTAGATGCCTTACGAATTTCGTCCCATAGAAGTTTACTGCACTCCCTATCAAGATTTGGGGCCCTGTAAATCACACCCAAAATTAGTTTTTCTCGGCCCTCGAGAAGCTGTAACCAAACAGATTCAGTGGCTGACGCTTCTAATTTAATATCTTGTCTAACACAACAATTTAAATTGTCTCTGACATACATCGCTACTCCACCACCTTTCCTGTTGACCCTGTCAGTGTGGAATAATTTATAGCCTTGTATGTGACATTCAGAGGGCATCTCTCTATCTTTCAGATTGAGCCAGGTCTCTGTTATAGCAATAATATCTATGTTTCCTGCACTTGCAATTAATCTTAGCTCATCTATCTTATTTCTTACACTCCTGCTATTAGTATAGTAAACCTTAAGGGAGCTAGTCCCTTGCTGCCCTCTGCTGTCCCCCTTTGTTTGCTGACCTGATCTATTGTCTTTATTTATAACTTCATGCTGAATGCCTTTTATACATTTACTGTTTCCAACCCAAGTGTTGCAACCTGCTTGTTTCCCACACACACCCATACCTCTATCTTCCATCAGTTTAAAATCATAGGCATTTCACCAATGGCCTTCTCAATCGAGTCTGCAAGTGCTACCACCCCAGCCCCAGAGAGATGTACTCCATCCCTTGCATACATATCATGTTTGCCATAAAAGTTGTTCCAGTTGTCAATGAATGGGATTGCAAGTTCCTTGCAGTATCTGTCTAGCCAGCAATTTACACCAATTGCCCTAGACAACCATTCATTTCCTACTCCCCTTCTAGGCAAGATGCTACATATGATTGGGATCCCTCCCTTAGACTTAATGAAATCTATAGCTGACCTGTACTTATCTAGCAGCTCTTCTCTCCTACCCTTCCCAATATCATTTCCACCAGCACTGAGACAGATAATGGGCTTGTTCCCATTACCTGACATGATATTATCCAGCCTGTTGACAATGTCCCCAACACCAGCTCCAGGGAAGCACACTCTATCTCTCATCTTCTTATTCCTATTGCAAAAAGCACGGTCAATATATATGTAGCTGAGTTCAGTGTGTGTATGATGTAGCCGAGGCAAATACATTGTATATATTAAACAATCAGAAATGCCGGATTCAGGAAAATAGTACATGAAGTAGCCACATATAAAAATTATTAAAAATATTACTACATTTGTAATATGCCTCAAACAATTTCTGAAAAAAAACCAGACGTATCAGTGTTGCAGATTGAAAGTTATGTGCAGAAATAAACAGATATTCGCTAATGTATTATGTATGTTAATATAACTGTGAGGGTTAACTTGCGCAAAAGATATTTTTACCTGTCATAAAATTTATGATATTGTCATTCTCTGCAGAGCTGTGTTGTGTAAAGTCTACGTAGTTTATTTTGCGTACTTTATTTTGTTGAGAGAGTTGAGGATGTGACATCACGCCAGGATCAGATGTCATCTGTACAGTGGACTTTCCACGCTTTTCCCAACTAGTTAAGCCAGTAACAGTCTTCACCAGTGTCACGTCTGTGTGTCATTATTCATTGTTATATGACGCTATTTAACTATAGTTCTATATGTCAGTGAATGATGTTTGTTATCGTTCACTCACGCCAGCTTTTCAGAAACTTCTGGAAATTACCTAGAGTGTAGAGCTATCTACACTCTGTCTGGGTCTGTCATGGCAAGTCTGCTCGATGGCTGAGTCTTCCTTTCTCTTCACTTTTAATAGTTATTATATAGTCTTGTATATCTTTACACTTCTCCGTTGGCGAGACAGTGTGTTTGTTCTTGTGAGTTTTATCCCACAAGGATCGTAAGTAGCGTCCACATGTCTGTCTTATAGATGGTTGCTGGATATTTCCTCTTATGGTACCTTTCTGTCCAGAGCTTGACTATAAATCTACGTTGGTTTAGAAAGACACGTAAGCAAACACTATAACATATTTATTAGAAAACATTTCGGTCCTGGGACCTTGATCACTTCTAACATACAGAGGTAGGAAGACATTATATATAGGCGGAGAGTGAGGTGTGACGCACGTGACCTGAGGAATGTCATAAGAACATAAGAATGGAGGAACACTGTAGAAGGCCTATTGGCCCATGCGAGGCAGGTCCTTATCAAAAACAACCTCTGCCTATGACGAGGACGGGTAGACGATGAAATCACGTGACTCCTGTGTTGTTGGGTTGGTGCTGCTTAAGTATCATGTATGCCAACAACACAGGAGTCACGTGATTTCATCGTCTACCCATCCTCATCATAGGCAGAGGTTGTTTTTGATAAGGACCTGCCTCGCATGGGCCAATAGGCCTTCTACAGTGTTCCTCCATTCTTATGTTCTTATGACATTCCTCAGGTCACGTGCGTCACATCTCACTCTCCGCCTATATATATAATGTCTTTCTACCTCTGTATGTTACAAGTGATCAAGGTCCCAGGACCGAAACGTTTTCTAATAAATATGTTATAGTGTTTGCTTACGTGTCTTTCTAAACCAACTTGTCGGTATTTATTACCAAGGTTTATTCCAAATCTACGTTGTTGGCTATCTGTACACCGTCCCAGTGGGGGACACAGAATTATAATTGGTACTTAGCTTCGGTTTTAGGGCCTCATTATATCCACCTTAGGGTGTCTGACGGTCGCTCTTTTTGTTTCATGTTTGTTATCGTTTGTCAAGTGTTGACTGTTGTTTCACAACATTGTACCTATCTTGCACAGGTTATTTAGGGTGTCCTGGTTATCAGGATCCTCTGATATCATACGTAGCATGTATACTATACATGTCCCTCCACAGTGTATAAAATATTCACTCATTGTTCTTTGTAGACACTTAACACTGCTTAAGAATTTGAGAAGTGAGGGAGAACACTGAATTATGTTCATTAATAAGCATGATTTAATTCTTAATGTATTTAGATACATATATTCCTTAGTTTCAGTATTGTATTTACTATTGTCACTGTCCTCAACAAAACACCCTTATTACAGCCTGAAAATAAGTCTGTCAGCGTGAATCAGACTGAGGATACCAGTATCATGGTACAGGTATCAATACGTAATATACTGGAAAAAAAAAGTTATTTTGATTCTTTGGTAATCTGTCTTAAATAATTTTTACATAAACATCTCGTCTTTCGAATTTTACAATACTTGGGAAAATACGTGAGGGACGGGTTACATTACACATCCCGGGCTGACAGACCTAAGACACCCGGGGACTTTATTACACATCCCGGGCTGACAGACCTAAGACACCCGGGGACTTTATTACACATCCGGGCTGACAGACCTAAGACACCCGGGACTTTATTACACATCCCGGGCTGACAGACCTAAGACACCCGGGGACTTTATTACACATCCCGGGCTGACAGACCTAAGACACCCGGGGACTTGATTACACATCCCGGGCTGGCAGACCTAAGACACCCGGGGACTTGATTACACATCCCGGGCTGGCAGACCTAAGACACCCGGGGACTTTATTACACATCCCGGGCTGACAGACCTAAGACACCCGGGGACTTTATTACACATCCCGGGCTGGCAGACCTAAGACACCCGGGGACTTTATTACACATCCCGGGCTGGCAGACCTAAGACACCCGGGGACTTGATTACACATCCCGGGCTGGCAGACCTAAGACACCCGGGGACTTGATTACACATCCCGGGCTGACAGACCTAAGACACCCGGGGACTTGATTACACATCCCGGGCTGGCAGACCTAAGACACCCGGGGACTTTATTACACATCCCGGGCTGACAGACCTAAGACACCCGGGGACTTTATTACACATCCCGGGCTGGCAGACCTAAGACACCCGGGGACTTGATTACACATCCCGGGCTGGCAGACCTAAGACACCCGGGGACTTGATTACACATCCCGGGCTGGCAGACCTAAGACACCCGGGGACTTGATTACACATCCCGGGCTGGCAGACCTAAGACACCCGGGGACTTTATTACACATCCCGGGCTGACAGACCTAAGACACCCGGGGACTTGATTACACATCCCGGGCTGGCAGACCTAAGACACCCGGGGACTTGATTACACATCCCGGGCTGGCAGACCTAGACACCCGGGGACTTTATTACACATCCCGGGCTGACAGACCTAAGACACCCGGGGACTTGATTACACATCCCGGGCTGGCAGACCTAAGACACCGGGGACTTGATTACACATCCCGGGCTGGCAGACCTAAGACACCCGGGGACTTGATTACACATCCCGGGCTGACAGACCTAAGACACCCGGGGACTTGATTACACATCCCGGGCTGGCAGACCTAAGACACCCGGGGACTTTATTACACATCCCGGGCTGACAGACCTAAGACACCCGGGACTTTATTACACATCCCGGGCTGGCAGACCTAAGACACCCGGGGACTTTATTACACATCCCGGGCTGACAGACCTAAGACACCCGGGGACTTTATTACACATCCCGGGCTGGCAGACCTAAGACACCCGGGGACTTTATTACACATCCATGGCTGACAGACCTAAGACACCCAGGGACTTGATTACACATCCCGGGCTGACAGACCTAAGACACCCGGGGACTTGATTACACATCCCGGGCTGACAGACCTAAGACACCCAGGGACTTGATTACACATCCCGGGCTGGCAGACCTAAGACACCCAGGGACTTGATTACACATCCCGGGCTGGCAGACCTAAGACACCCAGGGACTTGATTACACATCCCGGGCTGACAGACCTAAGACACCCGGGACTTGATTACACATCCCGGCTGACAGACCTAAGACACCCAGGGACTTGATTACACATCCCGGGCTGACAGACCTAAGACACCCAGGGACTTGATTACACATCCCGGGCTGACAGACCTAAGACACCCAGGGACTTGATTACACATCCCGGGCTGGCAGACCTAAGACACCCGGGACTTGATTACACATCCCGGGCTGACAGACCTAAGACACCCAGGGACTTGATTACACATCCCGGGCTGACAGACCTAAGACACCCGGGGACTTGATTACACATCCCGGGCTGACAGACCTAAGACACCCGGGGACTTGATTACACATCCGCGGGCTGACAGACCTAAGACACCCAGGGACTTGATTACACATCCCGGGCTGACAGACCTAAGACACCCGGGGACTTGATTACACATCCCGGGCTGACAGACCTAAGACAACCCAGGGACTTGATTACACATCCCGGGCTGACAGACCTAAGACACCCGGGGACTTGATTACACATCCGGGCTGACAGACCTAAGACACCCAGGGACTTGATTACACATCCCGGGCTGACAGACCTAAGACACCCAGGGACTTGATTACACATCCCGGGCTGACAGACCTAAGACACCCAGGGACTTGATTACACATCCCGGGCTGACAGACCTAAGACACCCAGGGACTTGATTACACATCCCGGGCTGACAGACCTAAGACACCCGGGGACTTGATTACACATCCCGGGCTGACAGACCTAAGACACCCAGGGACTTGATTACACATCCCGGGCTGACAGACCTAAGACACCCGGGGACTTGATTACACATCCCGGGCTGACAGACCTAAGACACCCAGGGACTTGATTACACATCCCGGGCTGACAGACCTAAGACACCCGGGGACTTGATTACACATCCCGGGCTGACAGACCTAAGACACCCAGGGACTTGATTACACATCCGGGCTGACAGACCTAAGACACCCAGGGACTTGATTACACATCCCGGGCTGACAGACCTAAGACACCCAGGGACTTGATTACACATCCCGGGCTGACAGACCTAAGACACCCAGGGACTTGATTACACATCCCGGGCTGACAGACCTAAGACACCCGGGGACTTGATTACACATCCCGGGCTGACAGACCTAAGACACCCGGGGACTTTATTACACATCCCGGGCTGACAGACCTAAGACACCCGGGGACTTGATTACACATCCCGGGCTGACAGACCTAAGACACCAGGGACTTGATTACACATCCCGGGCTGACAGACCTAAGACACCCAGGGACTTGATTACACATCCCGGGCTGACAGACCTAAGACACCCAGGGACTTGATTACACATCCGGGCTGACAGACCTAAGACACCCGGGGACTTGATTACACATCCCGGGCTGACAGACCTAAGACACCCAGGGACTTGATTACACATCCCGGCTGACAGACCTAAGACACCCGGGGACTTGATTACACATCCCGGGCTGACAGACCTAAGAACCCAGGGACTTGATTACACATCCCGGGCTGACAGACCTAGACACCCAGGGACTTGATTACACATCCCGGGCTGACAGACCTAAGACACCCAGGGACTTGATTACACATCCCGGGCTGACAGACCTAAGACACCCGGGGACTTGATTACACATCCGGGCTGACAGACCTAAGACACCCGGGACTTTATTACACATCCCGGGCTGACAGACCTAAGACACCCGGGGACTTTATTACACATCCCGGGCTGACAGACCTAAGACACCGGGGACTTTTATTACACATCCCGGGCTGACAGACCTAAGACACCCGGGGACTTTATTACACATCCCGGGCTGACAGACCTAAGACACCCGGGGACTTTATTACACATCCCGGGCTAACAGACCTAAGACACCCGGGGACTTTATTACACATCCCGGGCTAACAGACCTAAGACACCCGGGGACTTTATTACACATCCCGGGCTAACAGACCTAAGACACCCGAGGGATTTCAATTTTATTTTTGTACATTAACATATACTAGGAATATATGTTAATGTACCTTAATCTAACCGAACAACAATACCTAGATTAACCTAAATGAACAAATAAACAAATATTTGTGTGAAAGTGACTGTTCTAACTGGAAGATTAGTTGACATAAAACATACAAAGAAGCCAAATTAGAAGTATCTTAAGTTTTTTTGTCACAAAAAAAGTAAAAAAAAAAAAAAAATTAGTTGAAAACAGGTATTAATAAAAAAACTGCTTTTTTTTTATTTGCGATGATTATGTTGGATTATTAATGAGTGTTAAATTTAATGTTAATATCTTAGTTTTCTCAGTAACCCAGAAGGACGTGGTGACCTTTATTATTAAAAATATTGTCAAACTGGCCCCTCCAAAATACAATAAGAATTTAAACCTTCCCTTAGGTAAGATACATTAATGTGTAAAGTTTGAAGCTCATCAGATGAGTCGTTCTTAAGTTACCACACACAAACCAGTAATTATTTTCTTGATTATATAAATTTGGAAAATCTGCTGCTCAACCCCGTAAAGCCAATGTGAACCATCTTGTTGCTAAGATACGTCAAGTAACCCCGTAAAGCCAATGTGAACCATCTTGTTGCTAAGATACGTCAAGTAACCCCGTAAAGCCAATGTGAACCATCTTGTTGCTAAGATACGTCAAGTAACCCCGTAAAGCCAATGTGAACCATCTTGTTGCTAAGATACGTCAAGTAACTTCAAGGGGGAACAAACTGCCAATTAATTTTTAAATTAAACTGACAAATTGTCTTCTACACAGACCAATAACTCTGGCAATCTTGTTCTCAAGAAGAAATAGTTTAAATTCCTAAGATGATAAAATATTCTGTGATTATAAAATTTCCTAGACTAATATATCCTGTGATTATAAAATATCCTAGACTAATATAATATCCTGGGATTATAAAATATCCTAGACTAATATAATATCCTGGGATTATAAAATATCCTAGACTAATATAATATCCTGTGATTATAAAATATCCTAGACTAATATAATATCCTGGGATTATAAAATATCCTAGACTAATATAATATCCTGGGATTATAAAATATCCTAGACTAATATAATATCCTGGGATTATAAAATATCCTAGACTAATATCCTGGGATTATAAAATATCCTAGACTAATATTCTGGGATTATAAAATATCCTAGACTAATATCCTGGGATTATAAAATATCCTAGACTAATATCCTGGGATTATAAAATATCCTAGACTAATATCCTGGGATTATAAAATATCCTAGACTAATATCCTGGGATTATAAAATATCCTAGACTAATATAATATTCTAGGATTATAAAATATCATAATAAAAGTGATCTAGCTTAATAGCATCATAAATTAACTATATGTATATCGGTGGGTGGATGATCCGAGGAAGGTATCCCGGTATTCCACAAGCTCAGCCTCCTCTACCTCAGTGAACATAAAAAGGAATAGTGCAGAGTGGTGATAAAATTCGAATGCAACAAAATCTAAAAATATGTATGTATATATGTACGTATGCATGTGCGTATGCATGTGCATATGTATGTATTCGCATATGTATTCATGTATGCAAAATGGCCACAGATAAAAAATAGTGAAATTACAACCATATAGGAATATACGCTTTTACGTAGGTATGTATACGCATATGTATGTTTGCATATGTATACAGGTACACATTATTCTTGTGAATATGTGTGCACGTTTGTGTGTGTGTAAATGTAAGCGTGTGCATGTCTTCAAAGTGTGCAGATGTATAATTGACGCGCATGTGTACATGTGACTACACGTTGTCTGTGTGTGTGTGTGTGTGTGTGTGTGTGTGTGTGTGTGTGTGTTTCTTATCAGTGTTCAGAGCGAATAAAAAAGTTTTTTTCTGTTTTCTTTTCCCTGTTTACCGTTTACATCATAGAAGTCAATAGACCATAATCATGAAAATTTTAAACCGATCAGTAAATGTATTATCTAATAAATGATCTGAAATCAACGATTAAAAAAAAAAAAAAAAAAAAAAATATCAAATTTACACCAACTTGGCTACACTTGTGAGGCATCATCATTAACATTTTCAAGCTGATCATATATATATATATATATATATATATATATATATATATATATATATATATATATATATATATATATATATATATATATATATATATCGTGCCGAATATGTAAAACTGGTCAATTAGAAGAACTCATTTAAAATTAAGTCTTTTCTAAAATTTTCTCTTATATGTTTAAAGATATATTTTTTTTCATTATTGTTAATGTAAAAAAAAATAATTTTACACCAAAAGAATCTTAGAAAACTTACCTAACCTTATTATAACAAACGCAATTTATTTTAGCCTAACCCAACTAAATATTTTAGATTTGTTTACACTAATTTAATACTAAACAAACACAATGAAATGTATTTTTTTCGTTAGGTTCAGAATGATTTAGGTGAAATTATTGCATACACAAATTTCGCTTGTCCTATATGGCAAGATGAGCGTTCCTATTTAAGCCAAGATCGCAAGTTCTGCCTATTCGGCACGACATATATATATACTTTGGAGCTTAGGAGGAGGCGCGGGATTACCAAAACTATTATCCAGAGTAACATGACTCACGAAATCGTAACAACACGATTGCAAACAAACCATACCACTCAGCTAGCTGGTGCAGTGGCTAACGCGACGGTCTAGAGTTTTGAGACTCTCTGACTGGGGGATCAAATCCCACCCGTTGTATGGTTTAGTCTATTATCCAGAGAGCTGAGGAAGGGTTATTGAGATGGTTTGGACATGTAGAGAGGGTGGAAAGAAATAGAATGACTTCGAGAGCGTATAAATCTGTAGCGGAGGGAAGACCAGGTAGGGGTCAGCCTAGGAAAGGTAGGAGGGAAGGAGTAAAGGAGGTTTCGCGTGTTTAGGGCTTGGTCTTACAACAAGCGTGCGTGAGCATGTTAGACAGAAGCGAAGGGAGGCCAGTGGTTTTTAGGACTTGACGTGCTGTTGGAGTTTGAACAATGTACAATTTATGAATGGATTCAGGGAAACCAGTAGGTCGGATTTGAGTCCTGGAGATGCAAAGTACAGTACCAGCACTCTGAAGGAGGGGTGTTAATGTTGCAGTTTTATAACTGTAGTGTAAGAATGCCTCTGGCAGGACAGTGGAGTGAATTGTGGAGAACTTTCTCCAGGAGGTGGGTATCAGCCCCCTTCAGCCCCTTTCAGCCCTGAGGGGCCCAGCCCTCTCAGAAGGGGCAAGCATCTTGTTTACTGCTACTGCGAGTAATTGATCCCAGATGCAGTACCAGTATACGACGTGGCTCGACGCTCCTTGCAAAGTCCAGTGTTGCAAAGTGTAGTTTAATAAATGACAGTCCATCTCTTACCTTAGCAGGACAATTAAGGAACATCCTGCTCCCACTTTATTACCATGGTAAAGATAGTGTACATTGTTGTCTATGCTTAAGACAGCAAGAATAAAATATTCTGCTTTGCTTCATGGAAGAAGTGGCAAGGAAGCAAAAAGTACTAGGTCAGCTTTTCCTTTATGTGCAAGGGGCAGTGACGGCGTGGGGCGTTGTGAGGTCAGATTACTTCTGACTCTACCGAGAGTCACACTGACGCCAGGATAACTAACAAAGAACACTGATCCGTGGGTTAGTTTGAACAAAGTATCTCATAAAACACAATAAACACTTAAGAGAAGTGTGATCAGATTCTTCAGTGATAAGATTGTGAACAATAAAGACAAATCTTGTGTGCATATTCCTAGAGTATGGAAGACGTGAACATCCAAGGACACTACAGCTTTTATCAAATCACCGATACCTGTCGAAGGTGTGAAGAACACCATAGCTCACGCTACAAGAGCAAGGTAGGTTACGAATTTCTTGTAGTACGGGGGACTGCGCAGTTCTTGAGTCGCAAGGAGTTTGTAATCAACCTATAGTTGGCAGTGAGGTGCGGACTTTTGAGTCCACACAAGTAAGTTTGTCAGCAATCAGTGAATGAAATATGCTGATGTAACACGCCCTAGGGGTAATTTATTGTTTGCATAATATGATCTATTACAGCCCGTTGAGAGATGATCATGACAACAATTCAAGACCTCATCTGCAGGGGCGGCTGTGTAGACGATTTGCTGTCTTTTATCAGCTAAGTATTCCCTATATTTAAACTATATCTTAGCTGGTAACCCATTTCTCAACATGAATGATGGTGAACGTTTTTCTTTTTCGTGCCACCCTGCCTTGGTGGGAAACTGCCGATGTTTAATAAAACAAATAATAAATATATGTCGTGCCGTATTAGAAAACTGGTCAATGTACAACAATAAATCCTTCAAATTCAGTCCTGTTGACAAATTTTGCTGTCATTATACGTTAAGTATCATATTTTATTATTTATGTAATTTTCAAAAATGAATGATTTTGAATCCGAAGCACTCTTTGAAACTTACCTTACCTTATTAAAACAAACAATTAGTCGTCTAATCAGCTAAATTAATTTAGCAAGATAACTTTATAAAATTTAATCTTTAAATATCACATATGAAATATATTTTTTCAGTTAGTTAAAATTGAATATTTTGCAAAATAGCATCAAAACTTTACCTTACCTTATTTACAGGCAATTTAGATTTGCTATCAATCAAAATCTTAGATAAGTTTTAAATAATTATATACACAACATCAATAATATATTTTGATATATCAGAATGATTTATGCAAATATTATTCATAAATAATTTTGTCTTGCTTATGTCGGATAGAGTGTTTGTTTTAAGTCAAAATGCAGTTTTACTATTCGGCAAAATTATTATTATTGATTTAGTTATATATGTTGTGTGTGTGTGTTGTGTGTGTGTGTGTTGTTTGTGTGTGTGTGTGTGTGTGTGTGTGTGTGTGTGTGTGTGTGTGTGTGTGTGTGTGTGTGTGTGTTATTTTGTCTTTATATAAAGGATCCACAGAATATAAAATATAGGGGTGGTAGGAGAAAACAATATTCATACAGCTTCAGGGAAAACCTCGAGTTTTCCCTGAAGCAAGTTTATTCTTTTCTCTGAGGATGAGGGTCCCTAGGACCTGATGGTAAGGTACCTTCCTATTATATATATATATTTTTTTAACAAGTCGGCCGTCTCCCACCGAGGCAGGGTGACCCAAAAAGAAAATCCCCAAAAAGAAAATACTTTCTTCATCTTTCAACACTTTCACCTCACTCACACATTATCACTGTTTTTGCAGAGGTGCTCAGAATACAACAGTTTAGAAGTATATACGTATAAAGATACAAAACATATCCCTCCAAACTGCCAATATCCCGAACACCTCCTTTAGAGTGCAGACATTGTACTTCCCATTTCCAGGACTCATGCCCGGCTATATAAAAATAACCGGTTTCCCTGAATCCCTTCACTAAATATTACCCTGCTCACACTCCAACAGACCGTCAGGTTCCAAATACCATTCGTCTCCATTCACTCCTATCGAACACATTCATGCACGCCTGCTGGAAGTCCAAGCCCCTCGCCCACAAAACCTCCCTTACCCCTTCCTTCCAACCTTTTCGAGGACGAGCCCTACCCCGCCTTCCTTCCCCTACAGATTTAAATGCTCTCCATGTTATTCTACTTTGATCCATTCTCTCTAAATGACCAAACCACCTCAACAACCCCTCTTCAGCCCTCTGACTATTACTTTTATTAACTCCACACCTTCTCCTAATTTCCACACTCCGAATTTTCTATATAATATTTACATCACACATTGCTCTTAGACAGGGCATGTCCACTGCCTCCAGCCGCCTCCTCACTGCAGCATTTACAACCCAAGCTTCACATCCATATAACAGTGTTGGTACTATTATACTTTCATACATTCCCCTCTTTGCCTCCATAGATAACGTTTTTTTGTTTCCACATAAACCTCAATGCACCACTCACCTTTTTTCCCTCATCAATTCTATGATTAACCTCATCCTTCATAAATCCATCCGCCGACACGTCAACTCCCAAGTACCTATCTGAAAACATTCACTTCTTCCAAACTCCTCCTCCCCAATTTGATATCCATTTTTTCTTTAAATCATTTGATACCCTCATCACCTTACTCTTTTCTATGTTCACTTTCAACTTTCTACCTTTACACACACTCCCAAACTCATCCACTAACCTTTGCAGTTTTTCTTTAGAATCTCCCATAAGCACAGTATCATTAGCAAAAAGCAACTGTGTCAATTCCCATTTTGTATTTGATTCCCCACAATTTAATCCCACCCCCTCTCCACAACACCCTAGCATTTACTTCTTTTACAACCCCATCTATAAATATATTAAACAACTATGGTGACATTACACATTCCTGTCTAAGACCTACTTTTACCGGGAAGTAGTCTCCCTCTCTTCTACACACCCTAACTTGAGCCTCACTATCCTCATAAACACTCTTTACAGCATTTAGTAACTTACCGCCTATTCCACATACTTGCAACATCTGCCACATTGCTCCCCTATCCACTCTATCATATGCCTTTTCTAAATCCACAAATGCAATAAAAACTTCCCTACCTTTATCTAAATACTGTTCACACATATGCTTCAATGTAAACACTTGATCTACACATCCCCTACCCACTCTGAAACCTCCTTGCTCATCCTCTAATTCTTTCAATTATAACCCTACCGTACACTTTTCCTGGTATACTCAGTAAACTTATTCCTCTATAATTTTTACAATCTCTTTTGTCCCCCTTCCCTTTATATAAAGGGACTATACATGCTCTCTGCCAGTCCCTAGGTACCTTCACCTCTTTCATGCATTAAACAAAAATACCAACCACTCCAACACTATATCCCCCTCTGCTTTTAACATTTCTGTCATGATCCCATCAGTTCCAGCTGCTTTACTCCCTTTCATTCTATGTAATGCCTCACGTACCTCCCCCACACTCACATCCTGTTCTTCACTCCTAAAAGATGGTATACCTCCCTGGCGCCAGTGCATGAAATTACCGCTTCCCTTTCTTCGTCGACATTTAAAAGTTCCTCAAAATATTCTCGCCATCTACCCAAAACCTCCATCTCCCCATCTACTAGCTCCCCTACTCTGTTTTTAACTGACAAATTCATTCGTTCTCTAGGCTTTCTTAACTTGTTTAACTCCAAAAATTTTTCTTATTTTCATTAAAATTTCTTGATAGTGCCTCTCCCACTCTATCATCTGCTCTCCTTTTGCACTATCTCACCACTCTCTTTACCTTTCTTTTACTCTCCATATACTCTACTCTTTTTGTAACACTTCTGCTTTGTAAAAACCTCTCGTAAGCTAACTTTTTCTCTTTTATCACACCCTTTACTTTATCATTCCACCAATCACTCCTCTTTCCTCCTGCACCCACCCTTCTATAACCACAAACTTCTGCCCCACATTCTAATACTGCATTTTTAAAACTATTCCAACCCTCTTCAACCCCCCCCCCCTACTACTCATACTTGCACCAGCCCACCTTTCTGCCAATAGTTGCTTATATCTCACCCGAACTTCCTCCTCCCTTAGTTTATACACTTTCACCTCCCTTTTGCTTGCTGTTGCCATTTTCCTCTTTTCCCATCTACCTCTTACTCTAACTGTATCTACAACTAAATAATGATCCAATATATCAGTTGCCCCTCTATAAACATGTACATCCTGGAGTCTACCCATCAACCTTTTATCCACCAATACTTAATCTAACAAACTACTTTCATTACGTGCTATATCATACCTTGTATATTTATTTATCCCCTTCTTCATAAAATATGTATTACCAAACCTCTTTCGACACATAGCTCAATTAAAGGCTCCCCATTTTCATTTACCCCTGGCACCCCAAATTTACCTACTACTCCCTCCACAGCATTTTTGCCCACTTCAGCATTGAAATCCCCAACCACCATTACTCTCACACTTGGTTCAAAACTCCCCACGCATTCACTCAACATTTCCCAAAATCTCTCTCTCTCTCTACACTTCTCTCTTCTCCAGGTGCATATACGCTTACTATAACCCACTTTTCACATCCAACCTTTATTTTACTCCACATAATCCTTGAATTAATATATTTAGTCCCTCTTTTCCTGCCATAACTTATCCTTCAACATTATTGCTACTCCTTCTTTATCTCTAACTCTGTTTGAAACCCCTGACATAAATCCCATTTATTTCTCTCCACTGAAACTCTCCCACCCTCTTCAGCTTTGTTTCACTTAAAGCCAGGACATCCAGCTTCTTCTCATTCATAACATCCACAATCATCTCTTTCTTATCATTTGCACAACATCCACACACATTCAGACTTCCCACTTTGACAATTTTCTTATTCTTTTTAGTAATTATTACAGGAAAAGGGGTTACTAGCCCATTGTTCCCGGCATTTTAGTTGACTTTTACAGCACGCATGGCTTACGGAGGAAAGATTCTTATTCCACTTCCCCATGGATATAAAAGGAAAAGTGATAAGACCAAGAACTATTAAGATAAAACCAAAGAAAACTCAGATGAGTGTGTATAAATAAACCTGTACATGTATGTGTAGTGTGACCTAAGTGTATTTATGAGACAGACTAAAGACACCAGCAATCCTACCATCATGTAAAACAATTACAGGCTTTCGCTTCACGCTCACTTAGCAGGACGGTAGTACCTCCCTGGGTGGTTGCTGTCTACCAACCTACTAACATATATATATATATATATATATATATATATATATATTATAGAGAGAGAGAGAGAGAGAGAGAGAGAGAGAGAGAGAGAGAGAGAAAGAAAGAGAGAGAGAGATCGCAGTCAGCAGGACTCACTGCTGCTTCTGGGACGGACAAGATTCCCAGGCAGCTCTCTTAACCACTCGGCCACACAAATGCCACATAGACTGGGCAGCCTGGTTCACAAGCCATGTTTCTTTCCCAGCCTGGGCACGTCAGTGAGCCTCAAGCATGGATTCAAGGCATTTCAATCTCCTGTATGCTCTGGCCTCTCAAGCGATTTTTATATCAATGCACCACGCATATACCCGCTTGTTTCTGCCACTGATTTCAAATACCAGCCTTCACCAGTATACATATCAATGCAACCACGAACAAGTGGTTTTTAACAAACTGCGGATAGCTGGGGATCGAACCCGTGTTATTTTAGCTAAAGGTTAGAACGTCGTGATTTTTTTATTTCCTTCCCACGATGCGAGCTAAAATAACACGGATTCGACCCCCGGATAATCACGGTTTGTTATTGTTAAAAATCACTTGTTTGTGGATGCATTAATATGTATACTGCTCGTGAAGGCTGGTATTTGAGCAGAATAAAATTAGCTCTAGGGTTACCACAGCCAGGTATGTCAGTGCATCATGAAACATGCCCAGTAAGACTAGGTACATGATGTTTGTAGCGTTGATGGCCCAGTGGTTAGAACGTCGTGATTTTTGACTTGCTTCTCACGAGGCGAGCTAAAATAACATGGGTTTTATCCCCATCTAGCCGCAGTTTATATACCACTGATGTTTAAAACGAAGTCAATGATATGGTAATGAAGAAGTGGGTGGAGACAGAATACCGTAGATGACTCTGTAAGTAGGTAAGCAAAGAGACTAAGCCAGAGCACAGGTAGTCAGGGAAAACGTACACCAGTCACATGAAGACTAAGACTGTGACTGACTCAAGAGCTGAAGCCTCAGCTTTACAAAGAGAGTTGAGTGCATATGCGCGAGTATATACAATGCACACAACTATAAAGCAAAATCATGAATAGGCACTCAATAATCTTTGCAAGCAAGCACACTAATTCATACGTGTACACACACACACACACACACACACACACACACACACACACACACACACACACACACACACACACACACACAGGAGCTTGGACTCGACCCCTGCAACCTCAACTAGGTGAGTACACACATCGAATATATTTTAGTTTAAAGTGAAAAGTGAAGCAGCACGAGTAGGACGGGAGAAGTCAAACTTGAAAATAGGGAACTACACAGGCAAGAGGAATTCCCTGCATGAGGTTCAGTGGGAAAGAGAACTGGTGGGAAAACAGTAAATGAAATGAAGGAATATGTGACCAGGAAATGCAAGAGGGCCGAGGAGAGGTTCGTACCCAAGGACAACAGAAACAATGGGAAGACCAGAACGAGCCATTCGTTCACCCAGAGGTATAGTGAGGCCAAAACTAAGTGAGCTAGAGAATGAAGAAAAGTATAGAAGACAAAGGACCCAGGAAAATAAGGAGATTTGCCGAAGAGCCAGAAATAAATACACATGGATGAGGAGGGAGGCCCAGCGACAATACGAGAATATAATAGCATCGAAAGCCAAATTTGACCAAAACTGTCGTACAGCCACATTAGGAGGAAAACAATAGTCACAGACGGGGTAATGAGACTGAGGAGTTCAAAACGAGATTCAAGGAAGTGTTTTCAGTGGAGATAGAAGGGACTCCAGCAAACCGGATGGAAGGGTACCTCAACAAAAAAGGGAGCAGAGGCACTGTGTGTGCCACTAACAAGAATCTTCAACACATCTATCGAAACAGGGTAACTGCCTGAGGTGTGGAAGATAGCAAATGTAGTCCCAGTCTTTAAGAAAGGAGACAGGCAGGTGGCATTAAACTACAGACCAGTGTCACTGATATGTATAGTATGCAAAGTCATGGAGAACCTTATCAGGAGAAGAGTGGTGGAGCACCTAGAAAGAAATGAGCGTGTAAACGATGACGAGCACGGTTTCAGGGAAGGGAAATCCTGTGTCACAAACCTACTGGAGTTTTACGATAATGTGACCGAAGTAAAACAAGATAGAGAGGGGGGTAGACTGCATTTTCTTGCATTGCAATAAGGCCTTCGACAGCTCTGCACAAGAGATTAATGCAGCAGCTAGAGGAGAAGGAAGGAATAGCAGGAAAGGCATCGCAATGGATCAAAGAATACCTGACAGAAGGAAACAACGTGTAATGGTACGTGACAAAGTGCCAGAGTGGGCGCCTGTTACGAGCAGGGCCGGTGCTGTTTCTGGTATATGTGAACGACATAACGAAAAGGATAGATTCAGAGGTGTCCTTGTTTGCAGACGATATGAGGTTAATGCGAAGAATTCAAACAGATGAGGATCAGATGGGATCCTCAGATGGGATCCAGATCCTCAGGATCTGGACAGGCTGTAAGCCTGGTCCAATAACTGGTTCCTGGAGCTTAACCCCACCAGACGCAAAGTCTTGAAGATTGGAGAAGGTGAAAGAAGACAGCAGACAAAGTACAGGCTAGGGGGCCAAAGACTGCAAACTTCACTGAAGGAAAGGATCTAGGGGTGAACATAATACCGAGCACATCTCCTGAGGTGTATATCAACCAAATAACTGCTGCAGCATATGAGCGCCTGGCACACTTAAGAATAGCGTTTCGACACCTGAGTGAGGAATCATTCAAGACTACACCGTATACGTGAGACCCATATTGGAGTATGCAGCACCAATATGGAACTTATACCTAGTAAAGCACGTCAAGAAATTAGAGAAAGTGCAAAGGTTTGCAGCGAGACTAGTCCCAGAGCTAAAGGGCATATTCTATGAGGAGATGTTCAGGGAAATCAACCTGACAACACTGAAGGACAAGAGGGATACTGGGGACATGATAACGGCATATAAAATACTGAGAGAATACACAAATAACCCGCACATAAAAGAGAGAAGCTTACGACGACGTTTCGGTCCGACTTGGACCATTGACAAAGTCACAGTGTGACTTTGTAAGCTTCTCTCTTTTATGTGCGGGTTATTTGTGTATCGTTCCAGTCACGGTATTGTGCCTTTTTGTTATTTACTGAGAGAAATTGACAGGGTGGATAGGGATAGGATGTTACAGTGATGGGACAAAGCAACAAGGGGACACAACTGGAAATTGAAAATTTAGATGAGCCACAAAGATATTAGGAAGTATTTCTTCAGTCACTGAGTTGTCATTAAGTGGAACAGTCTGGAGAGCGATGTAGTGGAGGCGGGATCTATACATAGCTTTAAGAAGAGATACGACAAAGCTCATGGAGCAGGGAATGGACCTAGTAGCGACCAGCGAAGAGGCGGGGCCCGGAACTGCGACTCGACCCCTACAACAACAAATAAGAGACTACAAATAGTTGAGTACACACAACACACACACACACACACACATGCACACAGACACACAGCTTAGCAAGTGATGTAGTGGAGGCAGGAACCATACATAGCTTTAAGACGAGGTATGGCAAAGCTCAGGAAGCAGAGCGAGGACCTAGTAGCGATCAGTGAAGAGGTGGGGCCAGGAGCTGAGTCTCGACCCCTGCAACCACAAGTAGGTGAGTACACACACACACACACACACACACACACACACACACACACACACACAGCTTGGGATTACTAGCAGAGTATGGACATGAATTATGGAACTCTGAAAGCCAGAAGACAAAGAGTGTGTTATGAGAGACGTGGTGATGGGCGAGTGCAACAGCGGAGTCGTACAAGGTTCAGCCTGAGGTCCCTTACCGTTCCGGGTATGTCTGATGATATGCTTGGTGTTGTATTTATCTCCAGGTCGTTTTCTTTATCTAATATTTTCAACTTCTCGTCAACAATGTTGTACTTTGTGTCCGGTCAGCTCTCACATTCCTCACTGTACTTCACCTACTCAAGTAGACAGTTTTGCACGTCAATATTCATGCTAGAAACCACAATAAGAATGGAGGATGACTAGAAGAAGGTAGACATCCTGCAGGAAGTGTCGAGCAAGGTATAAATACAGCAAAGACAACAGAAAAGGCGTTTAGCAGAGTGAAGGATACATGAGCAGACATCACGACTGAGAGGTCACAAGCACTCAAACATAATATTAACTATGTTGAAAATGGTATAAAATGCCGAGAAGTTGATGATTAAGACATAGTGTAACAACTGAGTATCTTTGTTGAAACGTTTCGCCTACACAGTAGGCATCTTCAGTCAAATACAGAGGAAGCAGGTGTAGTAGTGAAATGAAGATGTAATCAGTCCATCATCCTTGGAGATGTGAGGTGGTCAGTCCCTCAGCCTGTCTGATGAGATATGAGGTGGTCAGTCCATCACCCTGTCTGAGGGACTGACCACCTCACATCTCCAGGGATGATGGACTGATTACATCATCATTTCACTACTACACCTGCTTCCTCCGTATTTAACTGAAGAAGCCTACTATGTAGGCGAAACGTTTCAACAATATACCCAACTGTTGCACGTGTGTCTTAATCATAATACTGACTAGATTTATCTCGGTTGCTGTCAGATCAGAGAACGTCATCCCCACACTGCATAAGCTCACCCCCTTTTACCTTAACGCACGTGTTTCTGTGAGGTACAGAGTAAGTTTCTAAAGCAATTAAGTAGCAGCACTGAAGATATGACGTGAATGGGAAGATATATTTACAAGTTACCTCAAGGAAGGTGTCTCAAGTACTTCAATAAAAATAGCAGTTAGGAACAGCACAAAACTAGTGGAAACCTTCCATTATGAGGCACCAGGTTAGGAAGTCTACAACACATCTGAAGTATGTAGATAAATGGTTCAGAGAACCGACAAGTTGATCAATTAGACACATGTTCAATACTTGGGTATCTTAGTAGAGGAAACGTTTCGCCACACACTAGCTTCATCAGTCCAATACAAAGAAGAATGGTGAAGAACAAATGTGATATCACCTACGACTGCTTCTTCGTGCATATGCTGTGTTCTTTTCAAGACTGATGGACTGATTACATCAAATCAAGGCTGAGGGACTGATTACCTCAAACTCCTATTCACCATTTTTCTTTGTATGGACTGATGAAGCCACTGTGTGGCAAAACGTTTCCTCAATAAAGATAGCCAAGTGTTGCACATGAGTCTAATTTATCATCTGAAGAAGTTGTCCAGTAAGTTCTCAGAGATCACTAACCCACATCAGTTCATAAAGTTCGAAACCAATCAGAAATTGCATTATAAACTTGTCAGCTTTGAGGTTTTGCAGTCAACAGAATATGACATTCACAAATCGCATGGAAACCAGTATTTAAATTTTCAGATATTATGGAAACCAGTATTTAAATTTTCAGATATTATGGAAACCAGTATTTAAATTTTCAGATATTATGGAAACCAGTATTTAAATTTTCAGATATTATGGAAACCAGTATTTAAATTTTCAGATATTATGGAAACCAGTATTTAAATTTTCGGATATTATGGAAACCAGTATTTAAATTTTCGGATATTCAAGAAAAATGGCAAATTCTTACGTACATTAGCCAGACTTGATATAAATTTTTCTCTAAGTAAAAATGACCAGTTACTTCACGGAAAGCAATTTGTGTAAATTAAAATTTACACAACCCAATGTCGAGGTGAAGCTTCGTTTGTGAAATACACATCAGCACTAAAAGATTGAAACCGACCACAAGAATTGTCAAATTGCCTCACAACCCAACAATTATACGGTTATTAACTACTCAATACAAAGAGTAATTTTCCACTACACAGCTTAAACCCAAAAAAGTTTGAGCCATTTCATTCCAAGTTGATGCCTCAGAAGAGGCAAATGCCATGATGGAAAATAATACTATACGAATACGGAAATTAAAACCGGTAAAACAGTCCCTACACACTCCAGCAATAGTGTCTATCTTCTTCCCAGTATATACACCTGTGTTAGAAAGTTAAAACTGATCAGAAGAGATGCTTTCTGAAAAACAAAATCTGGAAGCAAACAATATAAATTTGAGCAGAGGTCACCTGCACCTGGTAAATGTTCCAGGAACCTCACTTATTATTGCTCATCAGGTGGAAAATTTAAAACCTATCTGTGAAGCCATTCTTAAGTTAGTGGATATAAAAAAAAACGCGAGTTTTCAGTATTTCTCAGTTTACTTTTTTGGGTTATATTCTACTTAAAAATTCCTGCAATTCTATAATTAAGGAATATCATTTAAGAAAGCTCAATTTTATATACTTTTTTCAATAAATATGAAAAATTCGTTCTTACACCGCCGAAATTTAAAGCAAAAATACTTAAGGTTAGAGTTTGAAGCCGATCAGAAGAGTCATTCCCTAGTTATTACATGTAAACCAATTTGCTTAGAAAATGACAAATTAATTATACACAGCTTAAAGTTAATGCCAGGTATTCTTACAGTAAAGACTACCAAGACAAAGTTTGAACCTTATAAGAAAAATCGTTCTCCAGGAATTACTCTGAATGCAACAATATCAAGTTTTTTTAACACAAAAAATCAAATCAGGCGCGATCCAAGAAAAAGGAGGCTCCAGTTCCATGGAGCAAGAGCCCTTAACCATGACGAAAGCATCACCCTGGGATGGAGGACACTCACATCCTAGACTAGTAAGACTATCAATGACCTTCAGGAAGCAACATAACTTATGTTTCAAGTCACTGGTCATCCCAAATACATGATACAAGAATGACACATGAGTGATACAAGAGTGATACGTGATACATGACACATGAGTGATACAAGAGTGATACGTGATACATGACACATGAGTGATACAAGAGTGATACGTGATACATGACACATGAGTGATACAAGAGTGATACGTGATACATGACACATGAGTGATACAAGAGTGATACATGATACATGACACATGAGTGATACAAGAGTGATACGTGATACATGAGTAATACGTGATATATGACATATGAGTGATACATGAGTGATACAGAGAGTGATACATGGCACGTGAGTGATACATGGCACGTGAGTGATACATGGCACGTGAGTGATACATGGCACGTGAGTGATACATGGCACGTGAGTGATACATGGCACGTGAGTGATACATGGCACGTGAGATGATACATGGCACGTGAGTGATACATGGCACGTGAGTGATACATGGCACGTGAGTGATACATGGCACGTGAGTGATACATGGCACGTGAGTGATACATGGCACGTGAGTGATACATTGGCACGTGAGTGATACATGGCACGTGAGTGATACATGGCACGTGAGTGATACATGGCACGTGAGTGATACATGGCACGTGAGTGATACATGGCACGTGAGTGATACATGGCACGTGAGTGATACATGGCACGTGAGTGATACATGGTACATGAGTGATACATGGCACATGAGTGATACATGGCACATGAGTGATACATGGCACGTGAGTGATACATGGCACATGAGTGATACATGGCACATGAGTGATACATGGCACATGAGTGATACATGGTACATGAGTGATACATGGTACATGAGTGATACATGGCACATGAGTGATACATGGCACATGAGTGATACATGGTACATGAGTGATACATGGTACATGAGTGATACATGGCACATGAGTGATACATGGCACGTGAGTGATACATGGCACGTGAGTGATACATGGCACATGAGTGATACATGGCACATGAGTGATACATGGCACATGAGTGATACATGGCACATGAGTGATACATGGCACATGAGTGATACATGGTACATGAGTGATACATGGTACATGAGTGATACATGGTACATGAGTGATACATGGCACATGAGTGATACATGGCACATGAGTGATACATGGCACGTGAGTGATACATGGCACATGAGTGATACATGGCACATGAGTGATACATGGCACATGAGTGATACATGGCACGTGAGTGATACATGCACATGAGTGATACATGGCACATGAGTGATACATGGCACATGAGTGATACATGGCACATGAGTGATACATGGCACATGAGTGATACATGGCACATGAGTGATACATGGCACATGAGTGCCACGTTAATACTCAACACCAGAGTGCAACACTCAAGACAACATAAAACAAAATATATTTCGTACATGGCTGGTATACAGTTCCGACAAGACGAAGAATTAGATACATGTGCAACATCTGAGTGTCTTTATTTGTAGACGTTTCGCCATCCAGTGGCTTTATCACTATATATATATATCTATGTATATATCTAGTGTGAAGACTGTAGATGTACGACAGACGAGGTAATCAGTCCCTGAGCCTCGGAGTAAGTGGTGAGCACCGAAGGTGAAGATGGACGAATTTCAAAGGATCCAAGTTATTTAGGTGATTGAATGTGTACGTTCAGTGAAGGTTCTCTGTACGTTCACCAGGTGTGGAACTTCACCTGCGTTATAAATGCCTATTAAAGTACAGCACTACTCCAGTACATTATTCCAGTACACTATTCCAGTACAGTTTTATTCCAGTACATTATTCCAGCACAATATTCTTCCAGTACAGTATTCTTCTAATACAGTTATTCCAGTACAGTAATCGTCCAGTACAGTCATTCCAGTACAGTTTATTCCAGGTCAGGGAGAACAAACGACTTAAGAGCATCATCACTTTCCTGGTATCTGATATTTTGAAGGTTCTAGTTATCCCCACCTCTTTGAAGATGGGATGGAGATTTGCCATCTGTCAACACGCCACTGGCTAAACAGTGACTGAGTGACAATGAAAGTTTTTTCTTCTTTTCTTTTCAGATAACCATACCTCGGCGGGAGACGGTGCCGATACATTAAAAAGAAGTGATCCAATCTCTCATTTTCATTAGGGTAGTAATAACAGCTGTTCTGTGATCCTTGAGACTGAGAGACTCTGACATTATCACTACAAAGTCCATCACATTATCTGTCTTAGTTTTATAGAGTCGGGTTAATTTATACTCTATTCCAGACTTACTCTATTTTCCCATAGGAAGTAACTTGGATTTCTTCTCACTGAAATCTGTTGTAAATGGCCCACTACAAGACTTATTATTGAAAGTGTAGTGTGTCCCCACTGGGTTTCACTCTCATACAAATTCTAGTATCGTCTGCAACGAATGATGTGGCTATATGATTAATCTAATGTAGGCGAGAAAGGGACATCGTAATTTACACTTGGAAAATCCCAAGGGACTGATCTCAAATTTGCATACCGGAATCACTCCGTGTGAAAACAACAGACTTGGCAGACAGCGCGAAGTACCTCCAATACAAAGCAGGTACGCGACACGTATACTGAGAGAAACCTAGTGAGTGTCAGAGGTCCCCGACTCTTCGACGACCTTTTTGTGCTTATAAGGATAATTACCAAGAAACATCTGGCTGTTTTCAAATGGGAAGTGGGCAAATTTTTCAAATCAATTTCTGACAGGAAGCTGCGATTCGTACAATGGACTGAGTACAGCTAGCAGTAACAGCCTAGTTGCTGCGCTGTATGACCCTTGTAGGTTTAGTGCTTTTTATGATAACAGCCTAGTCGATCAAACACTGATCTAGTAGGAGGAGGCTTGGCGGAGCTACTGACATACAAAAACCTCCTTCAGGTCTTTGTTGGAGATGAGAATAACATAGACAAAAGGAGAAAATACTGAGTCTTGGGGAACAAAAGGTTTGTTGCAGTCTCTGATTTCACTGAATTTCACTTCATTATAACTTGGAGTGGAGTGATGGATGGAGTAATTTATTGTAAATGTCATGTAATGGAAGTGGAAGAAAGCGAAATCGACCCACATAAATAATGGCCGACACGAAACACTAAAGTATTAGTGACAGAGGAGCCATAAAAAAAAATAACAGAAAGATCATTTGTGAATATTACTGGTATGTAATACCAACAGAATGATGAATTACACACTTGTGCAACATCTCGGTATCTTTATTCTGTAGACGTTTCGCCAACCAGTGGCTTTATCATTACAACACAAATGACCGAAGAGATCGATGATGAGGTAATCAGTCCCTCAGCCTAGCAGCAGACGTTCAGTACGGTAGCCTTGATGCATCAAGACTACGGGACTGATTACCTCATCTTCTACCTCTTCAGTTCTTTGAAACGTACTGACAAAGCCATTGGTTGGCGCAACGTCAACAGAATGTTTCACAGGTGTCTAACTCATCATGTGTAAATTTTTAACTCATCTACACTGTCAAACAATAAAACGGCTTTAAAATATATAGATGGAGAAATGTTATAAACTTATTTATAAGATATGTTAGACTCACAACAAAATAAGCAGCAGCTGTATGGTCGTCACACCTTAAATCAACAGGTGGATAAATTAGCAAAAGTCCACAGAAAAACTGATATATATGAGTTATGAGGAGAGGTTGTTGACATGAAGGTTGTCCATCGTTAGCTGATAGAGGAAGCCAGGAGACATGATCAAAACATGACTCACTAAATCGTAATCACACGACTGCAAACAAACCATACCATGGGCACGAGTTCAATCCCCACACGTGTTATGGTTTGACTAAAGACATGAGCCATAGATAAGTAAAAAGAGAAATACACACACACACACACACCACACACACACACACACACACACACACACACACACACACACACACACACACACACAGGAGAAAAATAAGAAACAGTGGAAGACAGGTTGAAGAACCAGTCAACGCAGTGAGAGGTGAAGCTCTCCCTCAGGAGATCACCAAGCTCAGACACACAAACACTAACTCAAACACCAAGCTCAGACACACACACACTCCCTCAAACACCAAGCTCAGACACACACACACCCCTCAAACACCAAGCCCAGACACACAAACACTCCCTCAAACACCAAGCTCAGACGCACACTCACCCTCAAACACCAAGCTCAGACACACACTCTCCCACAAACACCAAGCTCAGACACACACACACTCCCTCAAACACCAAGCTCAGACACACACTCTCCCTCAAACACCAAGCTCAGACGCACACTCACCCTCAAACACCAAGCTCAGACACACACTCCTCCCTCAAACACCAAGCTCAGACACACACTCTCCACAAACACCAAGCTCAGACACACACTCTCCCTCAAACACCAAGCTCAGACCACACTCTCTCCCTCAAACACCAAGCTCAGACGCACACTCACCCTCAAACACCAAGCTCAGACACACACTCTCCCTCAAACACCAAGCTCAGACACACACTCTCCCACAAACACCAAGCTCAGACACACACTCTCCCTCAAACACCAAGCTCAGACGCACACTCACCCTCAAACACCAAGCTCAAGACACACACACACTCCCTCAAACACCAAGCTCAGACACACACTCTCCCACAAACACCAAGCTCAGACATACACACACTCCCTCAAACATCAAGCTCAGACACACACTCTCCCTCAAACACCAAGCTCAGACGCACACTCACCCTCAAACACCAAGCTCAGACACACACTCTCCCTCAAACACCAAGCTCAGACGCACACTCACCCTCAAACACCAAGCTCAGACACACACTCTCCCTCAAACACCAGCTCAGACACCACACTCTCCCACAAACACCAAGCTCAGACACACACTCTCCCTCAACACCAAGCTCAGACACACACTCTCCCTCAAACACCAAGCTCAGACGCACACTCACCCTCAAACACCAAGCTCAGACACACACTCTCCCTCAAACACCAAGTTCAGACCACACACTCTCCCACAAACACCAAGCTCAGACACACACTCTCCTCAAACACCAAGCTCAGACGCACACTCACCCTCAAACACCAAGCTCAAGACACACACACACTCCCTCAAACACCAAGCTCAGACACACACTCTCCCACAAACACCAAGCTCAGACATACACACACTCCCTCAAACATCAAGCTCAGACACACACTCTCCCTCAAACACCAAGCTCAGACGCACACTCACCCTCAAACACCAAGCTCAGACACACACTCTCCCTCAAACACCAAGCTCAGACGCACACTCTCCCTCAAACACCAACGCTCAGACACACACACTCCCTCAAACACCAAGCTCAGACACACACTCTCCCTCAAACACACCAAGTCAGACACACACTCTCCCTCAAACACCAAGCTCAGACACACACTCACTCAAACACCAAGCTCAGGACACACACACTCCCTCAAACACCAAGCTCAGACACACACACTCCCTCAAACACCAAGCTCAGACACACACTCTCCCTCAAACACCAAGCTCAGACACACACACTCCCTCAAACACCAAGCTCAGACACACACACTCCCTCAAACGCCAAGCTCAGACGCACACTCTCCCTCAAACACCAAGCTCAGACACACACACTTCCTCAAACACCAAGCTCAGACACACACTCAAACACCAAGCTCAGACACACACACTTCCTCAAACACCAAGCTCAGACACACACTCAAACACCAAGCTCAGACACACACACTTCCTCAAACACCAAGCTCAGACACACACTCAAACACCAAGCTCAGACACACACACTCCCTCAAACACCAAGCTCAGACACACACACTCCCTCAAAACACCAAGCTCAGACACACACACTCTCTCAAACACCAAGCTCACACACACACTCTCCCTCAAACACCAAGCTCACACACACACTCTACCACAAACACCAAGCTCAGACACACACTCTCCCTCAAACACCAAGCTCAGATACACACACTCCCCTCAAACACCAAGCTCAGACACACAACCTCTTCCTCAAACACCAAGCTCAGATACACACACTCCCTCAAACACCAAGCTCAGACACACACTCTCCCTCAAACACCAAGCTCAGACACACACACTCCCTCAAACACCAAGCTCAGACACACACACTCCCTCAAACACCAAGCTCAGACACACACACTCCCTCAAACACCAAGCTCAGACACACACACTCCCTCAAGCACCAAGCCACCATCTCGCTCAAACACTTAATGGCGCGTGAGTTTCCCTGTCATCTAATAATATCTTCACTTTTTCATTATAATCTACCTTGTCCATAATTACTATCGCGTGTGCTTTGTCTGCTTTCATAAGGTGAAGTCTAGGATGTTTCCTTAATTCACGTGTTGCACAGGTCTGAGCTTTGCTCAGTGTTCTGGAACTGTCATGGGAGAGTATTAGTACAAATTTGATAAATTTCTCTTTAAATGTAATGGGATTTTTCCGTTAAGTACCCCGAATATGACCGTTTTCCCTATTATTTCGCTGACTATATGATAATTGCTGCTCGTGATCATTCCTTATTCCTTCTTTCATCTTGTACATGAATGGTATATAATACCGGCAAGATGAAGAATTAGACACATACGCAACCTTACGAAAGAGTTCAGTCAATGGAGGTGAACTCTTCTCCAGGCTGAGGGACTGACCACCTCAAATTCTTTTTCTCCAAGGTTGATGGACTGATTACGTTATCTTTATTTCATTAATATTGCTGCCTCTGTATTTGACTGAAGAAGCCTCCTGTGCAGGCGAAATGTTTCGTCAATAAAGATAACTCAACTGCTGCACCAGAATTCTTCTAAGCAGGAGACTGCAGTGTTTTGAAGGCTTGAAGCCTAATAGAGAAGACTTTCTCAAGTTACCGCAGCAAAACCAAGGTCAGGAATGACTTTACCAAGTTGACAAAGGGGCACTTGCTAATAGTTCCATCAACTTTTCCCTAGTTATAGTAAACCAGAATTGAAAATTTAAAGTTGATCAAGTTATAAAGGAAAACCTTAGAGGAGGAAAATAAACACAATCAGGCAACAACATAAAGGTATTCCGTCGAGGATACTCCCTCCCTCCTACCATCATCTTTGTTCTACTCCCAAAGCCCGGCCTTGTGCTAGGCTCGCCTGGTGCTAGCCTGGTCAGTCTGATAGGGCATGATAGGGCTCACACAGTCAGGAGTGAAACCAGTAGCGACAAGCAGAGAGGCGGGGCCTGGAACTGAGACTCGAGCACACACACACACACACACACACACACACACACACACACACCTCGCTCAAGGAGAAAGATCTTGGGGTGAGTATAACACCGAGCATGTCTCCGGAAGCACAAATCAACCAGATAACTGCTGCAGCATACGGGCGCCTGGCAAACCTCAGAATAGCGTTCCGATACCTTAATAAGGAATCGTTCAAGACACTGTACAGTGTACGTCAGGCCCATACTGGAGTATGCAACACCAGTTTGGAACCCACACCTGGCCAAGCACGTCAAGAAATTAGAGAAAGTACAAAGGTTTGCAACAAGGCTAGTTCCGGAGCTCAGGGAAATGTCCTACTAAGAAAGGTTGAGGGAAATCGGACTGACGACAGTGGAGGACAAGAGGGTCAGGGGAGACATGATAACAACATACAAAATAATGCGTGGAATAGACAAGGTGGACAGAGACAGGTTCTTCCAGAGAGGAGACACAGAAACAAGGGGTCACAATTGAAGCTGAAGACTCAGACGAGTCACAGGGATGTTAGGAAGTACTTCTTCAGTCACAGAGTCGTCAGGAAGCGGAATAGCCTAGCAAGTGACGTAGTGGAGGCAGGAACCATACACAGCTTTAAAACGAGGTACGGCAAAGCTCAGGAAGCAGAGAGAGGACCTAGTAGCGATCAGTGAAGAGGCGGGGCCAGGAGCTGAGTATCGACCCCTGCAACCACAATTAGGTGAGGACACACACATAAACACACACACACACACACACACACACACACACACACACACACACACACACACACACACACACACACCTACTCTCAAAACTCAACATAAACACAAGGTATTTGTGATCACTGAGCTGGACAGAAAGACCAATTCGAACACAACGAAAATAATGTGACCCATTTCCGCATGAGAGCAATACGAGGGAGGAGAGCAACAACCACCGCAGCCACAACAAAGGAACCATCATATTGATTATTTTGGCGGGAAACACGAGCAGGAATATTTTTGGCGGGAGAGAGAATAAAGAATATAACGTGACGGGAAACTGCGTAATAGCAGTGTTGCAGGGGAACTTTATGTAATTATATTTATCATTTATATTCGTATTTGCTGAAATAATTATTAGTATTAATTTAATGTTGATATTTTCAGGATGTACATATTTATAGATGGGCCACATATATATCAGATCACTTTTAGTTGTAGCTAGTGTGAGTAAAAGGTAGATGGGATACAAGGAAAATAGAAGCAAGAGAGGTGAAGGTTTATAAACTAAAAGAGGAGGCAGTTAGGGTAAGATATAAACAACTATTAGAGGATAGATGGGCTAGTGAGAGTATAGGCAATGGGGTCGAAGATGTATGGGGTAGGTTTAAAAACGTAGTGTTATAGTGTTCAGTAGAAGTTTGTGGTTACAGGAAATTGGGTGCAGGAGGGAAGAAGAGCGATTGGTGGGATGATGATGTAAAGAGAGTAGTAAGGGAGAAAAAGTTAGCATATGAGAGGTTTTATACAAAATAGAAGTGATGCAAGGAGGGAGGAGTATATGGAGAGAAAGAGAGAGGTTAAGAGAGTGGTGAAGCTATGTAAAAAGAGAGCAAATGAGAGAGTGGGTGAGATGTTATCAACAAATTTTGTTGAATGGTATGGTATAGGAGGTAGGTTACTGAAAGCAGTGAAGAGTTTTTACGAGGATAATAAGGCTCAAGTTAGAGTATGTAGGAAAGAGGGAGATTATTTCCCAGTAAAAGTAGGCCTTAGACAAGGATGTGTGATGTCACCATGGTTGTTCAATATATTTATAGATGGAACTGTAAGAGAAGTGAATGCGGGGGTCTTGGCAAGAGGAGTGGAGTTAAAAGATAAAGAATCAAACACTAAGTGGGAGTTGTTACAGTTGCTTTTTACTGATGACACTGTGCTTTTGGGAGATTCTAAAGAGAAGTTGCAGAGGTTGGTGGATGAATTTGGTAGGGTATGTAAAAGAAGAAAATTAAAAGTGAATAGAGGAAAGAGTAAAGTTATGAGGATAACAAAAAGATTAGGTGATGAAAGATTGGATATCAGATTGGAGGGAGAGAGTATGAAGGAGGTGAATGTATTCAGATATTTGGGAGTGGACGTGTCAGCGGATGGGTCTACGAAAGATGAGGTGAATCATAGAATTGATGAGGGGGAAAAGGGTGCACTTAGGAGTCTGTGGAGACAAAGAACTTTGTCCTTGGAAGCAAAGAGGGAAATGTATGAGAGTATAGTTTTACCAATGGGTGTGAAGCATGGGTGGTGAATGTTGCAGCGAGGAGAAGGCTGGAGGCAGTGGAGATATATCTGAGGGCAATGTGTGGAGTGAATATAATGCAGAGAATTCGTAGTTTGGAAATTAGGAGGAGGTGCGGGATTGCCAAAACTGTTGTCCAGCGGGCTGAGGAAGGGTTGGTGAGGTGGTTCGGACATGTAAAGAGAATTGAACGAAACAGAATGACTTCGAGAGTGTATAAATCTATAGTGGAGGGAAGGCGGGGTAGGGGTCGACCTTGGAAAGGTTGGAGGGAGGGGGTAAAGGAGGTTTCGTGTGTGAGGGGCTTGGACTTCCAGCAAGCATGCGTGAACGTGTTTGATAAGAGTGAATGGAGACAAATATATTTTAATACTTGACGTGCTGTTGGAGTGTGTGCAAGGTAACATTTATGAAGGGATTCAGGGAAACCGGCAGGACGGACTTGAGTCCTGGAGACGGGAAGTACAGTGTCTGCACTCTGAAGGAGGGGTGTTAATGTTGCAGTTTTATAACTGTAGTGTAAAGCACCCCTCTGGCAGGACAGTGATGGAGTGAGTGATGAAAGTTTTTCTTTTTCGGGCCACCCTGCCTTGGTGGGAATCGGCCGATTTGTTAATAAAATAAAATAAAATTAGTATTATGTAGTAGTTGCAGTAATACTAGTGGTGCTCGTTGTAGTGGTAGTGAGAGTACTAGTGGTAGTAGTGAGAGTACTAGTGGTAGTAGTGAGAGTACTAGTGGTAGTAGTGAGAGTACTAGTGGTAGTAGTACTAGTTATAGTAAGATGAGCAATAGTTGTAGGAGTACTATTAGCGTTAGTAGTTGCAGTGGTAGATGTGGTGGTGGTGGGTGGTGACAGTCGTACTGGTGATATTGTTGCAGTGGTGATATGAGTACTAGTTGTAGCAGCAGCAGCAGCATCATCATCATCATCATCATCATCATCATCATCATCATCATCATCAGCAGCAGCAGCAGCACAGCAGCAGCAGCAGCAGCAGCAGTTGTAGTAGTAGTAATGGTGGTGGTACAAGTAACAGTATAGTGTAGTAGTGGTTTACTTCAGCCCCTCAGAAGGGATTATCTTGCAGCTGGCATTTCTTTGGTAAACTCAAGATGAAAGAAGTCAAACACATGTATAATATACATGTTACAAAATATTTAATATACAAAAATCCTTAAAATATAAGAATCAGTGAAACTAGTTCAGTCATACGATTATTTAAGCACATTCACAAATCATTTTCCTAAAATAAAAATAAAAATTCTCCAAACGAGACCATGATAAGACACTTGGGACCAGAAAGTCCAAAGCAGGAAAACTCACACATGAAAATATAATTGAGCCTCTCTTACTACAAAAACCTAATGTTTGGTTAAATATATGCATAAGGAAATAACTAAGGCATCATGAACATTAACATGACATAGGCAGAGTCTGGCGTGCAGGTTAACCATGATATTTCCAGACCTTTAAGGTCCTTTTGGGTAACTTAAGGAGGCAATTGGTGATGTTATTTATTAATTTTATCTTTAAAGCTATTGACGCTGCTCTGACTTCACCAAAAATTTTGAGGCGCTGACACCATCAACTGACTTCCGTTAAGAGAACCGTAGTTGTTCTGACGCTGCCGTCAGCCAGTTTTCTCACATGGAAGGCTTTACTAGCACCTGTGTTGAGAAATCTATCCCGTAAACTGGATGGAGAATTCTCAGGATGGGGAAGATTTAGATCGGTCTAAAGCATTTTCGAACATATAGTGGAACTCCGGTGTTCGAACGTACCGGACCTCGAACAAACCGGAGTCAGAACAATTATTTTTTTTCAGAAAAAAATTACCCGGTCTTTGAACGTTTTTCTGGAGTCCGAATGCATTGACTTGTTTAAAATTCAGTTGTAAAGAAAACTTTACAAGAAAGCCCTGTTTCAAAAGTGCTTTGGAAAGACCACTGACACTGGCGTAATTCTCAGACTTTTGGAAGAGTCAATTCAACATCCTCCAGTGTGTGAGGCTGATAGCCAATGAAGAACTGTTTCGGACATTGAACTTTTCGCAGTTCGAACATCGTCCAGGAACCAATTAAGTTCAAACACCGGGGATCCAATGTACTTCAGTTTTTACCTAAATATATATATACAAATAATTGTAAATAGTGATAAGGATAAATATTTGAAATATAATAATTTGTTTTGGCTTAATTTTTCCCATAAAATGCAATAATAGCAGCAGTTTCGATAAAACTGTCGTAAATGCATACAAAAACGTTATGTTATTCCGACAAATAGTCGAAAAAGACACGAAATGTAAACACTAGGAACAGTTTTTTTTTTTTTTTTGGGGGGGGGGGGGTGGAATAAATTTCCATCTCGGGACCTTGGTCTCTCCAGATGATACAGTTGCACTGACCAACGTCCTTCGAGCAAAACGTTTCCAGTGTCTTAGTATTTGTATTGTTTGTTTTGCCAACTAGTCGTTCATTCAGGCGCTCGAGCACCTTGCTGTGCTACGCCAGACTGTTTTACCACACTTGGTGATGCTTGAAATTTGAACTCTAGGATGGTTGATACATACACCTAGGCTCACTGATGTCTCTGCCTATACTCGTTGTTGCTGTTGTTCCTTGAAGAGGCAACACTGGAATAAAAAAGAGATCAAGCACTTCTCCATCTCTAAAAAAAAAAAAATAATGGTACCAAGTCATCAGAAAAGGTACGACATCTCCTTCAAGAGTAGCCTGAGTTTCCTCAGTGAAGATTCCCAAATGTTGCACAAGTGTCTCATTCTTCAACTTGTCGTTTTTCTAAACCATTTATCACAACGATAATACACGTTAAACAGTAGCAGTGACAAGACCGACGAAGGAAAATTCAAGAATAGAAACCACGATGATAGCTACACTAGGCTATCCTGTCAAGCCACAGATAACACAATAAGGGATGAAGTAAGGTACAAGGTATTAATACAAGACTCAAAGGTATAAAATGCACCTAAGTCAGCATAGTAAGTATATTAAAATCAAACATAAGTCTATTAGAAGTGGACAGCAGAATGAAATAGACAAAGAAAATATACAGTAACAGTGGAGCATATAGAAAACTAGGTTACTTAATAAAGAAACGTAAATGAAGTATAGAATACATCAACACACTGAAAGATATAACTCCATGAAGAATAACTCAGGCTAGCGTTTATAGGAGAAAATGAAAATAGGTCACGGTACGTGAAAATGAATAAGAAAACAAGCAAAGTTAGACGAGAGTACACAATTACTATTATTATTATAATCAAGGGGAACCGCTAAACCCATAGGATTATACAGCGCCTGGGGAGGGGGGATGTGGAAGGCATTCAGGCTTAATTCGGGGAAATGGAGCACATCCAATTCCCTAAATCAAGAGCCCCTCACCAACATAAAGGAACCTTCCCTGAGGGACGAGAGTACACAAGATAATGACAGAACACACAGAGTCCCTGCCCTGCCCTGCCCTGCCCTGCCCTGCCCTGCCCTGCCCTGCCCTGCCTGACTCACTGCCTTCCTATCTTAAAAACAGTTAACATCCATCCTAGCTATTCCGTAATGGACAACAGCTGACAACAAATAACTAATTTACTTCACTTTCAAAAGAAAAATAGAAGCTTAATTTTCCAGAGCCTATATTTCAAAGGATGGGAATGTCAAAGAGCAGCATAATTAAGATTCTGAGAACTGTTTTTACTTGGAAAATGCCTGGGATAGACTACCACAAGAGGAAACTTCAAAAAGTCTCAAAGTAGCAGCAAAAATTAAATATAGTGGTGAAGGAGAGGTTCCAGGGATTGGTGTCCTCTCCCACGTGTGTACAGCGAGGAGGAGGAGGAGCAGTAGCAGTAGCAGTAGCAGCAGCACCACCACCACCACCACCACCTGCTGTTGTTACATTTCTACTGAAGGAGGCTCAACATGAAAGTTATTACTCCGAAAACTCTTCCTTTTCCCGCTGTTTCCAGATCCATCAAGACTCGAACAGATCCCATTTAATACTAAAACTCTTAAACTTCAATCCACAGTTAGACCTATTTCCCGTACTCATTTTTAGTGTTATCCCGTTACCCAAACTAAACAAAAATAACCAATTTACAATAAAATAATGAAACACAGGAAGCATTACAAGGATCGACTGCCATTGTCGATTTTACTATGTCAACAATTGCAAATCAACAGTGAAAAGAAAAAGAAAAAAACGACTAAGTCACGATTATAGTTTCTAATTTTTTTTTTAATTAGCAGATACTGCCATAAATGTTTGTGTAAAACCCTCAGATAGGAAACACCTCACTAGGTTAGTTGTCCTTTGCTCCGAGGTGCCATCTCATTGTGTAACATGTGTTACTCGCCTTAGCTTACAACCCAAGACCTGATTTAAATGACAAAAAAATGGAGATTCTATGGTTTGAAGTGTTGCTTCCCAAGACCAAACCCATCCTAGTAGAAACTGGTTTAAGCCCTCCCACCCAGGACCAGTTCTTATAGGACTTTTCCAGAAAACAATTGCAAGACAGTAATACTGGGAGACTTCAATATCTATTTTCAGCAGCAAAATAACGGGCTATGCAAAAGGTATAAGCAAATTCTAGGTTTAAATAGTTACACTCAACTAATTATAATTAATACACCAACCTGGATCACACAGTTCTCAGCCACCCTAATGGACCACATACTTTGTAACCGCTCTGAGAACATTAGTCAGTTAGGCGTCATTACCACAGGTCTTAGTGATCATTTCATCATTTCCTGCACCAGGAAAATCATTAGGGATAGGATAGGCCTACACAGGAAAATAAACATGAGGTCAACTAGAAACTACAGTAAAGAAACACTGGTAAATAGGCTACACAATTGTGACTGGACAGAGATAACAAGTTGCACGGACGTAAACGATGGTGGGAAAAATTCAAAACAATGTTCACTACCATCCTTGATAATATTGTACCAGTTAAAGAGGTTAGGATTAAACGGAGAACCGAACCCTGGATGACTACTGAGATATTAGATAATATGAAATTCAGAGACCAGCTGCTAAAAAGATTTAGGGCAGATAGATAGACAGGATATTGCAGCACTAAATGAATTCCAAAGGGTGAGGAACAGAGTGCAGAGACTTATAAAAGGAGCAAAGGCAACGCACAATTGCTCAAAAATCGAAGAGTACAAGAATAACCCCAGAAAGCTCTGGCAACAAATAAAACAGTAGGGGTATAGCTATAGACCAGTACGTATACAGATCTAACATAGTACTAAATATCGATAACAAGGTATGCCACGAAACAACTAAAGTGTCAAAATGTTTTAATTCCTAAACTACCGGCTGCATCAAATACCTTTAACACAGGCTCTGATAAGTTTAAAATTTACTATACCAATAAAGGGGTAAACCCAACAGTTGTAAACTAGTAAGTGTATCTCATGACTTCGTTTAAAAAGAACTAAGCAGGTTAAACCCAACTTAGGGCAACGGCCCAAATAACATCCCGTCTAAGTTCCTAAAAGATGGTGCTTCTGAACTGTCAATCCTTATTGCTCACATAATAAATTTGTCCATCACCACTAATACCGTACCGGAGAGGTTCAAGGACGCCAGAGTTACTCCTATCTTCAAGAAAAATAGTAGGTTTGATGTAAGCAACTATAGGCCTGTTAGTATACTCAGTATAATATCCAAAATTCTAGAGAGGGCTGTGTACTGTCAAGTAGTTAAGTACCTTAATGACAACAACACTCTCCATAATTATCAATCAGGTTTTAGATCATCTTACTCAACCGACACCTCCCTAATTAATCTGATGGATTACACGAGAACTGAAATGTCGATCGGGAACCTCACAGGAATGGTAACCTTAGACTTGCAAAAGGCCTTCGATACTGTCAACCACAACTTCAAGCTATCGGTGTAGGTTTTGTAGATTGGTTTAAGGCCAATATTAAAGCAACAGGAAACAAATTGTCAAAATCAACAAAACGGAATCAGAACCCTTGCCGATAGCATGCGGAGCTCCCCAGAGTAGTATTCTGTCTGGGTCCTTAATTATTCCTTTATGTTAATGACATGTCCATCAGCGTTAACTGCAAACTCCAACTGTATGCGGGGGCGTTGACCCCCGGAACTCTCTCCAGATAAAACTCCAGATATGACAGTGCTGTGTTAGTGTCAGGTCAAGAACCACAAGATATAGCTAATGTATTATTACTGGAACTAGAGTCCTGCAGCAAATGGTTAGTAGACAAACTATCGTTACACCTCGGGAAAACTGAAGCCATTCTTTTTGGCACGAAACATAAACTGAGAAGGGTTATATATATATATATATATAATATATATATATATATATATAATATATATATATATATATATATATATATATATATATATATATATACAGACACACACACACCACATATGGGCGCCTGGAAAACCTGAGATAAGGAATCTTTCAAGACACTGTACACCGGGTACGTCAGGCCCATACTGGAGTATGCAGCACCAGTTCGGAACCCACACCGGGTCAAGCACATTAAGAAATTAGAGAAAGTGCAGAGGTTTGCGACAAGGTTAGTTCCAGAGCTCAGGGGAATGACCTACGAACAAACGTTAAGGGAAATCGGCCTGACGCCACTGGAGGACAGGAGGGTTACGGGAGACATGATAATGACATACAAAATAATGCGTGGAATAGACAAGGTGAACAGAGACAAGATCTTCCAAAGATGGGACACAGAAACGAGGGGTCACTCTTGGAAGTTGAAGACTCAGATGAGTCACAGGGATGTTAGGAAGTATTTCTTCAGTCATAGAGTTGTCAGGAAGTGGAACAGTCTGGTGTATGATGTAGTGGAGGCAGGAACTATACATAGCTTTAAGACGAGGAATGATAAAGCTGAGGGAGCAGGGAGAGAGACGATCTAGTAGCATTCAGTGAAGAGGCGTGGGCCAGGAGCTGAGTCTCGAACCCTGCAACCACAATTAGGCGAGTACATATACAGACAGACACACACACACACACACACACACACACACACACACACACACACACACACACACATACACAGACACACATACACAGACACACACACAGACACACACAGACACAGCCACACACAGGTACAGAGTGGCTGCAGACGTGGTCGACAAGGCTCCGAGAACCTAAGTGTTTTTAAAGCGTGCAGTAACTGCTAGCAGTAATCAGTGGTAGTGACAATGTCAGTGAGCAATACTAAGAGTGATAACTAAAGTTAGAAGTTAAAAAAAGTCGAGAGGAAGCCTGAAATCATTAATATTTCAAAGTGCCAAACCGTTAGGGGCTAGCAGGCACTGTTGCCACACAGATACAAATATATGAAGATCAAAGTGAGTGTGGAAGTGGGTGTTCAAGAATTATGAGAGATTGGTTAACAAGTGAAATGTGAGGCACCATACAGTGAGAGAAAGTTAATAAGCAAAAGGAGAAAGGAAAAATAAAATAAAAAAAAGGGGAAGGTGCAGTAGTAGGCCTGCTGAAGCAGTTGTATGTCATTAACAAAAACGGTAACCCCGAAGTGAAGTGTTTTTGTCAAAAGTGAAAAGTGAAATCACTTGGGGGAACGCAGGATGCATGAGCAATATGGTTATAACATCACGGGTGAAGGATTTTAAAAATTTTGTGAAGAAGGTCAAAGTACGACGACTACGTCATCAGCATTGGAAACTTGCATCGCACCGCGCACGAAAGTATTGCCCCACCTTTTTAAAAATTGTATGTTGGGGGGGTTCTGAATCCGGGCCTGCTCAATTTTAGATACGTCACTTCCCCCTGCAAGCTATTACCAGAATTGGTTAGAAATAGCATAGACGGATGCAAGGAGAAAAGGGTGGCGAGGGATAACCAGACACTTAAGCTGGAAAGCTAAATTTTAAAACCCTAGCAATTTCGTATTTGTAAGTGAATCGATAAGTGTTGGGAAGTATTTGGGTAAGCTTTAACAATTACTGGTATTATTTACCGGTATTTATAGCAGTTGAATACTTAGAAGTGGGGCACACACACTACATAAAACACACACACACACACACCACACACAACACACACACACACACAGGAACAAGCACTTGTAAAAGCTGTTAGTCAACATGCAACACACAACACAGGAAAAATTCACACCTTCCTGTAGTGAGGGGACCCTCTAACCCTCCCCCCTCCCTCCCTCCCCTCTCTCTCCTCTCTCTCTCTCTCTCTCTCTCTCTCTCACTACATCTTTTCTACCTATTCTCTCTTTACATATCTCTCCTACCTACTCTCTCTTTACATATCTCTCTCTACCTACTCTCTCTCTCCCCCTTCCCTCTTCCCTCAAAATCTTCCTCCCTCTAACATCTCCCCCCCTTTATAACATCTCTCCCTCTCATACTCTCCCTCCCCTTTTCCCCATCCCCTCTCCCCCTCCTCCCCCTCCCATTTCCCACCTCTCCCCTCCTCCCCTCTTGCTCCCCCTATCCTCTACTCTCCCTCTCTCTCTCCATCTCCCCCCCCTCTTCTCCTCCTCTCTCTCCCTCTCTTTTGCCCCCTCTCTCCCTCCCCTCTCTCCTCTCTCTATCTCTCCTTGCTCTCTTCCCCCCCTTTTCCTTCTCACTCTCCCCTCTCCCCTCTCCTACCTTTCCCGTCTCTCTCTCTCTCTCCTCCCCTTTTTCCCCTTCTCACTCTCCCCCTCTCCTACACTTCCCTTCTCTCTCACTCTCTCCCCCTTTCCCTTCTCATTCTCCCCCTCTCTCTCTCCTTCTGCCCTTCCCTTCTCTTTCTCTCTCTCTCTCTCTCTCTCTCTCTCTCCTCCCTTCCCTTTTCTCTCTCTCTCTCACAAAAAAAATAATGGTGGGGACTCACAGGAATCAGGGATCAGAGGAGAATGGTTCTGGTAGGGAGGAGTGGATGGAGGAGCAGTGGAAAAGGATGGAACAAGAGTGGGAGAGAAAATCAGGAGAGCTTTCTGAAAAAATGGAGAAAGAGCTCTCTGTGAATTTGGAAAAGAGGCTGGAGAAGGAGACGAAGAATTGGGAGGCACAAGTCAAAACTGTAGTAGCCAGGATAAGGGTCCTAGAAGTTGAGTTAAACAGGCTGAAGCGAATTACAGGGGCAGTGACCAGAGAAGACACAGCATATGAAGATGAGAGGCCAAACAGGAAGGAAGGAGATATGAATTATGCTAAGGTCATATCAGCCTGCCAAGAAGGGCCAAGGAGTGAAAGGGAAGAGCAGCTGGGGCAGATGGAGAGGGTGATAGGTCGAATGCTGAAGCACAACCATGCTACCAAGAGTCACTGGAAAAATCAAGGAAGAAAACGACCACATACAGACAGGATCCAGAGTCACAGAGGGAGAGGCAATGGGAGGAGGAAAGGGCAAAATCAGTGTTTATCCATGGGCTTCAGGAAAGATGGCAGGAAGAAAGAAAGGAGATTGAGTAAATCATCATGGAAATAGGTGAAGAAGACATGGATGAGATTGTAAATTTTCAGAGAATAGGGGGGTACTTAAAGGGGAGAAACCGACCAATCAAGCTGATTCTCAGGACAGAAACAGTGCGGAACAGGATCCTAAAAGAGAAACCACATTTGAAATACTTGGAAGAGTACAAGAGGGTGTTCCTAGACAGAGACAGAACACAAACAGAACGACAGCAGCTGAGGGAGAGGACAAAAAAGCGAAAGGAGCTAGGAAAGGAGACAAGGATGGAACCAGCAGAGGTCAGTCAGAGCAGAACAGAGCAGCAAGGTCAAGCACACACACAACTATCCTCAGAACCCCACAACCTATCACACCATCCCAAACACACACTACAATCCATACCACAGCTTCCACCCAACACCCAGCTATAGAATCCCCACGTATGTGCAGGTCTCCCACCCTCACAGGCCCCCCAAACCACAGTGTTGGAAAGGAAACTGAAGGTATGGTACACAAACGCTGATGGAATAACAAATAAGTGGGAGGAGTGGCACGAAAGAGTCAAAGAGGCATCACCGGACATCATAGCTCTCACAGAAACCAAGCTTACAGGTATGATAACAGATGCCATCCTTCCAACGGGATACCAGATCCTGAGGAAAGGCAGTGGGAACAGGGGGGGTGGAGGAGTGGCATTGCTGATCAAAAACTGATGGAATTTTGATGAGCTGGAGAGAGGAGACAGCGGAGCAGAAAGGGATTACATAGCGGGAAGGCTTCACTCTGGAGGTCCCAAGGTGGTAATAGCAGTGATGTATAACCCACCACAGAACAGCAGGAGGCCAAGGCAAGAGTACGACGAGAGCAATAGAGTGATGGTTGACACACTGGCTGCAGTGGCCAGAAGAGCTCATGCTTGCAGGGCAAAGCTCCTGATAATGGGTGACTTTAACCACAAGGAGATCGATTGGGAGAACTTGGAGCCACATGGGGGCCAAGATACATGGAGGGCTAAGATGATGGAGGTGGTACTAGAAAACTTCATGTACCAACACGTAAGGGACACTACAAGAGAGAGAGGAGAAGATGAACCAGCAAGACTGGACTTATTCACCTTGAGTAGTGCAGATATCGAGGACATCACATATGAAAGACCCCTTGGGGCCAGCGATCATGTGGTTTTAAGCTTCGAATACACAGTAGAGCTACAAGTGGAGGGGAAAGCAGGAAGGCCACGCCGAATGAAGCCAAACTACAAGAAAGGGGACTACACGGGAATGAGGAACTTCCTGAACGGGGTTCAGTGGGACAGAGAACTGGCAGGGAAGCCAGTTAATGAGATGATGGAATATGTAGCAACAATATGCAAGGAGGCTGAGGAGAGGTTTGTACCCAAGGGTAACAGGAATAATGCAAAAGCCAGGATGAGCCCATGGTTCACCCAAAGGTGCAAGGAGGCAAAAACCAAGTGTGCTAGGAATGGAAGAAATATAGAAGGCAAAGGACCCAGGAGAATAAGGAGAGCAGTCGTAGAGCCAGAAACGAATATGCACAGATAAGAAGGGAGGCCCAAAGACAATATGAAAACGACATAGCAGCAAAACCTAAATCTGACTCAAAACTGTTATACAGCCACATCAGGAGGAAAACAACAGTCAAGGATCAGGTAATCAGGCTAAGGAAGGAAGGAGAGACAACAAGAAATGACCATGAAGTATGTGAGGAACTCAACAAGAGATTCAAAGAAGTGTTCACAGAGGAGACAGAAGGGGGCTCCAGAAAGACGGAGAGGTGGGGCACACCACCAAGTGCTAGACACAATGCACATCACCGAGGAAGAAGTGAAGAGGCTTCTGAGTGAGCTAGATACCTCAAAGGCAATGGGGCCAGATAACATCTCTCCATGGGTCCTGAGAGAGGGAGCAGAGGCGCTATGTGTACCCCTAACAACAATATTCAATACATCTATCGAAACAGGGATATTGCCTGAGGCATGGAAGACAGCAAATGTGGTCCCAATCTTTAAAAAAGGAGACAGACATGAAGCACTAAACTACAGACCAGTGTCACTGACATGTATAGCATGCAAAATCATGGAAAAGATTGTCAGGAGAAGAATGGTGGAACATCTAGAAAGGAATGATCTCATCACCAGCAGACAACATGGTTTCAGAGACGGGAAATCCTGTGTCACAAACCTACTGGAGTTCTATGACATGGTGACAGCAGTAAGACAAGAGAGAGAGGGGTGGGTGGATTGCATTTTCTTGGACTGCAAGAAGGCGTTTGATACAGTACCACACAAGAGATTAGTGCAAAAACTGGAGGACCAAGCAGGGATAACAGGGAAGGCACTGCAATGGATCAGGGAATACTTGTCAGGAAGACAGCAGCGAGTAATGGTATGTGGCGAAGTGTCAGAGTGGGCACCTGTGACCAGCGGGGTCCCACAGGGATCAGTCCTAGGACCAGTGCTGTTTCTGGTTTTTGTGAACGACATGACGGAAGGAATAAACTCCGAGGTGTCCCTGTTTGCAGATGACGTGAAGTTGATGAGAAGAGTTCAGTCGATCGAAGACCAGGCAGAACTACAAAGGGATCTGGATAGGCTGCAGACCTGGTCCAGCAACTGGCTCCTGGAGTTCAATCCCACCAAGTGCAAAGTCATGAGGATTGGGGAAGGGCAAAGAAGACCGCAGACGGAGTGCAGTCTAGGGGGCCAGAGACTACAAACATCACTCAAGGAAAAAGATCTTGGGGTGAGTATAACACCAGGCACATCTCCTGAAGCGCACATCAACCAAATAACTGCTGCAGCATATGGGCGCCTGGCAAACCTCAGAACAGCATTCCGACATCTTAATAAGGAGTCGTTCAGGACCCTGTACACCGTGTACGTTAGGCCCATATTGGAGTATGCGGCACCAGTTTGGAACCCACACATAGCCAAGCATGTAAAGAAACTAGAGAAAGTGCAAAGGTTTGCAACAAGACTGGTCCCAGAGTTAAGAGGTATGTCCTATGAGGAGAGGTTAAAGGAAATAACCTGACGACACTGGAGGACAGGAGAGATAGGGGACAGAGTTTTGAGAGCATTTGACAGGAGACAAAGACAGATTCCAGAGACTGGACACAGCAAACGGGGACACAGTTGGAAGCTGAAGACACAGATGAATCAAAGGGATATTAGGAAGTATTTCTTCAGCCACAGAGTAGTCAGGAAGTGGAATAGTTTGGGAAGCGATGTAGTGGAGGCAGGATCCATACATAGCTTTAAGCAGAGGTACGATAAAGCTCATGGTTCAGGGAGAGTGACCTAGTAGCGACCAGTGAAGAGGCGGGGCCAGGAGCTTGGACTCGACCCCTGCAACCTCAACTAGGTGAGTACACACACACACACACACACACACACACACACAGACACACACACAGACACACAGACACACAGACACACACACACACACACACACACACCCAGACACACACACACACACACACAGACACACACAGACACACACACACACACACAGACACACACACACACACAACACACACACAGACACACACACACAGACACACACACACACAACACACACACACACACACACACACACACAAGACAAGCCACGGGAGGTGGAAATTTTCAGTAACAGCAAAAAGAGGGTAAGTTTTGTCAGTGAGGTGAAGTAGTGCCACTAGCAGACCGCTTTTCTCACATACTGGCTTTTCTTGCATTGTCAAGATCATCTGTCTGCAACTATATATATATATATATATATATATATATATATATTAATATATATATATATATATATATATATATATATATAATATATATAAACACTGATCTCTGGCTGAAGGAGATCAGTGTTTGTGTATATTTCGCATGCTCTCGCGAATTCCTTGCATATATATATATATATATATATATATATATATATATATATATATATATATATATATATATATATATATATATATATATAATATATATACACACACACACACACACACACACAATGGGATGGGGGTCCACCTCTGGTGTAAACTGTGGGACCCACAGCCTCGGAGAAGTGGATAAAAAGGCTTCAAGGAAGAATATTTGGATTTCTTCCTGAAGCCGTTTGAATATTCCACTTTCCCTACCACCCAATCTTTTCATTCTTTTTTACCAATAGGTATATATTATTACATAATATGGTACAAAAGATTTAAGAGATACATTGTTGATATAAAAATTGCATATACAGTACATATGTATACATATTATTGTACCTACGGAACAAATGGTATTGATCAATAACAACACTGCACTAGCCGAAGAGTCGAACCCATGCTGTTTTGGCCTGCTTCATGGTGAGAGAAAACGCATGACGCTTTAGACCACACAATAAATAAATAAATAATAAATATATATATATATATATATATATATATATATATATATATATAATATATATATATATGTCGTGTTGAATAGGTAAAACTGGTCAGTTAGCAAAAACTCATTAACATTTTCTCTCATACGTTTAAAGATATATTTTTTCATTTATGTTAATATAAAATTTAATGATTTTGAAACAAAAGAACCTTAGAAAACTTACCTGACCTTATTACAACAAGCGCAATTGTATTTAGCCTAATCCTTCTAAATATATATTAGATAAGTTTACAATAATTTAAAAAAGAAACACAATGAAACACTTTTTTTTCGTTAGGTTCAGAATAATTTTTGCCAAAATCGCAAGTTTTTATATATATATATATATATATATATTTTATATATATATATATATATATATATATATATATATATAATATATATATATATATATATGGAGGTACCACCTCTAGAACTGTCCTGGGGACTCTCATCCTCAGAGAAAAGAATAAACTTGCTTCAGGGAAAACTCAAGGTTCTCCCTGAAGCTGTTTGAGAATTTTCTCCTACCACCCCCTATATTTAATGTATATTTTATTTAAAGACAAAATACGTTGACAAAACATTCACAAAGATACAATAGAAAGTAAAATAACATAGGTAACTCAGAGCTATATCTCGAATACTTCGTCCAGCTCCCCGGCAGTGGGCCGGGTGCCCTGAATGCTGCAGGCATTTCCTCTCTGGATCGCAACACTGAGTCTCTGAAAGAGGAAGCTGGTCGCCCTGTGGTACTTGGTTTTTATGATGACCTTTTCACCTATCTCTTTGAGGAACTTTAGAGCACACTTGCCCCATGTTCCAAGGGTCTCCGACCCTATTGGGATGAAGTTATAGCAAGGGGGAAGGTCTTCATGTTTTCGGATCTTCTGGGTCTCCCTGTGGCTGGCAGCTCCACCCCCTTCCACTACGGAGTATGGCAAGTAGGTGTCTGCCAGTGTGGCGGCACAGGTGTAGTCCCAGGAAATCTGCTTTCCATCCTTCCAAGGTAGCATAGTGGCTCCATCAGGACGCTTTTGACTTCCGTCAGACCTCTGCACTTGGGGTTCCCGTTGAGCTTGGCAACGGGCTGTGGCGAGGCTTCTCTTTATGATGTCACTGACCTCCTCATGCCTGGCATACTTCCCTTCTGCTGTGTGACACACGAGACCATGAAGTCCGAATTGATCAGCTGTAGCCCTGCCGCAAATACACCTATGTTAGGTGAGTATGGGGGCTGCTAGGCGAAGAGCAACACCAATCCGAATGGCCTGTGGGTCTAGTCGAGTGCCCAAGGAGGAATTGGGAACAGCTAACAGGAAATCTCCTGTATATATATATATATATATATATATATATATATATATATATATATATAATATATATATATATATATATATATATATATATATATATATATATATATATATTATGTCGTGCCGAATATGTAAAACTGGTCAATTAGCATGAACTCATTTAAAATTAAGTCCTTCCTAAAATTTTCTCTTTTACGTTTAAAGATATATTTTTTTCATTAATATTAATGTAAAAATTTATAGTTTTGCTCCAAAAGAATCTTAGAAAACTTACCTAACCTTATTATAACAAGAACAAATTATTTTAGCCTAATCCAACTAAATATATTTTAGATTTGTTTACAATAATTTTATACTAATCAAACACAGTGAAATATATTTTTTTCGTTAGGTTCAGAATGATTTTGGCGAAATTATTGCATACACAAATTTTCGCTTGTCCTATATATATATATATATATATATATATATATATATATATATATATATATATATATATTATATATATATATATATATATATATATATATATATATGCAATAAGATCACAGTAAACAGGTGATTTCAGAATATGCAAAAAAAAACACTCTGAAAGAATAGAGAAATTCCAAGCGCTTTCGTGACTACTCACATTATCAAGGAACTATGAAAGTAAAGCATCCAAGGAAGCTATATAAGGGGTCTGGCCAACACCTCACTATCAGATCCCACAACATATATATGTGTGTGTGTGTGTGTCGTGCCGAATAGGTAAAAGTTACGATTTTGGCTGAAATAGGAACGCTGCTCTTGCCGAATAAGTCAAGCGAAAATTTGTGTATGCAATAATTTCGCAAAATATCATTCTAAACCTAAAAAAATATATATTTCATTGTGTTTGTTCATTTTTAAATTATTGTAAAATTATCTGAAATATATTTAGCTGAATTAGGCTAAATAAAATTGCGCTTGTTATAATAAGGTTAGGAAAGTTTTCTAAGGTTCTTTTGGTAGAAAATTATTAATTTTTACATTAACACATATGAAAAAAAGTCTTTAAACATACAAGATAAAATTTTAGAAAGGATTTAATTTTAAATGAGTTTAAATATATATATATATATATATATATATATATATATATATATATATATATATATATATATATATATATATATATATATATAATAAGAAAAAAATTTGGAGTGAGTTAAACAAGTTAAGAAAACCGAGGGAACAAATGGATTTATCAATTAAAAACAGAGAAGGGGAGTTAGTAGATGGGAAGATAGAGGTTTTGGGTAGATGGCGAGAATATTTTGAGGAACTTTTAAATGTCGACGAAGAAAGGGAGGCGGTAATTTCATGCACTGGCCAAAGAGGTATATCATCTTTTAGGAGCAAAGAAGAGCAGGATGTAAGTGTGGGGGAGGTACGTGAGGCATTACGTAGAATGAAAGGGGGTAAAGCAGCTGGAACTGATGGGATCACGACAAAAATGTTAAAAGCAGGGGGGGGGGGACATAGTGTTGGAGTGGTTGGTATTTTTGTTTAATAAATGTATGAAAGAGGGGAAGGTACCTAGGGATTGGCGGAGAGCATGTATAGTCCCTTTATAGAAAGGGAAGGGGGACAAAAGAGATTGTAAAAATTATAGAGGAATAAGTTTACTGAGTATACCAGGAAAAGTGTACGGTAGGGTTATTATTGAAAGAATTAGAGGTAAGACAGAATGTAGAATTGCGGATGAGCAAGGAGGTTTCAGAGTGGGTAGGGGATGTGTAGATCAAGTGTTTACATTGAAGCATATATGTGAACAGTATTTAGATAAAGGTAGGGAAGTTTTTATTGCATTTATGGATTTAGAAAAGGCATATGATAGAGTGGTTAGAGGAGCAATGTGGCAGATGTTGCAAGTACATGTATACTGAATATGTGGTAAGTTACTAAATGCTGTAAAGAGTTTTTATGAGGATAGTGAGGCTCAGGTTAGGGTGTGTAGAAGAGAGGGAGACTACTTCCCGGTAAAAGTAGGTCTTAGACAGGGATGTGTAATGCCACCATGATTGTTTAATATATTTATAGATGGGGTTGTAAAAGAAGTAAATGCTAGGGTGTTCAGGAGAGGGGTGGGATTAAATTGTGGGGAATCAAATACAAAATGGGAAGTGACACAGTTACTTTTTGCTGATGATACTGTGCTTATGGTTGATTCTAAAGAAAAATTGCAAAGGTCAGTGGACGAATCTGGGAATGTGTGTAAAGGTAGAAAGTTGAAAGTGAACATAGAAAAGAGTAAGGTGATGAGATTATCAAATGATTTAGATAAAGAAAAATTGGATATCAAATTGGGGAGGAGTATGGAAGAAGTGAATGTTTTCAGATATTTGGGAGTTGATGTGTCGGCGGATGGATTTATGAAGGATGAGGTTAATCATAGAATTGATGAAGGAAAAAAGGTGAGTGGCGCATTGAGGTATATGTGGAGGCAAAAAATGTTGTCTATGGAAGCAAAGAAGGGAATGTATGAAAGTACAGTGGACCCTCGACCAGCGATGGCATCGATTAACGATAAATCTGACTAGCGATACATTTTATCGCAAAAAATTTGCCTCGATTAGCGCTAAAAAACTCAACCAACACTATTCCTTCCGTCTGAGATGCGTCCACTTCTGGCCAGTGTTTACAAGCCAGCCAGCCACCGCGGTCGCTTCCAAGCATACAATCGGAACATTTCATATTATCACAGCCTTTTTAGTGATTGCACCTGCAAAATAAGTCACCATGGGCCCCAAGAAAGCTTCTAGTGCCAACCCTACAGCAAAAAGGGTGAGAATTACTATGGATATGAAGAAAGAGATCATTGCTAAGTATGAAAGTGGAGTGCATGTCTCCGAGCTGGCCAGGCTGTACACAAAACCCCAATCAACCATCGCTACTATTGTGGCCAAGAAAACGGCAATCAAGGAAGCTGTTCTTGCCAAAGGTGCAACTATGTTTTCGAAACTGAGATCGCAAGTGATAGAAGATGTTGAGAGACTGTTATTGGTATGGATAAACGAAAAACAGATAGCAGGAGATAGCATCTCTCAAGCGATCATACGTGAAAAGGCTAGGAAGTTGCATGACGATTTAATTAGAAAAATGCCAGCAACTAGTGGTGATGTGAGTGAATTTAAGGCCAGCAGAGGTTGGTTTGAGAGATTTAAGAATCGTAGTGGCATACATAGTGTGATAAGGCATGGTGAGGCTGCCAGTTTGGACCAAAAAGCAGCTGAAAAATATGTGCAGGAATTCAAGGAGTACATAGACAGTGAAGGACTGAAACCTGAACAAGTGTTTAATGGTGACACTGACAATGTTGTGAAACACGTTAGGAACGTCATAAAGGAACGGGAGGTACAGGCCTCTATGGGCAGATATGTTGTGCGACAGAGGTCCAGTGACTCTCAAGCTGGTCCTAGTGGCATTAAAAGAAGGGAAGTAACCCCGAAAAAGGACTTGCCACCTCAAGTCCTAATGGAAGGGGATTCCCCTTCTAAACACTAAGACCATCAACACACTCCCCTCTTCCCATCCCATCAATCATCACCAGATCTTCAATAAAGGTAAGTGTCATGTAACTGTGCATGTCTTCTTCAGTTTGCGTGTATTAAAATTAATATTTCATGTGATAAAAATTTTTTTTAATACTTTTGGGTGTCTTGCACGGATTAATTTGATTTCCATTATTTCTTATGGGGAAAATTAACTTGACTAACGATTATTTTGACTAACGATGAGCTCTCAGGAACGGATTAATAGCGTTAGTCGAGGGTCCACTGTATAGTGGTACCAACACTCTTATATGGGTGTGAAGCTTGGGTTGTAAATGCTGCAGCGAGGAGACGGTTGGAGGCAGTGGAGATGTCCTGTCTAAGAGCAATGTGTGGTGTAAATATTATGCAGAAAATTCGGAGTGTGGAAATTAGAAGGTGTGGAGTTAATAAAAGTATTAGTCAGAGGGCTGAAGAGGAGTTGTTGAGGTGGTTTGGTCATTTAGAGAGAATGGATCAAAGTAGAATGACATGGAGAGAGTATAAATCTGTAGGCTGAGGAAGGCGGGGTAGGGGTCGTCCTCGAAAAGGTTGGAGGTAGGGAGTAAAGGTGGTGTTGTGGACGAGGGGCTTGGACTTCCAGCAAGCGTGCGTGAGCGTGTTAGATAGGAGTAAATGGAGACAAATGGTATTTGGGACCTGACGATTTGTTGGGGTGTGAGCGGGGTAATATTTAGTGAAGGGATTCAGGGAAACCGGTTATTTTATATAACCGGACTTGAGTCCTGGAAATGGGAAGTACAATGCCTGTACTCTAAATGAGGGGTTTGAGATATTGGCAGTTTGGAGAGAAATATTGTGTATTTTTATACGTAAATACATCTAAACTGTTGTATTCTGAGCACCTCTGCAAAAACAGTGATAATGTGTGAGTGAGGTGAAAGTGTTGATGTTTGAAAGTATTTGCTTTTGGGGATTTTCTTTCTCTTTGGGTCACCCTGCCTCGGTGGGAGACGGCCGACTTGTTGAAAAAAAAATTATATATATATATATATATATAATATATATATATATATATATAAATATATATATATATATATATATATATATATATATTGAAGTGTAGCAGATTTATTTGTAAATTACCATTGTAAATATAAATTACTCTGGAACAAATGATTAAAAAATAGTTTAACTGTGCACTAAACAATTTTCAAATTTAATATTCACATATATGTTTAATGTAGGGAAGTGTGGGGTCAGAGTGTGGGGGTCAGAGAGTGGGGGTCAGAGTGTGGGGTCAGAGAGTGGGGGGGTCAGAGTGTGGGGGTCAGAGTGTGGGGGTCAGAGTGTGGGGTCAGAGTGTGGGGGTCAGACAGAAAGTGGGGGTCAGAGTGTGGGGGTCAGAGTGTGGAGGTCAGAGTGTGGGGTCAGAGTGTGGGGGTCAGAGTGTGGGGCGTCAGAGTGTCGGGGTCAGAGTGTGGGGCGTCAGTGTGGGGGTCAGGGTGTGGGGGTCAGAGTGTGGGGGTCAGAGTGTGGGGCGTCAGTGTGGGGGTCAGGGTGTGGGGTCAGAGTGTGGGGGTCAGAATGTGGGGTCAGAGTGTGGGGCGTCAGAGTGTGGGGGTCAGAGTTGTGGGGCGTCAGAGTGTGGGGGTCAGAGTGTGGGGCGTCAGTGTGGGGGTCAGAGTGTGGGGGTCAGAGTGTGGGCGTCAGAGTGTGGGGCGTCAGAGTGTGGGGGTCAGAGTGTGGGGGTCAGAGTGTGGGGCGTCAGAGTGTGGGGCGTCAGATGTGGGGGTTCAGAGTGTGGGCGTCAGAGTGTGGGGCGTCAGAGTGTGGGGCGTCAGTGTGGGGCTCAGAGTGTGGGGGTCAGAGAGTGGGGGTCAGAGCGTGGGGGTCAGTGCGTGGGGGTCAGTGCGTGGGGGTCAGTGTGTGGGGGTCAGTGAGTGGTGGGTCAGAGTGTGGGGGTAAGAGTGTGTGGGTCACTGTCGGGGGTTAGAGTGTGGGGGGTCAGAGTGTGGGAGGTCAGAGTGTGGGAGGTCAGAGTGTGGGGGTCAGTGTGTGGATCAGAGTGTTTGGGGTCAAAGTGCGAGAGGTCAGAGTGTGGGGGTCAGAGTGTGTGGGTCAGTGAGTGGTGGGTCAGAGTGTGTGGGTAAGAGTGTGTGGGTCAGTGTCGGGGTTAGAGTGTGGGGGTCAGAGTGTGACGGTCAGAGTGTGGGGGGTCAGAGTGTGACGGTCAGAGTGTGGGAGGTCAGAGTGTGGGGGTCATGTGTGGATCAGAGTGTGGGGGTCAAAGTGGAGAGGTCAGAGTGTGGGGGTCAGAGTGTGGGCATCAGTGTGAGTCATAGTGTGGGGAGTCAGGGTGGGGGGTCAGAGTGTGGGGGTCAGAGTGTGTGGGTCAGTGTGGGAGGTCAGAGTGTGGGGTCAGAGTGTGAGGGGTCAGAATGTGAGGGTCAGAGTGTGAGGGTCAGAATGTGAGGGTCAGAATGTGAGGGTCAGAATGTGAGGGTCAGAGTGTGAGGGGTCAGAGTGTGAGAGGCAGAGTGTGGGCGTCAGTGTGAGAGGTCAGAGTGTGTCAGAGTTTGGAGATCAGAGTGTGAGGGTCAGTGGGGGTCAGAGTGTGAGGGTCAGTGTGGGTCAGAGTGTGGGGGTCAGAGTGTGAGGGACAGAGTGTGAGGATCAGTGTGGGGGGTCAGAGCGTGGTGGTCAGAGTGTGGGTGGTCAGAGTGTGAGGGTCAGTGTGGGTCAGAGTGAGGGGGGTCAGAATGTGGGGGTTAGTTTGAGGGGGTCAGATTGTGGGGGTCAGAGTGTAAGGGGGTCAGAGTGTAAGGGGGTCAGAGTGTAAGGGGGTCAGAGTGTAAGGGGGTCAGATTGTGGGGTCAGAGTGTGGGGGCCACTTCGGGGGTCAAAGTGTGGGGGTCCCAGTGAGAGGAGACAGCATAGGGAGAAACAGGCTTGTGGATCAATACAGTGAAATAAAGGTCTGACTGAGACGCTGGAGGCAAGACTGAACGGTGGAGGGAGAAGATGGAGGAGGATAGAGGGAGTAGATTGAGGGAGGATGATGGAGGAAATGAGGGAGGAGGGACTACTCTAGATGGAGCGAGGATGAACTACTCCAGATGGGAAGAGGAGGGACTACTCTAGATGGAGGGAGAACTACTCCAGATGGAAGGAGGAGGGACTACTCTAGATGGAGGGAGGAGGGACTACTCTAGATGGAGGGAGGAGGGACTACTCTAGATGGAGGGAGGAGGGACTACTCTAGATGGAGGGAGGAGGGACTACTCTAGATGGAGGGAGAACTACTCCAGATGGGAAGAGGAGGGACTACTCTAGATGGAGGGAGGAGGGACTACTCTAGATGGAGGGAGGAGGGACTACTCTAGATGGGGAGGAGGGACTACTCTAGATGGAAGGAGGAGGGACTACTCTAGATGGAGGGAGGAGGGACTACTCTAGATGGAGGGAGGAGGGACTACTCTAGATGGAGGGAGGAGGGACTACTCTAGATGGAGGGAGGAGGGACTACTCTAGATGGAGGGAGGAGGGACTACTCTAGATGGAAGGAGGAGGGACTACTCTAGATGGGAGGAGGGACTACTCTAGATGGAGGGAGGAGGGACTACTCTAGATGGAGGGAGGAGGGACTACTCTAGATGGAAGGAGGAGGGACTACTCTAGATGGAGGGAGGAGGGACTACTCTAGATGGAGAGAGGAGGGACTACTCTAGATGGAGGGAGGAGGGACTACTCTAGATGGAGGGAGGAGGGACTACTCTAGATGGAGGGAGGAGGGACTACTCTAGATGGAGGGAGGAGGGACTACTCTAGATGGAAGGAGGAGGGACTACTCTAGATGGAGGGAGGAGGGACTACTCTAGATGGAGGGAGGAGGGCTACTCTAGATGGAGGGAGGTGGGACTACTCTAGATGGAAGGAGGAGGGACTACTCTAGATGGAGGGAGGAGGGACTACTCTAGATGGAGGGAGGAGGGACTACTCTAGATGGAGGGAGGAGGGACTACTCTAGATGGAGGGAGAACTACTCCAGATGGAAGGAGGAGGGACTACTCTAGATGGAGGGAGGAGGGACTACTCTAGATGGAGGGAGGAGGGACTACTCTAGATGGAGGGAGTAGAACACAAAGATCACGACAATGTTGCCACTGCTACTACAAACACAACAATAGTCTGGATAATTAAAACTTTCAAGACAAGAGATGCTGAGCCAGTGATGATACTCTTCGAGTCATTCGTTCTCTCCAGGCTGGAATACTGCTGTATACTGAACATCTTGGAACACTTGAAGTTCCTTCAACTGTATTCCTTGGAAATTAGGCGAGAAAGACATATCAAAATTTATAACTGGAAAATCCTGAAGGGACTGGCCCTAAACCTGCACACCGGAACCACTCCGGTACAAAGTATCCCCACTAAACAGCAGGGTCGTGACGGAAACACTAAGAGAGTACTCGATGAATGTCAGAGGCCCCCGACTCTTCATCCTCAGTGCATACGGGGAATTACCAAAATACTTCTGGTGATCTTAAAGAGGAAGCTTGACAAGGTCCTCAAATCAGTGCTAGGCCAGCCAGACTGAGAGTAGTACGCTGGACTGCGTGCAGCCAGCAGTAACAGCCTAGTTTAATCATGCCTTGATCCACCAGGAGGTCCGGTCTGGGCCGTTGATCCCTGGTAGCCTTCAGGTATCTTCAGGGAGGAGGAAAGAGATAATGGAAGGGAAGAGTAGATGATGGTGGGAGACAACAAGCACAGAGATGATGGTAGGAGACAACAAGCACTGAGAGATAATGGTAGGAGACAAGCACTGAGAGATAATGGTAGGAGACAAGCACTGAGAGATAATGGTAGGAGACAAGCACTGAGAGATGATGGTGGGAGACAACAAGCACTGAGAGATGATGGGAAACAAGCACTGAGAGATGATGGGAAACAAGCACTGAGAGATGATGGTGGGAGACAACAAGCACTGAGAGATGATGGTGGGAGACAACAAGCACTGAGAGATGATGGGAAACAAGCACTGAGAGATGATGGTAGGAGACAACAAGCACTGAGAGATGATGGGAAACAAGCACTGAGAGATGATGGTAGGAGACAACAAGCACTGAGAGATAATGGTAGGAGACAAGCACTGAGAGATAATGGTAGGAGACAAGCACTGAGAGATGATGGTGGGAGACAACAAGCACTGAGAGATGATGGGAAACAAGCACTGAGAGATGATGGTGGGAGACAACAAGCACTGAGAGACGATGGTGGGAGACAACAAGCACTGAGAGACGATGGTGGGAGACAACAAGCACTGAGAGACGATGGTGGGAGACAACAGGCACTGAGGGATGATGGTAGGAGACAACAAGCACTAAGAGATGATGATGGGAGACAACAAGCACTGAGAGACGATGGTGGGAGACAATAAGCACTGAGAGATGATGGTGGGAGACAACAAGCACTGAGAGATGATGGTGGGAGACAATAAGCACTGAGAGATGATGGTGGGAGACAACAAGCACTGAGAGATGATGGTGGGAGACAATAAGCACTGAGAGATGATGGTGGGAGACAACAAGCACTGAGAGATGATGGAGACAACAAGCACTGAGGGATGATGGTAGGAGACAACAAACACTGAGAGATGATGGAGACAACAAGCACTGAGGGATGATGGTAGGAGACAACAAACACTGAGAGATGACGGTAGGAGACAAGCACTGAGAGATGATGGTAGGAGACAACAAGCACTGAGAGATGATGGTAGGAGACAACAAGTACTGAGAGATGATGGTAGGAGACAACACGCACTGAGAGATGATGGTAGGAGACAACAAGCACTGAGAGATGATGGTAGGAGACAACAAGCACTGAGAAATGATGGTGGGAGACAAGCACTGAGAGATACCAGAGAAACAGAGATGGTGAGAGACACCAAACACTGAGAGATGATGAGAGACGAGCACTGAGAAATGGTGAGAGATAAGCACTGAGAGATGACGGGATGCAAGCATTGAGAGATAATGAACAAGCACTGAGAGATGGGAGACAAGCACTGAGAGATGATGGTGAGAGACAACAACCCCTGAGAGATGGTGGGAGACAAGAACTGAGAGATGAAGATGATACACCAAGCACTGAGAGATGATGGGAACAAGCACTGAGAGACGATGGTGAGAGACAACAAGCACTGAAAGGTGATGATGGGAGACAAGCACTAAGAGATGATGGTGAGAGACAAGTCCTAAGAAATGATGGTGGGAGACAAGCACTGAGAGATGGTGTCATGTGGGGGTTCGATAACGTGGATTTGTAATAACACGTTGGATGTTCTAGTATAATTATAAGGGAATATATGGGAAGCACCAGGCCCGCCCTGCCTCTCTGCTCTCTATCTTAAGACTGACTCACGAATTGGGTCGTAGGGGTGAGCGGCGTTCAAAACATGCTAAGTTGAGCAGCAACATGAATAACAGTCAGTGATTCATGCAGACGGTTGGTAGTGAGTCATACTACTGGTAACTGGTTACTGGTACTACTGGGAACTGATACTACTGAGAATGGTGGGAGACAATAAGCACTGAGAGATAATGGTGAGAGACAACATGCAGAGATGGTGGGAAACAACAAGAACTGTGAGATGATGGTGAGAGACAACATGCACCAAGAGATGCAGAAACAAGCACTGAGAGATGGGAGACAAGCAATGAGAGAAGATAGTGAGAGAAAATAAGAGCTGAGAGATGATGGTGGGAGACAACATGCGTTGAGAGATGGTGAGAGAACATGCACTGAGAGATGATGGTGAGAGACATGTATTGAGAGATGATTCTGAGAGACAACATGTACTGAGAGATGGAGAGAGACATGCACCTAAAGATGGTGAGAGACAACTACTGGGAGATAATTGTGAAAGACAGGCACTGAGAGATGATCGTGAGAGACTACAAGCCCTGAGAGATGATGGTGAAAGACTACAAGCTCTGAGAAATGATCGTGAGAGACAAGCCCTGAGAGATGATTGTGAGAGACTGCAAGCCCTGAGATATTATTGTGAGAGACTACAAGCCCTAAGAGACAATTGTGAGAGACTACAAGTCCTGAGAGATGATTGTGAGAGGCTACAAGCCCTGAGAAATGATTGCGAGAGACAAACCCTGAGAGATAATTGTGAGAGACTACAAGCCCTAAGAGATGATTGTGAGAGACTACAAGCCCTGAGAGATGATTGTGAGACTACAAGCCCTAAGAGATGATTGTGAGAGACTACAAGCCCTAAGAGATGATTGTGAGAGGCTACAAGCCCTGAGAAATGATTGCGAGAGACAAACCCTGAGAGATAATTGTGAGAGACTACAAGCCCTAAGAGATGATTGTGAGAGACTACAAGCCCTCAGAAATGATTGTGAGAGACAAGCCCGGAGAGATGATTGTGAGACTAAAAGCCCTGAGAGATGATTGTGAGAGACTACAAGCCCTGAGAGATGATTGTGAGAGACAAGTTCTGAGAAATGACTGTGAGAGACAAAAAGCCCTGAGAGATGATAGTGAGAGACTACAAGCCCTGAGAAATAATTGTGAGAGACTACAAGCCCTGAGAGATGATGAGAGACTACAAGCCCTGAGAAATGACTGTGAGAGACTACAAGCCCAGAGAAATGACTGTGAGAGACAACAAGCCCTGAGAGATGATTGTGAGAGACTACAAGCCCTGAGAAATGATTGTGAGAGACTAGAAGCCCTGAGTGATGATTGTGAGAGACTACAAGCCCTGAGTGATGAATGTGAGAGACTACAAGCCCTAAGAAATGACTGTGAGAGACTACAAGCCCTGGGAAATGACTGTGAGAGACAACAAGCCCTGAGAGATGACTGTGAGAGAGTATAAGCCCTGAGAAATGACTGTGAGAGACAAGCCCCTGAGAGATGATTGTGAGAGACTACAAGCCCTGAGAGATGATTGTGAGAGACAAGCCCTGAGAAATGGTTGTGAAAGACTACAAGCCCAGCGAGATGACTGTGAGAGACTACAACCCCTGAGAAATGACTGAGACAACAAACCCTGAGAGATGATTGTGAGAGACTACAAGCCCTGCGAGATGACTGTGAGAGACTACAACCCCTGAGAAATGACTGAGAGACAACAAACCCTGAGAGATGATTGTGAGAGACTACAAGCCCTGCGAGATGACTGTGAGAGACTACAAGCCCTGAGAAATGACTGAGAGACAACAAACCCTGAGAGATGATTGTGAGAGACAAGCCCTGAGAGATGATTGTGAGAGACAAACCCTGAGAGATGATTGTGAGAGATGGAAAAACAATGAGACAGAGGTAAGACACTGAAGGGAGGAAAAGAGGGATAAATAAGAAAGAGGAAGGATGTAATAAGAGGCAGAATGTAAATTAACGAAGAGAACAAAAAGAGGTAGAAAGATAAAGAATTACATGAGAAATAACTGATAAAGTAATCCTTCACATTAATAATCACAGCTAAAGTGATTAAGTTAAAAACTTAAGTAATAACTAACAAATAGTACAACTCCCTTTAAGTTACCTTAGATTAAGTTATTTTAAGTTATGTTAGGCTAAGTTTATATAATGTAAGTTAGGCATCTTTAAGCTAAGTCAGATTAAATGATCCTAAAACAGCTTCAACTTAACTCCTAATTAAAACAACTTACCATACGTCTGGCAACACAGCAAAAAAAAATATATTATATATATATATATATATATATATTTTATATATATATATATATATATATATATAAAATATATTATATATATAATATATATATATGTATGTATATATATATATATATATATATATATATATATATATATATATAATATATATATATATATATCGTGCCGAATAGGCAGAACTTGCGATCTTGGCTTAAATAGCAACGGTCATCTTGCCATATAGGACAAGTGAAAATTTGTGTATGCAATAATTTCGCCAAAATCATTCTGAACCTAACGAAAAAAATATATTTCACTGTGTTTGTGGAGAAATTTTCTCCAGGAGGGGGGTATCAGCCCCCTTCAGCCCTTCAGCCCCTTTCAGCTCTGAGGGGCCCAGCCCTCTCAGGAGGGGCAAGCGTCTTGTTTACTGCTACAGTGAGTAATTGATCACAGATGCCGTACGAGTATGCGACGTGGTCAAGCGACCATTGCTCCTTGCAGTCCAGTGTTGCAAAGTGTATTTTAATAAGAGACAGTACATCTCTTACTTTAGCAGGACAATTAAGGAAAATCCTGCTCCCACTTTATTACCATAGTAAAGATAGTGGACATTGTTGTCTATGCTTAAGACAGCATGAAACAAACATTTTGCTTTGCTTCATCGAGGAAGCGGCAAGGAAGCAAAAGTACTAGGTCAGCATTTTTTTTGTGCAAGGGGCAGTGGCGGCATGGGGCGCTGTGGCGTCTTGAGATTACTTTTGACTCTACTGAGAGTGACACTGATGCCAGGATAACCAACAAAGAATGATCTGTGCGTTAGTGTGAACAAAGTGTCTCATAAAACACAATAAACACTTAAGAGAAGTGTGATCAGCTTCTTTAGTGATAAGATTGTGAACAATAAAGACAAATCTTGTGGAACATAGTGTACCAGTGTGCGTATTCCTAGACTATGGAAGACGTGGACATCCAAGGACACTTCAGCTTCTATCAAGTCACCGATATCTGTCGAAGGTGTGAAGAACACCATAGCTCACGCTACAAGAGCAAGGTAGGTTACGAATTTCTTGTAGTACGGGGGACTGCGCAGTTCTTGAGTCGCAAGGAGTTTGTAATCAACCTATAGTTGGCAGTGAGGGGCGGACTTTTGAGTCCAAACAAGTATGTAATTTGTCAGCCATCAGTGAATGAAATATGCTGACATAACACCCCCTAGGGGTGTTAGGTAAGACACATATGCAACAGTTAGGTATCTTTATTTTGAAACGTTTCGCCTACACAGTAGGCTTCTTCAGTCGAGTACAGAACTGAAGAAGCCTACTGTGTAGGCGAAACGTTTCAAAATAAAGATACCTAACTGTTGCATATGTGTCTTACCTAACAACCTGTCGGTATTTTATACCATTTTAATGTTCAACCCCCTAGGGGTAATTTATAATCTTACAAATTATAACTCTTTACAGCCCGTTGAGAGATGACTTCGACAGCTTCTCAAGACCTCGTCTTGCCGAATAAGTAAAACTTGCGATTTTGGCTTAAACAGCAACGCACTTCCTGCCGAATACGACAAAGGAATATTTGTGTATGCAGTAATTTCGCAAAAATCATTCTGAATCAAGCGAAAATAATATTTCATTGTGTTTGTTTATTAAATTATTGTAAACTTATATAAAATATAGTTAATTTTATTAGGCTAAATTAATAAGGTTAGGTAAGTTTACTAAGGTTCTCTTGGTACAAAATCATTAATTTTTTTCTATTAACAAAAATGAGAAAAAATATGTATTTAAATGTATTAGAGAAAATTATATATATATATATATATATATAATATATATATATATATATATATATATATATATATATATATATATATATATATATATATATATAATATGCAATAAGATCACAGTAAACAGGTGATTTCAGAATATGCAAAACAACCACTCTGAAAGAATAGAGAAATTCCAAGCGCTTTCGTGACTACTCACATTATCAAGGAACTATGAAAGTAAAGCATCCAAGGAAGCTATATAAGGGGTCTGGCCAGCACCTCACTATCAGATCCCACAACGGTTAAACACCTGATGCGCGCCGGCCCAACTGGACAGGTCCTTTGCACAACTCACCAACAAACTATTCTACACAAGAAAATTTAAAAATTATTATTTGTCCAGTGTATTATTAAATTCTTCCCAAATTCTATTAATTATAAATGGATCTAATATTTCCTTTGGTTTATATAAATTAGATCCATTTATAATTAATAGAATTTGGGAAGAATTTAATAATACACTGGACAAATAATAATTTTTAAATTTTCTTGGGTAGAATAGTTTGTTGGTGAGTTGTGCAAAGGACCTGTCCAGTTGGGTCGGTGCGCGTCAGGTGTTTAACCGTTGTGGGATCTGATAGTGAGGTGCTGGCCAGACCCCTTATATAGCTTCCTTGGATGCTTTACTTTCATAATTCCTTGATAATGTGAGTAGTCACGAAAGCGCTTGGAATTTCTCTATTATTTCAGAGTGGTTGTTTTGCATATATATATATTATATATATTATATATATATATATATATATATATATATATATATATATATATATATATATATGCAATAAGATCACAGTAAACAGGTGATTTCAAAATATGCAAAACAACCACTCTGAAAGAATAGAGAAATTCCAAGCGCTTTCGTGACTACTCACATTATCAAGGAACTATGAAAGTGAAGCATCCAAGGAAGCTATATAAGGGGTCCGGCCAGCACCTCACTATCAGATCCCACAACGGTTAAACACCTGACACGCGGCGAGCCAACTTGGATAGGTCCTTTGCACAACTCACCCCAAGCTATTCTACCCAAGAAAATTTAAAAAATTATTTGTCCAGTGTATTATTAAATCTTCCCAAATTCTTTTAAAATTAAAAATTGGATCTAATTTATTTTAAACCAAAGGAAATATTCATATTATTGTCAAAACTGCTTTTTATGAACAAGATTCAATTATATTCCTGTGGGACCATGGACTTGCTTGATACTACTTTCTCAACTTTTTGAAAATCAATTGGATGGTTTTAAAATCTCTTACATGAATAAATAGAGCATTGGAATTTTGTCCAGTTCTAATGCTATATTTATGTTGTTTTAATCTTAGTTCGAGTTTTTTTTTACAGTTTGACCGTAAAAAAATTTTTATCGCAAATTTTACAAGGAATCTTATAGACACACCCAAATCAGCATTTTGGGGGGAATTCTTTATCAAAAGTTTTTTTTACTGTATCAAGATTTTGAATACAACTTTAATATTAAAAGTCTTTAAGAAGAAAAGGCATATCAACCAAGTTTTCATGGTAAGGGAGAACCAACATATTTTTATTTAAAATAAGGCTGGTTGCCCCTTTTTGGATTATAAAAAGTGTTTCTAGAAACTTTAAAAGATTTATCAATTACATTTTTGGGTATTTTAGATCATTCCCTATTTCATAAATTTTGGATATTTCCTCATCTATGAACTCAGGACACAAATTCGTAAAGCTATCAAAAACATTTATGAGAAAACAGACAGTTTGACTCTATCTTGATGCGAGGAATAATAGTGGACATAGGAACGTTATTTGTAGGTTTTTTTGTAAATTTTTAAATTTGAATTCATTAATACCCCTTTAAAAATTAAAACTCTAGAAAAGGCAATGGTTATTTTCTTCAAACTCAACAGTAAAGTTTATAGAATGGGCCCAAGCTATTTAATTTTCCAAGAAAATGGTGTATTTTCTACATTTTTGGGCATAAGACACAAAATATCATAACATATCTGAAACATTTAGCTCTATTAGGGAGGATTGGTGTTAACCAACCTTGTTTCAAAAATTCCATGTATAGGGTTACTAAGAACAGGTGAAAGAGGATTTCCCATTGCCATACCAAACTTTGAGTGTAAAACTTATCATTAAATACAAATTTTGCATCAACAATGGCAAAGTTTAATAAGTTTAATGATTTGTAGGAAATGGCAATGGTAAATCATAGTTAACGAGTTCTTCAGATAAGAAACTTAATAAATCATCAACAGGAACTTTCGTTTAAAAAAAGGAAGTAACATCAAAACTAACCAAAGGAACTTAGAAAACTTCCCTAACCTTATTATAAAAAAAAAACAATTTATTTTAGCCTAACCCAACAAATTTTATTTTAGATTTGTTTACAATAATTTAATACTAAACAACACAGTGAAATATATTTTTTTTATTAGGTTCAGAATAATTTTGGCGTAAAATTTTTGCATGCACAAATTTTCACTTGTCCTATTTGGCAAGATGAGCGTTGCTATTTAAGCCAGGATCGCAAGTTCTGCCTATTCGGCACGACATATATATATATATATATATATATATATATATATATATATATATATATATATATATATATATATATATATATATATATATATATATATGTCGTGCCGAATATGTAAAACTGGTCAATTAGCAAGAACTCATTTAAATTAAGTCCTTTCTAAAATTTTCTCTTATACGTTTAAAGATATATTTTCTTCATTAATGTTAATGTAAAAATTTATAATTTTGCACCAAAAGAATCTTAGAAAACTTACCTAACCTTATTATAACAAGAACAATTTATTTTAACCTAACCTAACTAAATATGTTTTAATTTGTTTACAATAATTTAATACTAAACAAACATTATATATATATATATATATATATATATATATATATATTATATATATATATATATATATATATCGTGCCGAATAGGCAGAAATTGCGATCTTGGCTTAAATAGCAACGCTCATCTTGCCATATAGGACAAGTGAAAATTTGTGTATGCAATAATTTCGCCAAAATCATTTTGAACCTAACGAAAAAAATATATTTCATTGTCTGTGAACCATTAACTAATATTTTTAATTTATCTCTTCAAACAGGTGTAGTGTCTGATATGTGGAAGATGGCTAATGTAATTCCTATTTTTAAAACAGGGGACAAGTCGTTACCGTCAAATTACCGCCCAATAAGCCTGACCTCAATTGTAGGCAAATTACTAGAGTCAATTATAGCTCAGATTATAAGAAGCCATCTCGATAAGCATAGCTTGATTAATGATACTCAGCATGGATTCACAAGAGGCCGGTCTTGTCTAACTAATTTATTAACTTTCTTCAGTAAAGCTTTTGAGGCTGTTGACCACGATAAAGAATTTGATATTATTTACTTAGATTTTAGTAAGGCATTTGATAGAGTTCCGCACCAAAGACTGTTGAAGAAAGTAGCAGCTCATGGCATTGGGGGAAGAGTGCTCTCGTGGATCGAATCATGGCTCACAGACAGGAAGCAGAGTGTGTCCATAAATGGGGTTAAATCTGAGTGGGGATCAGTAAACAAGTGGCGTTCCACAGGGATCAGTCTTGGGCCCGTTGTTGTTTATAATATATATCAATGATCTTGATGAAGGAATTACTAGTGATATGAGCAAATTCGCCGATGACACGAAGATAGGTAGGATAATTGATTCAAACGTAGATGTTAGGGAACTTCAGGAGGATTTAGACAAACTCTACTCTTGGTCAGAAAAGTGGCAGATGCAGTTCAATGTAGATAAATGCAAGGTTCTGAAGCTCGGGAGTGTCCATAACCTAGCACATATAAGTTAAATAATATAGAACTTAGCCATACAGATTGCGAAAAGGACTTGGGGTTATGGTAAGCAGCAACCTTAAACCAAGACAGCAATGCCTAAGCGTACGTAATAAGGCAAATAGATTACTGGGATTTATATCAAGAAGTGTGTAAGCAACATTAGTCCAGAGGTCATACTGCAGCTTTATACATCATTAGTAAGGCCTCACCTAGATTATGCAGCTCAATTCTGGTCTCCATATTACAGAATGGACATAAATTCGTTAGAAAACATTCAGCGTAGGATGACTAAATTAATACATAGCATTAGAAATCTTCCTTATGAAGAAAGATTGAAGACTCTTAAGTTACATTCACTTGTTAGACGAAGAATGAGGGGAGACCTGATTGAAGTGTATAAGTGGAAGATAGGTATTAATAAAGGGGATATTAACAAGGTCTTGAGAATATCTCTCCAAGAGAGAACCCGCAGTAATGGATTTAAATTAGATAAGTTTAGATTTAGAAAGGTCATAGGAAAGTATTGGTTTGGAAATAGGGTAGTTGATGAGTGGAACAGTCTACCTAGTTGGGTTATTGAGGCTAGGACTTTGGGTAGTTTCAAATTTAGGCTGGATAAGTACATGAGTGGGAGGGGTTGGATTTGAGTGGGACTTGCACATCGGAGCTTGTTTCTTGGGTGGCATTGAAAGTTGGGTTGGTCAAATGTTTGTTAGTGGGATGAATTGTAAAGGACCTGTCTAGTATGGGCCAACAGGCCTGCTGCAGTGTTCCTCCTTTCTTATGTCTTATCTTATGTTTATTTAGTATTAAATTATTGTAAACAAATCTAAAATATATTTAGTTGGGTTAGGCTAAAATAAATTGCTCTTGTTATAATAAGGTTAGGTAAATTTTCGAAGATTCTTTTGGTGCAAAATTAAAAATTTTTATATTAACATTAATGAAAAAATATATCTTTAAACGTATAAGAGAAAATTTCAGAAAGGACTTAATTTTAAATGAGTTCTTGCTAATTGACCAGTTTTACATATTCGGCACGACATATATATATATATATATATATTAAAATATATATATATATATATATATATATATATATATATATATATATATATATATGAGAGAGAGGAGAGAGAGAGAGAGAGAGAGAGAGAGAGAGGAAGAGAGAGAATTCATGCGTGTTTATCATATGCATTAGATGTTACCTTGGAGCTTATGATGAGCGCTCTGTGGACACTACTGGTGATTCATGCTTGTCCTCAATCTTTCCACCATCCTGGTGCACAGGTGGTGATGACCTCACCACTCCTGCTACTCTCACCAAGACATAATATACCCACCAGACAAATTCAGCTTCCAGATAAAGGCTTCAGTACTCACAGAAATAGTGCTCATAGGATCACTGCAGTTGGTGGCATAATTTACCAAATGCTGAGAACAATTTAAAGGTACGTTTTATGTAGTACGGATGTACAGTACGCCATGGAATGTGCACTGATACTGAAGAAGAAAGAGCCTGTATTTTTCGACCTGTAACTGAGGTCTTCTCCAGAGCTCAGAGGACGTATCACACACCCCTCACTTCATATCTAAATTCATTATGTCTTCAAGAGGATTTATGTGATTTACTGAATAGTGATCAATACACTACCGCCATTACTTTCTCGTGAAGATATACCAAGTATTGTATCTGCTTTCCGGAACGAATCTTTTTTTTATTTTATTATCACACCGGCCGATTCCCACCAAGGCAGGGTGGCCCGAAAAAGAAAAACTTTCACCATCATTCACTCCATCACTGTCTTGCCAGAAGGGTGCTTTACACTACAGTTTTTAAACTGCAACATTAACACCCCTCCTTCAGAGTGCAGGCACTGTACTTCCCATCTCCAGGACTCAAGTCCGGCCTGCCGGTTTCCCTGAATCCCTTCATAAATGTTACTTTGCTCACACTCCAACAGCACGTCAAGTATTAAAAACCATTTGTCTCCATTCACTCCTATCAAACACGCTCACGCATGCCTGCTGGAAGTCCAAGCCCCTCGCACACAAAACCTCCTTTACCCCCTCCCTCCAACCCTTCCTAGGCCGACCCCTACCCCGCCTTCCTTCCACTACAGACTGATACACTCTTGAAGTCATTCTGTTTCGCTCCATTCTCTCTACATGTCCGAACCACCTCAACAACCCTTCCTCAAGCCCTCTGGACAACAGTTTTGGTAATCCCGCACCTCCTCCTAACTTCCAAACTACGAATTCTCTGCATTATATTCACACCACACATTGCCCTCAGACATGACATCTCCACTGCCTCCAGCCTTCTCCTCGCTGCAACATTCATCACCCACGCTTCACACCCATATAAGAGCGTTGGTAAAACTATACTCTCATACATTCCCCTCTTTGCCTCCAAGGACAAAGTTCTTTGTCTCCACAGACTCCTAAGTGCACACTCACCTCTTTTTCCCTCATCAATTCTATGATTCACCTCATCTTTCATAGACCCATCCGCTGACACGTCCACTCCCAAATATCTGAATACGTTTCACCTCCTCCATACTCTCTCCCTCCAATCTGATATTCAATCTTTCATCACCTAATCTTTTTGTTATCCTCATAACCTTACTCTTTCCTGTATTCACCTTTAATTTTCTTCTTTTGCACACCCTACCAAATTCATCCACCAATCTCTGCAACTTCTCTTCAGAATCTCCCAAGAGCACAGTGTCATCAGCAAAGAGCAGCTGTGACAACTCCCACTTTGTGTGTGATTCTTTATCTTTTTACTCCACGCCTCTTGCCAAGACCCTCGCATTTACTTCTCTTACAACCCCATCTATAAATATATTAAACAACCACGGTGACATCACACATCCTTGTCTAAGGCCTACTTTTACTGGGAAAAAATTCCCCTCTTTCCTACATACTCTAACTTGAGCCTCACTATCCTCGTAAAAACTCTTCACTGCTTTCAGTAACCTACCTCCTACACCATACACTTGCAACATCTGCCACATTGCCCCCCTATCCACCCTGTCATACGCCTTTTCCAAATCCATAAATGCCACAAAGACCTCTTTAGCCTTATCTAAATACTGTTCACTTATATGTTTCACTGTAAACACCTGGTCCACACACCCCCTACCTTTCCTAAAGCCTCCTTGTTCATCTGCTATCCTATTCTCCGTCTTACTCTTAATTCTTTCAATTATAACTCTACCATACACTTTACCAGGTACACTCAACAGACTTATCCCCCTATCTATCTATCTATCTATCTACATTAATAGTGACTTATAGGTCTGTGATGTGTCAGTGAGATTGCCACTACAGGTGAGGACCCGGGTACTCTGACACACAGCCAGTCCCAGTCAGGTCATTCAATCACTCTCTCTCACTCTCTCTCTCTCTCTCTCTCTCTCTCTCTCTCTCTCTCTCTCTCTCTCTCTCTCTCTCTCTCTCTCTCTCTCTCTCACCATGACAATTATACAAATTAAACGAATTAAAGTTCTCAAACTTTTCCAGTTGGTAATTATTCACCCAAATGTAGCCCCATTACAAAAATCCCATTAAAAAACGCTTATCGAATTGCAAAACGCTTTCCAGTGGATAATTGGGCCACAATTATTACAAATATCATTCTATTACAAAGTCAGAAACAGTCTAGTTGCTGCATGGGTATCAACAGGTTGACCTAGTATTCTCTAGTACATTTTGTTTATTTATTAACACACTGGCCGATTCCCACCAAGGCAGGGTGGCCGAAAAAGAAAAACTTTCATCATCATTCACTCCATCACTGTCTTGCCAGAGGGGTACTTTACACTACAGTTATAAAACTGTAACATTAACACCCCTCCTTCAGAGTGTAGCCACTGTACTTCCCATCTCCAGGACTAAAGTCTGGCCTGCCGGTTTCCCTGAATCTCTAGTACATGTCTGTTCTAACAGATATCGCATTTGTAACAACGTCCAATATTATATAAATGTTTGAAAGGATTTTAGTATCGTTAACCACATGGCTTCACAACAGTTGCCTTCACAACAAATACACAACCCAGGGTTGCATTGGTTTAGATTAGGTCGCACCTGCCTCTCACAACTAATGGACCATTACAACATGGTCTTGGATGCACTGGAAGACAAAATGAGGATAAAGTAAACAAAGACCTTACAAAAGCCGGGCAAAACACGACCATGTTGTAACATGACAAAATGCGTACAAAAGGAATAACTGAAAAGTATGAATATGGATTTTCAACCTCCTAACAAACAGAACACAAAGTGTAATACACAAAGGAATTAATCCTGAGACTACCACAAAGAAAAGCTGTTCCCTATGACACAGTACTCACCTCCATGCTTTATTTCATCCTCATATTTGTCATAGATTGGGATATACCGTATTTTTCGGCATATAAGGCGCTCCTTTTTTCCCACAGAAAGTCTTGGAAAAATCACTCTGCGCCTTATATGCCCAAGGTCAACGTATAAGGACAAGTGTGTTGCAGAAGTCTGAGCTTTGCTCAGACCGCTGCAACACTTCGGGTTACTCTTGAGCGTAAACTAAGAGGGTGATTAACCCTTGAATATGATTACTTATTTACCATGGTGAGCCTTCTGTTGTGCGCCTTATACGCAGGAAAATACGGTAAATCACCTCACCGTATGATCCTTGGCAGACGATACTAAAATTTAAAGTAGAGTGACATCCATAGAGGACACGGTAAAACTCCAAGTTAATATTAAGTAAACAAAGTCTACCAGTGGGCAAAAGACTATTCAGCAACTTAAGGTGGATTACCAAAAGACCTTACTATCATGATGGAACTGAGTAGGCTCCTGAAGTTAGTACCTGATCAGCTGGGTTGTGGGTCGTATATTGGACGTCGTTCGGCCAGTAGTAACAGCCTGGTTGATGAGGCCCTGAAGCATCAGGAAGCCTGGTCAGGAACCTGGCCACGGGGAAGGTGGCACTAGGAACACGCTCCAGGTAGACTCCAGGTAGGTACAACATGGCTTCCAACTTCCGAAAGTTATCAGTTTACCTAAGGACACTTGGGTAAAATGGCTTGCTTTCTCTGTTTCATAATGCTTCTTCCTCATGTTTGGCAATACATTCTCAGCAGCTTCCCATGTCTCACACCTGAGCATCTCGTGAGAAACACCTGGCACCATGTCTCACACCTGAGCATCTCGTGAGAAACACCTGGCACCATGGCTCAAACCTGAGCATCTCGTGAGAAACACCTGGCACCATGGCTCAAACCTGAGCATCTTATGACAAACATCTGGCACCATGACTCACACCTGGGTACCACTCAAGAATACTTTAATCTCTAAATTGGGGATTAAACTAATCTCTCAGTGCAAACATACTGAAAGACACATGAATAAATCCTGATATGTCATCTTAAAGTTTAGCTAACACACACACACACACACATACAAACACACACACACACACACACATACACACACACATTATCGACCCCTGCAACCACAATTAGGTGAGTACACACACACACACACACACACACATACACACAGGAAGTGGGGACTACAAGTCTTAGCACACACACACACAGGAAGTGGGGACTACAAGTCTTAGCAGTAGAAGATAAGATAAAGTGCTTAGATGAGGAACTTAAAAACCTGTAACAGAATAGAGAGACAAATGACAGTACAGACATGACGTCAGGAACTTCTATTCCAGCCAAAGACAAGGGGACTGTAGGGATCCAGGAAAAGATGTGCACAATTGAGAGACCTGTAGACAATGCAGGAGCTATGACATATGCAGAAACTTCAACAGACAACTGCAGAGGCAAGGAACAGGCGAGCAGGAAAGACAGTCCATTGAGCATAGGGAGTGCAGCAAGGGCAGGGATTGAAGGCAGGAACGTTTCGATGGAAGGAACTAAAGCACCTCAGAGGATGCAAAGGGAGACAGTGGGAGGAGGATAGGGAGAGGTCAGTGTTTGTCTCCGGGCTCTGAGAAGTCGAAGGGAAAACCTACGACGAAAGAAACCAGGAGGAGAAGAAAGCGATCGAAGGTATCATGAAAGCAACAGGTGAGGGAGACATGACCCAGGTGACAAATTTTCGGAGAATTGGGTGGTTTGCGAGTGGAAGAAAACGGCCAGTCAAAGTAATTTTCAAGGTGGAATCAGCTCGAACCAGGATCCTGCAGGAGGAAGCACGACTGAGGGACAATCCAGAGTACTGGAGAGTGTACCTCGATCGTGACAGAACACAAGAAGAAAGGATGATACTGAGGGGGTAGAAAGATGAAAAGAGGAACGAGATGCACTGATGATGATGAGCAGAACCCAGACTCAGGTGGAAGGGCAAACACACCATACAGAAACACCCACGGAAGGACTTCAACCACGATAACCCCAAAGCAACTGACCAATCTAAACCAAAACCCACACACTGTTCCCTCTGCCCCCAACCCCCACATCACAAACCCCACCCCTACAGCATCCCCCTATGGGCACTCTGCCCCCACCCCCCATCACAAACCCCACCCAAACTGTGACAACCCCAATGCAACTGAACAATCTAAGCCATAACCCACACACTGTTCCCTCTCCCCACCCCCCAAATCACAAACCCCACCCCTACAGCAGCTTCCCATGAGCACTCTGCCCTCAACCTCCATCACAAACCCCACCCACACTGCAGAATCTCCACGAATATGGTGCTGTTCGCACCTACTCCTAGGTTGAGGGACTGATTACCTCATCTTCTGTACATAGTTCTACTGTCTTCAAGTTATGTCCTAGAATTTGTATTGATAAAGCCACTGGATGGCGAAACGTCTACAATAAAGATACCCAGATGTTGCACATGTGTCTTACTCTCATCTTGTCGGTATTATATACCATTTCGTACACAACTTGTCAGACACTGCAGCATCATGGAATCTTAATTCTGAGGACATGTACATAACCTTCACGACTACGACAACTACCTCTACAACTAACCCATCTCTTTGGGAAGGACCTACTTCCACTGGGGAATCCCGCCTACCAGTGAATATGCCCTCGTCTGCTACACCTGACGTTACTATATAAGCGCCAGGATTCTTTCTTCTGCTTCAGAATCTCCACGACTATGGTGCTGTTCGCACCTACTCCTAGGTTGAGGGACTGATTACCTCATCTTCTGTACATAGTTCTACTGTCTTCAAGTTATGTCCTAGAATTTGTATTGATAAAGCCACTGGATGGCGAAACGTCTACAATAAAGATACCCAGATGTTGCACATGTGTCTTACTCTCATCTTGTCGGTATTATATACCATTTCGTACACATAGTCCAACGATCTTCAAAGATAGCCCAACGATCTTCAAAGATAGTCCAACGATCTTCAAAGATAGTCCAACGATCTTCAAAGATAGTCCAACGATCTTCCAACACATGGAAACCTCGAATCATTCTATCAACTGGAATATAGCTGCTATCACACATATAACCACCTGCCTATACAAGAGGAAAAAAAAGTGAATAGGCATTAACTGACACCCAAGAGAATTTCAATCTATGACATAGAGTAGTGGAAATCCGGTCTTATTGCCAAATTTGCTTTACAGAAAGACATTTCTGGCCCCTACGCCACTTAGATCATGGACAGAACAACCACTCAACACGGCATTATAAATTTATAACATAATGAATAAAAAGGCAAAATACCGTGACTGGAACAATACGCAAATAACCGCACATAGGAGACTGAAACTAATGACGCCGTTTAAGTGCGACTTCGACCATTAATTAGTCACAGTCCTATGTGCGGGTGTATACATTTTTATAACATAATAATGTAGCAAGAGTGAGTTATGTCTAGTGGCCCATGCTAGGCACATCTTCCTCAAATGTACACTTCTCGTCATTATAAGTGACACTACTATCATGTACCAGCAAGCTATTATGTACTACAAGGTATAATGTAAGAACAATTCAGTACGGCTACTGGTCCTTGTACGGAAGACTTTTTCATATGTAACCTTCTCGGCTTAGATATTTACTATAGCTGCATAAAATATCAACTGGCGTGGCCCAGTAGGCCTATTGTAGCTTTACAATTGACCTGTCGCCCACATGTAAGGTGACCTTCCTCTGATGCACACACACACTGATGATGAGAACTTCAGTTACGAGTCGAAATACACAGTTTTGTTAGCGGGATGGATTGTAAAGGACCTGCCATGTATGGGCCAACAGGCCTGCTGCAGTGATCCTCCTTTCTTATGTTCTTGTCTATATCTTTATCACAAGTTTGATGATGATAAAATATAATTCCGACAAGTTGAAAGAGAAAGACACATGTATACACTTGGGTATCATTATTATTGACTGAAACATTTCGCCTACACTGTAGGCTTCTTCAGTCAAATGCAGAAAAGAATAAATTTGAAGCTAGGTAAAGATGATGTAATCAGTCCGTCAACCTTGGAGCAATAGTTTTCGAGGTGGTCAGTCCCTCAGCCTGGAGACGATTTAAGCTGGAAATAAATGGTATAAAATACCGACACAATGGTAATATAAACACGTATGCAATATAATGTGATCCTTTACTGGCACCGTTTCGCCCACACAGTGGGCTTATCAAGTAACAAACAGATCTATGAGAGTGACTTGATAAAGCCCACTGTGTGGGCGAAACGTTGTCAATAAAGGATCATATAATACTCCATGTGTATTTATATTTCCAAAGTGATTAGCTAAATGGTCTGGAACAATGTGAAGCTGAACCATAAGAATAGAGTCTTATATACTGTCGAAGGTGAGGTGGGAGATCTCGACGACGTTGCAGATGTGATCCACTAGTTGATACAAGAAGGGAAGAATTGAAGAGCACTGCAGCAAGCTTACTGGCCCATGCTAGGCAAGTCCCTCCGGAATCCAAACCATCTCAAATCATAACTAGTAGTTAAGCGATGAAGTATCCAAAGATACTGCTGTGTTGCTGTGTCTGACATGTTAATAACACTCCATTCTCAGTCTTCAACTTCACAGTTCCAGACCATGGAGCCGAACTTTTCTGCAGGCTGAGGGACTGACCACCTCAAAAATCACTTCTCCCAGGCTGATGGACTGATTACATCTTTACTTCGCCACTACTTCCGCTGCCTACAGTATATTCTGCATTTAACCAAAGAAGCCTACGGTGTAGGCGGAACGTTTCGATCAATAATAAAGATACCCAACTGTATACATGTGTCTTACTCTTCACCAACAAGTGTTCATTATACTTATATGTACGTGTGTGTGAGAAAGAGAGAGAGAGAGAGAGAGAGAGGGAGAGAGAGAGAGAGAGAGAGAGAGGAGAGAGAGAAGAGAGAGAGAGAGAGAGAGAGAGAGAGAGAGGAGAGAGAGAGAGAGAGAGAGAAGACAGACAGACAGACAGAGAGAAGAGTAGAGCATACAACTCTTTGGACATATTTAAAGGACTAAGTACGAAAAAAATTAATTCTATTATAACGGCCCAATAAAACACTCCAAACATTACAAATGGTTAATAATTTACAGCAGCCAGTAATGATAGACACAGAGAGAGATGTAAAAAAAAAAAAAAACGTAAAAACAAAAAAAATCTTAAAATAGGGCAGAGGAAGCACCATAATATCCTGGAGTTTCACGAGCTAAAACTAGAGGCAGGGGAGGAGGGGTGAGGAGGAGAGGAGGGAGGGGTGAGGAGGAGGGGGTGGTAAGGGGGAAATGAAAGGTGGGAGGGAAGGGGGTAGTGTTTCCCGGAACCAGTAAAAAGTAGTGAGAAGTGGCCGTCACAACACAAGACAGTGTATCTTGGTGTAAGTTGTGACAACACTAGGCATAGTGTACCCTGGTGTAAGCTGTGACAACACTAGGCACAGTGTACCCTGGTGTAAGCTGTGACAACACTAGACACAGTGTACCCTGCTGTAAGTTGTGACAACACTAGGCACAGTGTACCCTGGTGTAAGCTGTGACAACACTAGGCACAGTGTACCCTGGTGTAAGCTGTGACAACACTAGGCACAGTGTACCCTGGTGTAAGCTGTGACAACACTAGGCACAGTGTACCCTGGTGTAAGCTGTGACAACACTAGACACAGTGTACCCTGGTGTAAGCTGTGACAACACTAGGCACAGTGTACCCTGGTGTAAGCTGTGACAACACTAGGCACAGTGTACCCTGGTGTAAGCTGTGACAACACTAGGCACAGTGTACCCTGGTGTAAGCTGTGACAACACTAGGCACAGTGTACCCTGGTGTAAGCTGTGACAACTCTAGGCACAGTGTACCCTGGTGTAAGCTGTGACAACACTAGGCACAGTGTACCCTGGTGTAAGCTGTGACAACACTAGACACAGTGTACCCTGGTGTAAGCTGTGACAACACTAGACACAGTGTACCCTGGTGTAAGCTGTGATAACACTAGACACAGTGTACCCTGGTGTAAGCTGTGATAACACTAGACACAGTGTACCCTGGTGAAAGCTGTGACAACACTAGACACAGTGTACCCTGGTGTAAGCTGTGACAACACTAGGCGTAGTGTACCCTGGTGTAAGCTGTGACAACACTAGGCACAGTGTACCCTGGTGTAAGCTGTGACAACACTAGGCACAGTGTACCCTGGTGTAAGCTGTGACAACACTAGGCACAGTGTACCCTGGTGTAAGCTGTGACAACACTAGGCACAGTGTACCCTGGTGTAAGCTGTGACAACACTAGGCACAGTGTACCCTGGTGTAAGCTGTGACAACACTAGGCACAGTGTACCCTAGTGTAAGCTGTGACAACACTAGGCACAGTGTACCCTGGTGTAAGCTGTGACAACACTAGGCACAGTGTACCCTGGTGTAAGCTGTGACAACACTAGGCACAGTGTACCCTGGTGTAAGCTGTGACAACACTAGACGACAACACTAGGCACAGCGTACCCTGGTGTAAGCTGTGACAACACTAGGCACAGTGTACCCTGGTGTAAGCTGTGATAACACTAGACACAGTGTACCCTGGTGTAAGCTGTGACAACACTAGGCACAGTGTACCCTGGTGTAAGCTGTGACAACACTAGACACAGTGTACCCTGGTGTAAGCTGTGATAACACTAGACACAGTGTACCCTGGTGAAAGCTGTGACAACACTAGACACAGTGTACCCTGGTGTAAGCTGTGACAACACTAGACACAGTGTACCCTGGTGTAAGCTGTGACAACACTAGACACAGTGTACCCTGGTGTAAGCTGTGACAACACTAGACACAGTGTACCCTGGTGTAAGCTGTGACAACACTAGACACAGTGTACCCTGGTGTAAGCTGTGACAACACTAGACACAGTGTACCCTGGTGTAAGCTGTGACAACACTAGACACAGTGTACCCTGGTGTAAGCTGTGACAACACTAGACACAGTGTACCCTGGTGTAAGCTGTGACAACACTAGACACAGTGTACCCTGGTGTAAGCTGTGACAACACTAGACACAGTGTACCCTGGTGTAAGCTGTGTCAACACTAGACACAGTGTACCCTGGTGTAAGCTGTGACAACACTAGACACAGTGTACCCTGGTGTAAGCTGTGACAACACTAGACACAGTGTACCCTGGTGTAAGCTGTGACAACACTAGACACAGTGTACCCTGGTGTAAGCTGTGACAACACTAGACACAGTGTACCCTGGTGTAAGCTGTGACAACACTAGACACAGTGTACCCTGGTGTAAGCTGTGACAACACTAGACACAGTGTACCCTGGTGTAAGCTGTGACAACACTAGACACAGCGTACCCTGGTGTAAGCTGTGACAACACTAGACACAGTGTACCCTGGTGTAAGCTGTGACAACACTAGACACAGTGTACCCTGGTGAAAGCTGTGACAACACTAGACACAGCGTACCCTGGTGTAAGCTGTGACAACACTAGACACAGTGTACCCTGGTGTAAGCTGTGACAACACTAGACACAGTGTACCCTGGTGTAAGCTGTGACAACACTGAGGAAAAACGGAGACTACCACAAATATTAAATGTCTATGGCAGTCATGCTATGCCACCATGCAGGAGGACAAGGAGACTGCAAGGTAGCCTGGGAGGACACGGAGGCCACCAAGCAGCCTAGGGCACGGAGGCTGCCAGGTAGCCTGGCAGGAGGACATGGAGGCCACCTACTAGCATATGAGAACACGGAGGCCACCAATTAGCCTCAAAAGAGGAGACGGAGGCCACCAGGTAGCCTGCCAGGACATGAAGGGGACCAGGTAATCTGCTAAGACACGGAGGCCACCAGGTAGCCTAGCAGGAGGACACGGAGGCTAAACAGATAGCCTGGCAGGAGGACATGGAGGCCATCAGGTAGCCTGACAGGACACGAAGGCCACCAGGTAGCCTAGCAGGACACGGAGGCCACCAGGTAGCCCAGCAGGACGTAACCTGGCAAGACACGAAGGCTAGCAGGTAGCATGGCAGAAGGACACGCAGGTCGGGAATACGGAAGACACGAAGGAAAGGAAGGGGTAGCCAAGGAGGAAAGAAGAGAAGGTAGCCAGGGAGAAAAGAAGAGAAGGCAGCCAGGGAGGAAAGAAGGGAAGGTAGCCAGGGTGGAAAGAAGGGAAGGTAGCCAGGGTGGAAAGAAGAGAAGGTAGCCAGGGTGGAAAGGGAAGGTAGCGAGGGAGGAAAGAAGGGAAGGTAGCCAGGGTGGAAAGAAGGGAAGGTAGCCAGGGTGGAAAGAAGGGAAGGTAGACAGGGTGGAAAGAAGGGAAGGAAGCGAGGGAGGAAAGAAGGGAAGGTAGCCAGGGTGGAAAGAAGGGAAGGTAGCGAGGGAGGAAAGAAGGGAAGGTAGCCAGGGTGGAAAGAAGGGAAGGTAGCCAGGGAGGAAAGAAAGGAAGGTAGCCAGGGAGGAAAGAAGGGAAGGTAGCCAGGGAGGAAAGAAGGGAAGGTAGCCAGGGTGGAAAGAAGGGAAGGTAATCAGGGAGGAAAGAAAGGAAGGTAACCAGGGTGGAAAGAAGGGAAGGTAGCGAGGGAAGAAAGAGGGAAGATAGCCAGGAGGAAAGAAGGGAAGATAGCCAGGGAGGAAAGAAGGGAAGGTAGCCAGGGAGGAAAGAAGGGAAGGTAGCTAGGGTGGAAAGAAGGGAAGGTAGCCAGGGAGGAAAGAAAGGAAGGTAGCCAGGGAGGAAAGAAGGGAAGGTAGCCAGGGAGGAAAGACGGGAAGGTAGCCAGGGAGGAAAGAAGGGAAGGTAGCCAGGGAGGAAAGAAGGGAAGACAGCCAGGGAGGAAAGAATGGAAGGTAGCCAGGGAGGAAAGAAGGAAGACAGCCAGGGAGGAAAGAAGGGAAGGTAGCTAGGGTGGAAAGAAGGGAAGGTAGCCAGGGTGGAAAAAAGGGGAAGGTAGCCAGGGTGGAAAGAAGGGAAGGTAGCCAGGGTGGAAAGAAAGGAAGGTAGCCAGGGAGGAAAGAAGGGAAGGTAGCCAGGGAGGAAAGAAGGGAAGACAGCCAGGGAGGAAAGAAGGGAAGGTAGCCAGGGTGGAAAGAATGGAAGGTAGCGAGGGAGGAAAGAAGGGAAGGTAGCCAGGGAGGAAAGAAAGGAAGGTAGCCAGGGAGGAAAGAAGGGAAGGTAGCCAGGGAGGAAAGAAGGGAAGACAGCCAGGGAGGAAAGAAGGGAAGGTAGCTAGGGTGGAAAGAAGGGAAGGTAGCCAGGGTGGAAAGAATGGAAGGTAGCGAGGGAGGAAAGAAGGGAAGGTAGCCAGGGAGAAAGAAAGGAAGGTAGCCAGGGAGGAAAGAAGGGAAGGTAGCCAGGAGGAAAGAAGGGAAGACAGCCAGGGAGGAAAGAAGGGAAGGTAATCAGGGAGGAAAGAAAGGAAGGTAGCCAGGGAGGAAAGAAGGGAAGGTAGCCAGGGAGGAAAGAAGGGAAGACAGCCAGGGAGGAAAGAAGGGAAGGTAATCAGGGAGGAAAGAAAGGAAGGTAGCCAGGGAGGAAAGAAGGGAAGGTAGCCACGGTGGAAAGAAGGGAAGGTAGCCAGGGAGGAAAGAAGGAAAGGTAGCCAGGGAGGAAAGACGAAGAGCAGGAGTAAACTGGAGAAAGACGCTCCCTCTACAGAAGACGATGAAGAGTCACTGAGCTCCTCAGGAGTGCTAGAATATCTGATACACGAAAGGAGGTGCTGACCAGGGAAGTGGGAGACAGGACGAGCTTAAAGCTATTAGTGAAATTGAAAGAAATTCAAAATATTTCATTTCATATGCCAGAAACAAGGCAAATACCACATCTAGCATCGGGCCCTTACTCAGACAGGATGAGACTTACACAGATGACAACAAGGAAATGAGTGAAATATTGAAATCCCAGTACGACTCTGTGTTTAGTGAACCACTATCAGTCTGAGGATCGACGACCCAAATGATTTCTTCATGAATGAGCCTCAAAACTTCATAAATATTTCCGACATCACCCTAACTCCGATAGATTTCGAAAAAGCCATTGACAACATGCCCATGCACTCAACCCCGGGCCCAGACTCGTGGAACTCTGTATTCATTAAGAACTGCAAGAAACCCCTCTCGCATGCCCTAAGTACACTATGGAGGAGGAGCTTGGACATGGGTGAAATTCCAGTCACTTAAAACAACGGATATAGCCCACTCCATAAAGGTGGCAGCAAAGCATTAGCTAAGAACTATAGACCAATAGCTCTGATGTCCCACATCATAAAAATCTTTGAAAGAGTGCTAAGAAGCAGGATTGCAAATCACCTGGATTCCCAAAATCTGCACAATCCAGGGCAACATGGGTTCAGGGCAGGTCGCTCCTGCCTCACAACTACTGGATCACTATGATATGGCCTTGGATGCACTGGAAGAAAATCAGAATGCAGATGTAATATACACAGACTTTGCAAAAGCATTTGACAAAGGTGATCATGGCGTAATAGCCCATAAAATACGTGCAAAAGGAATAACTGGGAAAGTGGGGAGATGGATCTTCAACTTACTAACAAATCGAACACAAAGAGTAGTGGTCAACAGAGTTAAATCGGAGGCTGCCATAGTGAAGAGCTCTGTTCCACAAGGCACAGTACTCGCCCCATCTTATTCCTCATCCTCATATCAGACATAGAGATATACGCCACAGCACCGTATCATCCTTTGCGGATGACACTAGCATCTGCATGAGGCTGTCATCTACTGAGGACGCGGTTAACCTCCAAGAAGATATAAACAAAGTTTTCCAATGGGCAACGGTAAACAATATGATGTTCAATGAGGACAAATTCCAACTACTCCGTTATAGAAAACTGGAGGAGATAATAACTAGAACAGAGTATACTACAGACTCTGGTCATACAATAGAGCGGAAAAATAATGTAAGGGACCTGGGAGTAGTAATGTCTGAGGATCTCACTTTCAAGGATCACAACAGTGCCACGATCGCAAGTGCAAAGAAAATGATAGGATGGATAATGAGAACGTTCAAAACGAGAGATGCCAAGCCAATGATGATCCTTTTCAAATCACTTGTTCTCTCTATGCTGTAATACTGCTGTACATTAACAACTCCATTCAAAGCAGGTCAAACTGCAGATCTAGAGAGTGTACAGAGATCCTTTACTGCATGTATAAGTTCTGTCAAGCACCTTATCTACTGGGAACGCTTGGAAACACTTGACTTGTACTCGTTGGAACGCAGGAGGGAGAGAGATATCATAGTCTACACATGGAAAATCCTAGAAGGAATAGTCCCAAATCTGCACACAGAAATCACTCCCTACGAAAGTAAAAGACTGGGCAGGCGATGCAAAATGCCCCCAGTTAAAAGTAGGGGAGCCATTGGTACACTATGGAAAACACCATAAGTGTCCAGGGCCCAAGACTGTTCAACAGCCTCCAATCAAGCATTAGGGGAATTGCCAATAAGCCCCTGGCTGCCTTCAAGAGAGAGCTGGACAGATACCTAAAGTCAGTGCCGGATCAGCCGGGCTGTGGCTCGTACGTTGGACTGCGTGCAGCCAGCAGTAACAGCCTGGTTGATCAGGCCCTGATCCACCGGGAGGCCTGGTCATGGACCGGGCCGCGGGGGCGTTGATCACCGGAATAACCTCCAGGTAATCCAGGTAACCAGGAAAGAAGTGAAGGTAGCCAGGGAGGAAAGAAGGGAAGGTAGCCAGGGAGGAAAGAAGGGAAGGTGGTCAGGGAGGAAAGAAGGGAAGGTAGCCAGAGAGGAAAGAAGGGAAGGTAGCCAGAGAGGAAAGAAGGGAAGGTAGCCAGAGAGGAAAGAAGGGAAGGTAGCCAGGGAGGAAAGAAGGAAGGTGGCCCAGGGAGGAAAGAAGGGAAAGGGTAGCCAGAGAGGAAAGAAGAGAAGGTAGCCAGAGAGGAAAGAAGGGAAGGTACCAGGGAGGAAAGAATGGAAGGTAGCCTGGGAGGAAAGAAGAGAAGGTAGCCAGGGAGGAAAGAAGAGAAGGTAGCCAGGGTGGAAAGAAGAGAAGGTAGCCAGGGAGGAAAGAAGAGAAGGTAGCCTGGGTGGAAAGAAGAGAAGGTAGCCAGGGAGGAAAGAAGAGAAGGTAGCCAGGGAGGAAAGAAGAGAAGGTAGCCAGGGAGGAAAGAAGGGAAGGTAGCCTGGGAGGAAAGAAGAGAAGGTAGCCAGGGAGGAAAGAAGAGAAGTAGCCAGGTGGAAAGAAGAGAAGGTAGCCAGGGAGGAAAGAAGAGAAGGTACCAGGGAGGAAAGAAGAGAAGGTAGCCAGGGAGGAAAGAAGAAAAGGGTAGCCTGGGGGAAAGAAGAGAAGGTAGCCGGGAGGAAAGAAAGGAAGGTAGCCTGGGTGGAAAGAAGAGAAGTAGCCAGGGAGGAAGGGGAAGGGCCAGGGTGAAGAAAGAAGGTAGCCAGGGAGGAAAGAAGAGAAGGTAGCCTGGGTGGAAAGAAGAGAAGGTAGCCGGGGAGGAAAGAAGAAAAGGGTAGCCAGGGTGGAAAGAAGAGAAGGTAGCCTGAGGGAAAGAAGAAAGGTAGCCAGGGAGGAAAGAAGAGAAGGTAGCCAGGGGAAAGAAGAGAAGAGCCAGGGAGGAAAGAAGGAAAGGGTAGCCTGGGAGGAAAGAAGAGAAGGTAGCCAGGGAGGAAAGAAGAGAAGGTAGCCATGGTGGAAAAAGAGAAGGTAGCCAGGGAGGAAAAGAAGAGAAGGTAGCCAGGGGGAAAGAAGAGAAGGTAGCCAGGGGGGAAAAAGAAGAGAAGGTAGCCTGGGTGGAAAGAAGAGAAGGTAGCCAGGGAGGAAAGAAGAGAAGGTAGCCAGGGAGGAAGAAGAGAAGGTAGCCGGGGTGGAAAAGAAGAAGGGCCAGGGAGGAAAGAAGAGAAGGTAGCCGGGGTGGAAAGAAAGAAGGTAGCCAGAGGAAAGAAGAGAAGGTAGCCTGGGGGGAAAGAAGAGAAGGTAGCCAGGGAGGAAAGAAGGGGAAGGTAGCCGGGGTGGAAAGAAGAGAAGGTAGCCAGGGAGGAAAAGAAGAAAAGGGTAGCCGGGTGGAAAGAAGAGAAGGTAGCCAGGGGGAAAAGAAGGGAAGGGTAGCCGGGAGGAAAGAAGAGAAGGTAGCCAGGGAGGAAAGAAGGGAAAGGGTACCGGGGGAAAGAAGGGAAGGTACCTGGGTGAAAGAAGAGAAGGTAGCCAGGGAGGAAAGAAAGAAGGTAGCCTGGGTGGAAAGAAGAGAAGTAGCCAGGGGGGGAAGAAGGGAAGGTAGCCAGGGAGGAAGAAGGGGAAGGTAGCCAGGGAGGGAAGAAGGAAGGTAGCCAGGGGGGAAGAAGGGAAGGTAGCCAGGGGGGAAAGAAGGGAAGGTAGCCTGGGTGGAAAAAAGGGAAAGGGTAGTCAAGGAAAGAAAAAAGGGAAGGTAGCCTGGGTGGAAAGAAGGGAAGGGTAGTCAGGAAGAAAGAAGGGAAGGTACCCAAAGGGAGGAAAGAAAAAGGTAGCCAGGGAGGAAAGAGGAAAGGTAGCCAGGGGGAAAGAAGGCAAGGTAGCCTGGGAGGAAAGAAACAAGGTAGCCAGGGAGGAAAAAAGGGCAAGGTAGCCAGGAGGAAAGAAGACAAGGTACCAGGGAGGAAAAAGGGCAAGGTAGCCAGGAGGAAAGAAGGCAAGGTACCAGGGAGGAAAGAAGGCAAGGTAGCCTGGGAGGAAAGAAGGCAAGGTAGCCAGGGAGGAAAGAAGGCAAGGTAGCCAGGGAGGAAAGAAGGAAAGGGTAGCCTGGGAGGAAAGAAGGAAAGGGTAGCCAGGGAGGAAAGAAGGCAAGGTAGCCAGGGAGGAAAGAAGGCAAGGTAGCCAGGGAGGAAAGAAGGCAAGGTAGCCTGGGAGGAAAGAAGGCAAGGTAGCCTGGGAGGAAAGAAGGCAAGGTAGCCTGGGAGGAAAGAAGGCAAGGTAGCCAGGGAGGAAAGAAGGCAAGGTAGCCTGGAGGAAAGAAGGCAAGGTAGCCAGGGAGGAAAGAAGGCAGGTAGCCAGGGAGGAAAGAAGCAAGGTAGCCTGGGAGGAAAGAAGGCAAGGTACCTGGGAGGAAAGAAGGCAAGGTAGCCTGGGAGGAAAGAAGGCAAGGTAGCCTGGGAGGAAAGAAGGCAAGGTAGCCAGGGAGGAAAGAAGGCAAGGTAGCCAGGGAGGAAAGAAGGCAAGGTAGCCTGGGAGGAAAGAAGGCAAGGTAGCCTGGGTGGAAAGAAGGCAAGGTAGCCTGGGTGGAAAGAAGGCAAGGTAGCCTGGGTGGAAAGAAGGCAAGGTAGCCAGGGTGGAAAGAAGGCAAGGTAGCCAGGGAGGAAAGAATAGAAGGTAGCAAGGGAGGAAAGAATAGAAGGTAGCCAGGGAGGAAAGAGGAGAAGGTAGCCAGGGAGGAAAGAAGGCAAGGTAGCCTGGGAGGAAAGAAGGCAAGGTAGCCAGGGTGGAAAGAAGGCAAGGTAGCCAGGGTGGAAAGAAGGCAGGGTAGCCAGGGTGGAAAGAAGGCAAGGTAGCCAGGGTGGAAAGAAGGCAAGGTAGCCTGGGTGGAAAGAAGGCAATGTAGCCAGGGTGGAAAGAAGCAAGGTAGCCAGGGAGGAAAGAATAGAAGGGTTTAGCCAGGGGGGAAAGAGAGAAGGTAAGCCAGGGAGGAAAGAAGGCAAGGTAGCCGGGAGGAAAAAAAGGGCCCAAGGTAGCCAGGGTGGAAAGAAGGCAGGGTAGCCAGGGTGGAAAGAAGGCAAGGTAGCCAGGGTGGAAAGAAGGCAAGGTAGCCTGGGTGGAAAGAAGGCAAGGTAGCCAGGGTGGAAAGAAGGCAAGGTAGCCAGGGAGGAAAGAATAGAAGGTAGCCAGGGAGGAAAGAGGAGAAGGTAGCCAGGGAGGAAAGAAGGCAAGGTAGCCTGGGGGAAAGAATAAAGGTAGCCAGGGAGAAAGAGGAGAAGTAGCCAGGGAGGAAAGAAGGCAAGGTAGCCAGGGAGGAAAGAATAGAAGGTAGCCAGGGGGAAAAAGAGAGAAGGTACCAGGGAGGAAAGAAGGCAAGGTAGCCTGGGGGGAAGAAGCAAGGTAGCGGGGTTGGAAAAAAGCAAGGTAGCCAGGGTGGAAAGAAGGCAAGGTAGCCAGGGTGGAAAGAAGCAAGGAAAGCCAGGGGGAAAGAAGGCAAGGTAGCCAGGGGGAAAAGAAGGAAAGGGTAGCCAGGTGGAAAGAACCCAAGGTAGCCAGGGTGAAAGAAGGCAAGGTAGCCAGGGGGGAAAGAAGGCAAGGTAGCCGGGGTGGAAAGAAGCAAGGTAGCCAGGGGAAAGGGAGGGTTGGAGATGGGGGATAAAGAGGCCCTAAAACGTGACAGTGACCGGTGGGTCACTTTAGTAATTCAAGCAGAGAGCTTTATCAAGCAGGAAGCTTTATCTATAGTAGTTCAAGCAGAGAGCTTTATTATAAGAACTTCAGACAGGGGGGCTTTATATAAGGGTAGTTGAACAGGGACTTATCTATGGTATTGGGCAGGGAGCTTTATCTATGATTTGAGACAGGGAGCTTTATCTATGGTAGATGAACAAGGAGCTTATCTATGTTTGAGACAGGACTTTATCTATGGTAGTTGGGGCAGGAGCTTTATAAGGTAGTTGAAATAGGGAGCTTATTTTGGGTATTAGGCAGGAGCTTATCTATGCAGTTGAGATAGGGAGCTTTATCTGTGGTAGTTGAGACAGGGAGCTTTATCTATAGTAGTTGAGACAGGGAGCTTTATCTATGGTAGTTGAGACAGGGAGCTTTAAATCTATGGAATTTTGAGACAGGGAGCTTTATCTATGGTAGTTGAGGCAGGGAGCTTTATTTATGGCAGTTGAGATAGGGAGCTTTATCTATGGTAGTTGAGACAGGGAGCTTTATCTATAGTAGTTGAGACAGAGAGCTTTATCTATAGTAGTTGAGACAGAGAGCTTTATCTATGGTAGTTGAGACAGGGAGCTTTATCTATGGTAGTTGAGACAGAGAGCTTTATCTATGGTAGTTGAGACAGAGAGCTTTATCTATAGTAGTTGAGACAGGGAGCTTTATCTATAGTAGTTGAGACAGAGAGCTTTATCTATGGTAGTTGAGACAGAGAGCTTTATCTATAGTAGTTGAGACAGGGAGCTTTATCTATAGTAGAGACAGGGAGATTTATCTATGGTAGAGACAGGGAGCTTTATCTATGGTAGTTGAGACAGAGAGCTTTATCTATAGTAGTTGAGACAGGGAGCTTTATCTATAGTAGTTGAGACAGAGAGCTTTATCTATAGTAGTTGAGACAGGGAGCTTTATCTATAGTAGAGACAGGGAGATTTATCTATGGTAGAGACAGGGAGCTTTATCTATGGTAGTTGAGACTGGGAGCTTTATCTATAGTAGTTGAGACAGGGAGCTTTATGGTAGTTGAGACAGGGAGCTTTATCTATGGTAGTTGAGACAGGGAGCTTTATCTATAGTAGTTGAGACAGGGAGCTTTATCTATTGTAGTTGAGACAGGGAGCTTTATCTATGGTATTTGAGACAGGGAGCTTTATCTATGATAGCTGAGACAGGGAACTTTATCTATGGTAGTTGAGACAGGGAGCTTTATGTATGGTAGTTGAGACAGGAAGCTTTATCTATGGTAGTTGAGACATAGAGCTTTATCTATGGTAGTTGAGACAGGAAGCTTTATCTATGGTAGTTGAGACATGGAGCTTTATCTATGGTAGTTGAGACAGGGAGCTTTATCTATGGTAGCTGAGACAGGGAACTTTATCATCTATGGTAGTTGAGACAGGGAGCTTTATCTATGGTAGTTGAGACAGGAAGCTTTATCTATGGTAGAGACATGGAGCTTTATCTATGGTAGTTGAGACAGGGAGCTTTATGGTAGTTGAGACAGGGAGCTTTATCTATGGTAGTTGAGACAGGGAGCTTTATCTATGGTAGTTGAGACAGGGAGCTTTATCTATGGTAGTTGAGACAGGGAGCTTTATCAAATGGTAGTTGAGACAGGGAGCTTTATCTATGGTAGTTGAGACAGGGAGCTTTATCTATGGTAGTTGAGACAGGGAGCTTTATCTATGGTAGTTGAGACAGGGAGCTTTATCTATGGTAGTTGAGACAGGGAGCTTTATCTATGGTAGTTGAGACAGGGAGCTTTATCTAAATAAAGCTTCCAGTATCAGCAGGAACTTTCTACCTTTAAGATATAATAACCATGTTTTCGCCTTTTCAGTTTGGAATATAATAATTACACGTCAGTTGGACCGGAGGTTCACTGACCTCACTCTGACTGGAGGTTGACTGACCTCACTCTGACTGGAGGTTGACTGACCTCACTCTGACTGGAGTTCACTGACCTCACTCTGACTGGAGGTTCACGGGAACCTCACTCTAAACTGGAGGTTCACTGACCTCACTCTCACTGGAGGTTCACTGACCTCACTCTCACTGGAGGTTCACTGACCTCACTCTGACTGGAGGTTCACTGACCTCACTCTGACTGGAGGTTCACTGACCTCACTCTGACTGGAGGTTCACTGACCTCACTCTGACTGGAGGTTCACTGACCTCACTCTGACTGGAGGTTCACTGACCTCACTCTCACTGGAGGTTCGCTGACCTCACTCTGACTGGGGGTTAAACTGACCTCACTCGACTGGGGGTTCACTGACCTAAACTCTGACTGGAGGTTCACTGACCTCACTCTTGACTGGGGGTTCACTGACCTCACTCTCACTGGAGGTTCACTGACCTCACTCTGACTGGAGGTTCACTGACCTCACTCTGACTGGAGGTTCACTGACCTCACTCTGATAGCGGGTTGGAAATATTACCTTTTATTGGGTCATTTGAACTGTTTTGACTATACACAGTTCTGTGTTTTCTTCTGTGACGAGTCATTCTACCCCCTCTGGAAGGCAGCCAATGATTTAAAAATAACAAGAATACAGCCAGAGGTGTGTGTATATTTGAGTGTAATATATATATACACACATTGATTAATCCCTATTTTAGGAATTAAAGTATTCTTGACTGGTGATGACCAGGTGACATGCAACCTTAAAGATCCTCGTGTAGTCGATAGACTTTAAACCCAATTAACCAGTAATAACAACACATTAGGTTTATCCCTTCATAATGACCTCTAACCACTCCTTGCCTAAGCTCTAATTTTTAAATCACAAATTTCCTTTCTTTTCTGCTTAGGTTTGAGTCTGTGCAAATACCTCACCTAACTTGTAGTTTATTGTATATTGTGTTGCGTTACAGTCTTCTACACACTCTCTTATCTTGTTTTACCACTAGATTTAATGTTTTATTGTTCAACTTAGGAAAATCAAGTGTTTCCTGAAGTGGACGTGAAGAAAAGTGTTGTGTGAGTATTGTGAGTGCTGTGTAAGTATTGTGAGTTTTGTGAGTATTGTGTGAGTGTTTTATGAGTGGTGCATAAGTGCTGTGTGTGTTGTATTGAGTATTGTGTTGTGAGTGTTGTGCTAGTGCTGTGTGAGTTGTGTGAGAGTTTCCACAACACCACAACACCACAACACCACACACTATATATGTGCTGCCATAGCTACACCTGCCAGTAATTACCCCACTAAATATTATATTGTGCTGCACAAGCTCGCCACACACACAACTTTAATTACTAGTGATGGAGCTTATGGGAAGGGTGGGGCGTGATGGAGGGTGGGGGAGGGGAAGTACGGAGAGGAGAGGTGGTAGGAGGGGGCGGAGCTGGTGCCTGGCCTAGACTAGGACCAGGCTGGTGCTTGGGCCTAGACTAGGACCAGGCTGGTGCCTAGGCCTAGACTAGTCCTCCCATTTGATGGACTGATCACTCAGAGTGGTATAAAGTGGTAATAATCACCATGGCACAATAAGCAGCTTACAGATATGATGATGATAATGATGGTGATGATGATAATGATGGGTGATTCTCTGGGTGACATGGTGGCGCCGGGGCAGGTTATCTCCAGATGGCGACCCGTCTTAGGCTCCAGTAAAACATGAGATTATGTAGTAGCATCTGAGAAGAGTTAGTAAGGTGTAGTGAGTTTAGCAGGATCTGCAGTGCGGCGGTGAAGTTACCTGCAGTGCGGCGGTGAAGTTACCTGCAGTGCGGCGGTGAAGTTACCTACAGTGAGACGGTGAAGTCTCACCCGCCTGTAAGGACTCAAGTAACAGTGTTGATAGCGGCCATTAACGTTGCTTCCAAGCACAGTTTGTTAGGTCAGTGTGGAGTAAACCCAGTAAGTCACATTTGTTGTGTGTTACACAATCACTTGCATTTCCCCTAACATCAGCCGAGCTCGCAGTTATGTTCATACTGTACCTGTGAGTGGCTGCCATTTTTACATATGAACCAGTCATGGGTGAGTGTCGACCTCCAGCTAACTTGACATTATACTTAACCTCTGGCCAGGAGGACAGTCTCTCACTAGCAGGCTTCGTTATACGTACTGGTCTCACACGAGTTTATGAGCCAACAGCAGTGAGCGAACTCACCTTAGCTCTCTATCTTATACTTAAAATCATAATATATATTTTTATGACTATTCTGTTTCACACACTGTAAATACTATAAATTTTGGTGGTGGGATTATATGGATACTTAAAAAACTACTATTGCTGTTTACGTTCGCCAATACTTCTGTGGGATCATTATTGGTTTATCTTACAGCCTGGTACCACAGGCGTTCTATCAGTACCTGTGTTGGTAATCGTCGATCTGTACTCAAGCTCCCTGGAGGGTCATCAGGAGGTTACACAGGCTATGATGTATTATGCAGGTTTGGTTAGTGTCGTCCTTCTACTCTGGCAATCATAACTGTGTTCTTTGATTGTAGTGTTCAGTTACATCGAAGATTCTCCCTCGTAAAATATGTCACCCAGTTTGTAAGACGAGATACTGATCAAGGATGTCTAAGTTTTATCACTGTGTGCATTCCAGCTTAATTCATTCTAACCCCCACCACCCCATGTCATAACTTTTTATAGAAAACAAAAAACGAATCGAATTAGCAACCAAAATATATTGAATTCATATTTTATTGTAGATATGTAGAACCAAAGTACTCTAGTAGAACCAAAGTACTCTAGTAATAAGAAAAATATATATATTCAAAAGTTCGCAAAATTTCTCCATCTGACTGAAGTGAACAAAACATGAATTAAACATTCACAGTGTTAACATAAGTCAATTAATCATTGATGATGAGGATAAAAACTTGTCTGAGCAGCACCAAGAATAAATCAAACACAGTTTCCCAGCAACGGTGAGTTAGAGAAACTGACAATAACGAACCTGAGTTTAATGAATCATAGAGGATCCAGAAAACACAGAAAGAACTTAAAGTAATAAATAAAACTGAGAGAAATCCAAAATATTTCTTTTCATATGATAACTCTAGGGCAAAAACCACATCCAGTATTGTGCCTATGGTTAATTAAACGATGTGGAACTTAAACTGATGACAGCAGAGAAGTGAGCAAGGTACTGAAGTATCAATATGACTAAGGGTCGAATATTTGAATGAATTTTATGACCAAGACTCAAAATTTTGTTATCTCCAGAATTTATGACACAACCCTACGACCACTGGACTCTGATAAAGCAATTAATGATATGCCCATGCATTCTGCCCCGGGTCCAGACTCCTGGATCTCCATTCATCAAGAACTGCAAGAAACTCCTTTCGATTGCCTTAAATATTCTGGAGAGGGAGGCAAGACACGGGCGTCATCCCACAGTCACTGAAAAGAAGGATACACCTCCACTCCGCAAAGGCGACAGTAAAGCAGTAGCAAAGAATTATAGACCAATAGCATTAATGTCCCACATCATAAAAATCTTTGCAAGTCGTTCCTGCCTCTCACAACTACGGGACCACTATGACAAATACTGGATTGAATGTACTGGAGGACAAACAAAATGCAGATGTAGTTTACACAGACTTTGTGAAGGCTTTCGACAAGTGCAATCATGGTGAAAGAGCACACAAAATGCGTGATAAAGGAATAAGTGGAAAAGTGAGGAGATGGATCTTTAACATTTTAATCAAAAAACACAAGGAGAAATAATAACCAGAATTAAGGGGAGACAACAGTAAAAAGCTCTGTTCAAAATAAATATAAATCATCGCACTGTTTCTTCCTTTGCTGACCATACTTTAATTTGCAGGAGAATGTCATTCACTGAGGACATTGCAAATCTGCTAGCGGATATAAACCAAGTCGTCCAATGGGCCACAGGAAATACTGAGAAGTTCAGTGAGGACAAATTTCAATTACTTCGGTATGGAAAACATGACAACTTTCAAAACCAGGGATGCTAAGTCAGTGCATTAACGATCCTTTTTAAATCACTTATTCTTTCTAGGCCGAAATGCTGCTATACACTAACGGCCCCTTTCAAGGCAGGCGAAACTGCACATCTGGAGAATATACAGAGAACTTTCACTGCACGTGTAAGTACCGTCAAATCCCTTGCCTTACACTCCTTGGAATGCAGGCAAGAATGATACATCGTAATTTATATTGAGGTCAGTGGTCAAGAGATGTCATTTTGTCCTAAGCTGTCTGGGGATTAGCGTGATGTGTTACTGAACACCATTGCTTGCTGTAGTGTTTTAGAATCTCAGGTTAAAGTGTTGAAGGAGATTCTACATCTTCAGGAGGAGAATAGGAGACTGAAACTTCGCCAAGATGGGTTGGGAGTAAGTGTGAGATGGTTGGATCTTGTTAGAAGGAGAGGGTTATGAGAAGTGAGTTGGAGAGTAGCAGCTGCTTTAAATGGTAAGTGGTTCACGCTTCAGGAAGAAACATCAAGATAAGGAAGGGTAACAAAGAAGATTTGAAGGTAGGAAATCGATTCTCTGTTCTCCAGGACGAGTGTATTTCAGTGGTTAGCGAGGTTAAAGGTACCACTGACTCTCCCGCTATTCAAGGTAAGAACATTCTGGTTGTGGGAGACTCCCAGGTAAGACAGAGACAGAACGGTGAGACAGATAGCATGATTCCCAGGAGCCGGTGTTGGTGACATAGTCAACAGGTTAAATAATATTATGTCAGGTATTGGGAACAAGCCCATTATTTGTCTTAGTGTTGGTGGAAATGACATCGAGGACAGGAGACAGGAGCTGCTGGATAAGTACAAGTCAGCCATAAACATAGTCAGGTGTAAGGGAGGGGTCCAAGTCATTTGTAGCATTTTGTCTAGAAGGGAAATGGGTGATGAATGGATGTCTAGGGCAACTGGTATAAATTGTTGACTAGACAGGTACTGTAACTAACTTGCAATCATTCAATGATAACTGGGACAAATTCTGTGGCAAACGTTACATGTACGCAAGGGATTGGGTACATCTCTCTATGGCCAGAGTGGTTGCATTAGCTAACACGACTGAGGGGGCCATTTCTGACGTGTCTAGGACTTTACACTGATATATTATAGAGGAATGGGTGTGTGTGGGAAGCAAGCTGCAGTACTTGGGTTTGAAATAGCAGATATTACCAGGATACCCCAGGGATATGTTTAAAAGACAATTTTCAAAATAAAATTGCTAAAGGCAAAGCAATTGATCAACAGAGATAGTAGAAGACAGCGAGCGACTAGCTCTCTTAAGGTATACTATACTAAAAGTAGGGGTCAAAGAAATAAGATAGTTGAGCTAAGACTGTTTGCAAGTGCAGGCAATATAGATATTACTGCTATAACGGAACCTAGTTCAACCCGATAGAGAAATGCCTTCTGAATGCAACATACAGGGTTATAAACTATTCCACACTGATAGGGCCAACAGGAAGGGTGTTGAGTGGCGATGTATGTCAGAGATAATTTAATTTGTTGTGTTAGACAAGATATAAGATTAGAAATATCAGACACAGAATCTGTTTGGCTACAGTTTCTCGAGGGTGGTGAAAAATTAATTTGGGGAGTGATTTATAGGCCCCCAAACCTTGATAGGGAGTGCAGTAAGCTGCTATGGGCCGAAATTCATAAGGCATCTACATATGAAAATGTTGTGTTAATGGGAGATTTTAACTTAGGCTACTTGATTGGAAAAATGTGACAGGAAATCTTGAGTCTAGTGACTTTCTTGATACAGTTCAGGATTTCTTTTTAAAAGAGTTTGTGACAGAACCAACTAGAGGAAACAACCTGTTTGACTTAGTTCTTGCCCACAAAGAATTGCTAATTAATAATCTTGAGGTTAATGATGAGCTAGCGAAAAGCAATCACAAATCACTTAGTTTCGATATATCACGGAATTACCCAAATAGCTGCAATCAAGTCTCTGTCCCAGACTTCTGCTTGGCTGAATTCATGGAACTGAGAAATTACCTGAGTGGGCTGAACTGGAATGACCTGAGTATGGGTCAGGTAGGTGGTGATGGTTGCCAATATGATGTTTTTCAGAGACTAGTTCTAGCTGTCTAGACGACTTATGTTCCGAGTAGGGAAATTAGATCTAACAAAAATTATCCCAAATGGATCAACAAAAAATTAAAACATCTCATTGGTCAAAAGAGAGGCATATATAGGTATATCAAAAGAGGGGATGGGCAGTTAATCAAAATATTCAATTAGAGAAAGAAAAAAAAAGAAATAAGAAAAGCAAAAACGGATTATGAGGCTAAAGTCGCAAGGGATTAGAAGACTAATCCAAAAAGAGTCCTTTCAGGTATACAGAAGTAAGATTAGGGACAAGATTGGCCCACTTAAGAGTAACTCAGGTCAGATCACTGACAGTGGTAAGAAAATGTGTTAAATTTTCATCACTTTCTTTCAGTATTTACTCAGGAAGATACTAGCGAAATTCCAGAAAAAAATAAATTATGTAGAACAGGATGATAATAAACTATGCACGATTAGGGTCACTAGTGACATGGTCCTCAGATAAATAGAGAAATTAAAACCTAACAAATCCCCAGGTCCTGATGAACTATTTGCAAGGGTTTTAAAGGAATGTAAAGAGGAACTTAGCAAACCTTTGGCTAATCTTTTCAATATATCACTACAAACTGGCACAGTGCCAGAGAAGTGGCAAATGGGTGTTTGAAGAGGCAGATCATGGTAATGAATAAGATATTGTGCATATGGACTTCAGTTCCACATCAGAGGCTATTGAGGAAACTAAGGGCACATGGAATAGGAACAAATTTTTCCTGGATAGAGGCATGGTTGACAAATAGGCAGCAGAGAGTTTGTATAAATGGGGAGAAATCAGAATGGGGGCACGTCACAAGCGGTGTTCCACAGGGGTCAGTGTTGGGCCCGTTGTTGTTTACAATTTACATAAACGACATAGATGAGGGAGTAAATAGCGACATACCTTTGACATACCTTTGAAGAGTTTCGAGAGTTTATCTACTCTCTGAGCCCGGCCATAGGCCAGGCTCGTCTGGTGCTTGCCTGGTCAACCAGGCTGTTGCTGCTGGAGGCCCGCTGCCCCACATATGCATCACAGCCAGGTTGATCTGGCACCTGGTGAAGATACTTGCCCAACTTCCTCTTGAAGGCATAAGTAAATTTGCTGATGACACCAAAATCGGCCTTCCAATTCATTCCAGTGAGGACATTAGAGCACTTCAGGATGATTTGAACAGACTGATGCATTGGTCGGAGAAGTGGCAGATGCAGTTTAATATAGACAAATGCAAAGTTTTAAATGTTGGACAGGAAAATAACCATGTCACATATATATAAACTACTGACTGCGAAAAGGATTTAGGGGTTTGGTTAGCAGTAATCTGAAACCAAGACAACAGTGCATAAGTGTTCGCAATAAAGCTAACAGAATCCTTGACTTCATATCAAGAAGTATAAATAATAGAAATTCTCAGGTTGTTCTTCAACTCTATATATCCTTGGTTAGGCCTCATTTAGGTTATGCTGCTCAGTTCTGGTCACCGTATTAGAGAATGGATATAAATGCTATGGAAAATGTATAGAGGAGGATGACAAAGATGATCCCATGTATCAGAAATCTTCCCTATGAGGATAGGAAAGGCGTAGAATTAGGGGTGATATGATTGAGATGTATAAATGGAAAATAGGAATAAATAAAGGGGATGTAAATAGCGTGCTAAAAATATCTAGCCAAGACAAGATTCGCAGCAATGGTTACTAGTTAGAAAAATTGAGATTTAGGAAGGATATAGGAAAACACTGGTTTGGTGACAGAGTTGTGGATGAGTGGAACAAACTCCTGAGTACCGTCATAGAAGCTAAAACGTTGTGTAGTTTTAAAAATAAGTTAGATAAGTAAATGAGTGGGTGTGGGTGGGTGCGAGTTGGACCTCATTAGGTCTGATGCCGTGCTCCTTCCTTAAGTGGATATGACATGGACATGGATGGGTTGGGTCAGTGGTATAAGCCGGTGGGCGGCTTGGACCTGCCTCGCATCGGCCAGTGGGCCTGCTGCTGTGTTCCTTCTTTATGTTCTAACGTTCTAATCCGTACACAGAAATCACTTCCTATGAAAAGAAAGACTCGGCAGATGGTGATAACACAGTGTCAAGGGCACAAGACTCTTCAACTGCTTCCTAGCATACCTCTAGCTGTCTTCAAGAGGGAGCTGGTTAGGAACCTAAGCCAGTACCTGACCAGCCGGGCTGTGGCTCATACGCTGGATTGCGTGCGGCCAGCAAACAGCCTGGTTGATCAGGTCCTGATACACTGCAAGGCCTGCTCATGGACCGGGCCACGGGGGCGTTGACCCCCGGAACACACTCCAGGTAGCATTACCTCCTGCCTGGCTGGACTATCAATGATCCACTCATCTCAGAGGGTGGCGCGCCAGGACTGGCTCCACACACACTGGCTGGACTGACTTTCTAAACAGCTAGAAGCTTTCTTAGCTTGAACATTATCTTAGCTGAATTACTAATGCTGTCCTTTATTCATAATATATTCCGTAATTTATCGACATATAATTTTTAAGTAGAGTTAATAAAATATTCGTTTACCAAAGAATTGTATAAAGTGGTTTTTTTTTATCCTAGGAAGTGTTCCAGCATCAGCTGCAATGGTTCCAGCACCTGCTGCAATGGTTCCAGCACCTGCTAAGGTTCCAGCACCTCCTGCAACGGTTCCAGCACCTCCTGCAATGGTTCCAGCACCTGCTGCAATGGTTCCAGCACCTGCTGAGGTTCCAGCACCTCCTACAAAGGTTCCAGCACCTGCTGCAATGGTTCCAGCACCTGCTGAGGTTCCAGCACCTGCTGCAACGGTTCCAGCACCTGCTGCAATGGTTCCAACACCTGCTGAGGTTCCAACACCTCCTGCAACGGTTCCAGCACCCGCTGAGGTTCCAGCGCCTCCTGCTAAGGTTTCAACATCTGCTGAGGTTCCAACACCTTCTGTTGGGGTTCCAACACCCCCTGCTGAGGTTCCAGCACCTGTTGAGGTTCCAGCACCTCCTGCTGAGGTTTCAACACCTGCTGAGGTTGCAACACCTCCTGCTGAGGTTCCAACACCTGCTGCTGAGGTTCCAGCACCTCCTTGATGCTTGCAACACCGGTGTTCCGTGGATCACACTGGTGCCCCGAGGCCCACACTGGTGTCCCATGTACCACACTGGTGTCCCGTGGACCACACTCGTGTCCTGTGGACCAGACTGGTGTCCCATGTACCACACTGGTGTCCCGTGGACCACACTAGTGTTCCGTGGACCACACTGGTGTCCCGTGGACCACAGTGGTATTCCGTGGACCACAGTGGTGTTCCGTGAACCACACTGGTGCCCCATGTACCACACTGGTGTCCCGTGGACCACACTGGTGTCCCGTGGACCACAGTGGTGTTCCGTGGACCACACTGGTGCCCCATGTACCACACTGGTGTCCCGTGGACCACACTGTGTCCGGACCAGTGGTGTTCCGTGGACCACAGTGGTGTTCCGTGGACCACACTTGTGTCCCATGTACCACACTGGTGTCCCGTGGACCACACTGGTGTTCCGTGGACCACAGTGGTGTTCCGTGGACCACACTGGTGTCCCATGTACCACACTGGTGTCCCGTGGACCANCAGTGGTTTCCCGTGGAACAAACTGGTGTCCCGTGGACCACACTGTGTTCCGTGGACCACAGTGGTGTTCCGTGGACCACACTGGTGTTCCGTGGACCACAGTGGTGTCCCGTGGATCACACTGGTGTCCTGTGGCCCACACTGGTGTCCCATGCACCACACTGGTGTTCCGTGAACTACAATGATGTTCCGTGGACCACACTGGTGTCCCGTGGACCACACTGGTGTCCCGTGGACCTCACTGGTGTCCCGTGGACCACACTGGTGTGCCATGTACCACACTGGTGTCCCGTGGACCACACTGGTGTCCCGTGGACCACACTGGTGTCCCTTGGACCTCACTGGTGTCCCGTGGACTACACTGGTGTCCCGTGAACCATACTGGTGTCCTGTGGACCACACTGGTGTCCCGTGAACCATACTGGTGTCCTGTGGACCACACTGGTGTCCCGTGGACCACACTGGTGTCCCGTGGATCACACTGGTGTCCCATGGACTACACTGGTGTCCCGTGGACCACACTGGTGTCCCGTGGATCACACTGGTGTCCCATGGACTACAATGGTGTCCCGTGGACTACACTGGTGTCCCCTGCACCACACTGGTGTTCCGTGAACTACAATGATGTTCCGTGGACCACACTGGTGTCCCGTGGACCACACTGGTGTCCCGTGGACCTCACTGGTGTCCCGTGGGCTACACTGGTGTCCCGTGAACCATACTGGCGTCCTGTGGACCACACTGGTGTCCCGTGAACCATACTGGTGTCCCGTGGACCACACTGGTGTCCCGTGGATCACACTGGTGTCCCATGGACTACACTGGTGTCCCGTGGACTACACTGGTGTCCCGTGGACCACACTGGTGTCCCGTGGATCACACTGGTGTCCCGTGGACTACACTGGTGTCCCGTGGACTACACTGGTGTCCCGTGGACTACACTGGTGTCCCGTGAACCACACTGGTGTCCCATGGGCCACACTGGTGTCCCATATACCACACTGGTGTCCCATGGACCACACTGGAATCCGATGACCACACTGGTGTTCCATGGACCACACTGGTGTTCCGTGGATCACACTGATGTTCCATGGACCACAATGATGTCCCATGGACCACACTGGTGTCCCGTGGACCACACTCGTGTCCCGTATACCACACTGGTGTCCCATGGACCACACTGGTATCCCATGACCACAGTGGTGTCCCGTCGACCACACTGGTGTCCCGTGGACCACACTGGTGTTCTGTGGACCACACTGGTGTCCTGTGGATCACACTGGTGTCCCATGCACCACAGTGGTGTTCCGTGAAATACAATGGTGTCCCGTGGATCACACTGGTGTCCCGTGGACTACACTGGTGTCCCGTGGACCACACTGGTGTCCCGTGGATCACACTGGTGTCCCGTGGACTACACTGGTGTCCCGTGGACTACACTGGTGTCCCGTGAACCACACTGGTGTCCCATGGGCCACACTGGTGTCCCGTATACCACACTGGTGTCCCATGGACCACACTGGAATCCGATGACCACACTGGTGTTCCATGGAATACACTGGTGTTCCGTGGATCACACTGATGTTCCATGGACCACAATGATGTCCCATGGACCACACTGGTGTCCCGTGGACCACACTCGTGTCCCGTATACCACACTGGTGTCCCATGGACCACACTGGTATCCCATGACCACAGTGGTGTCCCGTCGACCACACTGGTGTCCCGTGGACCACACTGGTGTTCTGTGGACCACACTGGTGTCCTGTGGCTCACACTGGTGTCCCATGCACCACAGTGGTGTTCCGTGAACTACAATGGTGTCCCGTGGATCACACTGGTGTCCCGTGGACCACACTGGTGTCCCGTGGACCACACTGGTGCCCCATGGACCACACTGGTGCTCCGTGGACCACACTGGTGTTCCGTGGACCACACTGGTGTCCCTTGGACCACACTGGTGTCCCTTGGACCACACTGGTGTCCCATGGACCACACTGGTGTCCCATGGACCACACTGGTATCCGATGACCACACTGGTGTTCCGTGGACTACATTCGTGTTGGGTGGATAACACTGATGTCCCATGGGCCACAATGATGTCCCATGGAGCACACTGGTGTCCCATGGAGCACACTGGTGTCCCATGGACAACACTGGTGTCCCAAAGACCACGCTGGTGTATCATGGACCACACTGGAGTCCCGTGGACCACACAGGTGTCCCACTGGCCATTCTAGAGTCCCGTGGACCACACTGGTGTCCCATGGACCACACTGGTATCCCATGATCACACTGGTGTTCTGTCACTCTGTGGACCACGCTGGTGCTCCGTAGACCACACTGGTGTCCCGTGGACCACACTGGTGTCCCGTGGACCACATTGGTGTCCCGTGGACCACATTTGTGTCTCATGGACCACATTTGTGTCCCATGGACAACGTTTGTGTCCCGTAGACCACACTGGTGTCCCATGGACTACACTGGTGTCCCACGGACCAAACTGGTGTCCCATGGACAACACTGGTGTCCCACGGACAACACTGGTGTCCCACGGACAACACTGGTGTCCCACGGACAACACTGGTGTCCCACGGACAACACTGGTGTCCCACGGACAACACTGGTGTCCCATGGACAACACTGGTGTCCCACGGACAACACTGGTGTCCCACGGACAACACGGTGTCCCTTGGACAACACTGGTGTCCCTGGACAACACTGGTGTCCCAGGACAACACTGGTGTCCCATGGACAACACTGGTGTCCCATGGACAACACTGGTGTCCCGTGGACCACACTGGTGTCCCGTGGACCACATTGGTGTCCCGTGGACCACATTGTGGTCTCATGGACCACATTTGTGCCATGGACAACGTTTGTGTCCCGTAGGGCACACACTGGTGTCCCATGGACTACACTGGTGTCCCACGGACCAAACTGGTGTCCCATGGACAAACACTGGTGTCCCACGGACAACACTGGTGTCCCACGGACAACACTGGTGTCCCACGGACAACACTGGTGTCCCACGGACAACACTGGTGTCCCATGGACAACACTGGTGTCCCACGGACAACACTGGTGTCCCACGGACAACACTGGTGTCCCTTGGACAACACTGGTGTCCCTTGGACAACACTGGTGTCCCATGGACAACACTGGTGTCCCATGGACAACACTGGTGTTCCATGGACAACACTGGTGTCCCTTGGACAACACTGGTGTCCCTTGGACAACACTGGTGTCCCATGGACAACACTGGTGTCCCATGGACAACACTGGTGTCATGGACACACTGGTGTCCACGGACAACATGTGTCCACGGACAACTGTTCCACGGACAACACTGGTGTCCACGGACAACACGGTGTCCCACGGAAACATGGTGTCCCATGGACAACAAGGTCCCATGACAACACTGTGTCCCACGGACAACACTGGTGTCCCACGGACAACACTGGTTCCATGGACAACACTGTGTCCCACGGCAACACTGGTGTCCATGGACAAAACTGGTGTCCTGGACACACTGGTGTCCCCTGGACACTGGTGTCCCTGGACACCTGGGGTCCCTGGACAAAACGGTGTCCCATGGACAACACCCGGTGTCCCATGGACAACACTGTGTCCTGGCAACCTGGTGTCCACGGACAACACTGGGTCCCACGGACAACACTGGTGTCCCACGGACAACACTGGTGTCCCACGACACACTGGTGTCCCACGGACACACTGGTGTCCCACGGACAACCTGGTGTCCCCGGACAACACTGGTGTCCCCGGACAACACTGGGGTCCACGGACAACCTGTTGCCCACGGACAACACTGGTGTCCCCGGACACACTGGTGTCCCACGGACAACACGTGGTGTCCCACGGACAACACTGGTGTCCCGGCACCGACTGGTGTCCACGGACAGAACTGTGTCCCACGGAAACACTGGTGTCCCACGGACAACACTGGTGTCCACGGACAACACTGGTGTACCCACGGACAACACTGGTTGTCCCACGGACAACACTGGTGTCCCCGTACAGCACTGTGTCCCACGGACAACACTGGTGTCCCACGGACAACACTGGTGTCCCACGGACAACACTGGTGTCCCACGGACAACATGGTGTCCCACGGACAACACTGAGTGTCCCACGGACAACACTGGTGTCCCACGGACAACACTGGTGTCCCACGAAACAACACTGGTGTCCCACGGACACATGGTGTCCCACGGACAACACTGGTGTCCCACGGACAACACTGGTGTCCACGGACAACACTGGTGTCCCACGGACAACACTGGTGTCCCCACGGACAACACTGGTGTCCCACGTACAACACATGGTGTCCCACGGACAACACTGGTGTCCCACGGACAACACTGGTGTCCCACGGACAACACTGGTGTCCCACGGACAACACTGGTGTCCCACGGACAACACTGGTGTTCCACTGACAACACTGGTGTCCCACGGACAACACTGGTGTCCCACTGACAACACTGGTGTCCCACTGACAACACTGGTGTCCCACTGACAACACTGGTGTCCCACTGACAACACTGGTGTCCCACTGACAACACTGGTGTCCCACTGACAACACTGGTGTCCCACTGACAACACTGGTGTCCCACTGAAAACATGGTGTCCCACTGACAACACTGGTGTCCCACTGACAACACTGGTGTCCCACTGAACAACACTGGTGTCCCACTGACAACACTGGTGTCCCACTGACAACACTGGTGTCCCACGGACAACACTGGTGTCCCACTGACAACACTGGTGTCCCATGGGCCACAATGATGTCAAACGGATTTTATATTTCACAATATTTTCACGTTTTATGAAGTTTTTTTTTTCTAAAATTTTAGGATTTTCTTCCACTGAACTTAAGGCACCGTACGTCTGGCACCGTACGTCTGGCACCGTACGTCTGGCACCGTACGTCTGGCATCGTACGTCTGGCACCGTACGTCTGGCACCGTACGTCTGGCACCGTACGTCTGGCTCCGTACGTCTGGCACCGTACGTCTGGCACCGTACTTCTGGCACCGTACGTCTGGCACCGTACGTCTGGCACCGTACGTCTGGCACCGTACGTCTGGCACCGAGGTAGAGCCACCCACACCAGAGGAAACACATTCACCGTCACTCTATCAATCACTGCCTTGCCATAAGCATGTTAACCTTCTAAACTGCAGCATCTCCAGAGGTATATGTTGCTCCTCTTACTGGGATCTAAAACCCTTTACCAGCAGTCAGGTTCCTCTCTTGAGGGTAATGGGAGGCTGTGAGGCAACAACAAACTACCAGACTGCAAAACATCAACAATGCAATCATACTCACGCGTACACGCGCGCGCGCACGCGAGCATCACCAGCGCTACTAGCACTACCACCACCAGTACTACTAGCACCAACACTACTACCATCGCTAGCACTACTAGCACAGCCACCAGCAGCAGCACCAGCACTACTAGCACCACATCTAGCACCACCACAAGCACTACTAGCACCATCACATCTAACACCACCACCAGCATTACTAGCACCACCAGCATCAACAAAAGCACTACGACGAGCACCACCACCATCAACAACACCAGGAGCATCACCAGCATCAGGAGCACTACCACCTTGAGCATCACCAGCATCAGGAGCACTACCACCTTGAGCATCACCAGCATCAGGAGCACTACCACCTCGAGCACCGTCAGGACTACCACCTCGAGCACCGTCAGCACTACCACCTCGAGCACCGTCAGCACTAGACCGTCAGCACCACCTCGAGCACTCAGCACTACCCCTCGAGCACGTCAGCACTACCACCTCGAGCACCATCAGTACTACCACCTCGGGCACCGTCAGCACTACCACCTCGAGCACCGTCAGCACTACCACCTCGAGCACCGTCAGCACTACCACCTCGAGCACCGTCAGCACTACCACCTCGAGCACCGTCAGCACTACCACCTCGAGCACCGTCAGCCACTACCTCCCCCGACCCTCGAGCACCGTCAGCACTACCACCTCGAGCACCGTCAGCACTACCACCTCGAGCACCGTCAGCACTACCACCTCGAGCACCATCAGTACTACCACCTCGAGCACCGTCAGCATACCCACCTCGAGCACCGTCAGACTACCACCTCGAGCACCGTCAGCACTCCCACCTCGATACCGTCAGCACTACCACCTCGAGCACCGTCAGCACTACCACCTCGAGCACCGTCAGCACTACACCTCGAGCACCGTCAGCACTACCACCTCGAGCACCGTCAGCACTACCACCTCGAGCACCGTCAGCACTACCACCTCGAGCACCGTCAGCACTACCACCTCGAGCACCGTCAGCACTACCACCTCGAGCACCGTCAGCACTACCACCTCGAGCACCATCAGCACTACCACCTCGAGCACCGTCAGCACTACCACCTCGAGCACCGATCAGCACTACCACCTCGAGCACCGTCAGCACTACCACCTCAAAGCACCGTCAGCACTACCACCTCGAGCACCGTCAGCACTACACCTCGAGCACCGTCAGCACTACCACCTCGAGCACCATCAGTACTACCACCTCGGGCACCATCAGTACTACCACCTCGAGCACCGTCAGCACTACCACCTCGAGCACCGTCAGCACTACCACCTCGAGCACCGTCAGCACTACCACCTCGAGCACCGTCAGCACTACCACCTCGAGCACCGTCAGCACTACCACCTCGAGCACCGTCCAGCACTACCACCTCGAGCACCGTCAGCACTACCACCTCGAGCACCGTCAGCACTACCACCTCGAGCACCGTCAGCACTACCACCTCGAGCACCGTCAGCACTACCACCTCGAGCACCATCAGCACTACCACCTCGAGCACCGTCAGTACTACCACCTCGAGCACCGTCAGCACTACCACCTCGAGCACCGTCAGCACTACACCTCGAGCACCGTCACACTACCACCGAGCACCGTCAGCACTACCACCTCGAGCACCGTCAGCACTACCACCTCGAGCACCGTCAGCACTACCACCTCGAGCACCGTCAGCACTACCACCTCGAGCACCGTCAGCACTACCACCTCGAGCACCGTCAGCACTACCACCTCGAGCACCATCAGTACTACCACCTTGAGCACCGTCAGCACTACCACCTCGAGCACCGTCAGCACTACCACCTCGAGCACCGTCAGCACTACCACCTCGAGTACCGTCAGCACTACCACCTCGAACACCGTCAGCACTACCACCTCGAGCACCGTCAGCACTACCACCTCGAGCACCGTCAGCACTACCACCTCGAGCACCGTCAGCACTACTACCTCGAGCACCGTCAGCACTACCACCTCGAGCACCGTCAGCACTACCACCTCGAGCACCGTCAGCACTACCACCTCGAGCACCGTCAGCACTACCACCTCGAGCACCGTCAGCACTACCACCTCGAGCACCGTCAGCACTACCACCTCGAGCACCGTCAGCACTACCACCTCGAGCACCATCAGCATTTACCACCTCGAGCACCGTCAGCACTACCACCTCGAACACGTCAGCACTCCCACCTCGAGCACCGTGAGCACTACCACCTCGAGCACCGTCAGCACTACCACCTCGAGCACCGTGAGCACTACCACCTCGAGCACCGTGAGCACTACCACCTCGAGCACCGTCAGCACTACCACCTCGAGCACCGTCAGCACTACCACCTCGAACACCGTCAGCACTACCACCTCGAGCACCGTCAGCACTACCACCTCGAGCACCGTCAGCACTAACACCTCGAGCACCGTCAGCACTACCACCTCGAGCACCGTCAGCACTACCACCTCGAGCACCGTCAGCACTACCACCTCGAGCACCGTCAGCACTACCACCTCGAGCACCGTCAGCACTACCACCTCGAACACCGTCAGCACTACCACCTCGAGCACCGTCAGCACTACCACCTCGAGCACCGTCAGCACTACCACCTCGAGCACCGTCAGCACTACCACCTCGAGCACCGTCAGCACTACCACCTGGAGCACCGTCAGCACTACCACCTGGAGCACCGTCAGCACTACCACCTCGAGCACCGTCAGCACTACCACCTCGAGCACCATCAGTACTACCACCTCGAGCACCGTCAGCACTACCACCTCGAGCACCGTCAGCACTACCACCTCGAGCACCGTCAGCACTAACCACCTCGAGCACCGTCAGCATAACACCTCGAGCACCGTCAGCACTAACACCTCGAGCACCGTCAGCACTAACACCTCGAGCACCGTCAGCACTAACACCTCGAGCACCGTCAGCATTAACACCTCGAGCACCGTCAGCACTAACACCTCGAGCACCGTCAGCACTAACACCTCGAGCACCGTCAGCACTACCACCTCGAGCACCGTCAGCACTAACACCTCGAGCACCGTCAGCACTACCACCTCGAGCACCGTCAGCACTACCACCTCGAGCACCGTCAGCACTACCACCTCGAGCACCGTCAGCACTAACACCTCGAGCACCGTCAGCACTACCACCTCGAGCACCGTCAGCACTACCACCTCGAGCACCGTCAGCACTAACACCGGCACCACAAACACTACGAACAACATCAGTACCAGCATCACCAACACCAGTAGCACCACCAGTACCTCAAGCACCACCAGAACCTTGAACACCAACAGTTCTGGATAATTAGAACCTTAAATAAGATTTATCTAGATTTTGCCGCCGAATCATCTAGTTTATTCTGCACTTCAAATCCATCCTGTGGACGGTCGCACAAAACCATCTGAAAGGCCTAGGAACTAGGCCTTTCAAATAGTACATTTGGGTTTATATCTACAGTTGACTTATCTGTTGCAAGCAAATTTAGGAAATTGGCTTAATATGTCTGAAATATAATTTTCATTAATATCTTGACATATCACATAGATTATATTGTCTATTTCTATATTCCTCAAAAAGTGGACAATATAGCACATAGTGTTCAAGATAGTGACCATATGGCTGGCCACATATCTGCAACAAGAGATGCCATGACACTGGTGTTGATAGTCTTCTAGTCACTTCTTCTATTCAGGCTGGAGTGATGCTCTAACAGCCACCTTCAAGGCACGACCTACTTCCACATTTGCCCAATTTGGAAGTAGGTCGTGCCCAAGGGTTAGGCACGACATTGGGCAAGTGTGACACCACCTACGACTGCTGCACCTCACCTGTCTACAGTATATAAGCTACTTCTTCGCACATATGCTGTATTCTTTTCAAGATTGATGGACTGACCACATCGACTTAAGGCTGAGGGACTGATTACCTCAAACTCCTCCTGTTCTTCATGATTCTCCTTTGTATGGACTGATGAAGCCACTGTATGGCGAAACGTTTCCTCATTAAAGATACCCAAGTGTTGCAGATGTGTCTAATTTTTCAACTTGTCGGTTCTCTGAACCATTCATCTACAACTGGAAAACGTACAGAGAACCTTCACCTCTTACATTCAATCAAGAACCTACATTAGTGGGAACGCTCGAAGCCTCTCGATCTTTACTCCTTAGTACGTAGGCATGAATGATGCATCATTTAAGAACAGAAGAACTTAAGAATAGAGGAATACTGCATCATGCCTTCTATTTATACCTGAAAAATGCCAGCGGGATTGTTATCAAATCTGCACACTGCAATCACTCCCTATGAAAGAAAGATGTCATGAGTATACGAACAGATAACTCAATAAGTGTACAGGGATCAAGAGTCTTCAACACCCTTAAGTTCGTGAAGTCCGTTCCAGATGAGCCTGACCATCCACCGGCAGACCTGGTCTGAGACCAGGCCGTAAGAGCACTGACCCAGGAAACCGTCACTAAACAAGCTGCCGTGGTCTTGAGTGAAGTGTTTAAAACCACGTATAAGATCTTGGTTCGTTTCTGAAGTGTTTATGTTGTGATAATATCCTCCTTCCTGAGTGTTCTAAGTGAACGATAACTGTATATTGTTGTATGTTAAACTAATAAGTAATGAAAGCTTATCAGTGAATAACTTGTCTTCCCCCTATGGTACCTAACGTCAGTCTTTCCCCCTATGGTACCTAACGTCAGTCTTTCCCCTATTTTACCTAACGTCAGTCTTTCCCCTATGGTACCTAACGTCAGTCTTTCCCCTATTTTACCTAACGTCAGTCTTTCCCCCTATGGTACCTAACGTCAGTCTTTCCCCTATGGTACCTAACGTCAGTCTTTCCCCTATGGTACCTAACTTCAGTCTTTTCCCTATGGTACCTAACTTCAGTCTTTCCCCTATTTTACCTAACGTCAGTCTTTCCCATATTTTACCTAACGTCAGTCTTTCCCCCTATGGTACCTAACGTCAGTCTTTCCCCTATGGTACCTAACGTCAGTCTTTCCCCTATGGTACCTAACTTCAGTCTTTCCCCTATTTTACCTAACGTCAGTCTTTCCCCCTATGGTACCTAACGTCAGTCTTTCCCCTATTTTACCTAACGTCAGTCTTTCCCCTATGGTACCTAACGTCAGTCTTTCCCCTATGGTACCTAACTTCAGTCTTTCCCCTATTTTACCTAACGTCAGTCTTTCCCCTATTTTACCTAACGTCAGTCTTTCCCCTATGGTACCTAACGTCAGTCTTTCCCCCTATGGTACCTAACGTCAGTCTTTCCCCTATGGTACCTAACTTCAGTCTTTCCCCTATTTTACCTAACGTCAGTCTTTCCCCTATGGTACCTAACGTCAGTCTTTCCCCTATGGTACCTAACTTCAGTCTTTCCCCTATGGTACCTAACGTCAGCCTTTCCCCTATGGTACCTAACGTCAGTCTTTCTCCTATGGTACCTAACTTCAGTCTTTCCCCTATGGTACCTAACGTCAGTCTTTCCCCTATGGTACCTAACTTCAGTCTTTCCCCTATGGTACCTAACTTCAGTCTTTCCCCTATGGTACCTAACGTCAGTCTTTCCCCTATGGTACCTAACTTCAGTCTTTCCCCTATGGTACCTAACTTCAGTCTTTCCCCTATGGTACCTAACGTCAGTCTTTCCCCTATGGTACCTAACTTCAGTCTTTCCTCTATGGTACCTAACCTCAGTCTTTCCCCTATGGTACCTAACTTCAGTCTTTCCCCTATGGTACCTAACTTCAGTCTTTCCACTATGGTACCTAACTTCAGTCTTTCCCCTATGGTACCTAACTTCAGTCTTTCCCCTATGGTACCTAACGTCAGTCTTTCCCTATGGTACCTAACTTCAGTCTTTCCCTATGGTACCTAACTTCAGTCTTTCCTCTATGGTACCTAACCTCAGTCTTTCCCCTATGGTACCTAACTTCAGTCTTTCCCCTATGGTACCTAACTTCAGTCTTTCCACTATGGTACCTAACTTCAGTCTTTCCCCTATGGTACCTAACTTCAGTCTTTCCCCTATGGTACCTAACTTCAGTCTTTCCACTATGGTACCTAACCTCAGTCTTTCCCCTATGGTACCTAACTTCAGTCTTTCCTCTATGGTACCTAACCTCAGTCTTTCCCCTATGGTACCTAACTTCAGTATTTCCCCTATGGTACCTAACTTCAGTCTTTCCTCTATGGTACCTAACTGTAGATTCAGCTCACACTTTAGAAGTAACTATTATACGAAGTGATTAATGTTAATAGAACAAACGCTTGGAATCGCAATATATATTATATACATAATTTATGTATGTACCCACGTGTAGGCAGCAACAGGCAGATCTAAACTGCAGTTTGTTGTCGGTGAGTGAAGATGTGACGAACGTTCCTGGTCATACTCAGGCCACTGGGCCATACTACGTTGAAATGTAGAGAGACAGAAAGATTCGTGGCCAGTTTCGTGTTCGTGTTTCCTTCCTGTGTAGTGCAATTTCACGATCTCCAAGTAAGTTAGACATTCTCCCTATCGTGAACAAGAACACTAGTGTTAAATGAACATCCTCATGTGGCTAAGCATCAAGTCATCGGTACCGGTGTCATCATAGTGGGGTACGATATACACGCTCTTGTGAGTATTAAACCCTTTAGTTAACCATTCTGCTGCTGCAGCAGAAGGGTATGTGGGAGGAGTGGATAAGACAGACCAATTACACGTCGTTATTCACGGCCGACTGCCCACAAACACGTTAGACTCGCCAACGACGTTCCAGGTGCCATACCTGCAGTACCTGAACGACATAAACCTTCAAGGCGAGAATTAAAACTTGATATTTTAATCTTCCAAACAGTCCTGGTGGGTCTTTACACGGCGAATTTCGAAGGCGAAGCTCTCGGGGGAGGCTGCGAGTGGTTTCCAGCTGTCATCAACAAAGATGAGTATTAATCCACAAAGTGGTTCCTTTAGTAAAATAAAATTTCTATTACTCATTTCATCCAAAATTAGACATATATATATATATATATATATATATATATATATATATATATATATATATATATATATATATATATATATATATATAAAATGTCGTGCCGAATATGTAAAACTGGTCAATTAGCAAGAACTCATTTAAAATTAAGTCCTTTCTAAAAATTTCTCTTATACGTTTAAAGATTTTTTTTTCATTAATGTTAATGTAAAAAATTTTAATTTTGCACCAAAAGAATCTTAGAAAACTTACCTAACCTTATTATAACAAGCGCAATTTATTTTAGCCTAACCCAACTAAATATATTTTAAATTTGTTTACAATAATTTAATACTAAACAAACACAATGAAATATATTTTTTTCGTTAGGTTCAGAATGATTTTGGCGAAATTATTGCATACACAAATTTTCACTTGTCCTATATGGCAAGATGAACGTTGCTATTTAAGCCAAGATCGCAAATTCTGCCTATTCGGCACGACATATATATATATATATATATATATTATATATATTATATATATATAATATATATATATATATATTATATATTATATCTCGTGCCGAATAGGTAAAACGCGATTTCTGGCTTAAATAGCAACGCTCCTCTTGCCGAATAAGGCAAGCGAAAATTTGTGTATGCCATAATTTCGCAAAAATCAATCTGAACCTAACGAAAAAAAATATTTTATTTTGTTTATTATTAAATTATTATAAACTTAAATAAAATATATTTAGTTGGATTAGGCTAAATTAAATTGCGCTTGCTTAAATAGGCTAGAACAACATGGGTTCGATTCCCCAGCTAGTTGCAGTGTTGTTGATTTGAATACCACTCGTTCGTGCTTACAATATTATATATACTGCTTGTGGAGGCTAGTACACCAAACGGGGAGTAGAATGAAATTAGCTCTGAGGCACCCACACCATCGTATGTCCTCGGATCATGGTACGAAACCTAGCTCTGCTAGGTGCTAGATCTTTGTATAACTGGATGGTCCAGCGGGTTAGTGTTGTAAATTATCGCTCACCATATATATATATATATATATATATATATATATATATTATATATATATATATATATATATATATATATATATATATATATTTCTAGTCACGGCATTATGCCACCCCTTCCCTACACATGTACCAAAACACATACCATGAAACATTATAAAATTTATGTTTGCACACTGAGGTTTTAATACTTGGTGCTGCGCCCTTTACTCTTAATCACTTCCATCAGCCATGTAGGAAGACTCTTATACAAATTCTTGAGGGTTTGGTGAGGTATATTTTTCCATGCCTCATGTAGAGCAGCCTCCAGCCATGGGATGGAATTGATATCCTTGCCCAGTAAACTTCGTTTTACTATTGACCAGAGGTTGTCCATAGGGTTTAGGTCTGAAGAATTGCCTGGCCAGTCATTTAAGAACCTCACTTCACAGTCCTTAAGCCACTGGACTACAGATTCGGCAGAATGACACAGTGCACCATCCTGCATAAAAACCGTAGCCCCACACTTGTCAAATGCCTCAGGTAAATTGTCACACAATAACTCCAGGTAATTATACTGGTTCATATACTGGATTTGGAAAGCACAATGAGTTCACCAACACTCTGGGCACTGAAACACCCCCAAATCATAAGCGAGTCTGGGTGTTTGGTGGTCCATGGGTTCAGTGGGCCGGTACACATGTCCCCCATGGTTACAGGCGATGGTGAAGATTGCTTCATCACTCCAATGTACTTCAGACCACTGTTGAGAAGTTCAGTGAAGATATTACTTTGCATAATTCAGCCTACGTTTCTTCTATGGCTTGGAGAGGATCGGTTTCTTAACCTGGCGGTGACTACTGTAGCCCAGTTATGGCACATGTCTGTTAACAGTTCTGATAGAAGATGTGGGTTCTTTTCTTTCAATTTCCAGCAGTTATCTTAGGTGTACTCTCTAACTGCTTCTTTAACACAGTAAAGATAGGAACAGATTTCTTCAAGGGGCCAGGCCAAGGTTCGTCAGACGGTGACTCGACACTATCACCAGCCTGCTGCACCCAGTCCCTCACCGAACGCTCACACACGCCAACATTCTCCACTATTTCTATCGTCTGGTGCCCTATGATGAAGCCCTATTTGAAGCCCTATGATTTGAGCTATAGTTTCAGGTGTTAAAGACTTCCTTTTACCCATAATCAAATATGTATAGCCCCAAAGCCAAAGAGAACACTGAAAACAAGATGGGGGCGGATGAGAGACAAAAGTGCAACACTTTCTTTCACCACGGCAGCCACGTAAGCAATGAGAAGTCACTGTGGAGTGTGGAAGCAGGCTGTGATATGCTAACGGCTGCTACCCGGCATAATGCACTGACGAAAAAAGACCCCCCTTATATGGTAGGCCTTCGATTTTCGTCACGGCATTATGCCGGGGGTCTCACCCGGCATAATTCCGCGACTAGCCGAATAGGCAGAACTTGCGATCTTGGCTTAAATAGCAACGCTCATCTTGCCATATAGGACAAGCGAAAATTTGTGTATGCAATAAAGTCGCCAAAATCATTCTGAACATAACGAAAAAAATATATTTCGCTATGTTTATTTAGTGTTAAATTATTGTAAACAAACCTAAAATATATTTAGTTGGGTTAGGCTAAAATAAATTGCTCTTGTTATAATAAGGTTAGGTAAGTTTTCTAAGATTCTTTTGGTGCAAAATTAAAAATTTTTACATTAACATAAATGAAAAAATATATCTTTAAACGTATAAGAGAAAATTTCAGAAAGAACTTAATTTTAAGTAAGTTCTTGCTAATTGACCAGTTTTACATATTCGGCACGACATATATATAATATATATATATATATATATATAATATATATATATATATATATATAATATATATATATATATATATATATATATATATATATATATATATATATATATATATATATATGATGCAAACAATCGCAGATGGATGATCTTAACTATGCAGGACAAGCCACGAGGGAGTAGGTGAAATCTTTAGGTCAAGTACTTTCAGTTCTCAGTGTGTCATCAGGAGCTGTGCAATGTTGCAATGGGGCAAACAAAGCAGGGAGAGAGGTCTCAGAGTAGCGTAGGTGTCACCGGCCACAGTTACTCTTAGTTTCCCTTGGTTTCTTAACCTGGCGGTGACTACTGTAGCTCTTTCTAAAGGTAACCGTGGCCGGTGACACCTACGCTACTCTGAGACCTCTCTCCCTGCTTTGGTTGCTTCCTTGCAACATTGCACAGCTCCTGATGACACACTGAGAAGTGTGAAAGTACTTTTGCTAAATATTTCACCCCCGTGTGGCTTGTCCTGCATATATATATATATTATATATATATATATTATATATATATATATATATATATATATATATATATATATATATATTAACAAGTCAGCCGTCTCCCACCGAGGCAGGGTGACCCAAAAAGAAAGAAAATCCCCAAAAATAAAATACTTTCATCATTCAACACTTTCACCTCACTCACACATAATGACTGTTTTTGCAGAGGTGCTCAAAATACAACAGTTTAGAAGTATATACGTATAAAGATACACAATATATCCCTCCAAACTGCCAATATCCCGAACCCCTCCTTTAGAGTGCAGGCATTGTACTTCCCATTTCCAGGACTCAAGTCCGGCTATATAAAAATAACCGGTTTCTCTGAATCCCTTCACTAAATATTACCCTGCTCACACTCCAGCAGCTGGTCAGGTCCCAAATACCATTCGTCTCCATTCACTCTTATTGAACACGCTCACGCACGCTTGCTGGAAGTCCAAGCCCCTCGCCCACAAAACCTCCTTCCAACCTTTTCGAAGACGACCCCTATATATATATAATATATATATATATATATATATATATAATATATATATATATATATATATATATATAATATATATATATATATATATATATATATTCTCCATGGGGAAGTAGAACAGAATTCTTCCTCTGTAAGCCATGCGTGTTGTAAGAGGCGACTAAAATGCCGGGAGCAAGGGGCTAGTAACCCCTTCTCCCGTATAAATTACTAAATTTAAAAGAGAAACTTTCGTTTTTCTTTTTGGGCCACCCTGCCTTGGTGGGATACGGCCGGTGTTGAAAGGCGTTGATGGTTGAGAGGCATGGCCAGAGACTACACCACCCACCACTGAGAAGATAAGTTACTTACACACTATGAACACGTCAGGCTGGTTCAGTGTTTATCTCTTATAATTTGGACTGTCATCGTTATATATATATATATATATATATATATATATATATATATATATATATATATATATATATATATATATATATATATTTATAAAGCAAATATCGCAAACCAAGCGATACAAGATGCAAAACAACCAGGGGGGGGAGTAAAATTATAGCTGTTGGCCTTTCGGGTTGCAATCAACACATCATCAGGAGCTTGCAAAATTGCAGAAAAGAGGAGGGCTTCCAGGCGAATACGTCCCAGAGGACCGCGTTCATTCCAGTGAACGCGGTCCCTTTGGGAACGTGTATTATATATAATATATATATATATATATATATATATAATATATATATAAAAATATATATATATATATATATATATAGTATAGGAATACAGGAAAGAGTAAGGTTATGAGGATAACAAAAAGATTAGGTGATGAAAGATTGGATATCAGATTGGAGGGAAGAGAGTATGGAGGAGGTGAATGTATTCAGATATTTGGGAGTGGACGTGTCAGCGGATGGGTCTATGAAAGATGAGGTGAATCATAGAATTGATGAGGGGAAAAGGGTGAGTGGTGCACTTAGGAGTCTGTGGAGACAATGAACTTTGTCCTTGGAGGCAAAGAGGGGAATGTATGTGAGTATAGTTTTACCAACGCCTTATATGGGTGTGAAGCATGGGTGATGAATGTTGCAGCGAGGAGAAGGCTGGAGGCAGTGGAGATGTCATGTCTGAGAACAATGTGTGGTGTGAATATAATGCAGAGAATTCGTAGTTTGGAAGTTAGGAGGAGGTGCGGGATTACCAAACTGTTGTCCAGAGGGCTGAGGAAGGGTTGTTGAGGTGGTTCGGACATGTGGAGAGAATGGAGCGAAACAGAATAACTTCAAGAGTGTATCAGTCTGTAGTGGAAGGAAGGCGGGGTAGGGGTCGGCCTAGGAAAGGTTGGAGGGAGGGGGTAAAGGAGGTTTGTGTGCGAGGGGCTTGGACTTCCAGCAGGCATGCGTGAGCGTGTTTGATAGGAGTGAATGGAGACAAATGGTTTTTAATACTTGACGTGCTGTTGGAGTGTGAGCAAAGTAACATTTATGAAGGGTTCAGGGAAACCGGCAGGCCGGACTTGAGTCCTGGAGATGGGAAGTACAGTGCCTGCACTCTGAAGGAGGGGTGTTAATGTTGCAGTTTAAAAACTGTAGTGTAAAGCACCCTTCTGGCAAGACAGTGATGGAGTGAATGATGGTGAAAGTTTTTCTTTTTCGGGCCACCCTGCCTTGGTGGGAATCGGCAGTGTGATAATAATAATAAATAATATAATAATATATATATATATATATATATATATATATATATATATATATATATATATATATATATATATAAATAACGATGACAGCCCAAATTATAAGAGATAAACGATAAACACTGAACCAGCCTGACGTGTTCATAGTGTGTAAGTAACTTATCTTCTCAGTGGTGGGTGGTGTAGTCTCTGGTCACGCCTCTCAACCATCAATGGACCGGTGTGGATGCTAGCTAGCCTCCTGGTTCTTGTCTCAACCATCAATGGACCGGTGTGGATGCTAGCTATCCTCCTTCTCCTTGTCTCACTCCTGAAACTCAGTGCTGGCTTGCGCCATATTTTGCTGTTTACTCTTACGTAATAACTATAACTTAATAACATTGATATACTCAAGGTTCTTGCGTCACTAAATCGTTAGGTCGTGATCATGATTATCTTTCCTTTCTTTGTAGTGTATTACTCTTAATTTTGGAAGCATGTCTGGTTGCTAACTTCTATACTCACCTAGTTAGAAATGTGTATTCGCCATGTTGTTTTCACCTAGATGTGTTAGGCTAGGTAAAGTCATAGTTTCTGACCTCACCTCTTAATACTTTATTGACTAGTTTCAACGATTTCTGGTCTGCAAGGTTCATATCACACACACTTTTGAAGCTGTGTACAGTATTTGCCTGAGTCACCTCTCGTTCTCACCTGTTTGTAATAGCCGGGGTATAGTCTCAGCTCCTGGCCCCGCATCTTAACGCATGTCGGATTCACTTCCTCCGATGCTCACTAGCTGGCTTCTTAAACGTGTATATAGAGCGTACTTCCTCCAAGACCATTATATTCCCTGACCATCCTCAAGCTGAAAAAGTTCTTATCACCCCTGTGACTTTTATGTATGTCTAACTTCAAACTGTACCCTTGTATACCTCTTTCTCGCCTCTCAAGTCTATCCCTGTCCACCCTATTAAGTACCTGAGTAACTTGCATGTCGTTGTTGATCATGGTTCTTCTATCCTCCATTGTAGTAAGATTCAGGTCCTTCATAGCTCACACACCTTACACACCCGTATTAGTCTCACTGCAAACCTCTCCACTTTGATAATAATAATAATAATAATAATAATAATAATAATAATAATAATAATAATAATAATAATAATAATATCTTTATTTACTACAAGTACATGTACAAGGTATACAGGCCTAGCTGACATCAATGACATACTAGTATACAGAAAGCCGCTTGTTATGCTGAGTATTTCCGCAAAATTAGGTCAGTTTTGTCCCAGGATGCGACCCACACCAGTCGACTAACACCCAGGTACCCATTTTGAACTGATGGGTGAACAGGGACAGGGGGGCAAAAGGTGTTTTATGGAAACACATCTCTAATGTTTTCCAGCCGTACCGGAGGAGATTCGAACCCCGGACCTCAGTGTGTGAGCTGAGTGCGCTAGTCATGCAGCTACGGGATACCTTCACCTCCACCACTTTCTTAATATACTGTATCAGTTGTGGGTTCCACGCTGGTGCTATATACTCTAGTATGGGCCTAACACCATGTTGCATAAAGTGTCACGAATGACTGCTGAGATTTTTGGAAGCTAGTCTTAGATTCGCCAAACAAGCATTTGTTGCCAGAGTTAATACCTTGACAGGCGCCTCAGGCACTGTGCTCACCCCCAGGTCTTGCACCGTCGTGTGTCACCTCTGCAACATCTCTCCCCAAAGTTTATACCGAGTTTCTGGTCTTCTTCCCCCTTCTCTAATTGTCATAATCTTGTATATGCTGGAACTGAATTCCAACTGCCAACTGTTAGACCAATCGTGATATTAGTTTTTACCCTTGATATACCACTGATGGATTTCGAGAGTTTTCCTACTCCCCCAGCCTATAACAGAATCAAAGTTATCTGGCGTTCTCCTGGTTAACCAGGCTGTTGCTGCTGGTAGTCCGCTGGCCCACGTGTCCACCTTATTTGATTTTGTCATTTATTCTCATTAATTTTGGATCATCTGCAAACATGAATTCATCTCCCTCCTGGTATATATCATTCACATATACCATAAACAGTACAGATTCTAAAAACGGTGATTGTAAAATTCCGCTTGTTATACTTTCTGATACTTAGACAATCACTTAGTTCTTCCTATAAGGTACTCTCTGAGTTATGTAGTATACTCCTTGTGATACTGGCCAACTCCTCAAGTTTTTGCAGTAGTCTCTATTGAGGTACAGTGTCAAACACATTCTTGCAGTTTAAGAAAATGCAGTTCACCCGTCCCTTTCTATTTTGCTACTTGGTCATATAACTGCAGCAAGTGTGCGACACAAACCCTGCCATCTCTGTTCATGAACTCGCTTTCTCGTAAGTGCTCCAGCACTCTCCTAATCATCTCCAATATCAATATGGTATACCATTTTGATATTCACTCTGTCAGACACTGCAACACAATGGCATCTTGGTACAGAAAACACCTTGGACAACTTTTCAAGAGAGAATTGTTTGATCTCAGAGGGACGTGACCTCTCAGTGACTACATTCTCACTACTACTACTCTGTACCTCTCCTTCAGACAGTATATAAGTCTCCACACTGTCGCTTGATCTTCAGATTGCTTCAGAGTATGGAACAGAACTCTTCTCCAGGATGAGGGACTGACAACCTCAAATCTACGATTTCAAGGGTAATGGACTGATTACATCGTCTTCACATTTCTACTGCTCCTGCCTACTTCCTATACTCGACTGAATAAGCCTACTGTGTAGGCGAAACGTTTCGGAATAAAGTTGCCTATGCCGGTAGGAGACTTGGACCTGCCTCGCATGGGCCAGTAGACCTTCTGCAGTGTTCCTTCGTTCTTATGTTCTTATGTGTCTTACCTACCATCTTCTCCAATCCCTTACACAGTATCATATCAACAATACTAGTCTGTGGTTTAATGCTTTCTTCTCGTCTCCTTTCTAAAATATTGTAATAAAGTTGGTAGAATTACCGACAATATGTAAAGTAAAAGGACACAAGTGCAACTAATGTGACATTTATTGTGGCAACGTTTCGCTCTCCAGGAGCTTTATCAAGCCATTACAAACAATACATGGACACAGAGGGTATATAAAGGCTCAGAGTGAGGTGCAATACTAGTGAGGTACCATTTCGATGTTCACTAGTGGTGGTAGTAGTAGTAGTAGTAGTAGTAGTAGTAGTAGTAGTAGTAGTAGTAGTAGTAGTAGTAGTGGTAGTAACAAAAATAATACAATATGGAAGAGCAAATAATTCGTACATGAGTAAAAGGATATAAAAGCTATTACTTGGGTAACATAAAAATATATTTGTCTATATTTGTCCAACCTATTTTTATGTTACCCAAGTAATAGCTTTTATATCCTTTTACTCATGTACGAATTATTTGCTCTACCATATTGTATTACTTTTGTCACTACTACTACTACTACTACTACCACCACTAGTGAACATCGAAATGTTACCTCACTAGTATTGCACCTCACTCTGAGCCTTTATATACCCTCTGTGTCCATGTATTGTTTGTAATGGCTTGATAAAGCTCCTGGAGAGCGAAACGTTGCCACAATAAATGTCACATTAGTTGCACTTGTGTCGTTTTATTTCTAAAATATTATAATTGCTTTTGCTGTCTTCCACATCTCTGACACTATCCAGATTATTATTATAATCAAGGGGGAAGCGCTAAAAACCCGGAGGATTATACAGCGCCTGGGGGGGGGGGTGTGGAAGGCATTCAGGCTTAACATCAACTGGTACAAAGACCAATTCCTTAAGTAAGACCACATCACCAACATAAGAAACCTTCTTGCCGGACACTTTCCACACAGACTTATTGTCGAATTTTTAGAAAATGAGGATAAAACAATGCCTCTCACCCTTCACATAATCTTGTCTTGCACGCACATCCCCGACGCATTTAAGTTCCTGCAATGCACGACTTCATGCCTGTATGAAATGGAACTTGTCCCGGACGAGGATAAATCAAACTCTCGCTTTGCGATGAAGACTAATTACATCCCACTTCTTAGTTCCTGACCACATTTGCACAAGTAGGTACTTTAGGTCGAAACGTTTCGAAAACTACAACATAGGCTTCCTAACAACGAGTACAGAAAAGTTGATAGAAGCAGAAGATACTTGAAGACGATGTAATCAGTCCATCTCTCTCTCACTCTCTCTCTCTCTCTCTCTCTCTCTCTCTCTTCTCTGTCAATTATACTCAAACGAATTTTAGTATACAGGAATTGTAGTTTATCTTGCTTTTAGATAATTTCTGTATAGACAAAAATGTATCTCTGGTTCTAGCTCCTCCAGTGTACACACATGTACAGCCATGTACTGGTGTGTACTTACATGTGCTGTCATGTACTGCTATGTACTGCTATGTTCTGGCATGTACTGCCATGCACGATCATGTACTGCCATGTACTGTCATGTACTGTCATTTATTCTCATGTATTGGTAAGTACTGTCATGTACTCTCATGTATTGGCAAGTATTGCCAAGTACTGCCAAGTACTTGGCAATACTTGGCAACACTTGCCAAGTATTGTCATGTAAGAACATAAGAAAGGAGAAACACTGCAGCAGGCCTGTTGGCCCATACTAGGCAGGTCCTTTACAATTCATCCCACTAACAAACATTTGACCAACCCAATTTTCAATGCCACCCAAGAAACAAGCTCCGATGTGCAAGTCCCACTCAAATCCAACCCCTCCCACTCATGTACTTATCCAACCTAAATTTGAAACTACCCAAAGTCCTAGCCTCAATAACCCAACTAGGTAGACTGTTCCACTCATCAACTACCCTATTTCCAAACCAATACTTTCCTATGTCCTTTCTAAATCTAAACTTACCCAATTTAAATCCATTACTGCGGGTTCTCTCTTGAAGAGATATCCTCAAGACCTTGTTAATATCCCCTTTATTAATACCTATCTTCCACTTATACACTTCGATCAGGTCTCCCCTCATTCTTCGCCTAACAAGTGAATGTAACTTAAGAGTCTTCAATCTTTCTTCATAAGGAAGATTTCTAATGCTATGTATTAATTTAGTCATCCTACGCTGAATGTTTTCTAACGAATTTATGTCCATTCTGTAATATGGAGACCAGAATTGAGCTGCATAATCTAGGTGAGGCCTTACTAATGATGTATAAAGCTGCAGTATGACCTCTGGACTTCTGTTGCTTACACTTCTTGATATAAATCCCAGTAATCTATTTGCCTTATTACGTACGCTTAGGCATTGCTGTCTTGGTTTAAGGTTGCTGCTTACCATAACCCCCAAGTCCTTTTCGCAATCTGTATGGCTAAGTTCTACATTATTTAACTTATAAGTGCTAGGGTTATGGACACTCCCGAGCTTCAGAACCTTGCATTTATCTACATTGAACTGCATCTGCCACTTTTCTGACCAAGAGTAGAGTTTGTCTAAATCCTCCTGAATTCCCTAACATCTACGTTTGAATAAATTTATCCTACCTATCTTCGTGTCATCGGCGAATTTGCTCATATAACTAGTAATTCCTTCATCAAGATCATTGAAAATATATATAAACAACAACGGCCCAAGACTGATCCCTGTGGAACGCCACTTGTTACTGATCCCCACTAGGATTTAACCCCATTTATGGACACTCTCTGCTTCCTGTCTGTGAGCCATGATTCGATCCACGAGAACACCCTTCCCCCAATGCCATGAGCTGCTACTTTCTTCAACAGTCTTTGGTGCGGAACTCTATCAAATGCCTTACTAAAATCTAAGTAAATAATATCAAATTCTTTATCGTGGTCAACAGCCTCAAAAGCTTTACTGAAGAAAGTTAATAAATTAGTTAGACAAGACCGGCCTCTTGTGAATCCATGCTGAGTATTATTAATCAAGCTATGCTTATCGAGATGGCTTCTTATGATGTGGAAGAGATGACAGGTGTCATCTCTTCCACACCATAAGACAACAGCAGGTTTCATCTGTTCACAATGACAGATGTCTTCTGCAAATCATGACAGGTGTCATCATCTGCACACCATGACAGGTGTCATCATCTGCACACCATGACAGGTGTCATCTCCTGCACACCATGACAGGTGTCATCTCCTGCACACCTTGACAGGTGTCATCTCCTGCACACCATGACAGGTGTCATCTCCTGCACACCATGACAGGTGTCATCTCCTGCACACCATGACAGGTGTCATCTCCTGCACACCATAACAGCTATCATCTGCACACCATGACGGGTGTCATCGTTTGTGCACCATGACAGGTGTCATCTCCTGCACAGCATGACAGGTGTCGTCGCCTGTGCACCATGACAGGTGTCATCTCCTGCACACTATGACAGGTGTCATCTCCTGCACACCATGACAGGTGTCATCTCCTGCACACCATGACAGGTGTCATCTCCTGCACACCATGACAGGTGTCATCTCCTGCACACCATGACAGGTGTCATCTCCTGCACACCATGACAGGTGTCATCTCCTGCACACCATGACAGGTGTCATCTCCTGCACACCATGACAGGTGCCGTCGCCTGTGCACCATGACAGGTGTCGCCTGTGCATCATGACAGGTGTCGTCGCCTGTGCACCATGACAGGTGTCATCTGCATGCCATGATAGGTGTCATCTGCATGCCATGATAGGTGTCATCTGCATGCCATGAGAGGTGTCATCTGCACACCATGAGAGGTGTCATCTCCAGCACACCATGACAGGTGTAAGTCGAGCAACATCTCCTGGGTCCGTGTTTACCTGCGGTTTAACTCTTAATCCCAAGTCCCGCCACCATAATATCTTTCCAGGTGTATAATAAACACGAGACGGTATTCTAGGCTGCGTTTTCTTTGCGTCCAGAGTTCCTGGAAGGCAGCTCCGCCTCGCTGCCTTTCCTGGTATTCTTAAATATAACAACTCTGTAAATATATTACCATAAACAAGGGTGAGAGTTATTCCTGCTGGTTTGTGTAATTTGTCTTCTCCCTTCCTTCCAGGGTGATGGTTTATTTGCTCCCTTCCTTCCAGGGTGATGGTTTATTTGCTCCCTTCCTTCCAGGGTGATGGTTTATTTGCTCCCTTCCTTCCAGGGTGATGGTTTGTCTGCCTCCTCCCTTCCAGGGTGATGATTTGTCTGCTTCCTCCCTTCCAGGGTGATGGTTTGTCTGCCTCATCCCTTCCAGGGTGATGATTTGTCTGCTTCCTCCCTTCCAGGATGATGGTTTGTCTGCCTCCTCCCTTCCGGGGTGATGGTTTGTCTGCCTCCTCCCTTCCTTCCAGGGTGATGGTTTGTCTGCTCCTCCCTTCCAGGGTGATGATTTGTCTGCTCCCTCTCTCCCAGGGTAATGGTTTGTCTGCTCCCTCCCTTCCTGGGTGATGGTTTGTCTGCTCCCAGGCAAGCAGACAGGTAAGCAGGCAGGCTGGCAGGCAGGCAGGCTGGCAGGCAGGTAAGCAGGCAGGCAGACAGGTAAGCAGGCAGGCAGGCAGGTAAGCAGGCAGGCAGGCAGGCAGGTAAGCAGGCAGGCAGGCAGGTAAGCAGGCAGGCAGTCAGGCAGGTAAGCAGGCAGGCTGGCAGGCAGGCAGGCTGGCAGGCAGGTAAGCAGGCAGGCAGACAGGTAAGCAGGCAGGCAGGCAGGTAAGCAGGCAGGCAGGCAGGCAGGTAAGCAGGCAGGCAGGCAGGCAGGTAAGCAGGCAGGCAGGCAGGCAGGTAAGCAGGCAGGCAGGCAGGTAAGCAGGCAGGCAGTCAGGCAGGTAAGCAGGCAGGCTGGCAGGCAGGTAAGCAGGCAGGCAAGTAGGCACGTAAGCAGGCAGGCAGGCTAGTTGGCAGGCAGGCAGGCAGGCAGGTAAGCAGGCGGGCAGGCAGGTAAGCAGGCTGGCAGGCAGGTAAGCAAGTAGGCAGGCAGGCTGGCAGGTAAGCAGGCTGGCAGGCAGGTAAGCAGGCTGGCAGGCAGGTAAGCAAGTAGGCAGGCAGGCAGGCAGGTAAGCAGGCAGGTAAGCAGGCTGGCAGGCAGGTAAGCAGGCTGGCAGGCAGGTAAGCAGGCTGGCAGGCAGGTAAGCAGGCTGGCAGGCAGGTAAGCAGGCATGCAGGTAAGCAGGCTGGCAGGCAGGTAAGCAGGCTGGCAGGCAGGTAAGCAGGCAGGCAGGTAAGCAGGCTGGCAGGCAGGTAAGCAGGCAGGCAGGTAAGCAGGCTGGCAGGCAGGCAGGTAAGCAGGCTGGCAGGCAGGTAAGCAGGCAGTCTTCCTCTCTCTCGCTAAGTCACAATTTCGGCCCATGTTAATCTTTCTGATTCATTCCAGTCACCAGTGAGAGTATTGAGAGCATTATCCTCCTCGTGTTTCCTGCCAACTGATGAGTCGTCAAAACTCTCTACATCTCAATTTGGCCATAAATATTAAATTATATCAATTTGGATGTCATACAGATTCAGTTTTGTATTATTATTATTATTAGTAGTAATAGTAGTACATTTGTGAGGGAGCACTCAACCCGGAGGGGTCCAACAGGAATGGGAGGCAATCAGGTATGATCTAAGTAAAATGACGAAAGGTGCAATTTCTTAGATGTCATAAATGTCAAGGCACACTGAAGCCTCCGAAGTGTTTATCTCCAGCTCCTGGGCCTCTTGGGAGGATTAAGCTATAGCTCTGCACATGATTACTGATGAGATACAACCACAACAGCTACACCTACAGCAACCATAACAGTTACACTTACAGCAACCATAACAGTTACACCTACAGCAACCATAACAGCTACACCTACAGCAACCATAACAGCTACAGCTACAGCAACCATAACAGCTACACCTACAGCAACCATAACAGTCACACCTACAGCAACCATAACAGCTACACCTACAGCAATTATAACAGTCACACCTACAGCAACCATAACAGCTACAGCTACAGCAACCACAACAGCTACACCTACAGCAATTATAACAGTCACAAACCCACAGCAACCATAACAGCTACACCTACAGCACCACAACACTACACCCACAGCAATTATAACAGTTACACCTACAGCAACCACAACAGCTACACCTACAGCAACCACAACAGCTACACCTACAGCAATTATAACAGTCACACCTACAGCAACCATAACAGCTACACCTACAGCAATCATAAGTCACACCTACAGCAACCATAACAGTCACACCTACAGCAACCATAACAGTCACACCTACAGCAACCATAACAGTCACACCTACACAACCATAACAGTCACACCTACAGCAACCACAACAGCTACACCAACAGCAACCATAACAGTCAAAACCTACAGCAACCATAACAGTCACACCTACAGCAACCATAACAGTCACACCTACAGCAACCATAACAGCTACACCTACAGCAACCATAACAGTCACACCTACAGCAACCATAACAGCTACACCTACAGCAACCATAACAGTCACACCTACAGCAACCATAACACCTACACCTACAGCAACCACAACAGCTACACCTACAGCAATCATAACAGTCACACCTACAGCAACCACAACAGCTACACCTATAGCAATCATAACAGTCACACCTACAGCAACCATAACAGTCACACCTACAGCAACCATAACAGTCACACCTACAGCAACCATAACAGCTACACCTACAGCAACCAAAACAGTCACACCTACAGCAACCATAACAGCTACACCTACAGCAACCATAACAGTCACACCTACAGCAACCATAACAGCTACACCTACAGCAACCATAACAGTCACACCTACAGCAACCATAACAGCTACACCTACAGCAACCATAACAGTCACACCTACAGCAACCATAACAGCTACACCTACAGCAAACACAACAGCTACACCTACAGCAACCATAACAGTCACACCTACAGAAACCATAACAGCTACACCTACAGCAACCATAACAGTCACACCTACAGCAACCATAACACTACACCTACAGCAACCATAACAGTCACACCTACAGCAACCATAACAGCTACACCTACAGCAACCACAACAGCTACACCTACAGCAACCATAACAGTCACACCTACAGCAACCACAACAGCTACACCTACAGCAACCATAACAGTCACACCTACAGCAATCAAAACAGTCACACCTACAGCAACCACAACAGCTACACCTATAGCAATCATAACAGCTACACCTATAGCAATCATAACAGTCACACCTACAGCAACCATAACAGTCACACCTACAGCAACCACAACAGCTACACCTACAGCAACCATAACAGCTACACCTATAGCAATCATAACAGTCACACCTACAGCAACCATAACAGTTATACCTACAGCAACCATAACAGCTACACCTACAGCAACCACAACAGCTACACCTACAGCAACCACAACAGCAATCATAACAGTTATACCTACAGCAATCATAACAGTTATACCTACAGCAATCATAACAGTTATACCTACAGCAACCATAACAATTATACCTACAGCAACCATAACAGCTACACCTACAGCAACCACAACAGTTATACCTACAGCAACCACAACAGCTACACCTACAGCAACCACAACAGTCACACCTACAGCAATTATAACAGTCACACCTACAGCAACCACAACAGCTACACCTACAGCAACCACAACAGCTACACCTACAGCAACCACAACAGCTACACCTACAGCAACAACAACAGCTACACCTACAGCAACCACAACAGTCACACCTACAGCAATTATAACAGTCACACCTACAGCAACCATAACAGCTACACCTACAGCAATCATAACAGTCACACCTACAGCAATTATACAGTCACACCTACAGCAACCATAACAGCTACACCTACAGCAACCACAACATCACACCTACAGCAATTATAACAGTCACACCTACAGCAACCATAACAGCTACACCTACAGCAATCATAACAGTCACACCTACAGCAATTATAACAGTCACACCTACAGCAACCATAACAGCTACACCTACAGCAACCATAAGTCACACCTACAGCAACCATAACAGTCACACCTACAGCAACCATAACAGCTACACCTACAGCAATCATAACAGTCACACCTACAGCAATTATAACAGTCACACCTACAGCAACCATAACAGCTACACCTACAGCAATCATAAGTCACACCTACAGCAACCATAACAGTCACACCTACAACAACCATAACAGTCACACCTACAGCAACCATAACAGCTACACCTACAGCAATCATAAGTCACACCTACAGCAACCATAACAGTCACACCTACAGCAACCATAACAGTCACACCTACAGCAACCATAACAGCTACACCTACAGCAACCATAACAGTCACACCTACAGCAACCATAACAGCTAAAACCTACAGCAACCATAACAGTCACACCTACAGCAACCATAACAGCTACACCTACAGCAACCATAACAGTCACACCTACAGCAACCATAACAGCTACACCTACAGCACCCACAACAGCTACACCTACAGCAATCATAACAGTCACACCTACAGCAACCATAAACAGCTACACCTACAGCAACCACAACAGCTACACCTACAGCAATCATAACAGTCACACCTACAGCAACCATAACAGCTACACCTACAGCAACCACAACAGCTACACCTACAGCAATTATAACAGTCACACCTACAGCAACCATAGCAGCTACACCTACAGCAACCATAACAGTCACACCTACAGCAACCACAACAGCTACACCTACAGCAACCACAACAGCTACACCTACAGCAATCATAACAGTTATACCTACAGCAACCATAACAGCTACACCTACAGCAACCACAACAGCTACACCTACAGCAATCATAACAGTTATACCTACAGCAATCATAACAGTTATACCTACAGCAACCATAACAGCTACACCTACAGCAACCATAACAGCTACACCTACAGCAATCATAACAGTTATACCTATAGCAACCATAACAATTATACCTACAGCAACCATAACAGCTACACCTACAGCAACCATAACAGTTATACCTACAGCAACCACAACAGCTACAGCTACAGCAACCATAACAGTTATACCTACAGCAACCACAACAGCTACAGCTACAGCAACCATAACAGTTATACCTACAGCAATCATAACAGCTACACCTACAGCAATCATAACAGTTATACCTATAGCAACCATAACAATTATACCTACAGCAACCATAACAGCTACAACTACAGCAACCATAACAATTATACCTACAGCAACCATAACAGCTACACCTACAGCAATCATAACAGTTATACCTATAGCAACCATAACAATTATACCTACAGCAACCATAACAGCTACACCTACAGCAACCATAACAGTTATACCTACAGCAACCACAACAGCTACAGCTACAGCAACCATAACAGTTATACCTACAGCAACCACAACAGCTACAGCTACAGCAACCATAACAATTATACCTACAGCAACCATAACAATTATACCTACAGCAACCACAACAGCTTCACTTACAGCAACCATAACAATTATACCTACAGCAACCATAACAGTCACACCTACAGCAACCATAACAGTTATACCTACAGCAACCACAACAGCTACAACTACAGCAACCATAACAGCTACACCTACAGCAACCATAACAGTTATACCTACAGCAACAATAACAGTTATATCTACAGCAAGCACAACAGCTACGCCTACAGCAACCATAACAATTATACCTACAGCAACCATAACAGTCACACCTACAGCAACCATAAGTCACACCTACAGCAATCATAACAGCTACACCTACAGCAACCATAACAGTCACACCTACAGCAATCATAACAGCTACACCTACAGCAACCACAACAGCTACAACTACAGCAATCATAACAGCTACACCTACAGCAACCATAACAGTCACACCTACAGCAATCATAACAGTCACACCTACAGCAATCATAACACTAAAACCTACAGCAACCACAACAGCTACAAACTACAGCAATCATAACAGCTACACCTACAGCAACCATAACAGTTATACCTACAGCAACTACAACAGGTACACCTACAGCAACCATAACAGTCACACCTACAGCAATCATAACAGCTACACCTACAGCAACCATAACAGCTACACCTACAGCAACCATAACAGCTACACCTACAGCAACCATAACAGTTACACCTACAGCAACCACAACAGCTACACCTACAGCAATCATAACAGTTATACCTACAGCAACCATAACAGCTACACCTACAGCAACCATAACAGTCACACCTACAGCAATCATAACAGCTACACCTACAGCAACCATAACAGCTACACCTACAGCAACCATAACAGCTACACCTACAGCAACCATAACAGTTACACCTACAGCAACCACAACAGCTACACCTACAGCAATCATAACAGTTATACCTACAGCAATCATAACAGTTATACCTACAGCAATCATAACAGTTATACCTACAGCAACCATAACAATTATACCTACAGCAACCATAACAGCTACACCTACAGCAACCATAACAGTTATACCTACAGCAACCACAACAGCTACAGCTACAGCAACCATAACAGTTATACCTACAGCAACCACAACAGCTACACCTACAGCAACCATAACAGTTATACCTACAGCAATCATAACAGCTACACCTACAGCAACCATAACAGCTACACCTACAGCAACCATAACAGCTACACCTACAGCAACCATAACAGTCACACCTACAGCAACCATAACAGTCACACCTACAGCAACCATAACAGTCACACCTACAGCAACCATAACAGTCACACCTACAGCAACCATAACAGTCACACCTACAGCAACCATAACAATTATACCTACAGCAACCATAACAGTCACACCTACAGCAACCATAACAGTCACACCTACAGCAATCATAACAGCTACACCTACAGCAACCATAACAGCTACACCTACAGCAACCATAACAGCTACACCTACAGCAACCATAACAGTCACACCTACAACAACCATAACAGTCACACCTACAGCAACCATAACAGTCACACCTACAGCAATCATAACAGCTACACCTACAGCAACCATAACAGCTACACCTACAGCAACCATAACAGCTACACCTACAGCAACCATAACAGTCACACCTACAACAACCATAACAGTCACACCTACAGCAACCATAACAGTCACACCTACAGCAACCATAACAGTCACACCTACAGCAACCATAACAGTCACACCTACAGCAACCATAACAGTCACACCTACAGCAACCATAACAGTCACACCTACAGCAACCATAACAGTCACACCTACAGCAATCATAACAGCTACACCTACAGCAACCATAACAGTCACACCTACAGCAACCATAACAGTCACACCTACAGCAATCATAACAGTCACACCTACAGCAACCATAACAGTCACACCTACAGCAATCATAACAGCTACACCTACAGCAACAATAACAGTCACACCTACAGCAACCATAACAGCTACACCTACAGCAATCATAAGTCACACCTACAGCAACCATAACAGTCACACCTGCAGCAATCATAACAGTCACACCTACAACAACCATAACAGTCACACTTACAGCAATCATAAGTCACACCTACAGCAACCATAACATCTACACCTACAGCAGCCAGAACAACCACACCTGCAGCAACCATAACAGTCACACCTACAGCAACCATAACAGTCACACCTACAGCAACCATATTAGCTACACCTACAGCAATCATAACAGTCACACCTACATCAACCATAACAGTTATATCTACAGCAACCATAACAGTCACATCTACAGCAATCATAACAGTCACACCTACAGCAACCATTACAGTCACACCTACAGCAACCATAACAGCGACACCTACAGCAGCCAGAACAGCCACACCTACAGCAACCATAACAGCTACAGCAACCACAACTGCCACACCTACAGAAACCATAACAGCTACAACTACAGGAGCCACTACAGCTACACCTACAGCAACCATAACAGCTACAGCAACCACAACTGCCACACCTACAGAAACCATAACAGCTACAACTACAGGAGCCACTACAGCTACACCTACAGCAACCATAACAGCTACAGCAACCACAACTGCCACACCTACAGAAACCATAACAGCTACAACTACAGGAGCCACTACAGCTACACCTACAGCAACCATAACAGCTACATTTACAATAACCACAAGTGCCACACCTACAGAAATCATAACAGCTACACCTACAGCAACCATAACAACCACACCTACAGCAACCACAACCTCAACTATAAAAGCTAACAACAACAACAACAACAGCTGCGCTTACACGCTGCTTGGTCTGACGTCAACACACACCACTGCTTGAACATTACAAGTGTGCAGCTGTTCAACAGAGGAAGTGTACAACCGTCCAGAAACATTCTCGTAATATTGCAAGGTCAATACTGTCTCTTGCTTGGCTTTACCAGCAGAGAATCTTGCCTCCATCACTGCTGCCCAGTGACGAATGATTTAGTCCTTGAACACTTGCCTAAGTGCTGCTCTAATTATGTTGACATGGGGTGCATCACTTCCAGTGGTATGTTAGCATGGTGGCAGTGCAATGAAATCATGTGAATGATGGTAGAGTAATGCATTTAAGTGAATGGTGGTGGTGCAATGCATTCAGGTGAATGGTGGTAGTGTAACGCACACAAGTGTATGGTGGTAGTGTAATTGTGGAGAAAAATCTCCACCAGGGGACAAGCAGCAAGGGAGCTGAGCCCCCCTCTCTCTCGTTCTCATACTGGCAGAAGTAGGTGCAACCAAGGGGGTCATGACCCCTCCCTCTTTCCATTAGCAGAGACGAAGAGAGTCCGAACATCATACGTGGAAGCATCAGCTCACAACTTACAAGTCCTAGCCATGAAGATTTAGAGTGCAAATTGGATCTAAATCAAAAGTAGATGAAACACTCATATGATCACTGCACATGTGCAACACTCTCCTCTCCTCCATGAAAACCTACAATATAATTCATTCACATGTTTGTTTAAGGAAGCTTCTACTTCTAAGATCTTTTAAAAATAAATATTAATAAGAGTCTTGCCTAATAACATAGCTAGTGACATTATAATCAGCAATTAGCACTTTGGAGCCAAGGAATCCGCATTCTTTGACTAACCAAAGTCATCAGAGCTTACCACTATGTCCATAGACATTATGTCAGCAGAACACAGACTCTATACAGACGAGCTGGAGCTCCAAGAGCTAGACTACAATGAATGAATTCGACCACTGATGATGTAGTGAATGAAGGGATGACTGGTCAAGCCACGCCGCACTCAAACGTAAAAAATTTTGTGGTCATATCATGTATACATCGTGAGACTCAACTCATGCTCAGACAATCTCCAGGGAGAACTGAGGAAGAGATAGTCTTGAGACGAGAGTAACGCTCCTACGCGCGGTAGTGCAACAGTAACTCTTCCTGCTGTGAATAATCATGGACATATTAAGAACCGAAGCAAAGACAGTGTTAAAACGCAAATAGTTATTTTTGCCAAGCGAACTAAGTCGCCAATAATTTTCCGCACTGTGGACATTATCCACGGATATAGTTCCTAAGTTGAATTTGTGGACAAGTCAAGTCAGGTGACACCGGAATAAAGGTATTCATTGTTGCCAAAGTGATGGAAGAAGTGAAGACGAACATAAAAGTCACGTCTTCAATCAAGCCATTGATACCAGCTTCAACGATGTGGTAACGTCAAGGCCTCCTGCTACAATGACCTCAGGTCACGGCAGTCAGTAGGTCAGGTGTAAGGGAAGAAGCCTTTATAGACGATCGCCCAGTCTCAGGTAAGAGATATGTGGGCTTTTCCTTTGTAATAATGGAGCACATATATGTCAGGAGGAGGTGTTAATTATAATAACTCGCTCTATTACAGACCAGTGGGACATAAAATAGTCTACACATTGAGGGAAGACCCCAGCCTACGGTTGCTGGGGTTCTTAGGCTGTCAACATAAAGATGAGTACTCCCAAAACACCATTTAGCACACTACGTAAAAATTTCCCACAGTAAAACACGCAAGTAAATGGTGGTAGTGCAATGCACCAAAGTAAATGGTGGTGATGTAATGCACTTAAGTGATTAAGAATGGAGACACACTGAGATGTAAATGAAGCAAGGAATGAAGAGGGATATATACTTCGGCCACTGAGGTTGTCTTCAGATGAAGTGAGCTTCTCAGTTCCCTTATTATATTATCTTTAATTAGGTACCCTCAAAGGGATACCTTACATTGATTGCCTGAATTTCTTTTCCAAGATTTATGGTTATAACTTGTGAATGTCTCACCTGACTAGCTTCAAAACTTTCAGTGCATGTCCGTGCAATGACTGGCAACTGCTAGTGTTGTCAGCTTAAAAATAGACCATTTCCAGTTCCGGTTTCTATGTGATAATTTGTGTAAGCTTCATCTGACTGTTTTCAAACACTGGTGTATCCTACTTAAAGGGCTGGGAGTGATAGTGCAGTAACAATCTGACAATTATGATTGTAAAATGGCGTTGTATTATCTTTCGTGAGCTCTCTTGACTATGCCTCATCTGAATGACTTCAGTCATTAATGGATGATGCATCTATGAGAAACATTGTACCATGTATACATATGTCTAGAAGCATATTTACCAACTTATTAACAGAGCTGAAAATTGGAATCTTTAAATTAATGGCGACAACTGGGGAATGTCTCTCGTAATGGCTTCAGAGTTATTGTACTGGTGTGTTTTCCTCAACAGAATTGCTTTATTTTTAGGCAGCAAAATTGTGGTACTGATTTCAATAACTAGAGAATGTCTCACTTCACTGACTCCAAATCTTGAACACTTTAATGAGGCAGACGATTCCATAGAAGCTTAAATTATGTAGGTGTAAATTTGACAATATGCTAACATAATTAAAAAAAATAGCAAGCATTGGATGCTGCGTAATAATGAGAGAATGCATCTTCTGGTTGGCTTCAAACTTTTAATGATGCCGTGTTTTGATGAAAGAAATACTTTTTAAGTGAGTTTTTTTTTTTTACTTTTATTTTGCTACTTATATTAATAAAAACAATTGCAGAATCATAAATTATTTCCTGGACCACTAAAAAAAAACTGAGCTGTGGACTCGAAAATTAAAGAGGCTTTCAAAACTTCTCAAAATTATGGTAACTCTTTAGAAAAATAAATTTTTTTATCGTAAACCTACGAGAAAAAATATTAAATACTAAGTTGGGAAATAACTTGCGTGTGGAAGGTGTTTCGGGGGTCAGCTTCCTGCAGCCCTGTCTGTGACCAGGTCTCGCGCTGGATCAGAGCCTTATCAACCAGGCTGTTACTACTGGCTGCATGCAAACCGACGTACGAACACAGCCCAGCTGGTCAGGAACTGACTTTAGGTGCCTGTTCAGCGCCTTCTTGAAGCCAGAGGTCTACTAGTACTTCCCCTTATGTATGCAGGGAAGCAGTTGAGCAGTCTTGGGCCCCTGACATTTAATGTGTTGTCTCTTAGCGTACTTGCGGGGCCCCTGCTTTTCATTGGGGCAATGTTGCACCGTCGGCAGAGTCTTTTCATTTTGTAAGGAGTGATTTCCATGTGCTGATTTGGGACTAGTCCCTCTAAGATTTTTCCAAGTGTATATTATGTATCTTTCTCGCCTGCGTTCCAAGAACTACAGGTTAAGGGACTTCAATCATTCCCAGTAATTCAAGTGAACACTCTTCTTTCCTAAGTAGCGAGGCAACCACAATCTCCCTGCTAATCTAGCAGATTTTTCATGATATTAATTTAAATGACTTCACTTTTAAATTTATTTTTTCATACACACACGTATACATATGCACATAAATATATTCACACACATAGGTGAGTACATATAAATGCTTGCATGTATACACAATACATATGCACATGTATACATATATGTATAGATGTATACATAAACATGCTCATTTATACATACATAAACATGCTCATTTATACATATATAACAACACTGCGACTGGAAGGGAATCGAACCACCTCTGGGAAGCCCTCCAAAATTCCAAGATGCCTAAGTCCACTCGACCATCAATGCTTCAAACATCAGGTGTACTCCAAACGGAAGAACGCAATTAGTCCTGTAGCTTCCACGGCCATGCATGTGCTCACATCAGGAGTGACATGCCCAGTGGTATTGGGCACCTGATGTTTGAAGCATTGATGGCCGAGTGCATTAAGGCATCTCAGAATTTTGGCGGGCTTCCCAGAGAATGTACTAAAATATCAGGTTCAATTCCCAACTCGATCGTGGATGTAATATATATATATATATATATATATATATATATATATATATTATATATATATATATATATATATATTAACACATACATATACGGGGGTGGAAATCTTTAGCTAAAGTACTTTCACACTTTTCAGTGCATCATCAGGATCTATGCAATGTTGCAAGGCAGCAACTGAATGGTGAGGGGAAGTTTTCTCAGAGTAGCGTAGTGCGGCTCTGTCACCAGCAGCAGTCTCTCTCAGAATGTGGGCCAACGGTTGGTGCCAACCCCTCACCACCACCATCCCCCTCCCCCCATATGGGGTAGGAGGATTTTGAGATGTCAAGTATTATGAAATTAGAAGATATAATAGCCAGCCCCCAAGCTTTTTCTAGCTGCTTAGAACAGATCATGTGACGAGAAAATACGTTTCTCAGTGGATACTATACATATGGATAGCTATTATTTTGTGTAACCTTTTTAATTAATAAAAGGAAATGTGCTCTTTGCCTGTTTAAATGTCCTCTTCTGGGGCACTCGAATGTTCCCAGGGGTACTCAGAAGTATCTCTTCATATTTCCTAAATATTGTCTACAATTCTTCTCAGTATCGATTAATATGCCTTACTTGGGAATCTTCTATACCATTCCAATAATATTTCTATGATCCAAATTTTCTACCTCTAATATCCTTTAACCCCACTACCTATGTTATCACGTAATCTTGAGTACCTGTCAATGTATTGTACAATAACAGCTAAACGCATTATATAACCATCCACAACTGACGTAGCATGAAGTTTTGGTGCGTAGACACAGGTCGAGCGTCACCAATCCTTCATGAAACCACCTGGAATAATGAGCAATCCTGTGATTTTGTATAGCATTGTTGTTTAAGGTTGTGTACAATAATCTCTACTAAATAGCTATCGAGTTTGTATAACCCATAATTTGAGTTATATACGGTATTCCTGTCATGTTTCAAGAGAGAAGATTCAACTTTGTTTCTTTCTATGACAGAACTGTTTGGTACAATAAGTTGGGCAGCAGCCCACCCCGGTGGGTGATTACAGGAACTAATGTGGTTAAAGATAGCATTCGACTCCTGCCCTGTCCTGACTGAGTATTTATGTTGGGCTATTCTGGTTACCAGAAGTTGACCTTTTTGAGCAATATATGAGAGACAACACTAAGTACATGGGACCTTGTAAACTCCACCAACTTTGTTGGAGGGTATGTTTTTAATATTTTTTAATGCCTCACGCAGGCAAACCAGGTTCTCATTGTATGGTAAAACTAGTATATTTTTCCGGGCAATCACAGTCCTGTGGAAAGTCTTTCTTGCTGTCATTAGTACCTTCTCGACAAAATCCTGAGGATATCTCAGGTTTGTGGCTATGTTCAATATCTTGCCGATTTCGTCCTCTAAGTGCTCTGGACCGCAGAGCCTTGCGCATCTGCAGTCCATAGCTTTAAGATTTTAACTTGTCGAGTATATTTTAAATTCTTCCCATTTTTTTAATTATAAAGGAATCAATTTGTATAATGTTAAACCAATATTTATATTAATTTCAAAACTATTTATTATAAAGCTTGAGTCTATTAGATCTCTCTCAACCATGGACCTGCTTGATACAACATTTTCGGCCTTTTGAAAATCAATTGGATGTTTAAAATCTCTCACATGATGAGAGAATTAGACTCTTGTCCAATTCTAATGCTATATTTATGTTGTTGTGATCTTAGTTCAAGGCTAATTCCAGTTTGATCGTAAACTTTATCATATTATTTACAGGGAATCATACAGACAGCCGACAGCATTGAGGTAGAGGTGGCTGGGCTTAGAGGAACAAAGATACCTTTCTAGGATCACTAAGGTAAGGAGGTATAGGTTTGTGTGCTATAGGGATACCCTTTTTTGATCACTGAGGTAGGAAAGGATAGGTTAGTGTGATATAGAGATACTGTTCATGGATCACTGAAGTGGACAGGGATAGGTTAGTCTGTTATAAGGATACCTTTCTTGGATCACTGAGGTAGAGAGGGATAGGTTAGTGTGATACAGGGATACCTTTCATAGATCACTGAGGTGGAGAGGGATAGGTTAGTCTGTTATAAGGATACCTTTCTTGGATCATTGAGGTTGAGTGGGATAGTTTAGTGTGTTATAGGGATACCTTTTCAGATCAGTAAGATAAAGCTTACAGGTAAGGAAAACTACTTAGACCTGAACTTCACGAACACTGAGGACCTGATTAGGTACATAATCTTAACTTCGAAATACCCAGATCACAACCTCATTGAGGTACAAGCAAGCACAGGAACATGCGCAGAAATTCCAGGAAGTAGCCAACGTGAAGGTCTGATCGCCACAAAGGCGGTAGTTGAGTCCTGGGAAAAACTACAGGACAGTGGCACTAAAGTTGTACATGTAGTACTTGTAAAAACGGAGATTATAATATAATAACTTCACACAAAGTAAAAAAAATCATTGAGAGGGTGGTCAGACGCCTAGTTACAAATTATGAAAAAAAAAAAACGACGTGTACAACCCAGGTCAACATGGGTTTTAAGCAGGAAGATCATGCTAAGATAAAATTACAGGTTCCTCTGGAAAACTCCTACAACGCAGATGTGTACATACACTCATGCACTTCGCTAGGGTATATGACAAATGCTCTCAAGGAGTGATAGCTCATACAGTAAGATCAATGGGTATAACAGGAAAAATTCGACTAATGAATTTTAAATTTCCTAACGAATAGAACGCAAAAAATAATAATAAGCAATAGACAACAAAAAGTGATAGCAGTAAACAATGAAAAATCTAGGCGTGGCAATGTAGAAAGTCCAGTACCCCAAGGTACAGTCCTGTCACCCCTCCTGTTTCTCATTCTCATAACGTAGATTTTTTTTTTCAACAAGTCGGCCGTCTCCCACCGAGGCAGGGCGACCCAAAAAGAAAGAAAATCCCCAAAAAGAAAATATTTTCATCATTCAACACTTTTACCTCACTCATACATAATCACTGTCTTTGCAGAGGCGCCCAGATACGACAGTTTAGAAGCATATACAAAGATATATAACACATCCCTCCAAACTGCCAATATCCCAAAACCTTCTTTTAAAGTGCAGGCATTGTACTTCCCATTTCCAGTACTCAAATCCGGATATATAAAAATAACCGGTTTCCCTGAATCCCTTCACTAAATATTACCCTGCTCACACTCCAACAGCTCGTCAGGTCCCAAAAACCATTCGTCTCCATTCACTCCTATCTAACACGTAGATATAAATATATAACACTGTTCTGAAACATTCTCTGCGCATGACACAAAATTTAGCATGAAAGTCACCTCCGAAGAGAACACTAAAAAACTGAGAGAGGGTAAAAACAGTCTCCTACTGGACGGTAGACAATAACAATGTTCAAAGAGGACAAATTCTAATTTCTCGGATATGGAAAATATAAAGAACTCAAAGGGGAAACGATATATGAAATTAACTAATATTGTTACTGAGAGGACGGGCAAGCCAGAGGAAGGTCTGGGTCATGTAACCAAGAACACCAAGTTTCTTTTATTTTCCTGACAGATAAAACACCACCACAACCACTGAATGACCAACACAGATTTAGAGATTTATATAGAAAACCTATAAATTTATATTTTTTTCACATTCGACACGAAAGCGAAAACTCCGAGCCCATTAATTAGTGGAGACTGTGCGTGCACTGGAACACTCTCCAGGTGCACTGCCAGACACTTTGTGTATCAGATGGCTGGTATCAAGTGTGTGTGGTGCCAAACACTGTGTGCACCAAGTAGCTAGTATCAAGTATGTGCACCGCCAGGCACCATCATCTGGTCCACGAGTCACTATTACCTGGTCCAAAAGAGTCACCATCACCAGGACTGCAAGTGTCACCATCACCAGGACTGCAAGTGTCACCATCACTAAGACCAAAAGTGTCACCATCACCAGGACAAGTGTTACCATCACCAGGACCACAAGTGTCACCATTACCAGGACGGAAAATGTCACCATCACCAGGACCATAAGTGTCACCATCACTAGGATTGCAAGTGTCACCATCATCAGAACCACAAATGTCACCATCACCAGGACCACAAGTGTCACCATCACTAGGATTGCAAGTGTCACCATCATCAGAACCACAAATGTCACCATCACCAGGACTGCAAGTGTCACCATCACCAGGACCACAAGTGTCACCATTACCAAGACAACAAGTGTCACCAGGACCACAAGTGTCACCATCACCAGGATCACAAGCGTCACCCTCACCAGGACCACAAGTGACACCATCACCAGGACCGCAAGTGTCACCATCTCTAGGACTGCAATTGTCACCATCATCAGGACCACAAGTATCACTATCACCAGGATCACAAGTGCCACCATCACCAGGACAACAAGCGTCACCAGGACCACAATTGTTACCATCACCAGGACAATAAGTGTCACCATCACCAGGACCACAAGTGTCACCATCACCAGGACCACAAGTGTCACCATCACCAGGACAACAAGTGTCACCAGGACCACAAGTGTTACCATCACCAGGGCAATAAGTGTCACCCTCACCAGGACCACAAGTGTCACCATCACCAGGACTGCAAGTGTCACCATCTCTAGGACCGCAAGTATCACCATCACCAGGACCACAAGTATCACTATAACCAGGACCACAAGTGTCACCAATACCAGGATCACAAGTGTCACCCTCACCAGGACCACAAGTGTCACCATCACCAGGACTGCAAGTGTCACCATCTATAGGACTGCAAGTGTCACCATCACCAGGAACACAAGTGTCACCATCACCAACACGACAAGTGTTACTATCACCAGGACCGTAATTGTCACCATCACCAGGACCACAAGTGTCACCATCACCAGGACCACAAGTGTTACCATCACCAGGACCGCAAGTGTCACCATTAACAGGACTGCAAGTGTCACCATCTATAGGACTGCAAGTGTCACCATCACCAGGACCACAAGTATCACTATAACCAGGACCACAAGTGTCACTAATACCAGGATCACAAGTGCCACCATCACTAGGACTGCAAGTGTCACCATCACCAGCACGACAAGTGTTACTATCACCAGGACCGTAATTGTCACCATCACCAGGACCACAAGTGTCACCATCACCAGGACCACAAGTGTTACCATCACCAGGACCGCAAGTGTCACCATTACCAGGAATGCAAGTGTGTCACCATCACCAGGAAAGTATCACCATCACCAGGTCTGCAAGTGTCACTATCACCAGGATCGCAAGTGTCACCATCACCAGGACTGCAAGTCTCACTATCAGATGGAACACTTCGTGCAATCACTGGAGTAATTACTGATACCCAGTACTGATACCCCAGCTGTTGCTTACCGATACCCAGCACCGATACCCCATCTGTTGCCTACTGATACCCAGCATGGATACCCCAGCTATTGCTTACTGGTACCCAGCACTGGCACCCATAACTGTTACCCATCACTGGTACCTATCACTGGTACCCTGCACTGAAACCCATCACTTGAACCCAGCACTGGTACCCAGCATTGGAACCCATCACTTGAACCCAGCAGTGGCACCCAGCATTGGAACCCATCACTGGAACCCAGCACTGGTACATAGCACTGGTACATAGCACTGGTAACCATCACTGGTACCCACCACTGATACCCAGCACTGGTACCCAGCACTAGTACCATGTACTGGTACCCAGCACTGGCACCCACCCCTGTTACCCAGCACAGGTACTTATCACTGGCACCCATTGGAACCCATCACTGGTACCCATCACTGGTAACCATGCACTGGTACCCATTACTGGTACCCAGCACTAGTACCATGCACTGGTACCCTATCACTGGTACCATGCACTGGTACCCTATCACTGGTACCCATCACTGGTACCTTGTCACTGGTACCCAGCACTGGTACCCTGTCACTGGTACTCATCACTGGTACCCTTCACTAGTACCCATCAATGGTACCCATCACTGGTACCCAGCACTGGTATCCAGCACTGGTACCCAGTACTGGTACCCTATCACTGGTACCCCTATCACTGGTACCCCTATCACTGGTACCCAGCACTGGTACCCTATCACTGGTACCCTATCACTGGTACCCAGCACTGGTACCCAGCACTGGTACCCAGCACTGGTACCCAGCACTGGTACCAACATTGATACCCAGCACTGGTACCCTATCACTGGTACCCTATCACTGGTACCCAGCACTGGTACCCAGCATTGGTACCGTATCACTGGTACCCAGCACTGGTACCCAGCACTGGTACCCAGCACTGGTATCCATCACTGGTATCCATCACTGGTACCCTATCACTGGTACCCCTATCACTGGTACCCAGCATTGGTACCCTATCACTGATACCCAGCACTGGTACCCAACACTGGTACCCACACTGGTACCCAACACTGGTACCCAGCACTGATACCCTATCACTGGTACCCCATCACTGGTACCCATCACTGGTACCCAGTACTGGTACCCTATCACTGGTACCCCTATCACTGGTACCCCTATCACTGGTACCCAGCACTGGTACCCAGTACTGGTACCCTATCACTGATACCCAGCACTGGTACCCCATCACTGGTACCCAGCACTGGTATCCAGCACTGGTACCCAGCACTGGTACCCTATCACTGGTACCCTATCACTGGTACCCAGCACTGGTACCCAGCACTGGTAACCTATCACTGGTACCCAGCACTGGTACCCTATCACTGTTACCCAGCACTGGTACCCTATCACTGGTACCCAGCACTGGTACCCAGCACTGGTAACCTATCACTGGTACCCAGCACTGGTACACAGCACTGGTACCCTATCACTGTTACCCAGCACTGGTACCCTATCACTGGTACCCAGCACTGGTACCCAGCACTGGTAACCTATCACTGGTACCCAGCACTGGTACCCAGCACTGGTACCCTATCACTGTTACCCAGCACTGGTACCCTATCACTGGTACCCAGCACTGGTACCCCATCACTGGTACCCTTATCACTGTTACCCAGCACTGGTACCCTATCACTGTTACCCAGCACTGGATACCCTATCATGGTACCCTATCACTGTACCCACACGGTACAGCACTGGTAACCTATCACTGGTACCCACACTGGTACCCAGCACTGGTACCCTATCAGTTACCCACACTGGTACCCTATCACTGGACCCAACACTGGTACCAGCACGGTACCCTATCCACTGGTACCCAGCACTGGTACCCAGCTGGTGCTTAAAAGGTAAACGGCTCGTCATTTGACATTTTCCTAGCTAGTGAAACTCCGGCTTCATAATTTATATTTATTGCGTCTATAATGTTGTGTCTGACCCCCCCCCCCTCCTCTCTCTCTACTCTCTCTCACCTACTCTCTCTCTCTACCTCTCTCTCTCTCTCTACTCATACTGACGCAAACAAACAACTTCAAGCTTTCTCTGAGTCCTTGTAACCACGTCCACAACAGAACAAGAACACTGATGTACTGGTACCCGTCCACACAGAGACAAACACAACTGATGTACCCGTCACTCCGTCCACACAGAGACAAACACAAGATGTACCCGGTCACACGTCCACACAGAGACAACACAACTGATGTACCCGGTCACCCGTCCACACAGAGACAAACACAACTGATGTACCCGGTCACCCGTCCACACAGAGACAAGCACAACTGATGTACCCGGTCACCCGTCCACACAGAGACAAACACAACTGATGTACCCGGTCACCCGTCCACACAGAGACAAGCACAACTGATGTACCTGGTCACCCGTCCACACAGAGGCCAAGTCCGGGTGTTGTACCCAGTCAGTCACCCGCCCAAGCAGAGGACTCCAAAGCCATGGTAGTCTATCTGGTCACATTAAATTAGATTTTCCCTGGACGACGGGTCCTGTGGACGGTAATCCCAGAAGAGCTAACAGCAGTGCAACAGAATTTATATCTAAAATTTATGTTGCAAAAGTTGCAAGCACATTAAAGGCATTTGCTTCAAATTTCTCGCATTTTCCTGAACACAACCGTAACAAATGATACAGGTTTTATTATACTATCTCTATTTTCATTTGATAAGTGAACAATTAAGCACATTGTGTTGAAGAGAGTGTGGCAGACACATGCACTGTGTCTGCCACACTGCCAGTTTTGTAACTAAACCTAAGCTGCTAGAGTTACCGACAAAATATTAGGTAAAAGGACACAGGTGCAATTAATGCGACATTTTATTGTGGCTACATTTCGACCTTAGTTTACATAGCCAATTGCTCCGTAATTATCTAACTAACTGTAACTGTAATGAGTTACAGATCCACCACGTTTTAACTATTCTTATTACAGATCAACAGAGGTTCTAATTATATTCCTATGACTACTCAAATTCATTAATCACAACGCTTGACACAGATATCTGTGATATTTTAATGTTTCGGGCTAATTATGAACTTGATGTTACAGGAGTAATTCGGCGAGTGGTGGAATTTACAAGAAATATACAATAATTCCTCCTGTGATTTTCAAATATCTAGACCTGGCTTCTGCAGTGACCATGTTAGGAGTCAAGCGCTTGCAATGATGACATACGCTGGTAATGACAAGCGTGTCAAGCTCAGTGTTATAAGCTGACTTTAGTACCAATAGGATTGCAAACAATTCGGTTTACAGTGTAGACGCCCAGCTGAAAATTCTTATTCCTAACTCAACATTGTTGTTATAGTTTTTATTTAGGAAGGTGGCAACAAGAGCAGATGCAACAAGAGCAGATGCAACAAGAGCAGATGCAACAAGAGCAGATGCAACAAGAGCAGATGCAACAAGATCTTAATGCATCAGTGTACATGTTAGTGTACAAGATGATGGACTCATTGTATCATCTATATTTCATCTCTACTGCTCTCTTTGTATTTGACTGAAGAAGCCTACTGTATAGGCGAAACGTTTTTTCAATGAAGATACCCAACTGGTGCACATGTGTCTTAATGCTCAACTTGTTGGTATTTTATACCAATTTCAAGAATTACACGTCAGTGGTTCTTAACTTCTTATGCGTAGCGCCCATTATCACAGTTGATCCTCAACTCGCCCCTATCCACTTCAAACATAATTCTAAATACAAAAATTTATAACACTCCTCTTTAAATAGGAAAACTGATTAGTTTCCTTTCTTAAATTTGTTATTTTTTAACCATTCACAAGAGAGCCTGTATAAGAAGAAAATACACACATTCCTTACTCTTGCTGTGGGTTCCCTCCTCCCTGGAAATTACTCACACTGCCCGGGGCAAGCAAGCCTCCCTGGGTAAGAACCGTTGTTATATATGGTAACTCATAGTATCTCCTTACTTGTTGTTTCTTCTTGAGCATTTACCTTTGTATAAATGTTGGTAGAATTACCGACAATATGTAAAGCTCACCAAAGGACACAAGTGTAACTAATGTGACATTTTACTGTGGCAACGTTTCGCTCTCCAAGGAGCTTCATCAAGCCGTTACAAACAATATATGGACACAGAGGGCTTTATAAGAGGTGATATCAAAAAGTTCCAGCTGAAGTTGTTTCCCCTCGAAACAGAGCTTCCACGCGCACACACACACACACACACCACACACACACACACACACAACACACACACACACACACACACCACACACACACCACACAACGGGCCAGGAGCTGAGTCTCGACCCCTGCAACCACAATTAGCTGAGTACACACACACACACTGACAACTTGACAAAAAATGTCAGATTGACCTCAGCATGTCAGTAGAGTTACTGTGTACTTGTGTAGTATACTTAGATAATCCCAGCTACTTTACAGATATGATAAATGGTTTTGAAAACAGACAAGTTGAAGAACTGAGACACTTATGCAACATATGGGAATCTTTATTGAAGAAACTTTTCGCCACACAGTGGCTTCATCAGTCCAATAACAGAGGCAAGTTCAGATTAAGACACGTCAACATCGGGTACTTATTGTAGACATTCGCCATCCAATGGCCGTTATCAATACAAATTCACGACATAACTTGAAGACATAAACTATGTACAGAACTAGGTAATTGTATTGATAAAGCCACTGGATGGCAAACTTCTAAATAAAGTACTCCAGATGTTCACATTGTCTTAATCTCCTTTCGGTATTATAACCATCTGTTACGAAACTTGCAGACACTGCAACATCATGGAATCCAATTCTGAGACATGTACTAACCTTTTCACGGCACGAAACTACTAGACAACGAGACCCATCGTTTATTGGAAGGACCCTCACTGGGAATCCCTGCTACCAGTAGAATATGCCTCCTTCTACAACCTTTGACTACCTATTAAAGCGCCATGACCTTCTCTCTGCTTCAGAATCTCCACGACTATGGTGCTCTTCGCACCTACTCCTAGGTTGAGGGACTGATTACCTCATCTTCTGTACATAGTTCTACTGTCTTCAAGTTATGTCCTAGAATTTGTATTGATAAAGCCACTGGTTGGCGAAACGCCTACAATAAAGATACCCAGATGTTGCACATGTGTCTTATTTTCATCAAGCAGGAAAGTATAAGGAGAAGAGGAGTTGAGGTTATCACATCTGTCAGACACCGCAACATCATGGGATCTTGATACAAAGAATTCTTCAACACTTATCCAACCTTTGAACGAAGACCTACTTACACTAGTGGATGATTCCACTGTGATCCCGCCTCCTCTTGCTTCCACTCACCTGACTGCAGTACATAAGCCACTTCTCTGACCCTATGCTGTACTTCCTACAAGAGTGATGGACTGAAATCATCGATTCCAGGCTGAGAGACTGATTACCTCAACTCCTCATCTCCTTATACCTTCCTGCTTTGTATTGGACTGATGAAGCCACTGTGTGGCGAAACGTTTTCAGTAAAGCTTCCCATATGCTGCATAAGTGTCTCAATACTTTACAGATAGGCTCCCTTGCTAGCTGTGACATCAAGAGATTCTCACATGTGAGAAGTAGGCCAGAGGCCTCACCCTCAGTTCCACGCTAAGCACAGACTGGACTAGGCAAGGCCTGGGCTTCTCCTCAAGACTCTCTTAATTATCCGCCTCCAAGACATCCAACGCGTTTATTTCTCATTCCAATATCTCCTGACAAACTCCGACGACAAGCAGATGACCGACCTCATTGAAACTCGCTACGATACAGTGCAGCGTGATTACACCGCAGCCATAGTTCACTCAGGAAGCAAGCGAAAATTCGAGTATAGGAACTTTTTGATAGCACCTCGTATGTGTATACTTATATCACACAATGATGGTAAGTCAGGCGAATAAAATCATTTTGTTGAAAACTGTATAACATACCAACAAATTGAGGATTAAGAAACATATGCAACAGTTGGTTATCGTTAGTGAAGCTGAACTCTTCTCCAGGCTGAGAGACTGACCGCTTCATATAATTTTTCCCCAAGGTTGGACTGATTATATCATCTTTAATTTATACCTCTCCCTTTGTATTTGACTGAAGAAGCCTATTGTGTAGGCGAAACGCTTCATCAGTAAAGTTATCCAAATGTTACGTATGTGTCTCAATCGAATAAAATCATATTCTTGACAATGTCAGTATCATTCACTGTAGTGAAAAAAAAAAATATATATATATATATATAGAATGGCTTCAGGAGCTTCAAGAATGATTCTTCGTGGATAATACACCACATGTGAATATGAAAATGGCATACAATACCAACAGGTACTTATCAGGTACTTATGTGGTACACCACATGTATGAGACCAGTATTAGAATAAACTTAAAGTTACTCCCTGTTCAGATAATGTCTTATGAATAACAAATTAACTACATCTCAGTAAATGACTCGACACACTAACAGGTTCCGTATTCAAGAAAAAATTGCAAGTTGGTAAACTGATGTACGCACTTGGCTATGTAATTATTGGCACAAAAATAACTGATAATTGATTATTCACTCAGGAACTGATGATTGAGTTGGTGCAAAACCTAGATGGTTCCAACCCTACAAAAAACGAGTTTGAGAATAAACATGATCACACGATACTCTGAGGTGTCCATGAAGTGAACAGACATTATTACGTGAAGAAACATCCAACAATGAACAGAGACCGACCGAGACTACCTGGGAGGGACCACGACAGGGACCCCAGCTTGATCTAGAGCTAGTACGCCACAAATACACTGAAGCAGTCTGATGAGTAAGACATATGTGCAGCAGTTAGATATCTTTATTCCGAAACGTTTCGCCTACACAGTAGGCTTCCTCAACCGAGAACAAAAGTTAGCAGAAGCAGCAGTGTTGTGAAGACAACGTAATCAGTCCATCACCCTTGAAGACGTAGTTTTGAGGTGGTCAGTCCCTCAGCCTCGAGAAGAGCTTTCCTCCACAGTCTGGAACAATGTTTCTGAATAAAGATACCTAACTGTTCCACATGTGTCTTACTTATCAACCTATCGGTATTGTATACCATTTTCATATTCACTTAAGCAGTCTACTTTCGTAATATAGATATCTAACATACATAACTAAGTTGGCTGATGAAACATTTCTAATTTTGCTGAAGAGGTTATGTAATGGAAGGAGAAGCAGACACAGTGATTAAAGACTTAATGTAGTTACGGAACTTTTATTGGTAATGTTTCTCCCTCCCCTCTCACCCGGTCACACAGCGGACTCGATCAAGTAACAGATAAATCTGGAAGGGAAGGAGAAGCAAATAAATAGCAGGGTGTAGTGGTGAGGTGAAGAGCAAGACGGGTTCATGATGAGTCACTAGTTCCCAAAAGTCATAGATGTTTTCTGGTAAAATGATAAGAATATAAGAATGGAGGAACACTGCACAGGCCTACTGGCCCATACAAGGGAAGTCCGTAACAAAACCACCCATGTATTTTTCCGACCTTATCCCAAAGCTACTCAAGAATTTGATTCTCTATCCCAAACACCGATCAAACCCAGCCCCTCCAACTCTGGAAATACTGTTGAATGCAGATTTAATGCATTTTCCCAAGGCCAGGCTTATGCGCTGGCCTGGAGTTTTACGATTCACTTGCCACGAATTCAATCCCCGCCCGCACCAGTTTATTTGCAATCGTGTCATTACGATTTCCTGAGTCATTAGTAATGCACAATTCTTATTAAGAGACTGTGGGAATTTCTCTGTATTATACAGGTTTATCAATTAAGACTGTCCAGTCTTCTAGCATATTTGTGTTAAGTAGAAAGACACAAGTACGACTAATGCGACATTTTATTGTACCAACGTTTCGCTCTCCAGGAGCTCTGTCAAGCTGTTGGAATATGTGTGTTCCGAAATATGTTTATTAAGATCCTTAAAATCGCTCTCCTAGATAGATTTTTATCGCTGACTAGGATGAGTATTTTGGACTGGTAGTAGGTGGTGGTCACCATGACACCACTACTCTGTCGACAGCGACGATGTTCGTGTGTTCAGCCAAAGTTTAACGATCACTGACGTAACGGCGAGGAACAACAGTTGAATTAGGTGTGGAGAAGACTGAGGTGATGATAGTGAATATAACCTTTTGGGATATCATTGTTGCTGTATCTGTAGTCTTTGGCGATGGAATGAGGCCTTATGGTTTATATACAGACGTATACAAACCCACACACACACACACACACACACACACACACCCTGCACCCTCCCTCCACTTCTCTTCCACTCCCTCCCCTCCCTCACCCTCCTCCTTCTTCCCCCTCCTCCCCCCTTTCTCCCTCTCCCGTTCTCCCTCCTCTCTCTCGTTATATTTCCCCCTTTCCCCCTCCCACCTTTCTCCCATTTCACCAGTCTCCAGCTTCCTCCTCCGCCCCCCTTCCACACACCCTCAAGCACATCACAAAATAACACACATAAATACATAAGTTTTTCATTCTGTGGCAACCAAAAAAAAAAAAATGGGTTGCCAGAGAGCAGGATGGAAAACCAGGGGACTGGAAGCTGAGTCTACGAAGGAAGATTGAGCAGCAGAGCTCACAAAAAGGGAATCTGAGTGGGGAAGGAAACTAGAAGAGCTTAGCATGAAAATGGAGGAGAGGATAGCTGCAGAGACCAGCTATCCTCTCTAATCCTGTTTCTAATCTCAACAAATCTCTCCGTTCCTTAGACATCAAACTTACTTTCCGTTAGACTAACGCTCTCCGCACTAATCTAGTTCATACCTCTCCTCCTTTGATAAACCTTTGAAGAGTTTCGAGAGTTTATCTACTCTCTGAGCCTGGCCATGGGCCAGGCTCGTCTGGTGCTTGCCTGGTCAACCAGGCTGTTGCTGCTGGAGGCCACGCTGCCCCACATATCCATCACAGCCTGGTTGATCTGGCACCTGGTGAAGATACTTGTCCAGTTTCCTCTTGAAGTCTTCTACACTTGTTCCAGCAGTGTTTCTGATATCTTCTGGTAAAATGTTGAATAGTCTGGGACCCCGGATGTTGAGGAACAAAACACCTGGGCCTCGGTAGACAACATCTCCAAGATCCCTAACGCCTCATCTATGCTAAAGATTACACTATCAGACATCTCCATTGCTGGCCAAGCTCTCTCTGACGGTCTGGCCATCTCATATTACCACATTCACCCTAGTCATATAGAACAAGAACGTTTCACATACATCTCCCACTGCTGGACCTGCTACTTCTATAAACACACCATCAAGAACTGCCCCATCAAGGATAAGAAGTTTTGTTCAAAATGTGGGATGATGGACACGATTTCAGATCCTGCACCAACACTACAGCACCAACATGTCTTAACTGCAAGGGTAATCATCCTACCCTTGCAGCTAAGTGCCCACTCAGGAAAGAAATATTGAAGAAAACGAAAGTTCTGAAGAACACCTCCAATTCACCGACATACGCTGCAATAACTAAACCACAAGCCGACACCACCAAGACTACACGCCAATCTACAGGCACCATCGCCCAGCAACTCCCTCTCTCCACTTCCCGACGTTGCTCCCTCCAAGGTGCTGTACTGCATGGTGTATGCACACCTTGCAAACACAACAAACTCCGGCACTTTCAACACCACTGTTAACGAACTATTCAGTCTGAACAACATGCCTGCTTTCAATTTTCCGGACTCCACACCTTCAGCAGACGTCCTCAAGATCCTACTCAACGCCCTGAACTTTACTGCACCTGCAGACCTGTCTCCTGCTCAAGCAACTACTCCTGTAACTTCTATAACCATTTACACCGCCGACAACGATGACCATGCTGCCTCAACCACCGTCTCCCATCTCTCCCAGCCTGCTGTTACACAACCATTACACCTCTCCACTGCTCCTGTCGACCCTCAGTCACCTGCTACCACCATTGTAGATTCGCCCAATGAATCCACTCCAGAAGAGGAAGACAGCGACGACTCCAGTAAACCCTCATGGGAAAACCTTACCTTCTACACTTCTCCTTCAAATACTGACACCAAGACCTGTACTGAACTCTACAAAAGCCTCGGTGCTGGAGCAGTCAAGTATGCCTGTGAATCACCGCTTCACTTCAAACTCGCGCAAGTTCATGAGTTCATCAAGCCTCTACGTTTCACCTTCAGTAACAAGGCTAAATTATACCACCTATCTAGGAGCAGTGTGAGGGAAAAGTTCAACAGATAGGAGTAGCGAGCGAGTATATGGTAACGATAGTTTGATTGCCGGCTACTTGTTAAGGTAGGGCCAGTCTAGCTCCGGCTATCCCCCCCCCTTTCTCCCCACCCCGAAAAGTGACGTGTGGGGCTCCGGCCAAACAGTAATCACTCGACTCACAGCTCCCAGCACAACTGTAAGTAAAAGCCTCTGCTCCTATTCTAGTGGACTTATTGGTTGAAAGCTTCACTTTTGACCAATAATAAACTTAGTCCTTTCAGCCTTGATCTCCATGTTAGATGTTTTGATAATCACCACGTCTTTTAGGTATTGTACTTATCATGGAGAGTGATTTCTTAAGCAGTGGGTAACCTGTCTGTCTTTCCAGCTTGGAATGACAGATCGGGTCACCTACCAACCAACGAGAAGTGTTGAAGGAGAAGGACTTTTGCAAAAGTCCGGAGACGTCACTTTTTGGATCTACCTACCTGATTAACTGTAGGCGACAGCAGACAACAACCCTCATCTTTGTAGTGGTAAAGAACCTACGTTCCTGTCATCTGGACTGACTATTCAAGGCTATAGACTCTGTGAAGAACTAGTCGTTGGGTTGTCACCAACACCTGTGACCCCCACATCATCATCAACAGCTACAATTTCTACAAGACGGTGTCAACCTCCACCAGACACCCCAGTATAACTGTACATATTAGCGTTGAATTCAAATGTCATTTTTTCATTTCATTTTTCATTTTTCTTTCAAATAGGATACACCTTCATGTTTCACTGTTTTATCTTTGCATTAATAAATAATAAAGTGTTTATCTTTGTGAATTATTATTTCTTTTTCTATTCATTAATTTTCCTGAGGAGGAGCCAGCCTTGTTAATACTGTCTGAAGTTGTTACAGGGCTGAGTAAGTCTTCACAAGCAGCTTCAAAAAGTTCGAAAATGGCTCCATTGTTAACCTGCCTCCTCAGTTACTCCTATAACTCCCATATGTGTTCTACCCTCTGATGTGACCTACCATAAGTTCGATGCAACAGTCCCTGCTATTCCTGTTCTCAAATCTGCCCCACGATCGCCTTAGCTGCTGGGTTAAGCCCTGGCTCTTATTTCTACGACTAAGAACACTCCTCTCCAGAGCTATTTTTCGTCTGTCCCGTCTTCCCCGCTCATTCCATAGGGATCTTACCTGAACTTGCTCGTTCGTTCGTTCCTTTTTGCCTACACAAACCTTCTCAATGCCTCCCTTGCCTCTGGATACCTCCCTGTCCTCTTCAAAGCTGCTACTGCTATCCTCCTTCCCAAACCCAATAAAGACCACTCTGACCCTAGAAACTATCGCCCTATCAGCCTCCTCGAAACTTTAGGAAAACTCTTTGAAAAACTCATCAACCATCGCCTTCGCAGATACCTGGAACACAACTCACTACTTTCTGATGGCCAGTTTGGCTTCAGAACTCACAGATCTACACAGGATGCCATTAACATCATTCTCAACTACATCCACATAAACACAAAACAAAGAAACAGGACAGATCTGGTTGCAAAAGACGTTGAAAAAGCTTTTGACACTGGCACCAAGGGCTCAAACACAAACTCTGCACTAATTTTAACCTGCCTCTCACTACTCGTAAACTCCTCTGCAACTTCCTAGACGGTCGCACCATGAGAATCAAATTCCAAGGCTGTTACTCAGACTACTTCACACTAAATGCTGGAGTACCCCAGGGGTCTGTCCTCTCTCCTATCCTCTACAATTTATACACTAACGACATTCCTACACCTGTATACCACAACTCCATCACACTGCCTATGCAGACCACATTACACAACTTATCACTCACGCCAATATAGATACACTCACACAAAAAACACAAAATGAGGTCGGCAGAATAGCCATCTGGGAACAAAAATGGTGGATCAAATTCAATGCAGCTAAATCCAGCATTACATATTCTAACTATAGGAAACGTGATCCTCCTTTACCTGTCGAGCTCAGAACAGCTGACACCCGCACCTACATCCCCATCACACAATCTGTCACGGACACATTCACTCAAAGCATGCAATAGCTAGTAAGACCCTTGCGGGCCTCTACAAGCTGCAGCATGCCTCCCAATGCACCAAACTACACCTCTACAAATCCCTAATACGTCCTCTGTTAACTTTCTCTCTTGCAGCTAAAACAAACTTACTTAAACTGCAGCATGTCCAGAACAAGGTGCTGCACTGGGTGCCTGATGTCAGATGGGAGGGCTTTTCTAAAAGCGAATCTCTCCATGCCCAATTAGACATCCCTGCACTGAATCTGTACCACAAACCAACACAACCTTTTCTACTCCTTGTATGATCCTGCTCCTAACCCTATTTACAAATAACCTTTGGATTCTTGTCAGATACCTAAAGGTGTCCGTTCTATGACAAACGTTCGCCTTTGCTGCTGGGTTAAGCCCTGGCTCAATTTCTACACTCCTCTATAGTGCTAATCTTCGCCTGTTCTGTCTTCCTCGCGCCTCCTACTACGGCTCTCAATATCTGTCCCACGATTACCTTAGCTGCTGGGTTAAGCCCTGGCTCTATTTCTGCAACTAAGAACACTCCTCTCCATCGCTATTCTTTGCCTGTCCCGTCTTCCCCGCTCATTCCATTGGGATCTTACCTGCACTTGTTCGTTCGTTCATTCCTTTTCGTCACAGAGACATCATCGACCAACGATCTCACCCCTCTAATTACCCCGTGTCAGGAGTGACTGGTTACTGGACCATCGTCTTCACCATCAGGATTGGTGCATCGGTGGCTACCTACCCAAGGGCAGAAAGCCTCCCTCTGCACTCCTGATGCTGTCTGAAGTCTCCACGCCATACAGTGTTGCCTCTCCTCGCTGCTGTCTGAAGTCTCCACGTCTCAACCTGTATGTGTAGTCTGCATGCCATACAGCTAGTGTAGCCTCTCCTCGCAGTTCAGGGCATACAGTGCTCTATCAAGCTACAGCTCACCTCAGGGTCCTGCGCCTCCAGTGATGGACTCCACAAGAAACTTTAAATAGCCAGGCAAGTACATGTGTCTACTTCACATGTACTTGCCTAGCCGAGTATTCTCACGGATTTGACCACCACAACTGATTACTTATCTTCAAGATGCCTTCAATGTCTTCCACCTCCTCCCCCCACCACTCCCCCTTTACGCCCTCTCCTCCCTCTACCCCGTCTACTCCTGCTTCTAAGGCCTACCCTGCCTCTGCCTCTTCCAAGCCCAATTCTTTCTCGCTAAACCTCAAATATTCTAATTCTGATCATGCCACTATCTGTCCTGGAAATTTATTGTACCAGATCACTGGTGCACCTCAACTGAAAGTCTTTAAAACAAACTCAGGCTTCAAACTCCTTCTTGACAGACATTCCTACGAAACGTACACCTCAACCGCTACGAGACAAAAACTTCTAAAGCAGGCTTCACTATTATTTGGACTCCTGAGCACCGCGCCAAATGTACAGTTATTGCAAAACACGTAGACTATTCTCTCCTGACTACCTATGACACAGACAAAGAAGACTTAATCAAAGACATTAGTTCCAAGAACAAAGTCTCTGTTGACGATATTTAGACCTGAAAACTCTATCATCCTCAAAATACGCATTCAACTCCTTCTGACGCCTCTACACTCTTCAATCAAGGAATTCTTGCAAAAACCATCCGCATTCCCCCAAACACTCTCTTCACTCCGAACTTCCACCCAATCACACAATGTCTTAAATTTTACAAATTCAGCCACGACAAAAACACATGCACATCCACAGAAATCTGCTCCAGATGTTCAGCAACTGGCCACTTCTGGAATACTTACAACCTCCCCCTTAAATGTTCTAACTGCGGTGGGTCACACACTGCAGTTGGAAATTCCTGCCCTTCTAGAAAAGACATTCTCTCCTTCCTCAGAGCAAGCCAACCTCCCTCCCTCCCCAACCCCTTCCCTGCACCTCCCTCCCTCCCCAACTCCTTCCCTGCACCTCCCTTCCCTACCATACCTCCCTCCCCTACCCCCAGTGCCTGGGTTACTCCACACACTTGGTCTACCTCTTCTACTCTACACACATCAAACACCAACACACAGACTACAAGCACTTCTCCTTCTACACCTATACCCACACTAGACTACAAAACTGTCTTCTTGCCACTGCTGCCCACTCTGCGATGGTAATCTCTCAAGCTTACCAATCAGACTACTCACATGTCCTTAACCTAATCTTATCTGCTAACAATCTTCCCTCTCTAATTATCCCTCCTTCCTGCTTCTCTTCTAAGCCCCCTGCAACCTCTACCTCGTCCCTCTCTCCCACCCCCCCACATACTACACCCACCAGCCCTCCTCCTCCCCTACCCCTCTCCACATCTACCCCTCACACCAACACTCCTCCTGCAGCTGCTGCTGCAACCACCCCTTCCCTCACCTCCTTAATCAGTTCCCCATCCCCAACCAAAGCCTCCACTTCCTCATCCCTTACCAAAGCTTCCAATTCCTCTGCATCCACCTTCGCCCACTCCTCCTCCACCACAACCAAGACTTCATCCAGGTCCAACTCCACCTCCTCCAGACAAAATCCCCTCAACCCTAAACCTGCCTCAACTTCTAACAGACAGACAAAAGAACATAAAACTAGATCCATCTCTTCCTCCCCTTCCAGGAAACGGGTCCGTAACACCTACAAACACACATTACCGATGGCACCACTATCATGGGCTTTAATCTAAACTCCTCCCCTGACATTAACTTTGGTAAGACGAAACCATTAAATCATGTTTAAGGTGATTCAGTTCAACGTACATTCTTACTTTACAATAAGATACCTACTGGCCGAGCTCTTCGAAGCAGAGGCCAGATATTGTTTTACTAAACAGTACCTGCCTCAAAGCCCCTCAACGTATCTGCCATTATGGTTATGCTGCACTACAGTCCCCCTATGTCAAATCCAACATAAAACATGAATTTCTCCCAATCTCTTTTATTCACCAACACTGTTTTGCAGTCAGAATACATACCCACCTTGGCCCCTTTATCTTTTTCACCACCTATGCTCGCCCAAGCACTATTCTCAACATACACGACCTTTCCTTAGTCTTCAACTACACCAACACACCAACATACCTACTAGCTGACATGAATGGCAAACACACCACCTTTCATCACACCAGTAACAACCAACTTGGTCACCAATTACTCAACTTCACAAACCACAAACACTTAATTCACCTCAGCCCAGACTTCAACGCCTTCTACAACCACACAGGCCAAGACAAACCCGACTTCATTCTGGCAAACTGAGCCAGCTCTCTCTTTCAACACTACATCTCACCTGTCCCTATTACAGGCTCTGATCACATTCCAGTCATCTTACACATCTATAAATAACAAAAAGGCACAATACTGTGATTGGAACGATACACAAATAACCCGTACATAAAAGAGAGAAGCTTATGACGACGTTTCAGTCCGACTTGGACCAGTGTGACTTTGTAAATGGTCCAAGTCAGACCGAAACGTCGTCGTAAGCTTCTCTCTTTTATGTGCAGGTTATTTGTGTATCTTACACATCCCCTCCAACCCTATCCTCATCCCAGCCACACCTTCCTTCTCCTACAAGAACGCTGACTGGGATGCTTTCAAACAACACATAGATAATACTAACCTCACCTATGATTACAACAACAAACCTATCTCTGACATTGACACTCAACTTGATCTCATCCAGGACACCATTACACAAGCAGCCAACACCGCAATGCCAAAGAAAATTCACACCACTCGTTATTGCTTCAAACCCTCAATCAGGACAAGAAGACTAATTATCTGCTACCACAACCGCTTCCTCTACAACACACATAGATTTAATCAAGTCCGAATAGATCTCACTTACCTCAGAAATAACATTCTACACAGTCTAGACCAAGACCACAACAATCACTGGTCATAGGTCATACAACAAGCAGACAAGCAGTGTATTAAAAACACCAAAGTCTTCTGGAACTTCATCAAAAAAAAATCAGAGTCACAACTCCCACCAACAAATTTAAACACATCACCCACAACAACACACACAAGTCAGACCCGCAGGCTGCTACTAACATCTTCAAAAACATCTAGAAGAACATCTTCCACCTTCACTCACCTTACCCTAATGCTATTCAACACATTCGGAACATAAAACACTGGAACACTACACATACACACACGAAACAACACCAGATAGCCACATCCATCTGGACTCTCTGACCTCATCCCAAAAACTCGACACTCCTTTCACCAACACAGACATTAAAACTCTCCTCAGACACCTTCCTTCCAATGTTCCTGGTGCCTCTGGCCTAAACCATGTCCTAAAACACCTTCCTGACTCTATCATTACTTCCTACACAAACCTCCTCAATGCCTCCCTTGCCTCTGGATACTTCCCTGTCCTCTTCAAAGCTGGTATTGCTATCCTCCTTCCCAAACCCAAAAAAGACCACTCTGACCCTAGAAACTATCGCCCTATCAGCCTCCTCGAAACTTTAGGAAAACTCTTTGAAAAACTCATCAACTATCGCCTGTGCAGATACCTGCAAAGTTTGGCTTCAGAACTCACAGATCCACACAGGATGCCATTAACATTACACTCAACTACATCCGCATAAACACAAAACAAAGAAACAGGACAGCCCTGGTTTGCAAAAGACGTTGAGAAAGCACGAAGGGCTCAAACACAAACTCTGCACTAACTTTAACCTGCCTCTCACTACTCGTAAACCCCTCAGCAACTTCCTTGACGGCCGCACCATGAGAATCAAATTCCAAGGTTGTTACTCAGACTACTTCACACTAAATGCTGGAGCACCCCAGGGATCTGTCCTCTCTCCTACCCTCTACATTTTATACACTAACGACATTCCTACACCTGTATACCACAACTCCATCACACTAGCCTATGCAGACGACATTACACAACTTAACACTCATGCCAATACAGATACTCTCACACACAAAACACAAAATGAGGTCGACAGGATAGCCATCTGGGAACAAAAATGGAGGATCAAATCCAATGCAGCTAAATCCAGCATTACATATTTTACCTACAGGAAACGTGATCCTCCTTTACCTGTCGAGCTCAGAACAGCTGACACCCGCACTTACATTCCCATCACACAATCTGTCACTGTCCTTGGCGTTAATCTTGACTACCTTCGTCGCTTACAGACACATTCACTCAAAGCATGCAATAGCTAGTAAGGCCCTTGCGGGCCTCTACAAGCTGCAACATGCCTCCCAACGCACCAAACTACACCTCTACAAATCCCTAATAACTCACTCTCCTCTAGCTCTCTCTCTTGCAGCTAAAACAAACTTACTTAAACTGCAGCGTGTCCAGAACAAAGCGCTGCACTGGGTGCTTGATGTCAGATTGGAGGACTTCGCCACAAGCGAGTCTCTCTATGCCCAATTAGACATCCCTGCGCTGAACCTGTACTGGAAGACGCTCAGTGACCGGCAAACTTGAGACACGACATGACTACTGGACCTCTCTCCTTGACGAAGACATTCGCAGACCCACAAACCGACACCTTTTCTATTCCTTGTATGATCCTGCTCCTAACCCTATTTACAAATAACCTTTGGATTCTTGTCAGGTACCTTGCGCTGTTCGTTCTCTGACCCACGTTCGCCTTTGCTGCTGGGTTAAGCCTTGGTTCAATTTCTACATTTCTCTATTGCGCTAATCTTCGCCTGTCCCGTCTTTCCCGCTCACTCTACCAACAGAAGAGCCTGCTATTTGTGCTCTCAATATCTGTCCCACGATCGCCTTAGCTGCTGGGTTAAGCCCTGGCTCTATTTCTACAACAAAGAACACTTCTCTCCAGCGCTATCATTCAACTGTCCCGTCTTCCCCACTCATCCCATTGGGGTCTTAACTGCACCTGTTCGTTCGTTCGTTCCTTTTCGTTACTGTGACTTTGTAAATGGTCCAAGTCGGACCGAAACGTCGTTGTAAGCTCATCTCTTCTATATGCAGGTTATTTGTGTATTGTTCCAGTCACGGTATTGTGCCTTTTTTGTCGTTACCTAGTATTCACCTTGAGTAGGTCGGCCATCAAGGATATCACGCACGAAGGACCCTTGGAGCTAGTGATCATGTGGATCTATGCTTTGATTACATAGTTGAGCTACAAGTAGAGAGGGTACCAGGAATAGGTAGGGAAGACTGCATTTTCTTGGACTGCAAGAAGGCCTTCGGCACATTTCCTCACAAGAGGTTAGTGCAAAAGCTAGAGGATCATGCACGCATAACAGGAAAGGCACTGCAATGGATCAGAGAATATCTGACAGGGAGGCAACAACGAATCATGGTACGTGACGAGGTGTCAGAGTGGGCGCCTGTGACGACCGGGGTTCCACAGGGGTCAGTCCTACCACCTGTGCTGTTTTTGGTATATGTGAATAACAGAACGGAAGGTACTCAGAAGTGTCCCTGTTGGCAGATGATGTGAAGTTAATTAGGAGAATTAAAACGGTTGAGGACCAGGCAGGACTACATAGAGACCTGGACAGGCTTCAAGCCTGGTCCAGCAACTGGCTCCTTGAATTTAACCATGCTAAATGCAAAGTCATGAAGATCGGGAAGGGCAAAGAAGACCGCAGACAGAGTATAGTTAGGTGGCCAAAGACTGCAAACCTTACTCAAGGAAAAAGATTTTGGAGTGAGTATAATACCGAGCACATCAATCAGATAACTGCTGCAGCATACGGGCGCCTGGCGTTCCGATACCTCAGTAAGGAATCGTTGAAGACTCTGTACACCATATACGTCAGGCCCATAGTTGAGTATGAATCAAGAAATTAGAGAAAGTGCAAAGGTTTGCAACAAGACTAGTCCCAGAGCTAAGGGGATTGTCCTACGACGAAAGGTTAAGGGAAATCGGCCTGATGACACTGGAGGACAGGAGAGTCAGGGGATACGTGATAACGACATATATAATACTGCGAGGAATTGACAAGGGGGAGAAAGACAGGATGTTCCAGAGAGGGGATACAAGAAAAAGGGGTCACAATTGGAAGCTGAAGACTCCTATGAGTCAAAAGGATGTTATGAAAGATTTCTTCAGTCAAAGAGTTGTCAGGAAGTGGAATAGCTTTGAAAGTGACGTAGTGGAAGCAGGAACCATACATAGGTTTAAGACGAGGTTTGATAAATCTCACAGAGCAGGGAGAGAGATGACCTAGAAGGAATCAGTGAAGAGGCGGGACCAGGAGCTGTGACTCGACCCCTGCAACCACAAATAGGTGAGTACGACACACACACACACACACACACACACACACACACACACACACACACACACACACACACACACGACGCACACACACACACACACACACACACCTGACCACTTCACATGGAAGCGAGCAGTTCCGGTGTTAGATAAGAAACGAGTAGACAGGTTTTGTGTACGATTTCTTCAAAATTCTTATCTACGTTGCCCCAAATGCAGCCCCTAACATTCTAGCATAAAAATAATGTTTCAATTGTCAATGGTTTCAAATAGGTCGGTGCTGTGATAGAGAAGATATGACTGAAGATGGAGAGTTGAGGTGTGCAGAGGAAGACGACAGCATCTCTTGAATGCAGTCACATGGTAAGTTGTGTCCGTTGCAGAGAGAGAAGACTTTCAGAAGTTCATATGAACATAAGAAAAAGGTTCACCGCAGCAGTTCTACTGTACCACGTGGAAAAAACACTCATGTACTGTCCCATGCCAGGTAGGTCCAAGTCACACTCACTCTTGTACTTGTCTAACCTATTTTTAAAGCTGCACAAGGTTTTAGCTTCAATGACACTAATCGGGAGTTAGTTCTGGGTATACTCCATCTCATGTCTTAACTGTGACCAATTCTACATAGGAAAGACATCCAGAGATCCTACCTGTGTATGAGACACCTGAGAGAGACACTTGAACAATAGGACCACCTGAAAGAGCCACCTGAACAACAGTATCACCTGAGAGTCACCCGAACAATAGTATCACCTGAGAGTCACCCGAACAATAGTATCACCTGAGAGCCACCCGAACAATAGTATCACCTGAGAGTCACCCGAACAATAGTATCACCTGAGAGTCACCCGAACAATAGTATCACCTGAGAGTCACCCGAACAATAGTATCACCTGAGAGTCACGACAATGATCCCTGAGAACCAATAATAATCACCTGAGAGACACACCTGAACAAGAGTATCACCTGAGAGAGACACCTGAACAATAGTACCACCTGAGAAAGACACCTGAACAATAGTATCACCTGAGAAAGACACCTGGACAATAGTATCACCTGAGAGAGACACCTGAACAATAGTATCACCTGAGAGAGACACCTGAACAATAGTATCACCTGAGAAAGACACCTGGACAATAATATCACCTGAGAGAGAGACCTGAACAAACCATACCCCGGCCGGGATTGAACCCGCGGTCATAGAGTCTCAAAACTCCAGCCCGTCGCGTTAGCCACTAGATCAGCTAGACGGGCTGGAGTTTTGAGACTATGACCGCGGGTTCAATCCCGGCCGGGGGTATGGTTTGTTTGCAATCGTGTCACTACGATTTCTTGAGTCAGAGACCTGAACAAAAGTACCACCAGACACCTGAGCAATAGTAACACCTGAGAGAGACACCTGAACAATAGTATCACCTGAGGTTACCTGGAGGTTATTCCGGGGATCAAAGCCCCCGCGGCCCGGCCCATGACCAGGCCTCCCGGTGGATCAGGGCCTGATCAACTAGGCTGTTACTGCTGGCCGCACGCAGTCCAACGTACGAGCCACAGCCCGGCTGATCCGGCACTGACTTTAGGTATCTGTCCAGCTCTCTCTTGAAGGCAGCCAGGAGTTTATTGGTAATTCCCCTAATGCTTGATGGGAGGCTGTTGAACAGTCTTGGGCCCTGGACACTTATGGCGTTTTCTCTTAGTGTACTAATGGCGCCCCTACTTTTAATTGGGGGCATTTTGCATCGCCTGCCCAGTCTTTTACTTTCGTAGGGAGTGATTTCTGTGTGCAAATTTGGGACCATTCCTTCTAGGATTTTCCAAGTGTAGATTATGATATATCTCTCCCTCCTGCGTTCCAACGAGTACAAGTCAAGTGCTTCCAAGCGTTCCCAGTAGTTAAGGTGCTTGACAGAACTTATACGTGCAGTAAAGGATCTCTGTACACTCTCTAGATCTGCAGTTTGACCTGCTTTGAATGGAGTTGTTAATGTACAGCAATATTCCAGCCTAGAGTGAACAAGTGATTTGAAAAGGATCATCATTGGCTTGGCATCTCTCGTTTTGAACGTTCTCATTATCCATCCTATCATTTTCTTTGCACTTGTGATCGTGGCACTGTTGTGATCCTTGAAAGTGAGATCCTCAGACATTACTACTCCCAGGTCTACTCCCGCTCTATTGTATGGCCAGAGTTTGTAGTATACTCTGTTCTAGTTATTATCTCCTCCAGTTTTCCATAACAGAGTAGTTGGAATTTGTCCTCATTGAACATCATATTTTCTGTTGCCCACTGGAAAACTTTGTTTATATCTTCTTGGAGGTTAACCGCGTCCTCAGCAGATGACAGTCTCATGCAGATCCTAGTATCATCCGCAAAGGATGATACGGTGCTGTGGTGTATATCTCTGTCTCTGTCTGATATGAGGATGAGGAATAAGATGGGGGCGAGTACTGTGCCTTGTGGAACAGAGCTCTTCACTATGGCAGCCTCCGATTTAACTCTGTTGACCACTACTCTTTATGTTTGATTTGTTAGGAAGTTGAAGATCCATCTGCCCACTTTCCCAGTTATTCCTTTAGCACGTATTTTGTGCGCTATTACGCCATGATCGCACTTGTTAAATGTTTTTGCATCACCTAAGAGAGACACCAGAACAACAGTATCACCTGAGAAAGACACCTGAACAATAGTATCACGTGAGAGAGAGAACTGAACAATAGTACCACCTGAGAGACACCTGAATAATAGTACCACCAGAGACACACCTGAACAACTGTACCACCAGAGAGAGACAGCTGAACAATAGTACCACCTGAGACACCTGAACAATAGTACCACCTGAGACATCTGAACAATAGTACCACCTGAGACACATGAACAACAGTACCACCTGAACAAAAAAAAGGCTAAGGGCCTAGTGGTGACCATCACACTAAAACTTCACCTGAGTCACAAAAACAGACAAACTTCTACGACACACATAAAGCGGGACAATATATGAATACCTCAAAAAATGTGAAAAAAAAAAAAAATGTATTCAGATCGCTACAGATGTCATACTTAAGACATCAAGTTGAATACGCAGCGCCAGCATGGAACCTTATAATAGAAATTTTAAAGGTTTGGTACAAGGCTGGTCTCAGAACTACGAGGGCTGGGACATTAAGATATACCTTTATCTTTGATATACATTAGAGTGGTCTTGAGAATTTTCCTACTGAAACCCTGCCCTGGGCCAGGTTTGAATAGTGCTTGTCTGACCAACCTGACAGATAGTGCTAGCTGCCCGCTAGCAGTAGTTGTCACAGCCTGATTGATCCGGTACTTGGAGGAAGAAATTGTCTAGCTTCCTCTTAACGACTTCTACACTTGGTCCAGCAGTGTTTCTATCCTCTTGCTAGATGTTAAAAAGTGAGAGACCGCATGTGCTGATATATTCTCTTATTGTGCCCACAGCGCCCCTGCCTTTCACACTCGTTATTCTACACTTTCTCATGTATCTCACTCCAGTATGTTTATGCCTTGTGCAGATTAGGGACTAGGCCCTTAAGCACTTTCCTCATGTATAATATGTAGAGTAACATACTACGACAAACCGGTGATTGAACCAGTCATTTAGCGTCGAAAATTCAGCTAGCTTCCCGGTAGGCCAGTTAAATGATTTGGGTTCGATCCCTGGATGGTCGCAGTATGTCATTTGCTTTAAAATCACTTGTTTCCGTGGATACATTCTCTCTCTCTCTCTCTCTCTCTCTCTCTCTCTCTCTCTCTCTCTCTCTCTCTCTCTCTCTCTCTCTCTCTCTCCTCCACTACAGCAAGTACGTATTGAGGCGTTCCAAGTAATTTAAATGCTTTACTGGCTCTATGCAGCTGTAAATATTTAAATTTTCCAGCCTTGATATCTCTCCTACTGTTAATGAAGACGTCAACACCGAATCAGTACTTCAGGCGAGAGAGCACAAGCAATTTGAAAAGTGTCACCACTGTTACCCTTTTCTTGAAGGTCCTTGTTAGTCACCCAGTAATTTTCTTTGGTCGTTGTAACATTGGCTTTAGTGTGTTGTTTGAAAAAAAGGTTAGCTGATATTATTTCACCCAGTTCCTCCTTGTATTTTATATACAATGTTCTCCATTCTTTCTATATCAAAGACGTTGGAACTTGTCACCAGTGAAAGTCATGTTATTTTCCACTGATCATTGAAAGATTTTGTTTAGAGGTTGTGAAGGTTAGAACTTACCATCACTAGAAGACCTGAAATCCTAATGGGGCCGATAACAACTTATAAGATGTGATGTAAATAGTTATGAAAACCGACAGGTTGAAGAATGAGACACTTGTGCAACATTTGGGAATCTTCAGTGTGGAAACGTTTGGCCAGCCAGTGGCTACTTCGGTCCAATACAGAGAATACGATGGAGGATGAGAACGAATTTGAGGTAATCAGTTTTCTTCGTTCTTCTCTGTATAGTACTGAAGAAGCCACTGGATGGTGAAACGTTTCCAAATGTTGCACAAGTGTCTCATTCTTCAACTTCTCGGTTTTCTAAACCATTTAGATCACATCTTATAAGTTGTTATCGTGTCCCATTAGGATTTCAGGTCTTCTAGTGAGGTAAGATCTAGCCCCTCACAACCTCAAAATATCTTTCAATGAACAGTGGAAAATAACATGACTTTCAGTGGCGGGATGTTTTAACAGCTTGACAAAACTCCTGGAAGGTTAAACGTTATAATAAAATGTCACAATAGTTGCACTTATGTCATTCTACCTAACACATCGTTAATCGTTTAAAACTACGAAAACGTGTAGATAAATGGTTCAGAGAACCGACAAGTTGATAAATTACACACATGTGCAAGCCCGCCTAATCGCGCAAGCACGATCAATTTGCATACACATCCACGCACTTAGCTAATTATTTTATGTCAGTGGCCGAGAAAAACTCGCCGTCAGTGCAATAACAACACATTCCTTAGTTTCAGTGATGCGTGAAGCTGAGATTGTTTGTGAGTGATCATGCAGTAAGATTTTTCGTGAGTGATGATGCATAAAGATGTGTGCAGAACACTCAGTTATGTTACTTGTTTATATAATGGAGTAGTTACTAGCGCATCATAACCTTGCCGTACACTTCCTCGCTCGATGAGTGGCTACTTCAGTGCTGATGAAGTATGTTAGATACATGGACAACATCTGGGTATCTGTACTGTAAACGTTTCGTCATCCTGTGGCTTTATCAATACTAACTGAAGGACATAACTGGAGAACAGTAGAACTATATACAAGACATGAGGTAATCAGTCCCTCAGTCTTGGAGCTGAAGAGCACCGAGGTAATCAGTCCCTCAGTCTTGGAGCTGAAGAGCACCGAGGTAATCAGTCCCTCAGTCTTGGAGCTGAAGAGCACCGAGGTAATCAGTCCCTCAGTCTTGGAGCTGAAGAGCACCGAGGTAATCAGTCCCTCAGTCTTGGAGCTGAAGAGCACCGAGGTAATCAGTCCCTCAGTCTTGGAGCTGAAGAGCACCGAGGTAATCAGTCCCTCAGTCTTGGAGCTGAAGAGCACCGAGGTAATCAGTCCCTCAGTCTTGGAGCTGAAGAGCACCGAGGTAATCAGTCCCTCAGTCTTGGAGCTGAAGAGCACCGAGGTAATCAGTCCCTCAGTCTTGGAGCTGAAGAGCACCGAGGTAATCAGTCCCTCAGTCTTGGAGCTGAAGAGCACCGAGGTAATCAGTCCCTCAGTCTTGGAGCTGAAGAGCACCGAGGTAATCAGTCCCTCAGCCTTGGAGCTGAAGAGCACCGAAGTAATCAGTCCCTTAGTCTTGGAGCTGAAGAGCACCGAGGTAATCAGTCCCTCAGTCTTGGAGCTGAAGAGCGCAGAGGTAATCAGTCCCTCAGCCTTGGAGCTGAAGAGCACCGAGGTAATCAGTCCCTCAGCCTTGGAGCTGAAGAGCACCGAGGTAATCAGTCCCTCAGTCTTGGAGCTGAAAGCACCGAGGTAATCAGTCCCTCAGCTTGGAACTGAAGAGCACCGAGGTAATCAGTCCCTCAGCCTTGGAGCTGAAGAGCACCGAAGGTAATCAGTCCCTTAGCTTGGAGCTGAAGAGCACCGAGGTAATCAGTCCCTCAGCCTTGGAGCTGAAGAGCACCGAGGTAATCAGTCCCTCAGCCTTGGAGCTGAAGAGCACCGAGGTAATCAGTCCCTCAGCCTTGGAGCTGAAGAGCACCGAGGTAATCAGTCCCTCAGCCTTGGAGCTGAAGAGCACCGAGGTAATCAGTCCCTTAGTCTTGGAGCTGGTGAAGAGCACCGAGGTAATCAGTCCCTCAGCCTTGGAGCTGAAGAGCACCGAGGTAATCAGTCCCTCAGCCTTGGAGCTGAAGAGCACCGAGGTAATCAGTCCCTTAGCCTTGGAGCTGGTGAAGAGCACCGAGGTAATCAGTCCCTCAGCCTTGGAGCTGGTGAAGAGCACCGAGGTAATCAGTCCCTCAGCCTTGGAGCTGAAGAGCACCGAGGTAATCAGTCCCTCAGCCTTGGAGCTGAAGAGAACCGAGGTAATCAGTCCCTCAGCCTTGGAGCTGAAGAGCACCGAGGTAATCAGTCCCTCAGCCTTGGAGCTGAAGAGCACCGAGGTAATCAGTCCCTCAGCCTTGGAGCTGTAAGAGCACCGTTGTCTTCAGGTTTGAGCTACGGGCTAATTTACCCTCCAGTTGGGACTGATTAACCTCATCTTTGCATATAGTTCCCTGTTTTGAAATAATGGTCCCTAGTAATGTCTGTTTGACAAAGCCACCGATGGCAATAACATCTACAGTAAGGATAACCCGAGATGTTGCACATGTGCTAAACACTTATCGGTAACGTGTACTCAGTACATGTACTATGAGTCACGGGGCTACACAAATTTCAGTTGCTGTATGCAGAGTAATACATATAGCTGGATGCTAACATCACACGCTAAAATATTTCGTTTAACATCACGTGATCAGTTCGCTAATATTGTTTTAGCATGATTTAATGTACACACAGTGTCTTTATTCCCACACTTGTCGGTAATAGTCTTAATGTAGCTTTGGGGAAAGGATAGGAACATCCTACAGGATTGTTTTGATAAGCACTTGCCTTGTATGGCCAAGCCTGCTGCAGAGTTCCTTCAGTTATATGTCTAGTGGAGTGTGAAATGAGTGAACATTAAGGATATAAGCACACATTGGGTATCATTATCTTGGCTGAAACGAGAACGTTTCGCCTCACAGCTGAAGGCCATATTCAGTACATTTACAAGAAGGGACAGTCTAGTTGGGTGAATAAAGATGTGTAATCAGTCCATCATCTTGGAGACAAATGGTATTTGAGGTGAGAGACAGTTCAGTCCCTCAGCCTATGAAAAGAGTTCAGTCACTGGTCTAGAACTCTTCTCCTAGCTAAGGGACTGCTACCTAAATACTTCTTCCCAAGTTAATGGACTGAAGCAACAGGAAGTAGCTCACCTTGAGGAAAATTCTACTAGTGTAAGTAGTCATGCCCGAAGATCCCAAGATAATATCAGACACAGCAAGTCTTGTGACTGATACAGGGATACCACTAGTTGGGCAAATAGGTCAATATTGTCTAACCTACAGCAGACCTACTACACTAGTGGAATTTTCACTGGCGAACTCCGCCTCTGCTCTTCAACTGGCCTGATGTAAGTCCCATAACCATTTTAAACGTATATGCTGTAACTTTCTCTCCGATTGATGGACTGAAACACATCGACGTCAAGGCTGAAGGACTGATTATCCCTCAATCTTGGGCTCAAACACCGTTCATTCTCTGTAATAGACTGGTGTAAGCCGATGGCTGGCGAAAGTTCCAGTAATAAAGATTCTTAAAATGTTGCACTAAGTGTCTCATTTATCAATCATCAGTCAAATACAGAGGAGAGTGTATAGGTCGCTTGAAGCGTGAGTAAACATGATGTAATCAGTCCTAACATTAGGAAAAGTTTACGATGTTCGTCCTTACTTGGAGGAAGATGTCATTCCGAGGTAACATCTCACCTTTGACTGTGCCACAATAACATTCCCTCGACTTGGACTGAAGAAGCTACCGATGGAAAGTTCACCTGATAAAGGATATCAGTCCTCATGCTTGATGTGCCACATCTACCGTGTAATTTACACATTGTCCCTCACTTGGACTGAAGATTAGTTTCAGTCCTTAGTTGGAGCTGTTACAACGACTCAGAATAGGTTCCCAAAGCTTGGGGGTGAATACCACCGGGTAATTTACACCATTTTGGAGTGGGGGGTAATCGTCAGCTGGGTGAAGAAAATAATCAGTCTCATTGTCTGAAACATCAGAACATGCGTCCCCACCTTGGTATGAGGATTATCTGTGGTTAAACCTTTGTCTAGTAATGGAGTTGTAAAGACCATGTATGTTAATAAAGTTACCAAGTTAACAATAAACATCAAGGAAATGAATGACGATTACTAAGATGAAATATATGCTACTGTTGTCAAAGTATTTTTGAAATGTATGACACAGGACAAAATCCTCAGTAAAGTACGATGTCACATATGGTCAAATCACTTCCATGAAGCTGATCATAATTACTATTCACTACACAATTTTATGCTGTGAGAAGTATCAACTGATGCTAACATCATAGCTAATATGTTCGTTAACATCTCGTGAGTCATGTTTGCTAATTTGTTTATGCTAGTATTGTTTATATGTCATCAAGTGCTTTTTTTTCCCCATTTTTGTCGGTATATTATGTTCTTATGTGCTTGGGGAAGGATGAGCATAAACATGGTGGTTTGATAAGGACTTGCCTTGTATGGGCCATAGGCCCCGCTGCAGTGTTCCTTCATTCTTATGATATGTAGTGAGTGTGAATGGAGCTGAAAAATTAATATATTATGCAACAATTGGGTTTCTTTATTGCTGAACGTTTCGGGGCCCACACAGTAGGCATTTAGACAAATACAGAAGAGCAGTGTGGTGAAATAAGGCTGTTTAAACGTCCAAATCTTGGAGAAATAGCATTTGAGGTGGTTAGTCCCTCAGCCTAGAGAAGAGTTCATCTCCATGGTCTGGAATAATATGAAGCTGGAACATAAGCATGGAGTTATCTGGCTAATGATATCATGATTTTTTTTCTTAATAATGTACAACGTGATCAAAGTATATATATTCCCGGATAAAAATTAGGTATACCTGGAGTATACTAGGAGAGGGTTTCGGGGGTCAATACCCCCGCGGCCCGGTCTGAGACCAAGCCTCGTGGTGGGTCAGGGTCTGATCAACCAGGCTGTTACTGCTGGCCGCATGCAAACTGACATACGAACCACAGCCCGGCTAGTCAGGTACTGACTTTAGGTGCCTGTCCAGTGCCATCTTGAAAACAGCCAGGGATCTATTGGTAATCCCCTTATGTATGTTGGGAAGCAGTAGAACAGTCTTGGGCCCCTGACATTGCCTCTCTCAGTGTCTCTACCAAGATAGCGCACAACGGTATCTTGGTACAAAGGACATCTTCCACATTTCTTCGCGTAACTACTAGTTATGAGTGAGAAGGGATGGATTACAGATGAACTTGTCTTCTTACTTCTACTACTGAATCTCGTCCCCTTCAGCGCCTTCGAGATCTTCCACCTCACCTTCGACAATATATAAGATTCCATAGCCATACTTGAGCTTCACATCGTTCCAGACTGTGGAGTTGAACTCTTCTCCAGGCTGAGGGACTGACCACCTCATATACTATTTTTCCAAGGTTGATGGACTTATTACATCAATTCTGTATCTGACTGAAGAAGCATACTGTGTATTTAAACGTTTCAGCAATAAAGATAATGAACTGTTGCACATGTGTCTCAATCATCAAACTTTACCGTCTGGTGATGACTTGTAGAGAAGCTCAGATAGACGCAAAACCGAAAGCATTTAACACAAAAAAAAATATATATTCTCTCACTGCGGATTTGTGAGAGAAGCAGTCATGGGTGACCATGGCAGCTTCAACCATGAAATTTGAGGCAAAAAAAAAAAAAAAAAAAGAAATCTATGTGCCTGAGTCCACTGACTTGTACATTTTTCTTTCGCTGTTGCATGACGAGTTTTGCAGCGAAAATATTGCAAAAAAAAGACGCACTGTGCAAGATAAAGTATTTTTACAAAGTCTCGCCCTACGTAGAGCAAAACGTCGCTTTAAATAAATAATTTCTTTGCACAAAGTCTCTCCACTATATTAACTGTATTTACATTTTTCGCCGTCGAATATTTTTTTATTAGTTGATTAGGTCCCTGGTGGGCGAAACGTCTTCACAATAAAATGCCAAAACATGCTTTGTGTATCTTGTCTTATTTACTACACACAAGGTAATATTACTGACACAAGACAATGTTACTGACACAAGACAATGTTACTGACACAAGACAATGTTACTGACACAAGACAATGTTACTGACACAAGACAATGTTACTGACACAATACAATGTTACTGACACAATACAATGTTACTGACACAAGACAATGTTACTGACACAAGACAATGTTACTGACACAAGACAATGTTACTGACACAAGACAATGTTACTGACACAAGACAATGTTACTGACACAAGACAATGTTACTGACACAAGACAATGTTACTGACACAAGACAATGTTACTGACACAAGACAATGTTACTGACACAAAGACAATGTTACTGACACAAGACAATGTTATTGACACAAGACAATGTTACTGACACAAGACAATGTTACTGACACAAGACAATGTTACTGACACAAGACAATGTTACTGACACAAGACAATGTTACTGACACAAGACAATGTTACTGACACAAGACAATGTTACTGACACAAGACAATGTTACTGACACAAGACAATGTTACTGACACAAGACAATGTTACTGACACAAGACAATGTTACTGACACAATACAATGTTACTGACACAAGACAATGTTACTGACACAAGACAATGTTACTGACACAAGACAAAGTTACTGACACAAGACAATGTTACTGACACAAGACAATGTTACTGACACAAGACAATGTTACTGACACAAGACAATGTTACTGACACAGACAATGTTACTGACACAAGACAATGTTACTGACACAATACAATGTTACTGACACAATACAATGTTACTGACACAATACAATGTTACTGACACAAGACAATGTTACTGACACAAGACAATGTTACTGACACAATACAATGTTACTGACACAAGACAATGTTACTGACACAAGACAATGTTACTGACACAAGACAATGTTACTGACACAAGACAATGTTACTGACACAAGACAATGTTACTGACACAAGACAATGTTACTGACACAATACAATGTTACTGACACAATACAATGTTACTGACACAATACAATGTTACTGACACAAGACAATGTTACTGACACAATACAATGTTACTGACACAAGACAATGTTACTGACACAATACAATGTTACTGACACAATACAATGTTACTGACACAATACAATGTTACTGACACAAGACAATGTTACTGACACAAGACAATGTTACTGACACAAGACAATGTTACTGACACAATACAATGTTACTGACACAATACAATGTTACTGACACAAGACAATGTTACTGACAATACAATGTTACTGACACAATACAATGTTACTGACAATACAATGTTACTGACACAAGACAATGTTACTGACACAAGACAATGTTACTGACACAAGACAATGTTACTGACACAATACAATGTTACTGACACAAGACAATGTTACTGACACAAGACAATGTTACTGACACAAGACAATGTTACTGACACAAGACAATGTTACTGACACAAGACAATGTTACTGACACAAGACAATGTTACTGACACAAGACAATGTTACTGACACAAGACAATGTTACTGACACAAGACAATGTTACTGACACAAGACAATGTTACTGACACAAGACAATGTTACTGACACAATACAATGTTACTGACACAAGACAATGTTAATGACACAAGACAATGTTACTGACACAAGACAATGTTACTGACACAAGACAATGTTACTGACACAAGACAATGTTACTGACACAAGACAATGTTACTGACACAATACAATGTTACTGACACAATACAATGTTACTGACAATGCAATGTTACTGACAATACAATGTTACTGACACAAGACAATGTTACTGACACAAGACAATGTTACTGACACAATACAATGTTACTGACACAAGACAATGTTACTGACACAATACAATGTTACTGACACAATACAATGTTACTGACAATGCAATGTTACTGACAATACAATGTTACTGACACAAGACAATGTTACTGACACAAGACAATGTTACTGACACAATACAATGTTACTGACACAAGACAATGTTACTGACACAATACAATGTTACTGCCAACAAAGAATCACTAATTAATAATAATCTTGAGGTTAATGATGAACTTGGGGAAAGTGATCACAAATCACTTAGTTTCAATATATCATGGAATTACCCAGATAACTGCAATCAAATCTCTGTCCCAGATTTTCGCTTGGCCGATTTCTTGGGACTGAGAAATTACCTGGGTGGGCTAAATTGGGATGACCTGACTATGGGTCAGGTAGGTGGTGTTGGTTGCCAACACCACCTACCTTTTTGTTCCGAGTAGGGAAATTAGATCTAACAAAAATAATCCCAAATAGATCATCGATAGATTAAAACATCTCAGTGGTCAAAAGAGAGGCACATATAGGCATATCAAACCAGGGGATGGGCAGTTAAGAAATCAATATATTCAAGTAAAGAGAAATAAAAAAAGGAATAAGAAAATCAAAAAGGGATTATGAGGCTAAAGTCGCAAGGGTTTCGAAGACTAACCCAAAAGGATTCTTTCAGGTATACAGAAGTAAGATTAGGGACAAGATTGGTCCACTTAAGAGTAACTCAGGTCAGATCACTGACAGTGATAAGGATATGTGTGAACTTTTCAACACTTCCTCTCAGTTTTTACTCAGGAAGATACTAGCGAAATTTCAGAAATAATAAATTATGTAGAATAGAATAGGACGATAAACTATGCACGATTAGGGTAACTAGTGACATGGTCCTCGGATAAATAGAGAAATTAAAACCTAACAAATCCCCAGGCCCTGATGAACTCTTTACAAGGGTGTTAAAGGAATGTAAAGAGGAACTTAGCAAACCTTTGCCTAATCTTTTCAATATATCACTACAAACTGGCACAGTGCCAGAGAAGTGGAAAATGGCTAATGTAATACCTATTCACAAGGCAGGTGACAGGTCCTTAGATTTGAACTATAGACAAATAAACCTTACCTCCATAGTGAGAAAATTTATAGAATCAATAACTGCCCAGGCAATTCGTAGCCATCTTGAAAGGCATAAACTGATTAATGAATCTCAACACGGTTTTACAAAGGGGCGTTCCTGTCTTACGAATTTACTTTTTTCACTAAGGTATCTGAGGAGGTAGATCATGGTATTGAATATTATATTGTGTATATGGACTTCAGTAAAGCTTTCGATAGAGTTCCACATCAAAGACTACTGAGGAAACTTAATTAAGGCACACGGAATAGGAGGAGAAATTTTTTCCTGGGTAGAGGCATGGTTGACAAATAGGAAGCAGAGAGTTTGCATAAATGGGGAGAAATCAGAATGGGGGCACGTCACAAGCGGTGTTCCTCAGGGGTCAGTGTTGGGCCCCTTGTTCACAATCTACATAAACGACATAGATAAATGTAGTAAATAGCGACATAAAAAAAATTGCTGACACCAAAATAGGCCGTCCAATTTATTCTAACACAATACAATGTTACTGACACATCATGACGTGTATCAGCATAGTGAAGGACCACCATGTTGTGTTAATATAGTAAAGGACCACCATGTTGTGTTAACATAGTGAAGGACCACCATGTTGTGTTAACATAGTGAAGGACCACCATGTTGTGTTAACATAGTGAAGGACCACCATGTTGTGTTAACATAGTGAAGGACCACCATGTTGTGTCAACATAGTGAAGGACCACCATGTTGTGTTAACATAGTGAAGGACCACCATGTTGTGTCAACAAAGTGAAGGACCACCATGTTGTGTCAACATAGTGAAGGACCACCATGTTGTGTTAACATAGTGAAGGACCACCATGTTGTGTTAACATAGTGAAGGACCACCATGTTGTGTTAACATAGTGAAGGACCACCATGTTGTGTTAACATAGTGAAGGACCACCATGTTGTGTTAACATAGTGAAGGACCACCATGTTGTGTCAACATAGTGAAGGACCACCATGTTGTGTTAACATAGTGAAGGACCACCATGTTGTGTCAACATAGTGAAGGACCACCATGTTGTGTTAACATAGTGAAGGACCACCATGTTGTGTTAACATAGTGAAGGACCACCATGTTGTGTCAACATAGTGAAGGACCACCATGTTGTGTTAACATAGTGAAGGACCACCATGCTGTGTCAACATAGTGAAGGACCACCATGTTGTGTCAACATAGTGAAGGACCACCATGCTGTGTCAACATAGTGACGGGACCACAACAAATTACACTGACTTTTATTAGTTTATCTTCCTTTCAACTCATTTTTATTAGATTTGTTCATTATGAATCATTTAATCCTGGAACATGAGCAAAAAAAATTCTCTAACAAACTAAACATGAAAAAAGCTGACCTCTAAAATAAAACATTTACCATCATTCATTCAACAGCTGTGTTGGCAGAAATGTGTTGACAACATACTTCAACTGACACTGAACTGCAACATTCCCACCCCATCTCCTAGCTAGAATAATAGTAATAATAATAGTAATAATAATAGTAATAATAATAGTAATAATATTTATTTCTGTAAGTACATGATACAACTATTACAGATTATGCTGACATTACTGACATACTATACTGAAAGTCCCTGGTTATGCAGAATATTTCTGGCAACTTAGGTTAATCTTGTCCCCCAGGATGCGACCCACAACAGTCTGCTAATATTCAGGCACCTACTTACTACTAGGTGAGCAGAGGCAGGTGTAAGGAAACATGCCCAACGTTTTACCCATGCCGGGGATCGATCCTGTGCCCTCAATGTGACAGTTGAGGACGTTACCAACTAAGCCACGAACAAGAGGGCCTTACACTCCAACAGCACACCAAATACCTGAAAATATACGAAAGAAAAATTATTGTTTATTGCCATTTATGTCGCGTAAGTTATTTTTTCATCATTTCTTTCAATTGAATTTTCCCTTACTTGGATATAACCTCAGATTACTTCTCGCGTATGTAACTACAGGAGGGCCCCGCTTATACGGCAGGTTAGGTTCACGGCTACTGCTGTAAAGCGAAAAATCGCCGTAAAGTAAAACATTTCCTTTTTTTTCACTTTGAAATGCATATAAAAGTCTGATAACATGTATACACTATCATACATTAAGTGAACAATAGAGCCAGGCCTAAAAAAATGCATATATATATTACAAATATTACTCACCTTAAAATATTTTCGTACTTAGCTGATAGTGAGTGGTGAATAAATTTATTGTAGAAAATATGAGTAAAGGAAGAATGAGTTTAATTGAAAACCAGTGTATTAGCGAAGGATTGTAAGTGGGGGCTTGACTGTACACACTATAATCACTATGCTATATTTAATCAATTATGCCATAATCTGAAACTGCCTTAATATATCTGGCTGAGAGAGAGTGACCTGCAGCACATCCACTCAACAGTTACATCTCAATAACCGACGAATCTCCTGCTGGAAAATGGGTTTAACCAGGATGTGATTTTTTTAAGTGAGTAGTGCTTTGGTCTATTCAGTGACATCTTGTTATCGACCAGTGGGCCGCGGCTTGCTGATTAAGCTGCGTGATAAAGTCTAGCACGGGATACGTTATTGCCCATAAGAGAGTTGATATTCCTCTGCTTGGTGAAGACTACCTGGAGGGTGTTCCGGGGGTCAACGCCCCCGCGGGCCGGTCTGTGACCAGGCCTCGCGGTGGATGAGGACCTGAGCAACCAGGCTCCTACTGCTGGCCGCACGTAAACCAACGTATGAACCACAGCCCGGCTGGTCAGGTACCGACTTCAGGTGCGTTTCCAGCTCTCTCATGAAGACAGCCAGGAGTCTATTGGTAACCCACAACATCAGTCTTATTGGGCAGGATTATTTCTGTCATTTCTTCGCATTTACTGTTCTACTCGTTGTTTAAGCAAGTCATTTAGGTAACTTAATCCAAGATACACACATCTTAATACCAGCAATAAATATGCTACCTTTCACACAAATTGCTAATAATTTACCCTAAATGCCAGTTGTTAACATGTCACTTACGAACATTCGTGGGTATCATCGCCCCCCGCTGCCCGCTCTCACACCACGCCTCCTAGATAAATGAAACTCTTCAAGAATAAGAAACACGGACATAATAAATGTGCACACAGAATGTAAGTAGAAATTTCAGAGAGATGCAAGTGGTTTTACATATTCATGAGGCTGAGCAAAAAAATAAAGAAAACCAGCAAGTCCGAGAGAAAATAAAACATCCAACATCCTTCTGTTTTCCGGTAGCACAACAGTAGCACTGAACCTCCCTGGATGGTTGCTGTCTGTCAACCAACTATCTGCGTCTTGCACTCAGACAAGAGTAGCACTGAACCTCCCTGGATGGTTGCTGTCTGTCAACAAATTACCTGCATCTTACACTCAGACAACAGCACTGAACCTCCCTGGATGGTTGCTGTCTGTCAACCAACTATCTGCATCTTACACTCAGACAAGAGTAGCACTGAACCTCCCTGGATGGTTGCTGTCTGTCAACAAATTACCTTCATCTTACACTCAGACAAGAGTAGCACTGAACCTCCCTGGATGGTTGCTGTCTGTCAACCAACTATCTGCATCTTACACTCAGACAAGAGTAGCACTGAACCTCCCTGGATGGTTGCTGTCTGTCAACAAATTACCTTCATCTTACACTCAGACAAGAGTAGCACTGAACCTCCCTGGATGGTTGCTGTCTGTCAACCAACTATCTGCATCTTACACTCAGACAAGAGTAGCACTGAACCTCCCTGGATGGTTGCTGTCTGTCAACAAATTACCTTCATCTTACACTCAGACAAGAGTAGCACTGAACCTCCCTGGATGGTTGCTGTCTGTCAACCAACTATCTGCGTCTTGCACTCAGACAAGAGTAGCACTGAACCTCCCTGGATGGTTGCAATGTTTCACACTGTCGACTTATACTCCACAATTCCTGAAAGTTACGAGGCTGCTCCGCAGCAAACCCGTTCCCTCTTTTCTAGATCTGCACTCTAATTATTGCAAGAATGAGGATTTATATTGCGTGGGTGACCTTGGCGATGCAATAGAGAGCTCATCACTCTCTTGCCCAGTCGAGACACCTGCAGTGTTGTGTACCTGGCCAGTCGAGACACCTGCAGTGTTGTGTACCTGGCCAGTCGAGACACCTGCAGTGTTGTGTACCTGGCCAGTCGAGACACCTGCAGTGTTGTGTAACTGGCCAGTCGAGACACCTGCAGTGTTGTGTACCTGGCCAGTCGAGACACCTGCAGTGTTGTGTACCTGGCCAGTCGAGAAACCTGCAGTGTTGTGTACCTGGCCAGTCGAGACACCTGCAGTGTTGTGTACCTGGCCAGTCGAGACACCTGCAGTGTTGTGTACCTGGCCAGTCGAGACACCTGCAGTGTTGTGTACCTGGCCAGTCGAGAAACCTGCAGTGTTGTGTACCCGGCCAGTCGAGACACCTGCAGTGTTGTGTACCTGGCCAGTCGAGACACCTGCAGTGTTGTGTACCTGGCCAGTCGAGACACCTGCAGTGTTGTGTACCTGGCCAGTCGAGACACCTGCAGTGTTGTGTACCTGGCCAGTCGAGACACCTGCAGTGTTGTGTACCTGGCCAGTCGAGAAACCTGCAGTGTTGTGTACCTGGCCAGTCGAGACACCTGCAGTGTTGTGTACCTGGCCAGTCGAGACACCTGCAGTGTTGTGTACCTGGCCAGTCGAGACACCTGCAGTGTTGTGTACCTGGCCAGTCGGGACACCTGCAGTGTTGTGTACCTGGCCAGTCGGGACACCTGCAGTGTTGTGTACCTGGCCAGTTGGGACACCTGCAGTGTTTTCACACCTGGCCAGTCGGGACACCTGCAGTGTTGTGTACCTGGCCAGTCGGGACACCTGCAGTGTTGTGTACCTGGCCAGTCGGGACACCTGCAGTGTTGTGTACCTGGCCAGTCGGGACACCTGAAGTGTTGTGTACCTGGCCAGTCGGGACACCTGCAGTGTTGTGTACCTGGCCAGTCGTGACACCTGCAGTGTTGCACACCTGGCCAGTCGGGACACCTGCAGTGTTGTGTACCTGGCCAGTCGGGACACCTGCAGTGTTGTGTACCTGGCCAGTCGGGACACCTGCAGTGTTGCACACCTGGCCAGTCGGGACACCTGCAGTGTTGTGTACCTGGCCAGTCGGGACACCTGCAGTGTTGCACACCTGGCCAGTCGGGACACCTGCAGTGTTGCACACCTGGCCAGTCGGGACACCTGCAGTGTTGTGTACCTGGCCAGTCGGGACACCTGCAGTGTTGTGTACCTGGCCAGTCGGGACACCTGCAGTGTTGTGTACCTGGCCAGTCGGGACACCTGCAGTGTTGCACACCTGGCCAGTCGGGACACCTGCAGTGTTGTGTACCTGGCCAGTCGGGACACCTGCAGTGTTGTGTACCTGGCCAGTCGGGACACCTGCAGTGTTGCACACCTGGCCAGTCGGGACACCTGCAGTGTTGTGTACCTGGCCAGTCGGGACACCTGCAGTGTTGCACACCTGGTCAGTCGGGACACCTGCAGTGTTGCACACCTGGCCAGTCGGGACACCTGCAGTGTTGCACACCTGGCCAGTCGGGACACCTGCAGTGTTGCACACCTGGCCAGTTGGGACACCTGCAGTGTTGCACACCTGGCCAGTCGGGACACCTGCAGTGTTGCACACCTGGCCAGTTGGGACACCTGCAGTGTTGCACACCTGGCCAGTCCTGTTTAGACGTACCAAATCCTGATTTGCCTTCTTCATGGTGATAGCAATTCCTCCATCACACATATCTAGGGTATACCTCCACACATATCTAGGGTATACCTCCACACATATCTAGGGTATACCTCCACACATATCTAGGGTATACCTCCACACATATCTAGGGTATACCTCCATCACATATATCTAAGGTATACCTCCACGCATATCTAGGGTATACCTCCACACATCTATGGTATACGTCCACACATATCTAGGGTATACCTCCATCACACATATCTAGGGTATACCTCCACACATATCTAGGGTATACCTCCATCACATATATCTAAGGTATACCTCCACACATATCTAGGGTATACCTCCATCACACATCTACGGTATATCTCCACACATATCTAGGGTATACCTCCACATATATCTAGGGTATACCTCCATCACGCATATCTAGGGTATACCTCCATCACACATATCTAGGGTATACCTCCATTACACATATCTAGGGAATACCTCCATCACACATCTCGGGTATACCTTCATCACACATGTAGGGTATACCTCCACGACACATCTAGGGTATACCTCCACGACACATCTAGGGTATACTTCCATCACACGTATCTAGGCTATATCACTACCACATGCATCTAGAAGATGGCAAATCCTACCTTAAAAACCTCTTAGAGACAAAAAATCTGCGTAAAAAAATCTTGGAGATAGCAAATCTTGCTTCAAAACCCCTTAAGATGACAACTCTTATTTCTAGAAGTTTCAAAGATATCAACTGAGGAACCTCACAGAGACCTGTCTGAAGAACACTCCATGTACACTTACCAACACTGGCACCATGTACACTTACCAACACTGGCACCATGTACACTTACCAACACTGGCACCATGTACACTTACCAACAAACACTGGCACCATGTACACCTACCAACAAACACTGGCACCATGTACACCTACCAACAAACACTGGTACCATGTACACCTACCAACAAACACTGGCACCATGTACACCTACCAACAAACACTGGTACCATGTACACCTACCAACAAACACTGGCACCATGTACACCTACCAACAAACACTGGCACCATGTACACCTACCAACAAACACTGGCACCATGTACACCTACCAACAAACACTGGCACCATGTACACTTACCAACAAACACTGGCACCATGTACACCTACCAACAAACACTGGCACCATGTACACCTACCAACAAACACTGGCACCATGTACACTTACCAACAAACACTGGCACCATGTACACCTACCAACAAACACTGGCACCATGTACACCTACTAACCACTGGCACCATGTACACTTACCAACAAACACTGGCACCATGTACACTTACCAACAAACACTGGCACCATGCACACTTACCAACAAACACTGGTACCATGTACACTTACCAACAAACACTGGCACTATGTATACACTTACCAACAAACACTGGCACCAATGTACACTAACCAAACAAACACTGGCACCATGTACACTTACCAACAAACACTGGCACCATGCACACTTACCAACAAACACTGGTACCATGTACACTTACCAACAAACACTGGCACTATGTACACTTACCAACAAACACTGGCACCATGTACACTTACCAACAAACACTGGCACCATGTACACTTACCAACAAACACTGGCACCATGTACACTTGCCAACAAACACTGGCACCATGTACACTTATCAACAAACACTGGCACCATGTACACTTACCAACAAACACTGGCACCATGTACACTTACCAACACTGGCACCATGTACACTTACCAACAAACACTGGCACCATGTGCACTTACCAACACTGGCATCATGTACACTTACCAACAAACACTGGCACCATGTACACTTACCAACACTGGCACCATGTACACTTACCAACAAACACTGGCATCATGTACACTTACCAACAAACACTGGTACCATGTACACTTACCAACAAACAATGGCACCATGTACACTTACCAACAACACTGGCACCATGTACACTTACCAACAAACACTGGCACCATGTACACTTACCAACAAACACTGGTACCATGTACACTTACCAACAAACACTGGCACCATGTACACTTACCAACAAACACTGGCACCATGTACACTTACCAACAAACACTGGCACCATGTACACTTACCAACAAACACTGGCACCATGTACACTTGCCAACAAACACTGGTACCATGTACACTTACCAAGAAACACTGGCACCATGTACACTTACCAACAAACACTGGCACCATGTACACTTACCAACAAACACTGGCACCATGTACACTTACCAACAAACACTGGCACCATGTACACCTACCAACAAACACTGGCACCATGTACATTTACCAACAAACACTGGCACCATGTACACCTACCAACAAACACTGGCACCATGTACACTTACCAACAAACACTGGCACCATGTACACTTACCAACCAATACTGGTACCATGTACACTTACCAACAAATACTGGCACCATGTACACTTACCAACAAACACTGGCACCATGTACACTTACCAACAAACACTGGTGCCATGTACACTTACCAACAAACACTGGCACCACGTACACTTACCAACAAACACTGATACCATGTACACTTACCAACAAACACTGGCACCATGTACACTTACCAACAAACACTGGTACCATGTACACTTACCAACAAACACTGGCACCATGTACACTTACCAACAAACACTGGCACCATGTACACTTACCAACAAACACTGGCACCATGTACACTTACCAACAAACACCTGGCACCATGTACACTTACCACAAACACTGGCACCATGTACATTAACAACAAAAACTGGCACGATGTGCACCTGCCAACACCACGTGCACCTGCCAACACCACGTGCACCTGCCAACACCACGTGCACCTGCCAACAAACACTCGCACCATGTACATCTGGCAACACTCCAAGTGCACCTACTAACAAACACTTCTGAGTTTCGAATACCTTGTGAGGAGTTAACATTGGAGAGTGAGGCGGCACAAGTAGGGAAGAAACCAAACTTCAAAAGAGGGGACTACACTGTCATCAGGCAACTCCTGTATGGCATGCAGTGGGAAAGGCACCTGCAGGAAAAGACAGTAAATGAAATGAAGGAACATGTGACTACAGGATGCTGGGAGGCTGAGAATAAGTTCATACCTAGAATCAATGGAAAGACCAGAGTCAATGGTTCACCCAGAGGTGTAGAGAGGCCAAAGTCAAGTGTGCTAGAACATTGAAAAAGTATAGAAGGCAAAGGACTCAGGAAAACAGGAGTTGAGCTGAAGAACCAGAAACGAAAACGCTTGGATAAGGAGGGAGGCCCAGCGACAGTGTAAGAATGACATACTATCAAAGCCAAATCTGAACAAAAGCTAATATATAGACACATCAGGAGGAAAAGAATAGTCAAAAACTAGGTAATTAGGCTGAGGAGGGAAAGATGGGAGACCAGAAAGTATGGGAAGAGCTCTGCACGAGATTTTGTGACGTATTCTCAGATGAGACAAAAATGCTTCCAACAAACCGAGGTGGTAGGTACATCAGCAAGTGCTGGACACATTACACACAACCGAGGAGGTGAGAAGAAACTGTTATGTTAATTAGATACACGAAGGCGGTTGGATAAGACATCTCTCCATGGGTCCTGAGAGAAGGAGCAAAGGCAGTGTGTGTGCTGCTACCAACAATCTTCAACATATCTATCAAAACAAGGCAACTACCAGAGGTGTGGCAGACGGCAAATGTAGTTCCAATTTTTAAGAAGACAGACAGACAACACTGGTCAACAACCAAAATGCTTCCGAGACCAGAGCAGCAATTTCCAACTAATTTTAGGTCACTGATAATGAATATCATGGTTAAAATTGTTAGCTCCACTTTTCAATATACACCTACGTGTCACAACAGGTTCCAACAGGCTTGTGGCAGTGTGTTTCTTACCACACTCAGTCTCACTGACCTTCATTATTGTTCCAGCAGTCATAGAAGGTGATTGTAATGTCCAGTTTATATTTTAAGGTGAAAGTCAGGTGATTTTCTTAGCCAAACACTTTTTAAACTTATAATAAATATTCACTGATATGCATGTAAGGTATATTTTATTAATTTTATTTTCCTACTGAATGATATAAATACTTCTGCTTAGCTGTCATGCTAATTAATAAGTAAATTTTGTTTATCTTCTAATTATTTGTTTTCTTCTTTCAGATGCCTCGTACTTGTGTGAATAGTGCAGGTGAGGTGAGGTGACCTTTGCATCACAGAAGCGCCATATAACTGCTTTAGTTAGAAAGGCATATCACCTATATTTTGGATGCAACATTGGTGACCAGAATAAGAACTGGGCTAAACACATATGCCGCAACAATGGTTAAACAGGATGAGGAAAGGAATGCGTTTTGTTGTGCCAATGACATGGGGGGAGCCAAGAGACCATACCAACAATTATTATTTCTGCATGGTACCTTCAGTACAAAAGGGTTTGTCAAAGAAAAAAAAGGGGTACATTGAACATCCAAACATTCCATCAGCTATTCACCAAATTCCAAATGGAGAAGGTCTACCTGCTCCTGGTACACCAACTTCGGTATCCTTCGAGTCAGATGAAGAAAATGGTGAGGAGGAAGAAGGATGTAACATGTCACTTAAAATCCACTTTTTGGACTCGCATTTAGACTTTTCCAGTGAACTGTGGGGCAGTTAGTAAGGAACATGGTGAAAGGTTTCACCAAGATATTTCAACCATGGAAAAATGGTACCAGGGCAAATGGGGCACAAGAATGCTTGCAGACTATTGCTGGACATTGGCAAGAGATGATTCTTCAGTCCACTATAAGCGTCAAGCAAAAAGGCAGAGAGTAGGTACGGATTTGAGTTTAAAACATACTGACATATGTTGTACGTTATAATAATCAAATATTACATGTCTCGTATCTTTAAATCTACAGCCAATAAGCATTTTTCAAGGTGATATTTTGATTCACGACATGAAAATATATTAAGAAGCATACAATTTTTCAAAAATTGTTGACCAGTGTAACCTACATACCAGTATCACTGACATGTATGGTATGTAAAATCATGAAGATTACCAGAAGAGCGGTGGAGCATCTACAAAGGAGTGGGCTCATACGTGACAACCAGCACGGCTTCAGGGATGAAAAATCCTGTATCACAAACCTACTGGAATTCTACGAGAAAGAAACAGAAGTACGACAGGAAAGAGAGGGATGGGTAGATTGCTTTTTCTTGAACTGTGAGAAGGCTTCTGACATATTACCACATAAGAGACTAGAATAACAGGTAAAACAATGCAATGGATCAGGGAATAATTGGCAGGAAGGAAACGAGTGATGGTACGTGACGAGGTGTCGGAGTGGGTACAAGTGTCGAGTGGCGTTCCACAAGGGCTGGTACTGTTTCTTGTATGTATATGCGAATATGACAGGAGGGATAGAGACAGAGGTGTCCCTGTTCGCAGATGACGTCAAACTAATGAGGAGAATACAAGTGGAAGAGGATCAGGAGAGACCACAAAGGAATCTGAACAGGCTGCAAACCCGGTCCGACAAATGGCCCCTGGAGTTCAACCCCACCAAGTGCAAAATTTTGAAGCTTGGGTAAGGACAAAGGAGACCGCAGACGGAGTACAGGCTCGGGGATCAAAGGCTACAAACCTCACTCATGGAAAAATATCTTGGGGTATCATACCGAGCACATTCCCTGAGACGCACATCAACCAATTAAATACTGCACCATATGGGCGCTTGGCAAACGTAAGAATAACGTTTTGATATCTAAGTAAGGAGTTACTCATGACACTGTACACCGTATACGTCAGGTCCATATTGGAGTATGAAACACCAGTACGGAATCCACACCTGATCAAGCACGTCAAGAAATTAGAGAAAGTGCAGAAGTTTGCAACAAGACTAGTCCCGGAGCTAAGGGGCATGTCCTATGAGGAGAGGTTAAGGGAACTCAACCTAATGACACTGGAGGACAGGAGGGATATGATAACGACATAAAAAATACAGAGGATTTGACAAGGTGGACATAGGCAAAATGTTTCACAGATAGAACACAGGAACAAGCTGACACAACTGGAAGCAGAAAACTCAGATGAGTCACAGGGACGTTAGGAAGTATTTCTTCAGCCTTTGAGTCGCCAGGAAGTGGAACAATCTCTAGAGTGAAGTAGTGAAGGCAAGATTCATACTTAACTTTAAGAAGAGGTACGATAAAGCTTTTGGAGCGATCAGCGAACAGGGAGGGTCAGGAGCTATGAATCGACCCATGCAGCCACATACAGATGAGCAAATAGGTGAGTACACCACACACACACACACACACACACATACACGCACACACAAGCAGAGGTATGATAAAGCTCACGGCTCAGGGAGAGTGACCTAGTAACGATCAGTGAAGAGGTGGGGCCAGGAGCTCGGACTCGACCCCCGCAACCTCAACTAGGTGAGTACACACACACACACACACACACACACACACACACACACACACACACACACACACACACACACACACACACACGCGCGCGCGCGCGCGTGCGTGCGCAGTTCAATATTTTAAGAGTAACTATAATATACCAGACACTTTATATGTACGGTTTTAGTATACAGTTTCAGCTATACAACATTTTCATTTTTCCCTCCCGTTGAACTGGCGGCGGTGTGTGGAGGTGGACACTTCCAGCCTTGTGGAGCTGTAATGTTTCTCCATCACGTGATTCAGTCATTCCAGACACACTCACTGTGCTCACTCATCCATTTGCTATGAAAGATTTTCGAGAGTTTTCAGGCTTGTCTAGAGCTTACATGTTCAACTAGGCTGTTGCCGCCAGCCAGCTGACCCACACACATTCATCACAGTGTGGTTAATTCGGCACTTTGCAGAGGTACTCGTCTAGTTTTTTTTTTTTCTGAAGACTTCTACATTTTTTCCAGCACTGTTTGTGATACCTTCTGGCAATATGTTAAAAATTATGAACCTATCGTGTTAATGTGTTGTTATTGTGTCCACGTCGTTCCTCCCGTTCACTGGGTTTATTCATTCTCTAATATCTCTCAAATGTTATGGCAGGGTGAAGATTTGTGACCAGGCCCTCAAGTGCTTTCCAGGTATATATTATATATCTCTCCCTCTTCCGCTGTAGTAAGTGCATATTTAGTATTATGAGGCATTCCCAGCAATTTAAATGTTTTACTAGCGCTATGTAGGCCATAAATGATCTTTGAATTTCTTCCAGCTTATATATTTCTTCTCCTCTGAATGGAATCGTTGACACTGAACAGTAGTTAGGCGAGAGAGCACAAGCCACAATTTTCCTTGTTTTGGAAACCCTCATTACTGAATCTTGTCAGTTTGCCTGAATGTGTTCTTTGAAAGAAAGGTCAGCTGACATTATTACACCCAGATCCTTCACATGCTCCTTTCCTTTTATTTATTGTTCCTCATGATCTTCATCAAACAATGCCATCCTCATGATCTTCATCAAACAATGCCATCCTCATGATCTTCATCAAACAATGCCATCCTCATGATCTTCATCAAACAATGCCATCCTCATGATCTTCATCAAACAATGCCATCCTCATGATCTTCATCAATGTCATCCTCATGATCTTCATCAATGTCATCCTCATGATCTTCATCAATGTCATCCTCATGATCTTCATCAATGTCATCCTCATGATCTTCATCAATGTCATCCTCATGATCTTCATCAATGTCATCCTCATGATCTTCATCAATGTCATCCTCATGATCTTCATCAATCAATGCCATCCTCATGATCTTCATCAATGCCATCCTCATGATCTTCATCAAACAATGTCATCCTCATGATCTTCATCAAACAATGCCATCCTCATGATCTTCATCAAACAATGCCATCCTCATGATCTTCATCAATGCCATCCTCATGATCTTCATCAAACAATGCCATCCTCATGATCATCAAACAATGCCATCCTCATGATCTTCATCAATGTCATCCTCATGATCTTCATCAAACAATGCCATCCTCATGATCTTCATCAAAGTCATCCTCATGATCTTCATCAATGTCATCCTCATGATCTTCATCAAACAATGCCATCCTCATGATCTTCATCAATGTCATCATCATGATCTTCATCAATCAATGCCATCCTCATGATCTTCATCAATCAATGCCATCCTCATGATCTTCATCAATCAATGCCATCCTCATGATCTTCATCAATGCCATCCTCATGATCTTCATCAATGCCATCCTCATGATCTTCATCAAACAATGTCATCCTCATGATCTTCATCAATCAATGCCATCCTCATGATCTTCATCAAACAATGCCATCCTCATGATATTCATCAATGTCATCCTCATGATCTTCATCAATGCCATCCTCATGATCTTCATCAATCAATGCCATCCTCATGATCTTCATCAATGCCATCCTCATGATCTTCATCAATGACATCCTCATGATCTTCATCAATGACATCCTCATGATCTTCATCAATGACATCCTCATGATCTTCATCAATCAATGCCATCCTCATGATCTTCATAAATGACATCCTCATGATCTTCATCAATGACATCCTCATGATCTTCATCAATGACATCCTCATGATCTCATCAATGACATCCTCATGATCTTCATCAATCAATGCCATCCTCATAATCTTCATCAATGCCATCCTCATGATCTTCATCAATGTCATCCTCATAATCTTCATAAATCAATGCCATCCTCATGATCTTCATCAATGTCATCCTCATGATCTTCATAAATCAATGACATCCTCATGATCTTCATCAATGTCATCCTCATGATCTTCATAAATCAATGACATCCTCATGATCTTCATCAATGTCATCCTCATGATCTTCATCAATGTCATCCTCATGATCTTCATAAATCAATGACATCCTCATGATCTTCATCAATCAATGACATCCTCATGATCTTCATCAATCAATGACCTCATGATCTTCATCAATGCCATCCTCATGATCTTCATCAATGTCATCCTCATGATCTTCATCAATGAATGCCATCCTCATGATCTTCATCAATCAATGTCATCCTCATGATCTTCATCAATCAATGACATCCTCATGATCTTCATCAATCAATGACATCCTCATGATCTTCATCAATGTCATCCTCATGATCTTCATCAATCAATGACATCCTCATGATCTTCATCAATCAATGACATCCTCATGATCTTCATCAATCAATGACATCCTCATGATCTTCATCAATGCCATCCTCATGATCTTCATCAATGTCATCCTCATGATCTTCATCAATGAATGCCATCCTCATGATCTTCATCAATGTCATCCTCATGATCTTCATCAATCAATGTCATCCTCATGATCTTCATCAATCAATGACATCCTCATGATCTTCATCAATGTCATCCTCATGATCTTCATCAATGCCATCCTCATGATCTTCATCAATGCCATCCTCATGATCTTCATCAATCAATGCCATCCTCATGATCTTCATCAAACAATGCCATCCTCATGATCTTCATCAATGTCATCCTCATGATCTTCATCAAACAATGCCATCCTCATGATCTTCATCAAACAATGCCATCCTCATGATCTTCATCAAACAATGCCATCCTCATGATCTTCATCAATGCCATCCTCATGATCTTCATCAAACAATGCCATCCTCATGATCTTCATCAAACAATGTCATCCTCATGATCTTCATCAATGTCATCCTCATGATCTTCATCAAACAATGCCATCCTCATGATCTTCATCAAAGTCATCCTCATGATCTTCATCAATGCTATCCTCATGATCTTCATCAATGTCATCCTCATGATCTTCATCAAACAATGCCATCCTCATGATCTTCATCAATGTCATCCTCATGATCTTCATCAAACAATGCCATCCTCATGATCTTCATCAAAGTCATCCTCATGATCTTCATCAAACAATGCCATCCTCATGATCTTCATCAATGTCATCCTCATGATCTTCATCAAACAATGCCATCCTCATGATCTTCATCAATGTCATCCTCATGATCTTCATCAATCAATGCCATCCTCATGATCTTCATCAATGCCATCCTCATGATCTTCATCAATGCCATCCTCATGATCTTCATCAAACAATGTCATCCTCATGATCTTCATCAATCAATGCCATCCTCATGATCTTCATCAAACAATGCCATCCTCATGATATTCATCAATGTCATCCTCATGATCTTCATCAATGCCATCCTCATGATCTTCATCAATCAATGCCATCCTCATGATCTTCATCAATGCCATCCTCATGATCTTCATCAATGACATCCTCATGATCTTCATCAATGACATCCTCATGATCTTCATCAATGACATCCTCATGATCTTCATCAATCATGCCATCCTCATGATCTTCATCAATGACATCCTCATGATCTTCATCAATGACATCCTCATGATCTTCATCAATGACATCCTCATGATCTTCATCAATGACATCCTCATGATCTTCATCAATCAATGCCATCCTCATAATCTTCATCAATGCCATCCTCATGATCTTCATCAATGTCATCCTCATAATCTTCATAAATCAATGCCATCCTCATGATCTTCATCAATGTCATCCTCATGATCTTCATAAATCAATGACATCCTCATGATCTTCATCAATGTCATCCTCATGATCTTCATAAATCAATGACATCCTCATGATCTTCATCAATGTCATCCTCATGATCTTCATCAATGTCATCCTCATGATCTTCATAAATCAATGACATCCTCATGATCTTCATCAATCAATGACATCCTCATGATCTTCATCAATCAATGACATCCTCATGATCTTCATCAATGTCATCCTCATGATCTTCATCAATCAATGTCATTCTCATGATCTTCATCAATCAATGACATCCTCATGATCTTCATCAATGTCATCCTCATGATCTTCATCAATGCCATCCTCATGATCTTCATCAATGCCATCCTCATGATCTTCATCAATCAATGCATCCTCATGATCTTCATCAATCAATGCCATCCTCATGATCTTCATCAATCAATGCCATCCTTATGATCTTCATTAATGCCATCCTCATGATCTTCATCAATGCCATCCTCATGATCTTCATCAATGCCATCCTCATGATCTTCATCAATGCCATCCTCATGATCTTCATCAATGCCATCCTCATGATCTTCATCAATGAGCCACCCTCATGATCTTCATCAATCAATGCCATCCTTGGAAATATAACGTATATCCTTTCCTGATAAAATGAAGTAACACCTTCAAGGAATATATCAAAGTATCAGTCACGAGTGACAAGTACTCTGAGAACATTCAAATTTATCATGTCAAATATCAGAAGTACTAGGAAAAGACTACGAGTTACTGCTCTATGCTAAGACTAGCGAGGTAAACATATTGTTCATTCAAAAAACGTACACTCTTAGCGCTAGGAACGAAATCTTTACAAAACTGTTGGAAATAATGGTACAGGTTTGTTGTTCTAAGTTAAAAGTGGACTGGCTTGAAAATATGCAAAAGAAAACATAAGAGATGACATTAATTATCAGACTTTTGAAGTTGCCACAACAACTGGTACCTTCAATCTATGAAATGTGTATGTGAAATGTGATAAATGAAGAAGGACTCACGGCACATGGATTTAGGAGACACTAACACAAATATGAAGGTGTTTTGTCGACACCTTAAAAAAATACATGATATACATGCAACAATTTGATTTGAGGACTTGTGTAGAGTGGGATAGTAGGCTTGCTGCAGTTTTCCTCAGTTCTTATGATCTTGTTCTACTAGTGAGCCTCGCTTAAGAGATGCTTAAGGACCAGGCTGCTGCACAGGACTCTCAAGTACCCCAGTTACACATGCAGTAGCTTGTATAGCTGTCTTACCCCAGAGTACACCAGGAAGTTCAGCTGTTTTAGACCCTCAGATGGAGGTCTTTTCAAATAAGTCCTCAGTGGCTTTGTATCAAAATGATGGTAAGGTAGAAAATGTTTTTAAGGGATGGATGCAGGACATTTTCGTTGCTGAGAAAAGATGTATTACCAGTGTCAGAAGATACTTATGCTGTAAATGATATTTTTTTAATAGAGATTCCAGGATCCAGTGTTAGGATTCCAGTTCACAGGTTGTGGGTGGAGTCTGTTTACCAGTGTGTTGACCTACTACTAGGCAACAATGTAATGGGTTTTCTCAAAAGTGAGGAATATTTGATTTGGAGGGACCCTGATTTACAAGGTTGTAAGGTAAAAACTAAAGCTACTATGAGTGAAAAAATTTCATTGTGTATTACGACTAGAGAGGTGAGCATGGGAAGAACTTCTGTGCCTCGCCTTCATCTTTCTACCGACTGTGGTGACAGTTTGGGCCTGGGGAGCCTGTGCGTTGAGTCTGACCTGCAGGAGACTCTGGGCAGTGATGAACCGGCCCAGGTGAAACCATTTTTTTTTTTTTTTTTTTTTTGGGGGGGGGGAGGTTGGTGCTGGCGTGAGAGTGAATACCCTGACTCTGAGGCTCCCTGAAGGCTATGTTTATTTTGCAGAGATGATTTAATGAGGAAACCTCTTTTTAATATGTGACTAAGCGATCATGTCAAAGCCATTTGAGAACAAGGCTCTGAAACTTTTACAGATTCTCAATGGAGGATATTTCAGTACTGAAAAGGGAGAGCTGGATAATAAATGTTTACTAATCGCTTACTTTTCTACCAGGTTACCAGGGTTCATACCCTTTCTTAATAATTTTGTGTGTGGAGTTTTGAGATTTCTGGTGATTTTTTTTTTGTCAGGTTTTACAGTTCAAACCAACCAAAAGTCCAATTTTATATAATATTTTCGAGTAGTTTTGAGAGACTTACTTAAGAATAAATCTACCAATGTCTATCACGCTGAGAGTCAAAGGAAAGTTGAGTGGGTTTACCAGTCTCTCAGGACGATGCATGTTTGTTGTACCCAGTACCAGAAGGACTGGGATGGGGGGTATTCACGTCCTTTTAATTGCCGTGCGGGGAAACACTCTGGAATCATTAAGTCATGGGGTAGGTCAGGATGGTGATGCTTTCCCCTCGGAATTTTTTCTCAGTTTCAGAGACAGTCTGGGTAAGATGAGGTGGAAGGTACCAGTAAACCAACCAGTCTGACCAGGATGACGTGGGACCATGAGGTGGTGCTAGATACTCTGGAGGCTAGAGAGGTGGTGTTGGTACTGGAGCCAGCTCCTAGGAATGTTCTAATTAGCAGTGAATGATACCTGCTGGTGGATGAGGTCTCTGATGAAAATAAAACTCCGCACACCCGATCGGAAAATGACTGAGTATAATGTGCACATTGTAGATGAATGGTTCAGAGAACCGACACGTTGATAAATTAGACACATGTGCAACTCTTGGATATCTTTACTGAGGAAACGTTTCGCCACACAGTGGCTTCATCAGTCCATACAAAGGAGAAACGTGAAGAACAGGAGGAGAATGAGGTAATCAGTCCCTCAACCTTGAGTCGATGTGGTCAGTCCATCAATCTTGAATAGAATACAGCATATGTGCAGAGAAATAGCTTATATACCGTAGGCAGGAGAGGTGCAGCAGTCGTAGGTGGTGTCACATTTGTCCAATGTGGAAGCAGGTTCGCTTGGCTAACCCTTGGACACGACCTACTTCCACATTGGACAAATGTGACGCCACCTACGACTGCTGCACCTCTCCTGCCTACGGTATACAAGCTACTTCTCCGTACATATGCTGTATTCTATTCAAGGTTGATGGACTGACCACATCGACTCAAGGTTGAGGGACTGATTACCTCATTCTCCTCCTGTTCTTCACTTTTCTCCTTTTTATGGACTGATGAAGCCACTGTCTGGCGAAACGTTTCCTCAATAAAGATACCCAAGAGTTGCACATGTGTCTAATTTATCAATGTGCACATTAACAGGTTAAATGGTTTGAAGTTGGATCAATAATCTGAAACGACCAATATTAGAGTGAAAGGTCAAGCACAAGACTTTGAAAAGTGTACATTTGTTTTTTTCTAAAAGTCACAACAGAAAAGGAGGCTCTTGCTTTGTGTTGATTATGCAGAAATTTTTCACGTACCGAGGAACCACACTCAAATGCTCACTTTGGTGCTTCATTATGTGAAGGGGACAGAAAATGTGGCTGTTCATGTGTTTTCTCGTGTGTATTGTACATAATGGTTTCGCAGTGGGCGAGTAGCTGGCATTCTGACCACCTAGTGGAATGAAACTCGGTGAGCTGGTGAAGGGGGGGAGGGGTATCAGATTTCCCAAGAGTGTGTGTGTGTGTGTGTGTGTGTGTTTTTGGTGGTAGTCACTTCAGTACATGCCTAGGTAAGGTATGCTAACATACGGTGTGGGCGGTGATGCCTCACCTGTGTGATGGTGTATGGACTGTTGGATCAAAGGTTGTCGTTAAGTGTTGGCGGTAAAGCCTCACCATTTCTGTATTATGAATAGTGATCCTGTGTGTTTTGTGTGCTGTGTTTCTTCAGGACTCTCCTGTTTTTCTTGGGGTCACCAATTTGAGGTGACTCAAGAGTTCCTTGGAATGAGAGTGTAGGTGAAGGCCTGGGAGGCCCACCTTGTGAGGGATCAGTGGTGATGTCTCCAGCGTGTTTTTCAAGGTCACAGTCCCACCATCAAAATTTATACATGACTAACTTCCCAGTTTTGAAGTCTGGTAATTTTCCCTTCCGTTCTTTCCAATTTCTCCCAGAGGTATGTTTTGCGTAGCCAGTTTTGCTTACTGTATTCTGTTATGACACGCAGGGTTGACAATGTAATTTCCTATTTGTAATAATATGTACAATAAATTTTTCCACAGTTTCTGGAGTCTTCGTTAATATATTTTTCATGAAGTGCTTACTTCATATTTGAAAGCAGAGATGTGTGATAATGGACACTAATATGCTTACAGAGTTTCTTAATTTATAATAATCACATAATGTGGAGACTTTGCTTACATAAAGTGCAAGTGTGATAATGGTCACTAATGTTTTATAAGGAGAGACTTTCTCAATTTATAAGAAGTTTACTTGTATATAATTATTGTGTATACGTTTAATATAATTAATATATACAGAGGTAACCCAGTCAACTCTCTAATTTTCTCATGTATATTAAAGTGCATCAGTGTAGGTGTTTGGCCAACACTGAGTTGTAATGTTAAGGAGTATAGTTATAAAACATGACTGTGGGCTAATTTGGTGTAAAACCTGATCAGTTTTACATTAAACGAGTTTCACACGTCGACGGATTAGCACTGCTCATTGTAAGGATAAAATTGAAGGTAATGTTTATTTTGTTGATCCATGTAAAAGAAAATTGCACCAAGACAGTTCTTGATGCAGTCTTCTTATTTTTGGTGAATTTTGTGTCCCCCAGACCTACGGTTATTTTCCCTTTTTTCTTTCCTTGACTACCTGCAGCCGAGGGGTTGCAGCTGAGACCGGTGGTCTAGGGGATGGGGGTATTACGCATTGTATTGTAAAATATGTGTATAAAAACGCTCCATATATGTCAGTTTATGGGATTTGTTCTGAAATGGATGTGTATTAGTCCTGGAGAGTAACCAGGACAGGACAGGAGCAGGTGAGGTGTGTTTTTGAGTCAGTACCAAAACATCGGCGATTGGAGCAAGACATCCTGGTTTAGTGTTTGTGTAAGTAGGGGGGGGTGATGTTGGGTAAGTTTATGCCATAGGTTATTAGTTATTTCATTAGTTTTGGTGCTCTCATGTTTACCTGTAAGGCCATAGGGTGCAGGGGCCTGTGTAATGAAGAGTACAGTTAATTGTGTTTTGCCTACATTTTAAGAGGCCGGCAGAAGGGGGGAGGAGGTGATAGAGCCTCCCTGTTTATAAACATTTATTTATTTTAACCACTTTTAATCGCTTTTGTAAAGAAACAAGTCTGGCTCTATTTGGTTCATGTGGTTTGATAGCTTACAAGCCCCTAGAGGGGCTGTTTACCCCTAGGTGCCAGGACATTTATTTACGTAACGCAGTAAAAGGCGTAACAGTCATCAATATTCCTGAAAACCTGCACAAGTACTTCAAATATTAAATCTTCTGTTATTCCGCCATATGAAGACCTTATTACAAAGATGATGAATTATCACTTGCTCCACTTCAACCAGGAAGCAGCGAGGGTTAATAACTAACTCACGTCTTGGCGCAGTATGTGAGAATGTACCTGAACTGGCAAAGAAATATAAGCCTTGTAAAACTTGATCAGTTTCTCAAAATAAAACAGGTGAGTTCAGGAAATTAAACGAGTAAATGTACAGTAAGTAATTGAGAACAGTTCTTGTAAAGCATCGATCTTGTGACTTCTACTGACCACATGTAGTCTAAAAATAAAAAGATATTAAAATTGAATACACCTATGCTTGAACATCCTTCAACTACGACGTAGGCTGACATTCTGCTTGAATAATATGCAGATGTCAAGCATGCAAGGTCTGCCCCAAAACATTCAGCTTCACTTAGGCAACACAAGTAGCAGCATTAGCAAGAAACTCAGAATCATTAATTTTTAAACTGCCTTAACAAACAGGAAAAAGTCACCTTGCCTGAGAAAGCCTCCATACGTTGCCCAACAACACTTTCCTTGATCTGTGTAGCTCAGCCAGCGAGATAGCGTTCTACTTGACCCCTGGACACACTTTCACAGTACTCATTCCTAAGTCTGCCTCTCACAAGTTTACCCACATATCATTAATATCCTTTAGTGGCAAAGTCCTTGCCACAATTGTCAGTACCAAGACCATGCCTCACATCTTCCTCCTCACTACAACATAGACCATGCCTCACATCTTCCTTCTCACTACAACATAGACCATGCCTCACATCTTCCTCCTCACTACAACATAGACCATGCCTCATATCTTCCTCCTCACTACAACATAGACCATGCCTCAAAACATCTTCCTTCTCACCACAACATAGACCATGCCTCACAACATCTTCCTCCTCACTACAACATAGACCATGCCTCACAACATCTTCCTTCTCACTACAACATAGACCATGCCTCACATCTTCCTCCTCACTACAACATAGACCATGCCTCACAACATCTTCCTCCTCACTACAACATAGACCATGCCTCACAACATCTTCCTCCTCACTACAACATAGACCATACCTCACAACATCTTCCTCCTCACTACAACATAGACCATGCCCCACAACATCTTCCTTCTCACTACAACATAGACCATGCCTCACATCTTCCTTCTCACTACAACATAGACCATGCCTCACATCTTCCTTCTCACTACAACACAGACCATGCCTCACAACATCTTCCTTCTCGATTAAATAGACACAAGTGCAACTCTTGGGTATCTTTGAGGAAACGTTTCGCCACACAGTGGCTTCATCAGTCCATGCAAAGGAAAATGGTGAAGAACAGGAGGAGAATGAGGTAATCAGTCCCTCAACTTTGAGTCGATGTGGTCAGTCCATCAATCTTTAATAGCATACAGCACATGAGCGGAGAAGTAGCTTATATACCGTAGGCAGGAGAGGTGCAGCAGTCGTAGGTGGTGTCACACTTGTCCACGTAGAAGTAGGTCGTGCCCAAGAAGTTGCTGTGTCTGACAGGATTGTAGATGAATGGTTCAGAGAACCGACTTAGAAATTCTTCGCTTGCCTAACCCTTGGGCACGACCGACTTCCACATGGACAAATGTGACACCACCTACGGCTGCTGCACCTCTCCTGCCTACGATATATAAGCCACTTCTCCGCTCATATGCTGTATTCTATTCAAGATTGATGGACTGACCACATCGACTCAAAGTTGAGGGACTGATTACCTCATTCTCCTCCTGCTCTTCACCATTCTCCTTTGTATGGACTGATGAAGCCACTGTGTGGCGAAACGTTTCCTCAAAGATACCCAAGAGTTGCACATGTGTATTTTATCAACATGTCTGTTCTCTGAACCATTCATCTACATCTTCCTTCTCACTGCAACATAGACCAGGCCTCTCAACATCTTCCTTCTCACTGCAACATAGACCAGGCCTCTCAACATCTTCCTTCTCACTGCAACATAGACCAGGCCTCTCAACAGCTTCCTTCTCACTGCAACATAGACCAGGCCTCTCAACATCTTCCTTCTCACTGCAACATAGACCAGGCCTCTCAACATCTTCCTTCTCACTGCAACATAGACCAGGCCTCTCAACAGCTTCCTTCTCACTGCAACATAGACCAGGCCTCTCAACAGCTTCCTTCTCACTGCAACATAGACCAGGCCTCTCAACATCTTCCTTCTCACTGCAACATAGACCAGGCCTCTCAACAGCTTCCTTCTCACTGCAACATAGACCAGGCCTCTCAACAGCTTCCTTCTCACTGCAACATAGACCAGGCCTCTCAACATCTTCCTTCTCACTGCAACATAGACCAGGCCTCTCAACAGCTTCCTTCTCACTGCAACATAGACCAGGCCTCTCAACAGCTTCCTTCTCACTGCAACATAGACCAGGCCTCTCAACATCTTCCTTCTCACTGCAACATAGACCAGGCCTCTCAACAGCTTCCTTCTCACTGCAACATAGACCAGGCCTCTCAAAAGCTTCCTTCTCACTGCAACATAGACCAGGCCTCTCAACAGCTTCCTTCTCACTGCAACATAGACCAGGCCTCTCAACATCTTCCTTCTCACTGCAACATAGACCAGGCCTCTCAACATCTTCCTTCTCACTGCAACATAGACCAGGCCTCTCAACATCTTCCTTCTCACTGCAACATAGACCAGGCCTCTCAACAGCTTCCTTCTCACTGCAACATAGACCAGGCCTCTCAACAGCTTCCTTCTCACTGCAACATAGACCAGGCCTCTCAACAGCTTCCTTCTCACTGCAACATAGACCAGGCCTCTCAACATCTTCCTTCTCACTGCAACATAGACCAGGCCTCTCAACAGCTTCCTTCACTGCAACATAGACCAGGCCTCTCAACAGCTTCCTTCTCACTGCAACATAGACCAGGCCTCTCAACAGCTTCCTTCTCACTGCAACATAGACCAGGCCTCTCAACAGTTTCCTTCTCACTGCAACATAGACCAGGCCTCTCAACATCTTCCTTCTCACTGCAACATAGACCAGGCCTCTCAACATCTTCCTTCTCACTGCAACATAGACCAGGCCTCTCAACATCTTCCTTCTCACTGCAACATAGACCAGGCCTCTCAACAGCTTCCTTCTCACTGCAACATAGACCAGGCCTCTCAACATCTTCCTTCTCACTGCAACATAGACCAGGCCTCTCAACATCTTCCTTCTCACTGCAACATAGACCAGGCCTATCAACAGCTTCCTTCTCACTGCAACATAGACCAGGCCTCTCAACAGCTTCCTTCTCACTGCAACATAGACCAGGCCTCTCAACAGCTTCCTTCTCACTGCAACATAGACCAGGCCTCTCAACAGCTTCCTTCTCACTGCAACATAGACCAGGCCTCTCAACAGCTTCCTTCTCACTGCAACATAGACCAGGCCTCTCAACAGCTTCCTTCTCACTGCAACATAGACCAGGCCTCTCAACAGCTTCCTTCTCACTGCAACATAGACCAGGCCTCTCAACAGCTTCCTTCTCACTGCAACATAGACCAGGCCTCTCAACAGCTTCCTTCTCACTGCAACATAGACCAGGCCTCTCAACATCTTCCTTCTCACTGCAACATAGACCAGGCCTCTCAACATCTTCCTTCTCACTGCAACATAGACCAGGCCTCTCAACATCTTCCTTCTCACTGCAACATAGACCAGGCCTCTCAACAGCTTCCTTCTCACTGCAACATAGACCAGGCCTCTCAACAGCTTCCTTCTCACTGCAACATAGACCAGGCCTCTCAACATCTTCCTTCTCACTGCAACATAGACCAGGCCTCTCAACAGCTTCCTTCTCACTGCAACATAGACCAGGCCTCTCAACAGCTTCCTTCTCACTGCAACATAGACCAGGCCTCTCAACAGCTTCCTTCTCACTGCAACATAGACCAGGCCTCTCAACAGCTTCCTCTCACTGCAACATAGACCAGGCCTCTCAACATCTTCCTTCTCACTGCAACATAGACCAGGCCTCTCAACATCTTCCTTCTCACTGCAACATAGACCAGGCCTCTCAACAGCTTCCTTCTCACTGCAACATAGACCAGGCCTCTCAACAGCTTCCTTCTCACTGCAACATAGACCAGGCCTCTCAACAGCTTCCTTCTCACTGCAACATAGACCAGGCCTCTCAACAGCTTCCTTCTCACTGCAACATAGACCAGGCCTCTCAACATCTTCCTTCTCACTGCAACATAGACCAGGCCTCTCAACAGCTTCCTTCTCACTGCAACATAGACCAGGCCTCTCAACAGCTTCCTTCTCACTGCAACATAGACCAGGCCTCTCAACAGCTTCCTTCTCACTGCAACATAGACCAGGCCTCTCAACATCTTCCTTCTCACTGCAACATAGACCAGGCCTCTCAACAGCTTCCTTCTCACTGCAACATAGACCAGGCCTCTCAACAGCTTCCTTCTCACTGCAACATAGACCAGGCCTCTCAACATCTTCCTTCTCACTGCAACATAGACCAGGCCTCTCAACAGCTTCCTTCTCACTGCAACATAGACCAGGCCTCTCAACAGCTTCCTTCTCACTGCAACATAGACCAGGCCTCTCAACATCTTCCTTCTCACTGCAACATAGACCAGGCCTCTCAACATCTTCCTTCTCACTGCAACATAGACCAGGCCTCTCAACATCTTCCTTCTCACTGCAAGATAGACCAGGCCTCTCAACAGCTTCCTTCTCACTGCAACATAGACCAGGCCTCTCAACATCTTCCTTCTCACTGCAACATAGACCAGGCCTCTCAACAGCTTCCTTCTCACTGCAACATAGACCAGGCCTCTCAACATCTTCCTTCTCACTGCAACATAGACTAGGCCTCTCAACATCTTCCTTCTCACTGCAACATAGACCAGGCCTCTCAACATCTTCCTTCTCACTGCAACATAGACCAGGCCTCTCAACAGCTTCCTTCTCACTGCAACATAGACCAGGCCTCTCAACAGCTTCCTTCTCACTGCAACATAGACCAGGCCTCTCAACATCTTCCTTCTCACTGCAACATAGACCAGGCCTCTCAACAGCTTCCTTCTCACTGCAACATAGACCAGGCCTCTCAACAGCTTCCTTCTCACTGCAACATAGACCAGGCCTCTCAACAGCTTCCTTCTCACTGCAACATAGACCAGGCCTCTCAAAAGCTTCCTTCTCACTGCAACATAGACCAGGCCTCTCAACAGCTTCCTTCTCACTGCAACATAGACCAGGCCTCTCAACATCTTCCTTCTCACATGCAACATAGACCAGGCCTCTCAACAGCTTCCTTCTCACTGCAACATAGACCAGGCCTCTCAACAGCTTCCTTCTCACTGCAACATAGACCAGGCCTCTCAACAGCTTCCTTCTCACTGCAACATAGACCAGGCCTCTCAAAAGCTTCCTTCTCACTGCAACATAGACCAGGCCTCTCAACATCTTCCTTCTCACTGCAACATAGACCAGGCCTCTCAACAGCTTCCTTCTCACTGCAACATAGACCAGGCCTCTCAACATCTTCCTTCTCACTGCAACATAGACCAGGCCTCTCAACATCTTCCTTCTCACTGCAACATAGACCAGGCCTCTCAACAGCTTCCTTCTCACTGCAACATAGACCAGGCCTCTCAACAGCTTCCTTCTCACTGCAACATAGACCAGGCCTTTCAACATCTTCCTTCTCACTGCAACATAGACCAGGCCTCTCAACATCTTCCTTCTCACTGCAACATAGACCAGGCCTCTCAACAGCTTCCTTCTCACTGCAACATAGACCAGGCCTCTCAACAGCTTCCTTCTCACTGCAACATAGACCTGGAATCGATTCCAGGTTGAGTGACTGATTACCTTACCCATTTCTACTTTGTATTGGACTGATGAAGCCACTGTGTGGCGAAACGTTTCTTCAATAAAGATTCCCATGTGTTGGATAAGTGTCTCAATTCTTCAACTTGTCGGTTTTCAAAACCATTCATCACAACATAGACCATGCCTCACAACATCTTCCTTCTCACTACAACATAGACCATGCCTCACATCTTCCTTCTCACTACAACATAGACCATGCCTCACAACATCTTCCTTCTCACTACAACATAGACCATGCCTTACAACATCCTCCTTCTCACTGCAACATAGACCATGCCTCACAACATACTCTTGGTACATTTACCTTTTGCATCTGATAAAGTTTTCTTTTCTCAGACTACTCAACACTTTATCAAAAAAATTCCTCATATTCTGTGATTCACTTCACTGTTGTTAAACCAACGTGTTGACACATTCACTTCCAATATAAATGGGTTCCTACCAGGGTGTATCAGACCCCCAAAGGTTGAGGATATGGAGAGTCCCTAAGCTTAAAATGTATCATTTACTCTCATTATTGATCCTAAGAATAATTTCCAGGTTCTGAATTGATTTGGGAAGTCTATCTCAAGTGATGAGGTTGACGAAAATGACATGTGATCGCGTGCAGTTAGAAAGCTTATTATGTACCTACCTGGAATCTACCTGAAGTGTGCAACATTTGGGAATCTTTATTGTGGAAACGCTTCGCCAGCCAGTGGCTTCTTCAGTCCAGTACAGAAAAGGACTGTGGAAGATGAGGAGGTAATCATTCCTTCAGCCTTGAGTCGATGTGTTCTTTACATCAATTTTGAGAAAGATTCAGCATATACGTGTAGAAATGGCTTACATACTGCAGTAGGGTGGTGAGACGCTGCAGGAGACGGAGTCACCAGTGGAAAACTCCACTAGTGTAAGTAGGTCATGTCTGTAGGCTAGACATGTCAGACACACCAACATCTTGTGATCTTGGTACAGGGAATTCTTTAACGCTTGTCTAACCTACAAGCATGACCTACTTATACCAGTGGAATTTTGCACTGGTGACTCCGCCTCCTGCTGCTTTGCACCACCTGACTGCAGTATATAAGTCACTTCTCCACGTATATGCTGTACTTTTCTCACGATTAATGAACTGAATACATCAACTCCAGGATAAGGGACTGATTACCTTAAACTCCTCATTTTCCACGGTTCGTCTTTATATTGGCCTGAAGAAACCACTTACTGGCGAAAAGTTTCCGTAATAGATTCCCAAACTTTGCACAAGTGTCTCATTCTTCAAAATTAAACCTTGTTTGATATTGAGACACAGGCAGTGATAATTCCATCATTTATCTTAACAATCTTTTTTTTATAGTTTTGGTATAATGATCACAGGTGTTTCGTCTGAAGTATTTTGTGTAGCAGATTTTATTATGGCTTCACTAGACGTCTCAAAGTTATACAATTATTAATAATCCACATTATGTTGTTAGATTATTAATAATCCACATTATGTTGTTAGATTATTAATAATCCACATTATGTTGTTAGATTATTAATAATCCACATTATGTTGTTAGAGTATTAATAATCCACATTATGTTGTTAGATTATTAATAATCCACATTATGTTGTTAGATCTCAGAAGACCGAGATGCATATTTTGCATAGCAGTGCAGCATCTACATTAATACCAAGTTCATTCTCTTGCAAGACTGCGATGACACGACAGTTAGTGGCAATCTATGGACTGGGCAGCACCACCAAAACTGAAGATTCATATGTCATTGTTACAAACCTTCCTACGTGTGGAAAAGTGCTACACTGCGTGATGTATCACATCCAAAAAGATGCGCCAGCAAATCGCAGAAGATGGGAGTCAGCCAAACTAGTGTTGCTAGAGTTAATTCTACCTTAAGGTAAAAACATTCCAATGATTACTGAACGCAAGGCGTGCAAGAAAGTCAACATGTCATGCAAAATATCAGTGTCAGCTTCCTATTATAAGATAAAGCTGAAACATTTTCGTTGTAGTCTACCAATGCTGAGCAACTCAAGAAAATGCGAAGGGCAGTCAGTGAAGGGTAATCTGTCAGCCACATTGGACCCCAAGATTAAGTGTTGGCTGCCAAGCTACAGCGATGACAGGGACGCGAGCAGGAAGATGCATGAAGACGGAGCGAGAGACGACCATGAGAATGCACAAGAGAATGTACCATAAGAAAGTATTAGTGCGGCGGTGTTCATTGCACATAACGTTGTTCGCCATCATAGCTAGTTACACTAGCAACTGATTTATACATGACACCAGTACAGCAAGCTTGTACACAGAAGCGGTAATCACTGAGGCTGTGGAAGATCAATTAGAAGTGACATTATACTTCACAGCTGACACATCACCGAGCAAGGTTGCGGATAAAACAAATAAAAATAACTTGTAGAGAGAAGAGGATTGTTCCAAAATTTGCTTTTCTGAACTGGGATTCCATATTTATAACAACTTCATTCCCAACTACAACAGTCAGACGTTCCTCAATAACATTTGTTGAAGAACGTCTGACTGTTGTAGTTGGAAATATGCAGGAGGTCAAGTTTCATGTTCCTTCGTATCTGCCCGGCACAGATATTAAATCTATTGATATAATTGCCGATCTGATAGAGAATCTTGACACAATGAAGAATGCGTTCGTCGCCACTGTGACCACAAATGCACCAACATAACTTTCAAAAGACCTTCCTCAGGTCCCTTCAAAGCCAAATCAGGGGGAGAGCAGTAAAAACGTAAAAATATATCCGCAATTATATATCAAAGAAAAAATTCACTGAAGCTTAAAATTTCAGAAAATGCACTGGAAGATAATAGAATGTCACAAGGAATGTGAAGTATAATCATCATTGTAAATTAACTTGACGTTAGACATCATGTTAATTTAAAACAGTTTACAATGAGATGTACGTCTCACATTCCTTGTGATATTCTATTAACTTCCAGTGCATTTTCTGATATCTTATCTTAAGCTTCAATGAATATTTTTCTCTGGTATATTATTGCCGATACATGTTTGCGTTTTTGTGCTCTCTCCCTAAATTGGATAAACACTTATGTGGTTCGTCTGTAAGAAACGTGTTAGTGAGCTTATCCTCTCTCGTGTATTCGATGACCTACAAAATGAAGCCTCGAAATCATCAATTGTAACCCTTTTTTACCAGGTTTTAGAATAATTAGGAACTGATGTCACACAATGATCAGCTACTCTCAACGAGTCCAGTTAACTCCAGTCAGTGATACAACTTGAGAACTGCAAAGCAAGTGTTCTCAGGGTTGCCCAACTTGAGCTAATGCTTCGGAACACAGTCCTGGTATACATTTCACATTCTACAGCAGCACCGTCTTCCTTAAACAACATGAAGATTGACTGGCCACATTCACCCACTTTCAAAATATCAATGATCAATGTGTTGATTTTGATCGACATCAACAACAGTGCCAATCGCGGAATTAAGTTCAATTTAGATTACTTACAAGCAGCTGAATGCGAAGAAAATTGTCAGAATATTTTACAAGTAACTGAACAGGATCGTAGGTAGTTATCACTTCTATATAAGTCAGTCTCTCCAAACTTTTCACTACGAGGGCCACGTCGTATATTTTACACATTTTCACGAGCCAAAGAAAAAAATCAGTCTTGTAAATATAAATGAATGAAAAAAAAATAAATGAGTAAGTTATATTTGTATTCTATTTCTAATCAGCATGAGATGATTCAGAAGAGAGAAATATGACAGTTACAAAGAAAAATACTGAGAAATATACTAGTAAAAATATCAATGCTCCGACAGTATAATCAATCACTGAACTGCAGATGAGAAAAGATGATACAAAATTAATGGGAAACAAGGAACTGTTTTTTTAATTTTAAATTATTACTGAACTGAAGTTTCAAGGTTGAGGAGCCAATTATTAGACTGGATTTCAAATGCTCATCAGATAAATTTATGCGATATTTGGACCTGACATACTTCATTTTTGGAAAACGTTTGTTCACAAAGGAACGTTGTACCAAAAACTGATACGAACCCACAAACAAATCGTTTCACATCTGGAAACTGTTCAGGTTGTAAGGATTTATGACAATGGACCAGATTTCCTCTCTGAATATGGGCCAGGTAGGTGATCTTGGTTGCCAATATGACCTTTTCCAGAGCATAGTTCTAGCTGCCCAGACAACTTTTGTTCCGAGTAGGGAAATTAGATCTAACAAAAATGATCCCAAATGAATAAACAATAGATTAAAACATCTCAGTGATCAAAAGAGAGGCACATATAGACACATCAAAAGAGGGGATGAACAGTTAAGAAATCAATATATTCAATTAGAGAAATAAAAAAAGGAATAAGATAAGCAAAAAGGGGTTATGAGGCTAAAGTCGCAAGGGATTCGAAGACTAACCCAAAAGGATTCTTTCAGGTATACAGAAGTAAGATTAGGGACAAGATTGGCCCACTTAACAATAACTCTGGTCAGATCACTGACAGTGATAAGGATATGGGCGAAATTTTCAATACCTACTTCCTCTCAGTTTTTACCCAGGAAAATACTAGCGAAATTCCTGAAATAATAGATTATGTAGAACAGGACGATAATAAACTATGTACGATTGCGGTAACTAGTGACATGGTCCTCAGACAAATAGAGAAATTAAAACCTAACAAATCCCCAGGTCCTGATGAACTGTTTGCAAGGGTGTTAAAGGAATGTAAAGAAGAACTTAGCATACCTTTGGCTAATCTTTTTAACATATCACTACAAACTGGCATAGTGCCAGAGAAGTGGAAATGGCAAATGTAATACCTATTTACAAGGCAGGTGACAAGTCCTTAGCTTTGAACTATAGACCAATAAGCCTTACCTCCATAGTGGGAAAATTTATGGAATCAATAATTGCCGAAGCAATTTGCAGCCATCTTGATAGGCATAAATTGATTAATGAATCTCAACACGGTTTTACAAAGGGGCATTCCTGTCTTACAAATTTACTAGCTTTTTTCACTAAGGTGTTTGGGGATGTAGATCATGGTAATGTATATGGACTTCAGTAAGGCTTTCGATAGAGTTCCACATCAGAGGCTATTGAGGAAACTTAAGGCACACGGAATAGGAGGAGAAATTTTTTCCTGAATAAAGGCATGGCTGACAGATAGGCAACAAAGAGTTTGCATAAATGGGGAGAAATCAGAATGGGGGCACGTCACAAGCGGTGTTCCTCAGGGGTCAGTGTTGGGCCCGTTGTTGTTCACAATTTACGTAAATGACATAGATAAGAGAATAAATAGCGACATAAGCAAATTTGCTGATGACACCAAAATAGGTCGGCCAATTCATTCTAATGAGGACACTAGAGCACTCCAAGATGATTTGAATAGACTGATGCAATGGTCAGAGAAGTGGCAGATACAGTTTAATATAGACAGATGCAAAGTTCTAAATGTTGGACAGGAAAATAATCATGCCACATATAAATTAAATAATGTAGATCTTAATACTACTGATTGCGAAAAGGATTTAGGAGTTCTGGTTAGCAGTAATCTAAAACCAAGACAACAGTGCATTAGTGTTCGCAATAAAGCTAACAGAATTCTTGGCTTCATATCTAGAAGTATAAATACTAGAAGTCCTCAGGTTGTTCTTTGTTACAAAAAATGCGATTTCTAATAAGCATAGAGATCTCCAGTGAATACTAGAAAGGACTGCCCTTCAAGCATTCTATTCAAGATTGATGGACTGACCACATCGACTCAAGGTTGAGGGACTGAGTACCTCATTCTCCTCCTGTTCTTCAAGATTCTCCTTTGTATGGACTGATGAAGCCACTGTGTGGCGAAACGTTTCCTCAATAAAGATACCCAAGAGTTGCACATGTGTCTAATTTATCAACATGTCGCTTCTCTGAACCATTCATCTACAAATCCAGCCTGTTACTGCGTTTTTGTAACAAGTAGTCAGTATCCTGGTCCAATTATCCATTAGAATTTTGTAAGATTCAATAGTGCTTCAGGATTACAACTGGCAGGCTACTAACTAAAGAAATTAAAATTTGTTAAGTTTATTAATAAAGTTGTCTAGGCGTATATTATCAAATTAAATTAATCAATTGAAAATAATATAGGATACAAGTTCCTACACTTCTCTCGTGTACAGTAGTATTGTGCTGAAGGCACATATCACATCTTAATGGCTTTTAAGTACCGTCTGGTACATTGTTAGCATTTAATAACATAATACAAATATATACAAGTAAGTTTGTGTGTATGTAAGTGCTCTAAGTAGTTCGCTATGTCTCAAGACTCGACTAGACTTAACCAGTGACTAAGGTCCTCACATAAACTTCTTGACCAACCTGGCAATCAGAACAGCTTGCTTGAACAATAAAACGACTGATAAGCCGAACAGCAATGTGACAAGCAACAGCGACAGAATCAGGAACAAGGAGATAATATAACGACACTAAGTAGGGACCATCTGCAGATCCTCCACAAAAGTCACAAAACTCCCATACTATTGAATCTAAGTTCAGCATAAGAAAATCCCCGACTGTGACAGTACACAGATACCAGTACAAATTAGGTCAGAAGCTACAGCTCAGGACCTGAGTTTCTCAGTGTGTCTATGTGACACACAACCTCAGTACAACGTCGAAAATCACTAAGTCTAGGCAATGTTCTGTGAACAGAGTTACACAGAACCAACAACAAGAAAGTGACAGAGACGATCTTCCAACAAGGGCCCACAAGGGAGAGGAGTAGAGGGACCTCTTGCTAGAAGCACGTCCAACAGACAAGAGGCAAGCGCAGGCCAGCTAGACTACTCCAGGCGAGGTGTGATCATCCCCCCCTGATCACGTGACTCTCCGTGGACTGCTGCTGCCCAGCAACATACATGCTGGCAGCGTAACGAGCGGAGACAAAACACAGTAGTTAGACGATGCTGTCAGCTACTTAACACTCGAACTACGAGCACTGAATAATATATAAATGTTACATCCTACCTAAGAAATATAACTAAGTCAAATAATATAAAGCAATATATTTACAATTTAGCTAATATCGTAAATATAAGCAATATAAAATTATATGAACAGGTAATATACATCATATACATTGTGACCCATTCAGGGGTCGCAATATTCTTCAACTCTATATATCCATGGTTAGGCCTCATTTAGATTATGCTGCACAGTTCTGGTCACCTTATTACAGAATGGATAAATGCAGTGGAAAACGTACAGAAGAGGATACCAAAGTTGATCCCATGTCTCAGAAATCTTCCCGATGAGGATAGACTGAGGGCCCTGAATCTGCACTCTCTCGAAAGGCATAGAACTAGGGGGGATATGATCAAGGTGTATAAATGAAAAACAGGAATAAATAAAGGGGATGTAAATAGCGTGCTGAAAATTTCCAGCCAAGACAGGACTTGCAGCAATGGTTTCAAGTTGGAAAAATTCAGATTCAGGAAGGATATAGGAAAGCACTGGTTTGGTATGAGTGGTAAGAGTTGTGGATGAGTGGAACAAACTCCCGAGTACAGTTATAGAGGCTAAAACGTTGTGTAGTTTTAAAAATAGGTTTAGATATATACATGAGTGGGTGTGGGTGGGTGTGAATTGGACCTGACTAGCTTGTGCTGCTGGGTCTGATACCATGCTCCTTCCTTAAGTGGAAGTGACCTGAGTAGGTGGGACATTGGGCTAATCCAGGGGGGACGGACATGGACCTGCTTTGCATACGTCAGTAGGCCTGCTGCAGTGTTCCTTCTTTCTTATGTTCTTTTCTTTCAGCATGTCATTTGACTGGAGAGCAATAATTTTTCATTTGAAACCGACTTGGGATTTGAAACAGCTTTATTTCATCCATTTTTTTTTCGATCAAGAGCAGAAAATCGTTTTTGAAATTGGTTTTACAAGTCATTAATGATTTCTGTTGCAAATGAAAAAGGAAATTTTACTTCATTTCTTCATGAAATTTTTCACATGGTAAATGAACCAAGTTAGAAACTTTCGCCTGTCCTTCAAATAAGAACATAAGAATAGAGGAACACTGCAGAAGGCCTACTGGCCCATACAAGGCAGGTCCTTATCAAAATGACCTCTACCCAAAGCTACCCAAGAATTTACTCCCGTACCCAATGGCACCAATCAAACCCAGCCCCTCGCACTCATATATTTGTCTGATCTCATTTCAAAGCTACCCAAGGTCCTAGTCTCGATCACCCTACTGGGAAGATTGTTCCACGCATCCACAACTCCGTTAGAAAACCCGTACTTACCTATGTCCTTTCTAAATCCAAATTTATCCAACTTAAATCCATTATTTTCGGTTCTTACCTGGTTTGACACCCTCAGCACTTTATTAATATCTCCTTTGTTTATGCCCGTCATCCACTTATACACTTCAGTGATATCTCCCCTCATTCTACATCTCTCCAGAGATGTAGAATGAGATGTAAGCCATTTTAGTCATTCTTCTCTGTATGTTCTCCAGAGTCTATATCCATCCTGTAGTAAGGAGACCAAAACTGAGCAGCATAAGCTAAATGAGGACTCACTAGTGATGTATAGAGCTGTAAAATACCTTTTGGACTTCTGTTACTTATACTTCTTGAGATAAATCCTAGTAATCCGTTAGCCTTGTTGCACACACTTGCGCTGTCTTGGCTTTAGGTTTCTGTTTACCATGACTCCCAGTTCTTTTTCACATTCTGTATGATCTGTATGATCAAGTTTAGAGCTTCGAGGGTTATTTTCATTACCAAGGACTAGTAATCAAGACATCAGTGATCTCCAGATTATTTACGAATGTTTCCTTATTTGGCAAGACTATGTCAAGCAAATTTTTACCCCTGGTAGGCTCTGTTGCACACTGCTTCAGAAAACAGTCCTGAACTGTTTCCATAAAGTCACAGGACTCCAGGTTACCTGTCAAAGAAGTCCAGTCAATATGACTAAAGTTAAAATCCCCTATCACTACGTTATTGTGTCTAGAAGCCCTAACAATTTCATCTCAAAGAAGTCTCCCTCTATCGTGATCCATTCCTGAAGGTCGGTATATTACACCTAGAATTAGTTTTTCTTGACCTTCTACAAACTCTACCCAAACAGATTCTCTTACTATTCCATCTATTTTATACCTGTTTTTATGCAACAATTAATATTTTCTCGAACATATAATGCAACTCCTTCCCCCTTCCCATCCACATGGAACACCTTAAACCCTTGAATATTACACTCAGCAATCATATCCCAACTCTTTATATCATACCGTTTCAGTTAATGCAATGACATCAAAGTAAACAACACACGCTACCAAACGTAGTTCATTAATCTTATTTCTTGCACTTCGACTGCCAGCATAAAATACCATCATGTGTTTTTTCTTCTGCACATTTTTCCTATTCACCTTTGCTTTTGCACAGTTTCCGAAATTATCATTACCCAGCATTACTCCACGACTGTTATTAAGATTCATAATATCAAAACCTAAGTCAATATATCTATACTCATTATTTTTCATTTCTAAAGCCACAACTGTAACTAATCTTAGTTTTAAGTCCTAACAACCCCCTCAACTGAGCTAGCAAGAACACCCACACCTGCCCTGGATAAGTGAACCCGAACCCTGGCATACATATCATTTCGGCCACAGAAGTGGTCCCAGTTGTCAATGAATGGTACTGCATTATCCTCACACTGTTTGTCCAGCCAACAATTAATACCAATTACTCTGGACAACCATTAATTTCCAACACCCCTTCTTGGCAAAATGCCACATATAACTGGGTGCCCCCCTTCTTCCTAATTATGTCTATGGCTGCCCTGAACCTTCTAACTAAATCCTCACTTCTATGCTTGCCTACATCATTGCCTCCAGCACTGAGGCAGATAAGATTGATCCCATTACCGTTCATAATGTTGTCAAGCCAGCTAACAATATCCTCCATCCCAGGCCGAGGAAAGCAAACCCTCTGTCTCCTACTTCTGTCCTTCAAGCAGAAGGCCCTATCCATGTACCTAACCTGGCAATCCCCAACAACAATATTTTTACCTTCCTTGGTGTCGTTTGTCATGATGTTCCCAGTAGTCAACTCACATTCGCCGAGTAGCACAGAGAATGCATTGGATGTTTCAACAACAGTTTCCACAGCAGTCTCTTTCTTCTTCATCGTTTCTACCTTTCCATTCGTCTTCTTGATCATCAACTTCGTTCCATGCTGTCCAGTCACTGTCTAGGTTCCCTTCTTGATCTGAGGACTCACAACAGAAGGACTGCTACGAATCCTCTTGTTTTCCTCAGTCAATCGCCGTATCTCTATCTTCGCTGCCCTCAATTCCTCCTTAAGCTGCTGATAAAGTTGCTCGATGGAGGGCATCTTGGTTCAGTCCACAGAGAGAGTACACTAAACACGTCCTCACTGAGCTAAGTACGGGTCACCAAATAGCATCAAATTTTCCCTGAAGCCTTGAAATGCGTGAATAGATCACACATCAAATTTGTTTCACCTTGCAACTTCAGATTCAAGTGATTCATATAGATTCATATTGGCAAAAAATACCAATTTCCAAAGCCAGTCACCGTTTGATAAAAGTGGTTCGGGTCGATTTTTCTTGTAAAAACTGAATCAATTTCCTTTCTGAGCTAAAAGAACCGTGATAGAACCTTTTCACACATAAGCCATTGAAATGATGTATAATAAGGCAAGTCAAGGAACTGAGAATCAGTTTCTTTCAGAAAATCACGAATCTGGCGATGATTAAGCCCGTGAGATCGAATTCACTGCTGAAACATCAGGTTTTAGAACCCAAGACATATCCACAAAGTTCTGCACAATGCTTGCTGATGGATAACAATGCAAAAACGTGGGCTTTGAGAATCCACTATCCCCACAAGCTTTTGTGATTTGTCCAACTTAACCTTTCTTCACCCCAGACATATTCTTTCCTCCAACTGTCACGCATTACAGTTTATTCCACTCTAAGTTATATTCCAATACAGTTTTTTGCAATTCTCTGAAGCTGTCTTCTCCAGTTCCAGTGCTGTGCATGCTATGCATTAATGATAATTCTTGTGTGACATTAAATTCATTGTCGATGCCACGGATGAATACTAGAAGTTGTGATGTGTCACTCACATCATTCGATTCATCAAGTGCGAGAGAATAAAAGTGAAAATTTCGTGCTTTGTCTGCAATTCCACGAGCAACGTACATTGTATTCCTTCAAAACTGCAACAGTTTCGTGGTATATGACACACAAGGCTTTATCACCTGCTTCTACAAAGGAGTACCTTACTCCCCATTCTTCCTTAAACAGGCGGCACTCACTCTGCACTATTCTTTTTCATTTTTCCTTCCACAACTGAAGGCTTTATCTAAAAATTGGAAAAATTAAAACTAAAATCTGAACCAATTTTGACATATAAATTGTTACAAGCAACAAAATCCTTAACTTTAAGTGACTGAAAATGAGAGTTTATTAGTTTTACTATTTATAAATATTTCAAGTTGCTACGGGCCTCATAAAATCTAGTGGTGGACCGTTGCTAGGAGACCCCAGATGTAAGTAAACCGAATGACATAAAAGTTCGGGTATGTAACTTGTAACAACTTCTTATCACATACGGATAATTTTTGATCACATTCACAATTTCTCTGCGCATAAAATGATTTGTAGAAAAACACTTGAAACTTTTAAATAACTGCTGATCATTCTCCTGTTAATAACATACATTTTGCAGCACAATATTTTTGTGTTTAAGACAATATTAACAGCGAATTATACTGTGGTTTCAACATTTCAATAACCTCGATCTGAAGATACCTGAACGACAGAATACCTCAATTATAAATGATTAACAAAATCGTAATGAAACGATTGTGAAGTTGACTGTACAGTGAACAGTGCACTATACTGCTAATCTTACGACTGGTTTGCCAATGCTATGCATAAAGAATTCAAGAAAATGACCAGTGCTTCAGGCTAGCGTAATCATCGTCACTCTCTTTAATTTACTGAAGCATAGGCTTGTATCAAGCATCCTGACGCAAGGTGATGAGGCTGTCATGTTCTGTGGATATATCCATCATTGCCGACATATCCAGCAGATTACAAATTCTCCTCAACGCCTTCATAACTGAAGTATTAAATGTGATGTCGTCATATCCTCCGAAAATATAAAACTCTTATGTCTGTTTCCATTAATAATTTGCCACCATTTTAAATAAATGCCACTGGCACTGAACTTTATTAACTATATAAATACTTAGAAGAAAAAGTAGTGAAGTTGCAAATAACCTTCACCAGAGACTTGACGAGAAACTTGCCACCTAGAACACTTGCAGGAGCACTGGCATCAACACTGAATATGTACATAAAGTTTGTTAGAGCTCTGGTTGGTTACCTATTACTGATTAACATTCCCCTCACTATAGTTAATAAACTTAAGGTAATCCTGCACACGTTCTCAAATCATACGAGGAAAAATTTGATTTTTTTTGTCTGAAAAAAGTACAGTTAAACATAATCTTATATATATATATATATATATATATATAATATATATATATATATATATATATATATATATATATATATATATATATATAGTTTGTTGGTGGGTTGTGTGAAGGACCTGTCTAGTTGGGCCGGCGGGCCTGCTGCAGTGTTCCCTTTCTTATGAGTCGCGCGTCAGGTGTTTAACTGTTGTGGGATCTGATAGTGAGGTGTTGGCTAGACCCCTTATATACCTTCCTTTGATGCTTTACTTTCATAGTTCCTTGATAATGTGAGTAGTCACGAAAGTGCTTGGAATTTCTCTATTCTTTCACAGTGGTTGTTTTGCATATATATATATATATATATATATATATATATATATATATATATATATATATATATATATATATATATATATATATATATATCGTGGCGAACAGGTAAAACTTGCGATTTTAGCTTAAATAGCAGCGTTCTTCTTCCCAAATAAGGAAAGCAAAAATTTGTGTATGCAATAATTTTGCAAAAAATCATTCTGAACCTAACGAAAAAATATATTTCATTGTTTCTTTATTATTAAATTATTGTAATCTTATCTAAAATATATTTAGTTGGATTAGGTTAAATTAAATTGCGCTTGTTATAAGGTTAGGTAAGTTTTCTAGGGTTCTTTTGATACAAAATTATTAAGTTTTACTTTAACATAATGAAAAAATATATCTTTAACCGTATAAGAGAAAATTTTAGATAGGACTTAATTTTAAATGAGTTCTTACTAATTGACCAATTTTACCTATTCGGCACGACATATATAATATATATATATATATATATATATATATATATATATATATAATATATATATATATATATATATATATATGTATACACGCACACTGATCTCTGGCTGAAGGAGACTCGAACCTACGAATCTTGGAACAAGGTACGCAGTGCTTTACCAATCTACCCACACTGGACCAATACCTTGGAGTCCAGCTTGCACTAGACGTTTGATCCAAGGCAGCCAGCTTTCAGGGAGAAGGCTTACAGCTTTTCATCTCATCCCCTGCATGCATCAGCCTTACTAGAGATTTTAACAATGCAAGGAATTCGCAAGATGCAGGGGATAAGATGAAAAGCTGTAAGCCTTCTCCCTGAAAGCTGGCCGCCTTGGATCAAACGTTTGGCGCAAGCTGGACGCTAAGATATTGGTCCAGTGTGGTGAGAATGGTATAGCACTACGTACCTTGTTCCAAGGTTCGTAGGTTCGAGTCTCCTTCAGCCAGAGATCAGTGTTTGTGTATATTTCGCCTGCTCTTGCGAATTCCTATATATATATATATATATATATTATATATATATATATATATATATATATATATATATGTCGTGACGAATAGGCAGAATTTGCGATCTTGGCTTAAATAGCAACGCTCATCTTGCCATATAGGACAAGTGAAAATTTGTGTATGCAATAATTTCGCCAAAATCATTCTGAACCTAACGAAAAAAATATATTTCATTGTGTTTGTTTGGTATTAAATTATTGTAAACAAATTTAAAATATATTTAGTTGGGTTAGGCTAAAATAAATTGTTCTTGTTATAATAAGGTTAGGTAAGTTTTCTAAGATTCTTCTGATACAAAATTAATTTTTTTTACGTTAACATTAATGAAAAAATATATCTTTAAACGTATAAGAGAAAATTTTAGAAAGGACTTAATTTTAAATGAGTTCTTGCTAATTGACCAGTTTTACATATTCGGCACGACATTATATATATATATATATATATATATATATATATATATTATATATATATATATATATATATATATATATATATATATATATTAAACGTGTGTCAATAACATACCAGTTTATATCCTGTACATTAATTGACTTAAAGGAAATATGAGTAATCTAATTAAACTGAATATCCTTATTAAATATAATTCACCTCTCCACGACATCCCTCCCTACTCACTAACAAGTGTACGGATATTATACAAGCCTGTGAGCCAGGGGACTCCAGCACAAACAGCTTGATTGACCAGGCATGCACCAAACAAGCCTAGTCCAGGGCCGGGCAGCAGCCGGTCCTGCACAGCAGGAGTATACAAAATACCAAGTAGTTCATTCTATATTAGGGAGAGCGGCTAACAGACACGCCTTCAGGAATATAAATATGCCTGCAGGAGGGATAACACTAGCAATACATGCGTAGTCCATCACAACCTTTGTTCTCACGTCATCGACTGTGGGTGAGCAGCTGCTACACCTCCAGAACAACACGACCAGACAGAATTTTGGAAGCATTATTATTATTATTATTATTATTATTATTATTATTATTATTATTATCACGAGGGAGGGCTAAACCCTTAGGATTATACAGCGCATGTGGTTGGGGGAGGAGGTATCTAGGCTCAATTCAGGGAACCGGAGCACAGATTCAATTCCCTAGATTAAGAGTTCCTTCACCAGCATCAAAGAACCTGCCTTGTGGGCAGAAGCAGCAGCAGTGATCCCTCTCACCAAAACCGCTGAGAAAGACAGTGAAATGTACGTGTTGGCTGGACGTACTGTACACACTGTCAGTGGTTCATATAACAAACTAGTTACCTCAGCACCACCCCACACTGCCACCAGTACCTCAGCACCACCCCACACTGCCACCTGTACCTCACAACCACCCCACACTGCCACCAGTACCTCACCACCACCCCACACTGCCACCAGTACCTCACCACCACCCCACACTGCCACCTGTACCTCACCAACACCCCACACTGCCACCAGTACCTCAGCACCACCCCACACTACCACCTGTACCTCAGCACCACCCCACACTGCCACCAGTACCTCACCACCACCCTACACTGCCACCAGTACCTCACCACCACCCCACACTGCCACCAGTACCTAACCACCACCCCACATAGCCACCAGTACCTCAACCACCCACCCCACACAGCCACCAGTACCTCACCACCACCCCACACTGCCACCAGTACCTCAGCACCACCCCACACTGCCACCAGTACCTCAGCACCACCCCACACTGCCACCAGTACCTCACCACCACCCCACATTGCCACCAGTACTTCAGCACACACCCCACACAGCCACCAGTACCATCCAGCACCCACCCCCACACTGCCACCAGTACTTCACCACCACCCCACACTGCCACCAGTACCTCACCACCACCCCACACTGCCACCAGTACCTCACCACCACCCCACACTGCCACCAGTACCTCACCACCACCCCACACTGCCACCAGTACCTCAGCACCACCCCACACTGCCACCAGTACCTCAGCACCACCCCACACTGCCACCTGTACCTCACAACCACCCCACACTGCCACCAGTACCTCACCACCACCCCACACTGCCACCGTACCTCACCACCACCCCACACTGCCACCTGTACCTCACCAACACCCCACACTGCCACCAGTACCTCAGCACCACCCCACACTACCACCTGTACCTCAGCACCACCCCACACTGCCACCAGTACCTCACCACCACCCTACACTGCCACCAGTACCTCACCACCACCCCACACTGCCACCAGTACCTAACCACCACCCCACATAGCCACCAGTACCTCACCACCACCCCACACAAGCCACCAGTACCTCACCACCACCCCACACTGCCACCAGTACCTCAGCACCACCCCACACTGCCACCAGTACCTCAGCACCACCCCACACTGCCACCAGTACCTCACCACCACCCCACATTGCCACCAGTACTTCAGCACCACCCCACACAGCCACCAGTACCTCAGCACCACCCCACACTGCCACCAGTACTCACCACCACCCCACACTGCCACCAGTACCTCACCACCACCCCACACTGCCACCAGTACCTCACCACCACCCCACACTGCCACCAGTACCTCACCACCACCCCACACTGCCACCAGTACCTCAGCACCACCCCACACTGCCACCAGTACCTCAGCACCACCCCACACGCCACCAGTACCTCAGCACCACCCCACACTGCCACCAGTACCTCAGCACCACCCCACACTGCCACCAGTACCTCACCACCACCCCACACTGCCACCAGTACCTCACCACCACCCCACACTGCCACCAGTACCTCACCACCACCCCACACTGCCACCAGTACCTCGCCACCACCCCACACTGCCACCAGTACCTCACCACCACTCCACACTGCCACCAGTACCTCACCACCACCCCACACTGCCACCAGTACCTCACCACCACCCCACACTGCCACCAGTACCTCACCACCACCCCACACTGCCACCAGTACCTCACCACCACCCCACACTGCCACCAGTACCTCACCACCACCCCACACTGCCACCAGTACCTCACCACCACCCCACACTGCCACCAGTACCTCACCACCACCCCACACTGCCACCAGTACCTGACCTCACGTTAGGTTACGCAAGATTTGTCAGGCAACAGGACAAGTGTTTCCTGACGCAGGTCTTAATCATATGATTACACGCTCCTGTAACTTTTGGTCATCTCATCGAAGCCTTCCGCTGGCTTACCGGTTCACCCATTTAAAAATTATGGTTATGATTATAGTTATTTCATTACGTAACCTGACTTGCACTTGAGATCGTAGTTCCATAACTTCACATGTTACTTACCTTTCTCGTAGCCTCACCTCAAGGTGCTTGTTTCTTCTTACAAGGAGTGTATTTGCTTGTTCCTGTATACTTCCTATATACTTGCATTAAAAGTATTCTCTACTGTGTATTTCCACTTGTCGGCTTTTGTTAGTATTTACCAAGAACAATGAGAATCCACTCCTTTTAAGACAGCAGTGCAAGAAACTGCGGACTGGTATGTAGCAAGAACAAAAGGGCACAATACCATGACTGGAACAATACACAAAGAACCAGCACATAGGAGAAAGAAACTTAGGACAACTTTTCACTCCGATTTAGACCATGAACGAATGACACACTAGCACACGAAGGTATGTTAGTCTAGTGTGACTAGTACCTAATATGTGCTAGTTATTTATGTATCGTGTGTTGATACCTTGCTGCCCAGTAAACAGCGTTGACACTGGTGGCTCACTACAGCAGACTACAGACTTCTCTACACTAACCTGCAAAATATACAAAGGTATAATAAGTGTATAAAGAGTAGTATCACCAGACTGAATAACCGACTCAGTTCAGCAGTAATAATCATGGGAAGCGCTAAACTCGTAGGGTAATGAATAGGAAGCAATTATGTTTGATCAGAGTAAAGGTAGCTTAAATTCCTTAGATCAAAAGCACTTCACCAGCATGAACGTACTTTCCTAGAAAGAATACACGAGGTGACAAGGACTTGAAAGTTATAGTAAGATAAACAGAAATGTGAGAGGCCCGGCAGCTGGTCACAAGACTGCGAGAATGAGCCATTTGGGCATCATTTGGGAATATTTATTGAGGAAACGTTTCGCCAGCCAGTGACTTCTTCAGTCCAGTACAGAGAAGAACGCTGTACTTTTCTCAAGATTGATGGGCTGAACACAGACTTCAGGCTGAGGGATTGACTACCTCAAACTCCTCATCTTCCACCGTTCTTCTATATACTGGACTGAAGAAGTTACTGGCTGGCGAAACGTTTCCTCGATAAAGATTCCCAAACGTTCACAAGTGTCTCATTCTTCAACTTGTTGGTTTGGAGTTACACCAGGAATTATGTAGAACAGAAAACCAAATGTTGTCCAACAACTCTATACACGTGATGAATGGTTTTGAAAACCGACAAGTTGAAGAACTGAGACACTTATGCAACACATGGGAATCTTTATTGAAGAAACGTTTCGCCACACAGTGGCTTCATCAGTCCAATACAAAGTTGAAATGGGTAAGGAGAGGAGAAGTTTGAGGTAATCAGTCCCTCAACCTGGAATCGATGTGATGGACTGAACACATCGATTCCAGGTTGAGGGACTGATTACGTCAAACTTCTCCCCTCCTTACCCATTTCTACTTTGTATTGGACTGATGAAGCCACTGTGTGGCGAAACGTTTCTTCAATAAAGATTCCCATGTGTTGCATAAGTGTCTCAATTCTTCAACTCTATACACCATTAGTAAGTCCTGACTGCTGAGGCGCAGCTGTGATCTCCATACTACAGAATGGTTATATATGCATTAAATACCCCGAACCTACACTTTCTTGAAAGAGTGAGACGGGTTGGGTTTGATAAGAACCTGCCCACCATGAGCCAGTAGGCCTGCTGTTTCCAGGTCACCACCTGGAAAAGACCCGGTCCGGGACAAGACCGGCAAACCTACTACATACATACAGTAGGCCTGCTGCAGTGCTTCTCTATAGGGGTGTAACGAAACTCAGTTCCGTTCCTTATATATGACTTACTTGGAGGGATCGAGTCTTATATCTGTCTGATGACGCTGTAAAGTACAGATGAGGGCAAAAAAAGGCTTTAGGCGGACTTAGAGGGGCTCCAGATGTTGGCTAACAAGTGGCTACAGGAGTTCAATCGAAAAAAAATGCAAGGTCGTGCAGAATGGAGGAGGAGAGGGAATGTTGGAGACAGATCAGACAAGGAGACGAGATGTAAATGTCAATAATATTCAAGGATAAAAGGGTTAATATTACATCAAACATTTTGACAGAGATGTACATCAATTATGATACTTCAGTAGTTTATACATCAATAGTAAATCCGCTAGGCGACTGAAACTTATGACGACGTTTATGTGGGACCGAAACGTCGTTATAGTTTTAGTCTCCCAAGTGCGAGTTATCCGTGTACAGTTCCAACCAGGGTATTGTGAGTTATATTCTTCAAGACCAGTAAACTCCAGTACAACATTCAGGAAGTCTGAGGAAGATAACTTCCAGACAATACATACCACATATGTTAGACCACTATGTAGAACCTCTTTACACATCTCTATAGTGAACTATGCAAATATGATAAACAACTATTATTTATAGAAGTCCTCAGGTTGTTCTTCATCTCTATATATCTTTGGTTAGACCTCATTTAGACTATGCTGCACAGTTCTGGTCACCGTATTACAGAATGGATATAAATGCTCTGGAATATGTACAGAGGAGGATGACAAAGTTGATCCCATGTATCAGAAATCTTCCCTATGAGGATAGACTGAGGCCCTAAATCTGCACTCTCTAGAAAGGCTTAGAATTAGGGGGGATATGAATGAGGTGTATAAATGGAAAATAGGAATTAATAAAGGGGATGTAAATAGCGTGCTGAAAATATCTAGCATAGACAGAACTCGCAGCAATGGTTTTAAGTTGGAAAACTTCACACGAGCAACGGATGTGTATGTTTCTAATGCTTACAGAAAATCAGCCAGCTCTCTTCCATATCTTCTCACACATTAAACACAAAAAACGTGACATATCGGACCTATTACTAAATGTACATCTAATCTGATTTGCAGTTGACAGCACACAAATCTGAGCATATTTATAATATTTAAAAATTAGGATGCACTAAGATTTTTAACAAACTCAGTTGGTATCACTGTTGAAAGTCTAGTAATATTTTTGGAGGCCAGGGATGGAGGAAAATTTCGAAAAGTTAAGAAGTTTAGCATTTCTTAGTTCATGACGACTCTGAGGTGAACAATGTGTGCCCCAGATTTAATGCCGTTAAGGTGTAAAAAGAAATGTTTTGAGAAGACATAAGATGAACACACGCAGGTGCAGCATTCCCGGCAGTCACTCTGATGAATGTTGTCTCGGGGAAAAAAAAAAAACCAAAACAAGGATTTTATATTGTGTCTGATATTACTGGCAGATATATTGTTTACCCTGTGTGATAACCTTTAGATTAACAAGACCCCCCCCCGGGGCCCAAAAACCCCAGGGATGAGGGACACCAGGGTGTGAGGTACCCTGGATGTGAAGTGCCCTGGATGCGAGATACCCTGAATGTGAGGTACCTGGATCCGAGATACCCTGGATGCTAGATACTCTGAATGTGAGGTACCCTGGATGTGAGGTACCCTGAATGTGAGATACCCTGGATGTGAGGTACCCTAAATGTGAGATACCCTGGATGTGAGGTACCCTGAATGTGAGGTACCCTGAATGTGAGGTACCCTGGATGTGAGGTACCCTGGATGTGAGGTACCCTAAATGTGAGATACCCTGGATGTGAGACACCCTGAATGTGAGATACCCTGGATGTGAGGTACCCTAAATGTGAGATACCCTGGATGTGAGGTACCCTGAATGTGAGGTACCCTGGATGTGAGGTACCCTGAATGTGAGATACCCTAAATGTGAGATACCCTGGATGTGAGACACCCTGAATGTGAGATACCCTGGATGTGAGGTACCCTAAATGTGAGATACCCTGGATGTGAGGTACCCTGGATGTGATATACCCTGGATGTGAGGTACCCTGGATGTGAGGTACCCTGGAAGCGAGATACCCTGAATGTGAGATACCCTGAATGTGAGGTACCCTGGATGCGATACCCTGGATGTGAGGTACCCTGAATGTGAGATACCCTGGATGTGAGGTACCCTGGATGTGAGGTACCCTGGATGTGAGGTACCCTGAATGTGAGGTACCCTGGATGTGAGGTACCCTGGATGTGAGGTACCCTGGATGTGAGGTACCCTGGATGTGAGATACCCTGGATGTGAGATACCCTGAATGTGAGATACCCTGAATGTGAGATACCCTGAATGCGAGGTACCCTGGATGTGAGGTACCCTGGATGCGAGATACCCTGAATGTGAGATACCGTGAATGTCAGGTACCCTAGATGCGATACCCTGAATGTGAGATACCCTGAATGTGAGGTACCCTGAATGTGAGACCCTGAATGTGAGATACCCTGAATGTGAGATACCCTGAATGTGAGATACCCTGGATGTGAGACACCCTGGATGTGAGGTACCCTGAATGTGAGATACCCTGAATGTGAGATACCCTGAATGTGAGATACCCTGGATGTGAGACACCCTGGATGTGAGGTTCCCTGAATGTGAGATACCCTGAATGTGAGATACCCTGGATGTGAGATACCCTGAATGTGAGATACCCTGGATGTGAAGTACTCACCTTACTGGACTGGACTGTGATCACAACACCAGTAACTACGCCTCATTGGACTGGGCTGCTTGTTATTGTTGAGGGACAGATGATAAATACAATGAAATTCTTGCAACTCACTTGCTTCCTATGGTGGATAGAGACTTTTCTGATGGAGAAGGCATTTTCCAGCAGGATCTTGATCCATGCCACACTTTCAGAAAAAAATGCTTATATGCTTCGAAAAGAGCGAGCTAAGCGTTCTTAATTGTCCTGGAAACCCTCCTGACCTCATTCCAGTTAAGAACCTATGGTCAATAATCAAACGTAGGATCGCGCGAAACAAGGTCTGTTCAACTTAGAACCTGGTACCGCAACGAAGAACTTGCCAGAATTTATTCAACACTTGTCTATTCTATGTTAAAACGTGTAGCAATTATTTGTCATATCATTGCTGTGTAGTTTTCAAACAAATATTAATTTTACAAATAAATGACTATTTCGTCACTGTCCCAATAAATGTGCAGACTACTGTAGCTTTGAAGTTGACAGTCCCTCAGCCTAGAGAAGAGTTCTTCATAGTTTGGAACAATGGGAAGTTGAAGCAACAGAATGGAGACATGTATAGTGTCAAAGTGAGGGGCAGAAAATACTTTACGAGAGGAGAGGCGGAGCCCACTAGTAACAAGCAGAAGGTAATCGTTGAGAGGCAGTGTAACAAACCTACCAGGCAGGTCCAGCAGGAACGTACTGGGTGGTGGTGGTGGTGGTGGTGGTGGTGGTGGTGGTTTTTGTGGCGGTTTTAGTGGTGGTTTTGTTGTTGGAGGCTTATCTGTGATGGTCGTGGTGGTGGTCGTCGTCGTCATTGTGATGGTAATGGTGATGGTAGTTGTGCAAGAATGGTATATAATACCGACAAGATGAAATTAAGACACATGTACAACATCCGGGTATCTTTATTGTAGACGTTTCGCCATCCAGTGGCTTTATCAATACAAATTCTAGGACATAGCTTGAAGACAGTAGGACTAAATACAGAAGATGAGGTAATCAGTCCCTCAACCTAGGAGTAGGTGCGAAGAGCACCATAGTCGTGGAGATTCTGAAGCAGAAGCAAGGAGCCTGGCGCTTACATAGTAACGTCAGGTGTAGCAGACGAGGGTATAGTCACTGGTAGTCGGGATTCCCCAGTGGAAGTAGGTCCTTCCCAAAGAGATGGGTTAGTTGTAGTAGTAGTTGTCGTAGTCGTGAAGGTTATGTACATGTCCTCAGAACCAAGATTCCATGATGTTGCAGTGTCTGACAAGTTGTGCAAAAATGGTATATAATACCGACAAGATGAAGATACCCAGATGTTGCACAGGTGATGGTAGTGTTGGCAGTAGCTGGAGATTCGTCTGTAAAAACTTGCATTTGTGGTCACAGTGGTTTCTATGTTAACCTTTCTATGGTATAGAAATATACCTAGCTGGATGAATCTTATTGAAGCTAGCTGGTCCAGTGGCTAACGCGACGGTTTGAAGTTTTATGACTCTGGCCGCGGGTTCAAATCCCACCCGTGGTATGGTTTGTTTGCAATCGTGTCATTACACGATTTAGAAGACAAGCTGATTAATAGTGTACATTGTGCAAAAACGACTGACAAATGTGACCATGGTGTGACTGCGAATAAAATCCGTGCGAAAGGAGTAACCGGAAAAGTGAGCAGATGGATATTTAGCTTCTTAACAAACAGAACTCTCAGAGTAGCAAAGAGTCGAAGGTGGTCACAGTGAAAAGTTCCGTGTTTGGAGGCACAATACTCGTCCCACTTCTCTTTCTAATAATTATATCCGACATTGACATCTATCATAGCACCATAACTTCCTCCGCTGATAACACTAGAATCTCTAGGAGAGTGATATCCGTCAAAGACAGCGAATCTTTAGGCATATATAGTCTTCCGGTGGGCCTCAGAAAACAATATGATGTTCAACAAAGAGAAGTTTCAACTACTCCACTGTGGAAGAATGGAAGAAATAAAGACTGTAACGGAGTACAGGACAAACTCGACTCATTTAATAGGGTGAAATTTCCATGTGCGAGACTTTGGAATAATGGAGTCAGAGATTCTCACATTTAAGAATCACAATAATGTTGCCATTACTACCACAAGGAAAATGGTCGTTGGATAACCAAAACTTTCAAGACAAGAGATGCTGAGCCAGTGATGATACTTTTTAAGTCACTTGTTTTCTCCAGGCTGGAATATTATTGTACATTAATGCTCCCATGAAGAACAGGGGTGCAGTGGGAACAATAAGAGAACACTATCAACATTCGTGGCGTCAGATTATTCAACATTTTACTAGAAGATATCAGAAATACGGCTGGAACAAGTGTAGAAGTCTTCAAGAGGAAACTGAACAAGTATCTTCACCAGGTGCCAAATCAACCAGCCTGTGATGGATATGTGGGGAAGCGGGCCTCCAGCAGCAACAGCCTGGTTGATCAGGCAAGCATCAGACAAGCTTGACCCATGGCCGGGCTCCGAAAGTAGTAAGACTCTCGAAACTCATCAAAAGTATATCACAGGTATATATCCCTTCAATGCAGACGAGATTACAGAGGTAGAAAACGTACAACGAACTTTCACTGCTCATATACACTCAATCATCTGGAGGGACTGATCCCAAACATGAAAACCCAAAACCACTCTGACAAGAGACTTGGCAGACGATGCAAAATACCTTCAACAAAAAGCAGGACACGATGAGTGTCAGAGGTTCCCGACTCTTCAACGTCCTCCCATCATGTAATACAGGAAATTGCTAACAAACCTCTGGTGGTTTTCAAAAGAGAACTGGACAAGTTCCTTCAATCAGTGCCTGATCAGCCGGGCTGTGGTTCGAACTATGGACTGCATGCGACCAGCAGTAACAGCCTTTCCATCAGACCTTGATCCTCCAGGCCTAGTTTGGGACCATGCCCTTTACGTATTCAGGTATCCATGTGCTCAATGTATTTAGATCCTCCTGTAAAGACCATTAAAATCCTCTTGTAAAGAGGGTCCGAATAGTCCTTTTCATTATTGACTTTACATAAGATTATTTGCATCATCTGCAAGCAGGGGTACGCAAGTACCCCTTAATAAGAGCCCATTGGACGAGGTTAATAGTAAGTTTAATAAAGAACTTAGAACCTTACTGAGAAATAATGAATTAATTGAACAGTTATCGGCGAGATCTACTACACTCCCTTACATGTATGCTTTGATTAAAAACCACAAGCCCGGTTTTCCAGCCAGACCTATTATTAGTTCTGTAGGATTGGCATCATATACCTTGTCAAAATGGTTGGTAAAAATATTAACTCCTTTGCTTGGCAACATTTCTGGAGTCTACTTAAAAAAGATGTTGATCTCATCGACAAATTGCAAAATATCATGTCTCATGATTTTACACTTGTTAGTTTTGATATTACTGCGTTGTTCACGAGAGTCCCTGTTCCCGACTTGCTATCTTATTTGGAAGAAGAATTAGATGACTTCTCTTTGCCTTTCGATAAAAATACCATTATTGAATTGATTAAGCTTTGTGTAGTTAATTGCAAGTTTGAGTTTGAGGGGAAATATTGTGCTCAAAAACAGGAAATGGCTACTGGTAATCTGTTATCCCCTTTACTGAGCAATTTGTATATGGAATTTTTCGAGGCTAGACTGTTGAAAGATATCCTGCCATGTAGAGCTAAATGGTTCAGATATGTGGATGACATCTTGTGTCTTTGGCTAAATGATATGGCCCTTGATACATTTTTACCAAGACTTAACGCTTTAATCCCATCTATTAAATTCACTGTGGAGAAAGAGGTGGACTATAAACTTCCATTCTTAGATGTGTTGATACACCGGGTTCACAGAAAGTTTAAGTTTGCAGTATATAGGAAGACCACCAATGTGTGCTCATACATTCACTACTATTCCAACCATGAGACTAGAAACTGCGATATCCTAAGGCGTTTCTGGAATCTGCCTTGCTTGCAGCTATGCAAACTTATTATAGAACAGAACCTAGGATAACACCTCAGACAAGAATGTGCTGGTCCTCCAATACAATGAGAATTTATCTATCCTGCTGAATGCTCTTAGAAGATTTAATATACTAGTATTTAAAAAATTATTAACTGTTAAAAGCATTCTGATAAATAATTCACCCCAACAGCGTGCTGGTGGTGTCTACAGAGTTGGTTACAACGGTCGTAGTCTCTCCTATTTGGGACATACGGGAAAACCATTAGATATGAGAATTTCCCAGCATCATTATTCGATACGTATAGCACAAGAGTCGAACGCGATTTTCAACCATATTAGAGCTTGTAATAACCCAGTAAATTGGTGGGAAGCAAGAGTCATCTTCCATCGGCAATTATTAAGCATGATAGGCATTCATTATCAGTGACGGGTTGTTCAAATTTGATGCGTTTTTAGTTGAGGCAATAGTACACAGTCTATAATTGGGCTCTTTTATGAATGCATTAGACTGTCTTAAATGTAGTGCCACACCGAGGAATTAAGGCCTATTTTTCCTGCATTTCTGAAGGTTGAACCAGAGTTTGCCTCAGAATTATGTGGGCTGAATAACTGTGGCTGTTTTCTTTGTTATTACAGATGCATCCCTATTTAAATGAGTTTATTTTAATAAGTCCCGTTTCCTTTACATAACTTTTAGAAGTCTTCCCTTTAAATATTACCATTTCCTCGTCCCTTTAAATGGATACGCTGTCCTGGCAGGTGGCTACCCCATAATTGACAATGTGATATCAGTAATGTTACTGATATCATAGCTGAATATGACCGAATTTTTTATTATCACCACGTTAATTTCATTTAGGCTATTACAATGTCAAAGCTTGTGGGATTTTTCTAATGTTATAATATTCATCCTTCTGGTTGTGGGCACTGGTGTGCCTGGGGGCACTTCATGTGCCCTTCTCTCTCTCTCTCTCTCTCTCTCTCTCTCTCTCTCTCTCTCTCTCTCTCTCTCTCTCTCTCTCTCACTCCAGTGAAGACGTCCTTTGGGAACGTACTTGCTTGGACATTCTCTTTTCTTCAATTTTGCAAGCTCCTGATGTGTCGATTGCAACACGAAAGGTCTGGAGCTATTATTCTACTCCCCCCGTGGTTGTTTTGCATCCTGCGATATTTCCATAATATATATATATATATATAATAAATATATATTTATATATATATATATATATATTATGTCGTGCCGAATAGGCAAGAAACTTGCCATCTTTGGCTTAAATAGCACGTTCATCTTGCCATAACACGACAAGCGAAAATTTGTGTATGCAATATTTTCGCCAAAATCATTCTTAACCTAACGAAAAAAATATATTTCACTGTGTTTGTTAAGTATTAAATTATTGTAAACAAATTTAAAATATATTTAGCTGGGTTAGGCATAAAATAAATTGTTCTTCTTATAATAAGGTTAGGTAAGTTTTCTAAGTTCCTTTTGGTGCAAAATTAAAAAATTTACATTAACATTAATGAAAAAAATATATCTTTAAACGTATAAAGAAAATTTAGAAAGAACTTAATTTTAAAAGAGTTCTTGCTAATGACCAGTTATACATATACGCACGACAATATATATAATATTATATATAATATATATATATATATATATATTATAATATATATATATTATACGGGTAACTGTTTTCCGTCAAATACCTTCGACCAAGAGTCCATCGGGATAGAATATGTTGATTCTGATTAGCCTGACCAGCCGATCTTGTCTAAATAAGCAAATTGAATCTGAACATAAATATTAGTTACAATATGTATTAAATATATATATATTATATAATATATATATATATATATATATATAATGAATATTATAATTATATATGTCGTGCCGAATAGCAGAACTTGCGATCTTGGCATTAAATAGCAACGCTCATCTTGCCATATAGGACAAGTGAAAATTTGTTTTGTAGTGCAATAATTTCGCCAAAATCATTCTGAACTTAACGAAAAATATATTTACTGTGTTTTGTTTAGTATTAAATTATTGTTAAACAATCTAAAATATATTTAGGTTGGATTAGGCTGAAAAAATTGTTCTTGTTATAATAAAGGTGAAGGTACGTTTTCTAAAATCCTTTGGTTAAAAATTATAAATTTTACCATCAACATTAATTGAAAAATATATATCGTTAAATGTATAAGAGAAAATTTTAGAAAGGACTTATTTTAAATGAGTTCTTGCTAACTGACCATTTTACATATTCGGCACGACATATATATATATATATATATATATTACATACTATATATAATATATATATATATATATTATATATATCAATTGATTTTAAATAATAATTAATAATAATCAAAGTGATCTGTTCCAGAGACTCAGCAGCGCTGCAGTTCAGAGGGGTAATGCCTGCTGTATCCTGGGTACACACCCTAGCTCTGAGGAGCTGAATGAGATTTTCACACTCTACTCTGTAATAAACACGAAGCAATATGTCCTTGAAATGTATCCTTGAAACCTCTTGTACTGTATATGCCATCCTTGTACCAGCAATGTATTCTTTAGGTCTTGTGCAAAATGTTATGTAACAAAATATACCTATTGGTAAAAAAAATATTAAATGATATTGTGGTAGGGAAAGTGGAATATTTAAATGGCTTCAGGAAGAAATCCAAATACAGTGGAACCTCTATTTACGAGTACTTCTACATGCGAGTTTTTCCAGATACAGTAACTGCTCGGTCGATTTTTTGCTTCCAGATGCGAGCAAAATTTCCAGATGGGAGTGGGCCTCAAGGGAGGTTGACACTGGTGAGGGGGCTCTTGCTCTTGATCTACGGAATTGGATCTCAGTTGTTTGTTGGAGTATCTTATTGAAACTTGGGCAATGTATGATGAAAAAATGCTTCTTAACTTACACCAAAAATGAAAAAAATCGGACCATAAATAATGGAGTTCACTTCTCAGCCATTAGCCTCCCCTTATCGGTATATTTTTGTATGGTTTTTATGGATGTAGAGTTGATATTAAGGAAATTATTAAAGTATTTTCTCGTGCCTGGAATTCCACTGGAACGAATTAATTCCATTTCAATTAATTTAAATAAGAAAAACTGACTATGCAAACGAGCAAATCCAGTTGCGAGCAAGGTCGTGGAACAGATTAAACTCGTAAGTAGATGTTCCACTGTATTGTTCTGCAAAACCCTTTTTTTTTTTTTTTACTTCTCTGAAGCTATGAGCCCCACAATTTGCACTAGAGGTGGATCCTATCATCTATATATATATATATATATATATATATATATATATATATATAATATATATATATATATATATATATATATATATATCATAGGTGAGATTTCTAATTTAGGTTTGGTCCATAAATAAATCATTTTATATCACTGTCAACAGAAAAAATTAGTTATCAATTTGTACGAATTTTGGGGGGAAAAGTCCAATTTTTTTTAAGGACTTCAGCCTATTCACAGCCTGGTCACAGACACGGGCCATGCGGGGCGTTGACCCACACGGAACTCTCTCCAGGTAAACTCCAGGTATTAGGTACGACACATACACACACATGAAGCAGAAAGGGCAGGACAAATGAACCCAGACTACAAGAGATGGGACTACAAAGGCATGAAAAATTTCCTGCATGAGGTTCAGTGGGACAGAACTGGCAGGGAAGTCCATAAATGAGATGATGGAATATGTAACAACAATATGCAATGAAGCTGAGGAGATTTTGTTACCCAAGGGAAACAGAAATAATGAGGCGGCCAGGATGAGCCCTTGGTTCATCCAAACTTGTGAGGGGCCAAAAGCTAGAGAATGGAAGAAGTATAGAACGCAAAAGACCCAGAAGAATAAGGAGTGCAGTCGTAGAGCCAGAAATTAATATGCACATTGCACAGGTAAGAAGGGAGGCCCAACGACAATGCGAAAATGACATAGCAGCGAAAGTCAAATCTGACCTGAAGCTGTTGTACAGCCACATCAGGAGGAAAACAACAGTCAAGGACCAGGTAATCAGGCTGAGGAAGGAAGGAGCAGGGCTCAAAAGAAACGACTGAGAAATATGTGAGGAGCTCAACATGAGATTCAAAGAAGTGTTCAAAGAGGACACAGAAGGGACTCCAGAAAGACGGAGAACTGGAGTTACATCACGTGTTAGACACAATACACATAACCGAGGAAAAAGTGAAGAGGCAGCTAAGCGAGCTACCTTTGATATCCCTTTGAAGAGTTTAGAGTGTTAATCTACTCTCTGAGCCTAGCCATGAGCCAGGCTCGTCTGGTGCTTGCCTGGTCAACCAGGCTGTTGCTGCTGCAGGCCTGCTGCCCCACATATCCATCACAGCCTGGTTGATCTGGCACCTGGTGAAGATACTTGTCCAGTTTCCTCTTGAAGGCTTCTACACTTGTTCCAGCAGTGTTTCTGATATCTTCTGGTAAGATGTTCCCTTATTGTCCCCACCGCACCCCTGTTCCTCACTGGGTTCATTTTACACTTCCTCCCATATCTCTCACTCCAGTATGTTGTTATGGCAGTGTGCAGATTTAGAGACCAAGCCCTCGAGTACTTTCCATGTATATATTATCATGTATATCTCTCTCCTCCGCTCCAGTGAATATATGTTCAAGACTTGCAGGCATTCCCAGTAGTTTAGGTGCTTTACAGGCTCAATGCGAGCCGTAAATGATCTCTGTATTTGTTCCAGCTCTAATATTTCTCCTGCTTTGAACGGGGCCGTCAGCACTGAGCAATATTCTAAGTGATGGAGTACTAGCGATTTGAAGAGTGTCACCATAGGCATTATTTCCCTTGTTTTGAAAGTTCTCAATACCCAGCGCGTCATCTTCCTGGCTGTCGTGATCTTTGTCTTGTTATGGTCTTGAAAGGAAAAGTCCGCTGACGTAATTATTCTCAGGTCTTTTACGTGTTCCTTACGTTCTATTTGGTGACCCTCTTGAGTTTTGTATATAGTGTTCCTTTTGAGTTCTTCATTCCCTCCATACCTAAGCAGCTGGAACATACCACCATTGAACGTCATGTTCTCCACTGCCCACTGGAAAACCCTGTTTATGTCTTCCTGTACTTTTTCAGTGTCCACGACCGTACTGACTTTCATGCTTAGTGTCATCTGCAAATGATGATACAAAAGTGTGCCGGGTGTTTCTATGTCTGCTATGAGGCTGAGAAACAGCAGAGGTGCCAGGACAGTGCCTTGGGGCAGTGAGCTTTTGACCTCGCTGATGCTGGATCTTGCCCTGTTCGCTACCACTTTTTGTGTTGTGTGTGTTAGGAACCCGGAAATCCATCTGCCTACCTTCCCTGTAATGCCCATGGCCTTCATTTTGTGCGCTATCACTCCATGATCGCATTTGTCAAACGCCTTTGCAAAATCTGTGTAAATCACATCTGCGTTTTGGTCGTCTTCCAATACCTCCGTAATTCTGTCATAATGGTTCAGCAGCTGTGACAGGCATGATCATCCTGCCCTAAAACCATGCTGGCTCGGGTTATGCTGGTTGTGCTGGTCCATGAAATTTGTAATCTGCCGTCTCATCACTCTTTCGAAGATTTTTATGATGTGAGAAGTTAGGGCTACTGGTCTGTAATTTTTAGCTAGTGCTCTACTACCTCCCTTATGCAAAGGAGCTATGTCTGCATTCATTAAGGCCTCTGGTATTTCACCTAGAGCTAAGCTCTTTCTCCAAAGAATACTGAGGGCTCGTGCTAGTGGTACTTTGCACTTATACTAGATATCTCAAAGGCGATGGGGCCGGATAACATCTCTCCACGGGTCCTGAGGGAACAGAGGCGCTATGTGTGCCAATAACAACAATCAACACATCTATCAAAACAGGGCGACTACCTAAGGTATGGAAGATAGCAACTGAAGTCCCAATTTTTAAAAAAGGAGACAGACACGAAGCATTAAACTACAGACCAGTGTCACTGACATGTATAGCATGCAAAGTCATGGAGAAGATTATCAGAAGAGTGGTGGGGCACCTAGAAAGGAATGAGCTTATCAACAACAATCAGCACGGTTTCAGGGACGGGAAATCCTGTGTCACAAATCTACTGGAGTTCTATGACAAGGTGACAGCAGTAAGACTAGAGAGAGGGGTGGGTAGACTGCATTTTCTTAGACTGTAAGAAGGCTTTTGACACAGTTCCATACAAGAGATTAGTGTATAAGCTGGTGGACCAGGTAGGTATAACAGGGAAAGCACTGCAATGGATCAGGGAATACCTGTCGGGAAGACATCAGTGAGTCATGGTACATGACGAGGTGTCAGAGTGGGTGCCTGTGACGAATGGGGTTCCAATGGGGTCAGTCCAAGGACTGGTGCTGTTTCTGCTATATGTGAATGTGGCATGTAAAGAATATGTAACCTTTATTCGGCACATGTACACACCCTCATTAAAAGGCTATCTGCCCCAACCAGCGAACCAGTACTAAGGGTCAGACGATAGAGCCCCGTCGTTCGATCAGTACTCAGGTTCAGCCAATGAGAAGATGGTTCTGGCAATCGCAGAGGTGTTGTGGGCACCACCCACCGGTCTGCCCTTGTCATTTCCATTCTAGAGCTGGTTGAAGCACAGTCTGCTCTCTAGTGGCATCTGTTCTGCCTTGCTTACCGTGGCGTGCACTAATACCTATTGTTGTACTTGGTGAAGGATAATATAAGTCAAAAGTTTTCTGCTGTGTTTGTTTTGCTCCCTTTACACCCAGGATAACAGGCCTTTGAATTCTGGGTTGTAATATGGGTAGCTTGTCCAAGAGCTGGAGCTGGACTTAGAGCACGAGTTGAGCCTAGGGTGATGCTGGAGCAGGAACACTGTGTAGCTTGCCGTCTGGCATTGCATTAGCTTTGCCAACGCTTTACGAAACTTTGCATGTCAGCCTTGCGTTTTATGGTCAGCCTGCTATTGTATGATCATTGACAGCTTGCTATTAGCTTGTTCATTGTGCTTGCCTTGCTACAGTCCTGCTGTTGTGTGAATATTTTGCAGTCAGCTTTGCTATTGTGTATAAGTCTTGCTATTGTATGTGCGTATTTTGCAGTCGTACTGTGCATAGCTAAGCATGTATTGCAAGTAACGTGTTATGTTGGGGTACGAGTATTCTGCAGTCGTACTGTACATAGCTAAGCGTGTACTGCGAATAGCAGGTTACGTTGGGGTATGCCGCCTAGACAAGTCAGATGTCTAGTGTCTGAATACACTTCATTAAACTCGTCTAAATTTTCCCTACAGCATTGTTGGCAAATTGCTCGTTCTGTTGGCATTGATTACGAACGCACTCTCACAGCTGTGCAGCTTCGTACTCTTATAAGTATCAAACTTCGAGAAGAGGAGATGGTACATCAAATTCCTCCCTCTACGGGAGCCAGGAGTAAAAGCCCGATGTTCTCGCAGGACGAAAATGATACATCAACTGAGCAAAATCGTCAGTCTCATATGACAGGGTTGTCTGAAGGTGAATTGGCTGCGTTGGCACTCGAGTTGGCGAAAATCAATCTTGAGCAGACTAGGGAACAGAGTGTATATGCCAAGTAAGAGTTTGATAGGGAAAAAGAAAGAAGGCAGTTTTCTCAAGTTGTAAATGACTTCAGTTTACAGAAAGCAGCAGAACTGGTCCCCCGCTTCGATGAGGCAGAACCAAAACAATTTTTTGAAACTTTCGAAAATCAGGCTCGAGCCTTGAGGTAGCCGGAACAGCATTGGGCGTCATTGGTTCACAGAGCATTGTTTGGTAAGGCACAGGAGTTTATGTCAGTGTTAAATGACACTGATTTTACCAATTATAAAGTGGTGAAGACCACAGTTCTTGGAGCATATCAATGCATCCCAGATAAGTATAGGAAGTCATTCAAATTAGGCAGGCGACAGCTTGGTCAATCCCTGGTAGATTTCGTCAAACAGCAGACCAAAGCTTTTACCAGCTGGTATAAAGCAAGTGGTGTCGCCACCTTTGATGATCTTGTGCAGCTTATATTAATAACCTGCTGGAGTCTGTGGGACCAGAGGTTAGTCTTTCTGCAGGATTGTGTCTTAACCACTGCATTGGAGACAACCAGGTTGGCAGATACTTTCGAAACCAACCGCTCCTTGACCGAGCAGTCCCATCTCTCTTTTCAACAGCCTGGTATGAGCAGAGATCGTCAACACTGGAGGATGAAGTGCCAGCTAGAAGGAGAACGTCTACGTCAGCCAAGTCACCTGGTGAGCCCAGCTACTCAACTTATGGTCAACCTGGTGAGCGACATGCCACTCAACATTGTGCAACTGGACAACAGTATCCAGAGCGACATCAGTTGCAACGTCAGCAGGGAGCTAAGGTCAAGCCTGTCATCTGCTTTCTATGCAACAAATTAGGTCATATCCACCCAAACTGCCCACATAAACCCCAACCATCAGGGAAAATCTATAGTGGCCCTAGTAACATGTCCCTGAAAGTAGACAAAGGGATGGCTCCTTATTACTGTTAGTCGTATTTCCTTTCAGGAAGACTAAGAAACAGCTGAAGCCAGAACCTTTAGAGATACTGGAGCATATGAGTACTTCCCTTTTCTGAACACACTTCATTACAATCCTCCGTTTTGCTTGAAGCCTTCCGAGCTATTTTTTCTGTCCCCTTGCATAGAATCTATGTACAGTGCAAATATTACACTGGATATTTGACTGTAGGTGTATCTGAAGGATTTCCTATGAAAGATGCCATGTTATTACTGGGTAATAACATTACCATTGAACCCATAATGATTAATTCTTCTCTGGTGTTGACCATAACTCGGGCAACATCCCAAGGGTTTTCTGGTGAGAATGCTGACCTATCCTTGGACGACTCTGATCTTGGAATAGCCAATTTGTTTTATGAGGAAAACTGGCCAGGGCCTCGTAAATTAAGTAAACAGATGCAGATCAAGCCTTCCTATTCCAGGGTTGCAGGATTGCCAGATATCTGTTTCCATGCCTGAGGCATGGAAACAGGGAGGAACAACAAAAGGACCCTTCTTTGAATTTCGCTTTTCAGGCAGCCATGGGTAAATCCTTTTCGGATCATCCGGTCAAATATAAACTTAAAAACGACTATTTGATCTGCACTGAGACTGGTAAGGAGATAGAGGGCCGGCAACTGTCAGACAGGTTAGTAGTTCCAACGAAGTTTAGACCTCAAATATTGAATATAGCTCATAATACTTCATTAGGAGGTCACCTAGGAATTACTAAAACATTATATAGAATCACAAAAGAATTCTATTGGCCAAAATTAAGGCAGGATGTGAAAAATCATATCCGATGTTGCAAGAATGTCAACAAGGAAACCTGGACATTCCATTAAACCAGCACCTCTCCAGCCTATACCTTCTGATGGAGAACCTTTTGCAGGATTAATTATATATTGTGTAGGTTCGCTACCTAAGTCAAAGTCTGGAAATCAGTACTTATTTACCATAAGATAGAGTAACTAGATACCCAGAAGCAATTCCCATGTGCAGAATTAAAACTAAAGCCATTCTTAAGGGTTTAACCAGATTTGTTTCTTGTTTTGGCATTCCTAAATCTATTCCAAGTGATCAAGGTACTAACTTCACTGCCAAAGCATTTAGGAAGCATTAACTAGGTTAGGTATAATCCACAACTTATCCACTGCTTATCATCCTCAGTCCCAAGGCGCCTTGGAAAGATTCCATCAGATATTAAAAACCATGATGAGAACTTTTTGTATGCATTTTCCTACAAACTGGGATGAATCGCTACCTTTGTTGCTGTTTTCAATAAGGGAAACTGTGCAGGAGTCTGCCAGGTATAGTCCGTTTGAGTTGATCTTTGGGCACAATGTATGAGGTCCTCTTTGCGTACTCAAAGAAGAATGGATGGGAGAAGATGCTAGCTCAACACTCTACAACCCGTCTTCAAGGTTGCAGGTGGCACGTCAGTTAGTCAAGGCTAACCTAAAGACAGCTCAAAACAAGATGAAACAGAGGTATGACAGAAATGCACAATTTCGCTCCTTCCATCCAGGAGACAAGGTGTTGGTACAGGAACCTATACCTGGTCACACCTTGAAAGCTAGATTTATGGGACCTATGCAAATTGTAAGTAAATTATCTGATGTAAATTATGTGGTATCTTCCCTTGATAAGACCTCAAAAACTAAAACTTACCACATTAATCAAATAAAAACTTTTCATACACCAGATAGTCCCAGTAATGACTTTGTCCTCTACCTCTGAGGACGACTTTGACTCTTTACACTCTATTTCTGAAATTAATGTCAAGCTTCCAAACTCTGTCCTCCTCAAGGACCCTAGCCCTTTAATGGTGGGGCTATCTGAAATACAAGTAACAAGTTTAACTGCGTTTCTACAGTCATACCTTGATATTTTTTTTAATGTGCCAAAAAATGTACATCAGGTTATCATGACGTAGATGTGGGAAACTCTAAACCTATTAAACTCTCCCCCTACAGAGCTAATCCTGGAAAACAGAGGCTACTTCAGCAGAAGGTAGAATTTCTGTTAGAGCATGGGTTAGTGGAGGAGTCATCTAGTCCATGGGCTTCACCGTGCATCCTTGTTAAAAAAGCTGATGGAGGTTTTCACATGTGTACAGACTACTGTAAGGTGAATGAGATCACAATTAGGGATGCTTACCCTCTTCCTCGTCTAGATGACGTAATCGACTTTGTGGGTAAGGCTACTTTTGTGTCCAAGTTAGATCTCCTTAGAGGTTACTATCAGGTACCTCTGACGGATAAGGCTAAGGAAATCTCTGCCCTCATAATTCCAGGAGGTCATTATCAATATACAGTTACCCCCTTCGGAATGAAAAACTGCCCCTCTTCATTCCAGAAACTTATCCATCAGGTTATTAAAGGACTTGAAGGCATGGCAGCTTATTTAGATGACATAGTGGTGGTGTCTGATACTTGGGATCAACACCTGACTAGGCTTAAGGCTCTCTTTGAGAACTTCCAGAGTTCCCAATTGACTGTTAATCTAAATCTTCCTTTGGCCAGGCTACTGTTACTTTTCTGGGTCATGAAGTAGGTAGTGGCAAAGTTGCTCCTAAATTTGCTAAAGTTCTTGCCATTAAAGATTACCCAATTCCCCATGATAGGAAATCTCTTCAACGTTTCCTAGGCATGATAGGGTTTTACAGAAGATTCTGTAAAAAAAATTCAGATATTGTAGCCCCTCTTATCTCTCTTACTAGTCACAGAGTTCCCTGTAATTGGACCCCAGAATGTCAAAATGCTTTTACGAAAGCAAAAAGATAGTGCACTGCACCCATTCTTTTGTCTCCAGACCTCTCCAAACCCTTCTCATTATAGGTTGATGCTTGTGAGTCTGGGGTTGGGGCAGTACGTTGCAAAACGGGGATGAGGGGTTGCAGCCTGTAGCCTTCTCGGCAAAGTTCCAGCCACACCAGAAGGCTTACTCTACCATTGAAAAAGAAGCCCTCGTGCTGATTCTGGCCTTGGAGCACTTCGATGTTTACGTGGGCCAGACTTCACAGATGGTTACTGTCTATAGTGACCACAACCCTCTGGTATATCTCCAAGCCATGAAGAACCACAATACGAGGCTCATGAGATGGAGTCTATGACTGCAGCCCTATTCTCTCAGAATAATACACATTGCCAGCAAAGAAAATAAGTTGGCAGATGCTTTATCCCGAATGTATTAATGTATTAGGTCAGGATGTGTTAGGGACCTGTGGTAACTGGTCTCTAGCTCTTCCCCCCTCCCCTTTATATATGTGGTGGGTTTTTTTTTTTAGAGGGGGTGCAGGCTACAGTCCGCCCGTACCTTGGACCTATGTTATCCCAACTATCTGCTGTCTCGCTCTAAGTTTAGGGTTTGGCTTTATGTCGCGAATAAAGCTGAGCTCTATTTAAGAGTTGGATGGTTGAGAGGAAAGGCAGTCCCATTATATGGTGCCATGGTGGCAAGGTTACCAATGGGAGGTGGGAGCCTATTCCTGAGCCCTCTCGGGGTGGGGGTGTGGCATGCAAAGAGTACATAACCTTTATTCGGCGCATGTACACACCCTCATTGAAAGGCTATCTTCCTCAACCAGCAAACCAGTACTAAGGGTCGGATGATGGGGCCCCGTTGTTCGATCAGTACCCAGGTTCAGCCAATGAGAAGATGGTTCTGGCAATCACAGAGGTGTTGTGGGCACCACCCGCCTGTCTGCCCTTGTCACTTCCATTCTAGAGCTGGTTTAAGCACGGTGTTCTCTAGTGGCTTCTATTCTGCCTTGCTTACCGTGGCATGCACTAATACCTATTGTTGTACATAGTGTATATAGTGTACATACTTCTGTTCTTACTTGGTTAAAGGGTAAGCCAAAAGTTTTCTGTGTTTGTTTTGCTCCCTTTACACCCAGAATAACAGGCCTTTGAATTCCTGGGTTGTAATAGTGAATGACATGATGGAAGGCATAGACTCAGCAGTGTCCCTGTTGGCAGATGTGTAGTCAATGAGAAGAATTCAATAGGACGAGGACCAGGCAGAACTACAAAGGGATCTGGACAGGATGCAGCCCTGGTCCAGAAACTGGCTCCTGGAGTTCAACTCCACAAAGTGCAAAATCATGAAGATTGGGTAAGGGCAAAGAAGACCACAGAGTACAGTCTAGTGGGACCAGAAACTACAAACCTCACTCAAGGGAAAGGATCTTGTTATTTAAAAGGATCTTGGGGTGAGTTTAACACCATTCACATCTCCTGAGGCACACATCAACCAAATAACTGCGGTAGTATATGGGCGCCTAGCAAACTTAAGAATAGCATTCCGACATCTTAATAAGGAATCGTTCAGGACCCTGTACGTCGTGTATGTCAGGCTTATATTGGAGCATGCAGCACCACTTTGGAACCCACGCCTAGCCAAGCACATAAGGAAATTAGAGAAAGTTCAAAGGTTTGCAACAAGACTAGCCCCGGAGCTTAGGGGCATGTCCTATGAGGAGAGGTTAAGGGAAATCGACCTGACGACACTGGAGGACAGGAGAGATAGGGGGACTATGATGACATAAAATACTGAGAGGAACTGACAAGGTGGACAGAGGATGTTCCGGAGATGGGACACAGCAACAAGGGGTCACAATTGGAAGTTGAAGACTCAGATGAATCATAGGGATGTTAGGAAGTATTTCTTCAGTCATAGAGTTGTCAAGAAGTAGGATAGTCTGGGAAGTGATGTAGTGGAGGCAGTATCCATACATAGCTTTAAGAAAAGGTATGATAAAGCTCATGGAGCAGGAAGAGTGACCTAGTAGTAGCGACCAGTGAAGAGGCGGGACTAGGAGCTGTAAATCGACCCCTGTAACCACGACTAGGTGAGTATACACACGCGTGAATGCGCTCTTAGACCACATTTCACGCCTTCGGGTAGTGCGTTTCCATCTATTCACGATTAATTTTTCTATATTTCCACCTTTCATCCCACAGGTCGCCACCGGTCCCATCTTGCGCTCCAACAAGGGCAGTCTTCACTACAGCACTGGCTAGTCAGTGACCCTCCCATGCGCTATGGGATTATATTATTTGCTGCTGTACGCTTATGCATCACGTAACTAAGTGCAGACCCGTGTGATAATTGATCAAATCACTTTGCCTGGTAATGGGCTGTCAAACCAGATGCATGGATGATAAATGAATTATCTGTTGACTGGTTCAAGCTTTTATTCATGAAGTCATGCATTATCTGTGCTGATAGTATGTGCTTGATTTTAAATAATTATTTTCTCTCAGTTTTTACACAGGAAGACACTAACAATATTCCAGTAATTAATTTTTACAGTGGGCTAGAAGAAGATAAATTATGTAACATCACAGTCACTAGTGAGATGGTTGTGAGGCAGATAGACAGACTGAAGCAAAATAAGTCACCGGGTCCTGATGAGGTTTTTTCAAGGGTTCTTAAGGAATGCAAAATGGAACTCTGTGAACCATTAACTAATATTTTTAATTTATCTCTTCAAACAGGTGTAGTGTCTGATATGTGGAAGATGGCTAATGTAACTCCTATTTTTAAAACAGGGGACAAGTCGTTACCGTCAAATTACCGCCCAATAAGCCTGACCTCAATTGTAGGCAAATTACTAGAGTCAATTATAGCTGAGATTATAAGAAGCCATCTCGATAAGCATAGCTTGATTAATGATACTCAGCCTGGATTCACAAGAGGCCGGTCTTGTCTAACTAATTTATTAACTTTCTTTTAGTAAAGCTTTTGAGGCTGTTGACCACAATAAAGAATTTGATATTATTTACTTAGATTTTAGTAAGGCTTTTGATAGAGTTCCGCACCATAGACTGTTAAAGAAAGTGGCAGCTCATGGCATTGGGGGAAAAGTGCTCTCGTGGATCGAGTCATGGCTCACTGACAGGAAGCAGAGAGTGTCCATAAATGGGGTTAAATCCGAGTGGGGATCTGTAACAAGTGGCGTTCCACAGGGATCAGTCTTGGGCCCGTTGTTGTTTATAATATATATCAATGATCTTGATGAGGGAATTACTAGTGATATGAGCAAATTCGCCGATGACACAAAGATAGGTAGGATAATTGATTCAAACGTAGATGTTAGGGAACTTCAGGAGGATTTAAACAAACTACTATTCTTGGTCAGAAAAGTGGCAGATGCAGTTCAATGTAGATAAGTGCAAGGTTCTGAAGCTTGGGAGTGCCCATAACCCTAGTACTTATAAATTAAATGATGTAGAACTTAGCCATACAGATTGCGAAAAGGACTTGGGGGTTATGGTGAGCAGCAACCTTAAACCAAGACAGCAATGCCTAAGCGTACGTAATAAGGCAAATAGATTACTGGGATTTATATCAAGAAGTGTAAGCAACAGAAGTCCAGAGGTCATACTGCAGCTTTATACATCATTAGTAAGGCCTCACCTTGATTATGCAGCTCAGTTTTGGTCTCCGTATTACAAAATGGACATAAATTCGTTAGAAAACATTCAGCGTAGGATGACTAAATTAATACATAGCATCAGAAATCTTCCTTATGAAGAAAGATTGAAGACTCTTAAGTTACATTCACTTGTTAGACGAAGAATGAGGGGAGACCTGATCGAAGTGTATAAGTGGAAGATAGGTATTAATAAAGGGGATATTAATAAGGTCTTGAGGATGTCTCTCCAAGAGAGAACCCGCAGTAATGGATTTAAATTAGATAAGTTTAGATTTAGAAAGGACATAGGAAAGTATTGGTTTGGAAATAGGGTAGTTGATGAGTGGAACAGTCTACCTAGTTGGGTTATTGAGGCTAGGACTTTGGGTAGTTTCAAATCTAGGTTGGATAAGTACATGAGTGGGAGGGGTTGGATTTGAGTGGGACTTGCACATCAGAGCTTATTTCTTGGGTAACATTGAAAATTGGGTTGGGTAAATGTTTTGTTAGTGGGATGAATTGTAAAGGACCTGCCTAGTATGGGCCAGCAGGCCTCCTGCAGTGTTCCTCCTTTCTTATGCTCTTATGTTCTTATGTTCCATTCAAAACATCAGTTCCCCGATGTGTTTCTCCAAGATTCTAAGTCTCTCCCACGTGGAGTTTGATGCACTCCCACGTGGAGTTTGATGTACTCCCACGTGGGAAGGTATAGATGCCAGCACTAGTTTCTTCGTGATGTTTTTCTTAGTAACTAAATTCCCGATTGTGCTGGATGGAATGTTGGTCCACAAACAATGACCTATAGCACTTGCTATTACATAATGACGAAAGGACAGCAGAAGGGTGACCTAAAAAGAAAAATGAAAGCTTTTCTTTTTAGGTAATTTATACAGAAGGGATTACCAGCCCCTTGCTCCCGGCATTTTAGTCGCCTCTTACAACATGCATGGTTTACGGAGGAAGAATTCTGTTCCACTTCCCCGTGGAGAAAGATCATATATGTATTGTTAGGTAAGACACATATGCAACAGTTAGGTATCTTTATTATGAAACGTTTCGCCTACACAGTAGGCTTCTTCAGTCAAGTACAGAAAAGTTGATAGAAGCAGAAGATACTTGAAGACGATGTAATCAGTCCATCACCCTTAAAGTTTTGAGGTGGTCAGTCCCTCAGTCTGGAGAAGAGCATTGTTCCATAGTATGAAACAATATGGAGATGAAGTGACAGGATGGAGCTTTTATAGCCCCAAGAGGTGAGACGTAGGCCACTAGGAGAGGTAAGAACTCAGATGTTGAAAGGTCAGGTCCCTCTCAAATCCATCCGCTCTCACTAGTGGAAGTTGTCGAAGTTGATTGCAGGTCTGTACCAAGATACCCTTGTGTTGCAGTGTCTGACAGATTGAACATTAAAATGGTATAAAATACCGACAGGTTGTTAGGTAAGACACATATGCAACAGTTAGGTATCTTTATTATGAAACGTTTCGCCTACACAGTAGGCTTCTTCAGTCAAGTACAGAAAAGTTGATAGAAGCAGAAGATACTTGAAGACGATGTAATCAGTCCATCACCCTTAAAGTTTGAGGTGGTCAGTCCCTCAGTCTGGAGAAGAGCATTGTTCCATAGTATGAAACAATATGGAGATGAAGTGACAGGATGGAGCTTTTATAGCCCCAAGAGGTGAGACGTAGGCCACTAGGAGAGGTAAGAACTCAGATGTTGAAAGGTCAGGTCCCTCTCAAATCCATCCGCTCTCACTAGTGGAAGTTGTCGAAGTTGATTGCAGGTCTGTACCAAGATACCCTTGTGTTGCAGTGTCTGACAGATTGAACATTAAAATGGTATAAAATACCGACAGGTTGTTAGGTAAGACACATATGCAACAGTTAGGTATCTTTATTATGAAACGTTTCGCCTACACAGTAGGCTTCTTCAGTCAAGTACAGAAAAGTTGATAGAAGCAGAAGATACTTGAAGACGATGTTTAAACAGTCCATCACCCCTTAAAGTTTTGAGGTGGTCAGTCCCTCAGTCTGGAGAAGAGCATTGTTCCATAGTATGAAACAATATGGAGATGAAGTGACAGGATGGAGCTTTTTATAGCGCCAAGAGGTGAGACATAGGCCACTAGGAGAGGTAAGAACTCAGATGTTGAGAGGTCAGGTCCCTCTCAAATCCATCCCCTCTCACTAGTGGAAGTTGTCGAAGTTGATTGCAGGTCTGTACCAAGATACCCTTGTGTTGCAGTGTCTGACAGATTGAACATTAAAATGGTATAAAAAACCGACAGGTTGTTAGGTAAGACACATATGCAACAGTTAGGTATCTTTATTATGAAACGTTTCGCCTACACAGAAGGCTTCTTCAGTCAAGTACAGAAAAGTTGATAGAAGCAGAAGATACTTGAAGACGATGTAATCAGTCCATCACCCTTAAAGTTTTGAGGTGGTCAGTCCCTCAGTCTGGAGAAGAGCATTGTTCCATAGTATGAAACAAAATGGAGAAGTGACAGGATGGAGCTTTTTATAGCCCCAAAAGGTGAGACTAGGCCACTAGGAGAGGTAAGAACTCAGATGTTGAAAGGTCAAAGGGCCCTCTCAAATCCATCCGCTCTCACTAGTGGAAGTTGTCGAAGTTGATTGCAGGTCTGTACCAAGATACCCTTGTGTTGCAGTGTCTGACAGATTGAACATTAAAATGGTATAAAAAAACCGACAGGTTGTTAGGTAAGACACATATGCAACAGTTAGGTATCTTTTTTATGAAACGTTTCGCCCACACAGTAGGCTTTTTTCAGTCAAGTACAGAAAAGTTGATAGAAGCAGAAGAACTTGAAGACGATGTAATCAGTCCATCACCCTTAAAGTTTTGAGGTGGTCAGTCCTCAGTCTGGAGAAGAGCATTGTTCCATAGTATGAAACAATATGGAGATGAAGTGACAGGATTTGGGGCTTTTATAGCCCCAAGAGGTGAGACGTAGGCCACTAGGAGAGTAAGAACTCAATGTTGAAAGGTCAGTCCCTCTCAAATCATCATCCACTAGTGGAAGTTCGAATTGATTGCAGGCTGCAACCAATATACCCTTGTGTTAGTGTCTGCAATTAACTTAAATTATAAAAACCGAAGGTTGTTAGGTAAGAACATTTCAACCCGTTAGGTATCTTTTTATGAAAACGTTTCCCTACAAGTAGCTTCTTCATCAAGTACAGAAAAGTTGATAGAAGCATAAAGATACTTTAATGGACGATTTAAACATCCATACCTTAAATTTTGAGTGGTCAGCCCTCAGTTCTTGGGAAATTTTCATTGTTTCCACAGTCATGAAACCATATGAGAGAATGACAAAGGTACTTTTGGTAAGCCCAAATGGAAAGTACCACTAGGAGAGGTAAGGGAAAATGATTTAAAGGTCAGTCCCCTCAAATCCATCCACCATTTTAATGTTCAATCTGTCTCATCACACAAGTTTTTCCTTGGTACAGACCTTTCCAATAAGGATTGACAACCTTTCCAACTGTAGAGCGATGATTTAAGTCGACTCCTTTCAACATCTTTCTTACCTCTCTAGTGGCCTACGTTCAAAATTCTTGGGGCTATTTTAATAGCTTCCCACCTGTTACTTCATCTCCAATGTTTTTCATACTATGGAAACAATGCTCTTCTCCAGACTGAGGAACTGACCCCTCAAAACTTTGGTGATGGATGATTACATCGCTCAAGTATCTTCGCTTCTATCAACTTTTCTGTACTTGACTGAAGAAGCTATGTGTAGGCGAAACGTTTCATAATAATACCTAACTGTGCATATGTGTCTTACTAACAACCTGTCGGTATTTATACATTTTAATGTCAATCTGTGACACTGCAACACAAGGGATCTGGTACAGACCTGCAATCAACTTCGACAACTTCACTGTGAGAGCGATGGATTTGAGAGGGACCTGACCTTCAACATCTGAGTTCTTACCTCTCTAGTGGCTACGTCTCACCTCTTGGGCTATAAAAGCTCATCTGTCACTTCATCTCCAATGTTCATACTTGGAACAATGTCTTCTCAGACTGAGGGATGCCACCTCAACTTTAAGGGTGATGGACTGATTACATCGTTTCAGTATCTTCTGCTTCTATCAATTTCACTGACTGAAGAAGCTACTTGTAGGCGAAACTTTCATAATAAAGATACCTAATGTTGATTGTGTTTACTAAAACTGTCGGTATTTTATACCATTTTAATTTCAATCTGTCAGACATGCAACACAAGGGTACTTGGTAAGCCTGCAATAATTCGCAACTTCATAGTGAGAGCGGATGGATTTGAGAGACCTGACCTTTCAACATCTGAGTTCTTACCTCTCTAGTGGCCTACGTCTCACCTCTTGGGGTATAAAGCTCATCCTGTCACTTCATCTCCTATTGTTTCATACTATGAACAATGCTCTTCTCCAGATGAGGGATGACCACCTCAAATTTAAGGGTGATGACTGATTCTCGTCTTCAAGTTCTTCTGCTTCTATCAACTTTCTGTACTTGACTGAAGAAGCCTACTGTGTAGGCGAACGTTTCATAATAAGATACCTAATGTTGCATATGTGTCTTACTAACAACTGTCGGTATTTTTACATTTTAATGTCAATCTGTCAGACATCAACACAGGGTATCTTGGTAAGACTGCAATCAACTTCGACAATTCACTAGTGAGAGCGGATGGATTTGAGAGGGACCTGACCTTTCAACTCTGAGTTCTTACCTTCCTAGTGGCTCGTCTCACTCTTGGGGCTATAAAGCTCATCCTGTCACTTCTCTCCATATTGTTTATACTATGAACAATGCTCTTCTCCAACTGAGGGACTGACACCTCAAAACTTAAGGGTGATGGATGATTAATCGTCTTCAAGTATTCTGCTTCTACAACTTTTCTGTACTTGACTGAAGGCTTGTGTAGGCGAAAGTTTCATATAAATCTACTGTTCATTGTGTCTTACCTAACAACCTGTCGGTATTTTATACCATTTTTAATGTTCAATCTGTCAGACACTGCAACACAAGGGTATCTTGGTACAGACTGCAATCAACTTCGACAACTTCCACTAGTGAGGCGGATGGATTTGAGAGGGACCTGACCTTTCAACATCTGAGTTCTTACCTCTCCTAGTGGCCTACGTCTCACCTCTTGGGGCTATAAAAGCTCCATCCTGTCACTTCATCTCCATATTGTTTCATACTATGGAACAATGCTCTTCTCCAGACTGAGGACTGACCACCTCAAAACTTTAAGGGTGATGGACTGATTACATCGTCTTCAAGTATCTTCTGCTTCTATCAACTTTTCTGTACTTGACTGAAGAAGCCTACTGTGTAGGCGAAACGTTTCATAATAAAGATACCTAACTGTTGCATATGTGTCTTACCTAACAACCTGTCGGTATTTTATACCATTTTAATGTTCAATCTGTCAGGACACTGCAACACAAGGGTATCTTGGTACAGACCTGCAATCAACTTCGACAACTTCCACTAGTGAGAGCGGATGGATTTGAGAGGGACCTGACCTTTCAACATCTGAGTTCTTACCTCTCCTAGTGGCCTACGTCTCACCTCTTGGGGCTATAAAAGCTCCATCCTGTCACTTCATCTCCATATTGTTTCATACTATGGAACAATGCTCTTCTCCAGACTGAGGGACTGACCACCTCAAAACTTTAAGGGTGATGGACTGATTACATCGTCTTCAAGTATCTTCTGCTTCTATCAACTTTTCTGTACTTGACTGAAGAAGCCTACTGTGTAGGCGAAACGTTTCATAATAAAGATACCTAACTGTTGCATATGTGTCTTACCTAACAACCTGTCGGTATTTTATACCATTTTAATGTTCATATATGTATTGTTGAATATGGTATAAAATACCGACAAGTTGAAGTGGAAGTGACCTGACTAGGTGGTCATTGTTCTAGGCCGAGGGGGGGGGGCATGGACCTGCTTCGCATGGGTCAGAAGGCCTGTTGCAGTGTTCCTTCTTTATGTTCTTATGTGCAACAGTTGGGTATCTTTACTGTTAAAACATTTCGCCTACACAGTAGGCTTCTTCAGTCAAATACAAAGGGAGCAGTAGAAATGAAATAAAAATGCTGTAATCAATCCATCAACCTTGGAGAAAGTGTTTGAGGTGGTCAGTCCTTCAGCTTGGAAAAGAGTCGAGTTCCATGGAGCTCAGAAACCTTGTGTAGCTTTAAAACTGGGTAAGTCAAATATAAGTGTGGGTGTGAGTTGGACCTCCTAAGCCTGAATCAGTAGGCCCGCAACAGTGCTCCTTTATTTTTTTTATGTTCTTGATAATTCCCACGATCAACCTGACCTGTTGCAGAATTTGGACCCAAATCATTTTTTTACCACTAAATACGACATCATTGATACAACCACTGGACCAAGATGTAAGAAAGTCATTTGAATCTTGAGGTCAAAAGGGGAACCTGGACAGTGGCAGGGCAACATGGAATGAGGCTGAGGATCAAGAAGACGGACGGAGTGGCAGAAACAACGAAGAACCAAAAGACCAATGTGGAAACGTCGAACCCATTATCTGTGCTACCCGACGAATTTGAGTTGTCTACTGGGAACGTCACAACGCGCACCAAGGAAGCACTGGCAGATGGGGGTGAGTTGACATCCCTTGAAACCCCAGGGAAGACCACTCCAATGAAGGCCATCCCATAAGACCATCGAGAACGTCACGACAAACTCTGCCAGTGAAGTTAAAAACATGGTTCTAGGTGGGGACAGTCAGGTTAAGTTTATGAGTAAGGCATTTTTGTCTTAGAAGAGGAGGCAGAGGGTGTTTTCCTGGGGCTGGGATCGAGAATATTGTTAGCCATCTAGACGACATCATGAAAGGTAATGGGAGCACTCTTATTATCTGCCTCAGTGCGGGAGGCAACGATGTTGGCAGACGTAGGAGTGAAGACATGATTAGCAGGTATAGGACAGCAATAGAATTAGGAAGAAGGGTGGGAACAATGTGATATGTGGCATTTTGTCGAGAGGAGGAGTTGGAAATGAATGGTTGTCCAGAGTAATTGGTGTCAACTGCTGGCTGGACAAACACTAAGGAAAACGCAGTAACATTCATAGACAACTGGGACCTCTTCTACGGCAGAATTGATAAGTATGCCAAGGATGGAGTTCACTTATCCGGGTCTGGGGGTGGGGGCCCTAGCCAGTGCAGTGGAGGGAGCTGTTAGGTTTTTAAACTAGAAATAGTGGTATGGGCTTTTGTGGGAACCAATGAATTCTCAGTGTATCGATAGTGAGAATTTTAGGGAAACCAGTTATAGGCAGAATGAGATAAAGTTATTAGTGAATATTGGAAAGCCAGTAGCACTAGGTGATAAAGACAGTAACAGGGATAGTGGAGGAATGGAAATGAACAGGAAGAGAAAAGAGAAGGGATGGTTTCTAAATTTATATTATACAAATAGTCGTAGTGCTAGAAATAAGATGGACGAATTGAGATTAGCTGTAAGTGCGGGTAACACTAATGTATTTGCCATAACTGAGACATAGCCTGCTGAATGTCACATTCATGGTTTTAAATTGTTCGAAGCAGACAGAAGCATCCGAAAGGGAGGTGGGATGGCATTGTGTGTCCGAGATCACTTGAATTGTTGTATAAAAATGGGCAAGAAGTCTAAAATAACACATGCAGAGTTAGGGTAAAATTTTCAGAAGGGCACGAAAAACTGATTTTAGGCGTGATATACCATCCCCCAAACTTGGATAGGGACCGTGGAAGACTACTGTGGGAGGAAACTGTCAGGGGCAGAAGGCAGCTTAGAGAACACCTATCATCTGTGAACTGCGGTAACCAAGTGAGCTGTCAATATGACAGCTTTCTCAACACTATATATGTTGCACAAAGAACATTTATGTATAAACAAATTAGATTGAATAGAAAAGACCTGAAATGAATGAATAATGGGCTCAAATATCTTTTAGGGCAGAAGAAAGGAATCTATAGGTGCATCAAAAGAGGTGAAGGTCATCTTATGAATCAATATATTGACATTAAGAGAGACATTAAAAAGGGGATAAGAAAAACTAAATGGGACTACGAAATTAAAGTTGCTAGGGATTCGAAAACCCAAAAGTTTTTTTTCGAGGTTTATAGAACAAAAGTTAGAGAAAGTATAAGTCCATTTAATAAAAACTCTGGGCATCATACTGACAAGGAGAATGAAATGTGCTCGATTTTTAATAATTATTTTCTCTCAGTTTTCACACAGGAAGAAACTAATAATATACCAATACTTAATTTTATAGCTGGCCTGAAGAAAATATATTAGGTAATATCACAGTCACTAGGGATATGGTAATCAAACAAGTAGACCGACTGAAACAAAATAAATCCCCGGGTTCTGGTGAACTATTTTCAAGGATTCTTAAGGAGTGTAAAAAGGAACATTGTGAACCATAAACCAACATTTTTAATAAGCATCTCTTTAAACAGGTGTAGTGTCTGGTATGTGAAAGATGGTCAATAGCTCATCTCTACAACCAACAATTTCAACCAGAACAATGGCTTCTATAACATAGCTGAACCACTCGCCAAGAAACTTCTTCATCGCTATCCCACATAAGAACATAGAACACTGCAGAAGGTCTACTCACAACTTGTCCAATACCCCTGCCAAGCTACCCAAGACTCTATAACCCCACCCGGTAGATCATCAGATGCAGCATTCTCCACCTGACCTCAACATTCTGAACATGACTATAAACACCCTCGTACCTTCCAACCCCAGGTAGATCCGTGTGTGACTTGAAAAAGCCCACTGTGTGGGTGAAACGTTGTCAATAAAGGATCACATTATACTGCATTTGTGTTTATATTTCCAAAGATGGTCAATATAATTCCTGTACATGAATGATATAAAATACCAACAAGATGAAAGTTAAGACACACGTGCACGACATCTGGGTATCTTAATTGTAGACGTTTCGCCCTCCAGTGGCTTTATCAGTACAAATTCAAGGACATGAATGGAAGACAGTAGAACTATATACTAAAGATGAGGTAATCAGTCCCTCAGCCTTGGAGTTGATGTGAAGATCACCGTAGTCGTGAAGATTCTGGAGCACAAACAAGGAGGCTGGTGCTTATATACTGGCGTCAGGTGGTAAGAGACGGGACTGATTACCTCATCTTTAGTATATAGTTCTTCTGTCTTCCAATTATGTCCTTAAATTTGTATTGATAAAGCCACTGGATGGCGAAACGTCCTCAATAAAGACACCCAGATGTTGCACATGTGGTTAATTTTCACAGTGGACGATGACTCAGAGTACAAGAGTTCCAGATCTCTGGTATAAATGCAGATGCCTAACCCGACGTCAAAGGTGCTTGGGATAATGAACCGAAATCAATAAAAATTATGGCCTAGTGTGGTGAATAATTTAATAGGATTTATCTTAGTTGAGTGTCCAGTCAAGGAAATTGATCAGCTGACAAAGAGATTGCCAGGTGAGGACTTTGAAGACTAACAGTCAGAAGTCATCAATAAACTGTTAAAGGAAGATGAAGAAAGAAGTCCAGAAGAAATACTGTCAGAGCTGTTAAATTAGACACATATGCAACTCTTGGGTATCTTTATTGAGGAAACGTTTCGCCACACAGTGGCTTCATCAGTCCATACATAGGATAAACTTGAAGAACAGGAGGAGAATGAGGTAATCAGTCCCTCAACCTTGAGTCGATGTGGTCAGTCCATCAATCTTGAATAGAATACGGCATATGAGCGGAGAAGCAGCTTATAAACCGTAGGCAGGAGAGGTGCAGCAGTCGTAGGTGGTGTCACATTTGTCCAATGTGGAAGTAGGTCGTGCCCAAGGGTTAGGTAAGCGAAGAATTCCCAAGTATTCATCTACAATCCTGTCAGACACTGCAACTTCTTGGGATCTTAATACTTGGGAATTCTTCACTTACCTAACCCTTGGGCACGACCTACTTCCACATTGAACAAATGTGACACCACCTACGACTGCTGCACCTCTCCTGCCTATGGTTTATAAGCTGCTTCTCCGCTCATATGCCGTATTCTATTCAAGATTGATGGACTGACCACATCGACTCAAGGTTGAGGGACTGATTACCTCATTCTCCTTCTGTTCTTCAAGTTTATCCTTTGTATGGACTGATGAAGCCACTGTGTGGCGAAACGTTTCCTCAATAAGAGTTGCATATGTGTCTAATTTAACAACGTGTCGGTTCTCTGAACCATTCATCTACAGTACTGTCAGAGCTGACTCTTGTGTTGCTATTATTACCACTACTACTAATACTACTTCTATTGCGTCGCTAACATTCCACTCCCTGACTCGTGTGTCACTACAATGACTCCCTTGTTTCTACCACCTCTGCCAATACCACCAATCGTTATAATTACAACTATGATTTTTAAAGAGGTGGAGCGGTAAGCCAGCGGAAGTTCTCGGTCAGATGACCAGAAACTTACCATACCCCCGGCCGGGATTGAACCCGCGGTCATAGAGTCTCAAAACTCCAGCCCGTCGCGTTAGCCACTAGACCAGCTAGCCACAATAAGATTCATCCAACTAGGTATATTTCTACACCATAGGAAAGTTAGCACAGGCACCTCTGTGACCACAAATGCAAGTTTTTACAGACGAATCTCCAGCTAGCGTGGCCGTGACAAACTCTAGCTCAAGTCCCTTCACTGCAGTCAACATGACAAGAAATCGTAATGACACGATTGCAAACAAACCATACCCCCGGCCGGGATTGAACCCGCGGTCATAGAGTCTCAAAACTCCAGCCCGTCGCGTTAGCCACTAGACCAGCTAACGCGACGGGCTGGAGTTTTGAGACTCTATGACCGCGGGTTCAATCCCGGCCGGGGGTATGGTTTGTTTGCAATCGTGTCATTACGATTTCTTGAGTCAACCAGAAACTTCAGCTGTGGGTCATCATATGACTAAGACCCACCTCAGGAAACACTTGTCCTGTTTCCTGGCAAACATTATACCTACATATCATCACTACTACTACGACTACTACTGCCACATTTACAATACCTTCTCTCGTTCTACAACTCCCGGCCCCGCCCCCTTACCCCCTCTCGTATATATACCGGCTTGTGACTAGTTAATGATCCAAGTCAGACTGAAACTTCAGCTTAAGTTTCATTCTTTTATATTTGGGTTATTTATATGCTGTTCCAGTTACGTTATCCTGCCTTTCTATTCCTTATTTATACCCTAAGTTGCAATTTTCTAAGAGTACTCCATCTATATTAGTGTACAAAACGTTCAAAAATGTATTATTGTCACTGTTGTCTTTTTTCCATTTATTGCAACATGTTTTTTCATCATCTTGTGGACGTTTCTTACACAAAACATCTGATGGATTTGTATAGTTTTGTTACTCTGTATCAAACTTTTCTTCTTCCCCTCTTCTACCTTCATTCAACATCTTAGTAGTGTTTATATTTTCACCCTGTCCTTCTCCGTACGATCTTGTCTAATTTGCATAACTTATAACCCTCAAATTAGTTCATGGCCTTAGTTTATTTTAAGTTCTTCCTTGAGTAAATGTTATTTTCAGTGGGCTATGTTTGTTTTTCCTCGTATTTTCCATTACGTCTATATTACACAGTGCGCGCGTGCGCGCGCGCGCGCGCGCGTGTGTGTGTGTGTGTGTGTGTGTGTGTGTGTGTGTGTGTGTGTGTGTGTATGTGTGTGTGTGTAAAAGCTAACAATGTACAGATCTTGACGTACACCACCATCCTCGGCATGTTACAACGTACAGATCTTGACGTACACCACCATCCTCAGCCTGTTACAACGTACACATCTTGACGTACACCACCATCCTCAGCATGTTACAACGTACAGATCTTGACGTACACCACCATCCTCGGCATGTTACAATGTACAGATCTTGACGTACACCACCATCCTCAGCATGTTACAACGTACAGATCTTGACGTACACCACCATCCTCAGCATGTTACAACATACAGATCTTGACGTACACCACCATCCTCAGCATGTTGTTGACAACATAGACAAGTGTCCTTTAAGTAACTGTTCATGTTAAGCTTCGTCTCCCACTGACTGACCTCCAGTTGTCAACACAACTTTCACACAAAGATGTACTAGTATATGTTGAACAATCAGTGATGATAATTATAAAAATATCTTCATTTGTATAAGTACATGTACAAGGTATACAGTCCTAGTTGACATCAGTGATATATTACTATATAGAAAGCCCCTTGTTATGCTGAGCATTATGGGCAAATTAGGTCAGTTTTGTCCCAGGATGCGACCCACACCAGTCGACTAACACCCAGGTACCCATTAGTACTAATGGGTAAACAGGGACATCCGGTGTAAGGAAACATGCCCAATGTTTCCACCCTTGCCGGAAATCGAACCCGGTAGTAGTATATAGTTTGTAGTATAGTAGTTATTACAATCCAGGATTCCAAATGGCCTGTTATCCCGGGTGTAATGGGAGCAAAATAAACACAGCAGAAAAAGTTTAGACTTATATTATCCTTCACCAATTTAGAACAGCAATATGTACACTATGTACAGAGATAAGTATAGTGCACTCCACGGTAAGCAAGGCAAAAATAGAAGCCACAAGATAGCAGACCATGCTTCAACCAGCTCTAGAATGGATTGACCAATGTCAGACAGGAGGAGTGGTACCCACATAAACCTCTGCGATTTGCCAAAACCATCTTCTTATTGGCTAGAACATGGTCACAAGATGAACGACGGGGCCCCATCATCCACTCTTAGCAACCTGGTTCGCTGGTTGGGGGGAGATAGCCAGATTAAATGAGGGTGTTACATGCCGCCGAATAAAGGTAAACGTATCTTTGCATGCCACAACCCCCACCCCCGAGAAGCTCAGGATAGCTGCCACCTCCCAGTGGTAACCCGTGCCGCCATGGCACAAAATTAGGGTACCCCGCCGTTCCTCTCCCCCATCCAACACTGAGATAGAGCTCAGCTTTTCTCTGACAAAAAGCAAACCCTAAACTCCGAGGAGACCGCAGTCAGCCAGGCAAGCCTAGGTCCAAGATACAGGCGGCACGGTAGCCCGCATCCCCTCAACTAAAAAAAAAAAAAAAAAACCCCACAACCAGGGATAAAAAAAAAGCGTGAAAAGGGGTTACACAAATAATATAACATCCTATCCTTAATAAAATAAAAATATTAGACTCTAGAATAAGAGCCCCAACACAATTTCTTTGTCCGGCAATATAATTAATTCCGAGTGAGTATGGTTGCATCATAGTGTCCAGCATCATAGCCTGGTGTTGTGGTTCTTCATGGCTGGAATATACTAGAGATTGTGATCACTGTAGACCTGTGCCCACCTGCGATGTCTGGCCCACATAAACATCGAAATTCTCCAAAGCCAGTAACCACGCGAGGGCTTCTTCAATGGTAGAGTAAACCCACTGATGGGCTGGAACACTTGGCTGAAAGTAAGCTACCAGCTGCAACACCTCATTCTCGTTTTGTATAGTACTAGCCCCAAACCCCACACACCACAAGCATAACCTTAATGAAAAATGTTTGAGACGTCTGAGACAAGAGAATGGTACCGTACACAATATTCTTTTTGCTTGTCAAAAGCAGTTTGCCTCAGGGTCCTCAATTAAAGGGAACTTTGTACTGTAAGAGGGGTAAGAGGGCTACAATATCAGAAAATTCTTTACAAATCTTCCTGTAAAATACTATCAAGCCTAGAAAAACTTGAAAGAGATGTCCTATCATGGGAACTGGATATCTTAATAGCATGAAACTATAGGCAGTTTAGGTGCAATCTTTAGACCACTACCTACTTCAAGCCTAAAAGTGACAGTGGCCTGGCCAAAGGAAAATTAGATAATTAACGTTAAATAGGAACTCTTAAAGGTCACAAAAAGAGCCTAAGTCAGTAGGTGTTGAACCCAAGTATCAGACACACATCCCATCTAGGTACCTGCCTGTGCCTTCAAGTCCTTTAATCGCCCAGATGGATAAACCAAACCCCCGGCCGGATTGAACCCGCGGTCATAGAGTCTCAAACTCCAGCCCTCGCGCTAACCACTAGACCAGCTAGCCACAATAGATTCACCAACTATGTATATTTCTACAAAAAACCCAAAATAGGAAGGTTAGCACAGGCACCTCTGTGACCACAATGCAGTTTATTACAGACGTCCTGTAAAAACTTTGCATTTGTGGTCACAGAGGTGCCTGTGCTAACCTTCCCTATGGTGTAGAAATAACCTGTTGGATGAATCTATATTTGCAGCTGGTCTAGTGGGTTAGCGCGACGGGCTGCGTTTTGAGACTCAATGACCAGCCGGGTTCAATCCCGGCCGGGGTATGTTTATTTGCAATCGTGTCATTACGATTTCTAGTCTTAGTCACCTGATGATAATTCAGAATAAAGGGGGAATTTTTCATTCCGAAGGGGGTAACTGTGGACTGATAATGACTCCTGGAATTACGAAGGCAAGAATTTCCGTACGCCTTATCCGTCAAAGGTACCTGAAGTCACCTTTTAAAGGAGATCTAACTTGACACAAAAGTAGCCTTACCCACCAAAGTCAATTACGTCATCCAGAATGAGGAAGATGGTAAGCATCAGTAATGTGACCTCATTCACCTTACGTAGTCTGTACACATACGAAACCCTCCATCAGCCTTCTCAAAAGGATGCAACGTGAAGCCCATGGACTAGATACTCCCTCCACAAAACCATGCTTAACAAAAAAATTCTACTTCCTGCTGAAGTCCTTTGCTTTTCAGGATAGCTCTGTAGGGGAGAGATTAATGGTTTAAGAGTTTTCCCCAACATCTACATCATGAAACCTAACGTACATTTTTTCGGCACATCCGAAAAATATTAGATATGAACTGGTATAAGCTCAGTTAAATTTGTGCTTTGTATTTCAGATAAACCAGCCATTAAAGGCTAGGAACCTTGAGGACAGAATTTGAAAGTTTAATATTAATTTCAGAGATAGAGTGCAAAGAAACAGATCGCCTCAGAAGAAGAGGACAGAGCATTACTTACCTGTACTGACCTGGTGTAGAAAATATTATTAAATTGATAAAAGAGGTAAGTTTAGTTTTTTGGAGGTCTATCAATGGAGCTAACCACACAATTTACATCAATCTGCATAGGTCCCCGTAAATCTAGCTTTCAAGGTTGGCCATGTAAAGGTTCCTGCACCAACACCCTTTCTCCTGGATGGAAGGACAAATTTTGCACTTCTGTTCATACCTCCTTGTTTCAATCTTACTTTGACGTCTTTAGGTAGCCTTGCTAACAGACGTGCCACCTCAACCTTGAAGACGGGTTGTAAGTGTTGAGCTAACGTCTTCTCCTCCCATCCATCCCTTCTTTGACACCCCCGAAGAGGAACTCCGAACATTGTGCCAAAAGATCCCTCAAACGGACTATACCCTGTAGAATCTTCACCGTCTCCGGTACTGAAAACAGCAACACGGTAGTGATTCCATTCCATTCTATAGTCAGTGCATGCAAAAAGTTCTCATCATAGTTTTTTAACGTCAGATGAAATCTACCAAGGGCGCCTTGGACTGAAGGATGATAGGCAGTGGTAAGTTTGTGGATTATCCCTAACCTAGTAATAATTCCTTAAAGGCTTTGGCATAAAGTTAGTACTGGATCACTTTGAATATTATTAGGAATGCCAAAACAAGAAAATGAATTTTGTTAAAGCTTGAGAATACTTTAGTATTTAATACTGCGACATGGGAATTGCTTCAGAATTCTGGTTACTTTATCCATAATCTCGGTAAATAAATATTGATTCCTTTCCCGACTTTGACCTAGTAGTTGGACCTACACAAATCTATATTAAATCTGCAAAAGGTCTCCATCAGCAGTATAGGTTTGGAGAGGTGCAGGTTAATGAATGTCCAGTTTCCCTAACTTGTTGACATTCTCGGCAACACCCTAAATGATCTTCACATCTACACTTAATTTGGCCAATAAAATTCTTTTGTTGATTCTAACAGGTAATTTTGTAATTCCTAAGTCACCATCCGTAATGAAGTATATGAGCTATATTTAATATATGAGGTCTAAACTGGGTTGGAACCACTAACCTGTCATACATTGCCGGCCCTCTATCTCCTTACCAAGTCTAAGTGCAGATCAAATAATCGTTTTTTTTTAAACTTCATACTTGACCGGATGACCCAAAGAAGATTTAACCCATGGCTGCCTCAAAAGCGAATTTAAAAGAAGGGTCCTTCGTTGTTCCTCCCGAAGTACAGTCCTCGGCATGAAACAGAGACATCTTGGCAAATCCCTGCAACCAGGAAGAAGCTTGCTCGGGTCTGTTCACTTGATTTACGAGGCTCCGCCATTGTGCCTCATAAAACAACGTGGCTTATTCCGAGATCGAGTCGTCCAAGGATAGGTCAACATTCTCTCCAAACAAACCTTGGATGTTGCCCGATAATGGCCAACACCGAGAAGAAATTACTCAATATAGTTACAGGACACGCACTAATAACATGGTATCATTCATATGAATCCTTTTTGAGACACCACAGTCCAAGTACCCAGTGTAATATTTGCACTGTACGTAACTTTATATGCAATGGAACAGAATATATAGCTCCTAAAAATGCTTCCAATAAAACAGAGGAATTCAAGGAAGTGTTCTCTGAAAGGGGTAATATTCCTTCTCTACAAGTGAGCAATATGCTCCATATCTCTAAAGTCTTTACTTCAGTTTGTTTCTGAGTTTTTCCTGAAGGGAAATAAGCCTTGCAAATAATAAAGGCCATACCTTTTTCTAAAAAAAAAAACTTCTCTAAGGGACATGTTACTAGGATATTAAGATTTCCCAATGGGTTGGGGTTTGTGGGGGCATTGGCGGATATGACCTACTATGTAACAAAGTAAGCAAAGACTGCTTCCTTTACTCCCCTTGCTGACGTTGCCAAATAGAGTCCTTCTGGCTGGTGTCTCTGATGCTGTTTGGTCGAGATGCACCATGAGTAGTTTGCCTCTTCTCCGCAGGTGGACCATAAGTTGAGGAAGCTGGCTCACCAGGTGCTTAGATGCCTGACGTAGACTTTCGCACCTCTGGCTGGCACTTCATTCTCCAAGGTTGACGATCACTGCTCAAGCCACAGTTGAAAAGATAGACGGACCGCTCGGACAAGGAGCGTTTATTTTCGAAGGTATCACCATCCTGGCTGCCTCCAATGCAGTGTTCAATCACGATCCTGCAGAAAGACTCAACTCTGGTTCCCACGAACTCCCCGCAGGTAATCATCAGAATAAGCTGTACCAGCTCCTCAAAGGTAGAGACACCACTTGCTTTATACCAGCTGGTAAAACTTTGGTTTGCTGTCTCATAAAGTCCACTAGGGATGACCAAGCTGTCGGTCTGCCCACTAGAATTTTTTTTTAGATTTGCTGGGATACATGAGATGCCTCCCAACACTGTGGTCTTCACTACTTTATAATCAGAAAAATTCAGCGTCATTTAATACTGACGTAAATACCTGTGCACTTAACCCAATAATGTCCTGTATGAACCAACGATGCCCCAATGCTGTTCCGGCCACGCCTCAGTACTCGAGCCTGATATTCGAGCTTTTCGAAAAATTGTCTGTTCGCCTCATTGAAGCAGGGAACAATCGGTACTGCTTTTTGTAACTAAAATCATTTACAGAATGCAAAAACTGCTCCTTTCCTCTTTCCCACAAATTCCTTCCCTTACGAATGCTCTCTGTTTCCCTATTTGCTCAAGATTGATTTTTGCCAGCTCAAGTGCCAACGACCGCTGATTCACCTTGAGACAACCCAGCTGCACTATACAACCATTTTGCCCTTAGGTTATCATCTTCCTCCTGCGGAACATATAGTTTCTTGCCCTAGCTCCGTAAGGGAGGAGTTCCTGATGTTGCCATCTCTCTTCGATAAGTTTTGTCAGCAATCAGTAAAATGCAGTTGTCGCAGCTGTGAGAGGCGTTTGTATTTAATGCCAATGGAACGAGTAAATTTTCCACAACAACGCTGGTAGGGGACAATTTATGTATGTTATGCAAAGTAAAAGCCGACCACACAACGTCCTGACTCGTCAAGAGGCATAAGTTATTCCCGCTAGCAAAGTACGATTAGCAGAATACTCCCAACGTAACACGTAATTTGCAGAACACGCTTAGCTAAGCACAGTACGATAGCCGAATAAAACGCATACAAGCAAAGTCTGACTGCAAAATTCTCCACACCGAACAGGCAATTAACAACTGCCACGCAAAAGTTTGTAAAGCCATGCCAGACAGCACACTGTTCAGAAGATTTACCGAAGCGAAGCGAGCACACCGACCAAGCAAGTAGCGAACTGGTTGAACGATCACCAAAAGCAATGCTGTCCATAAAGCAACTGACACGCAAAATTTGTCAAGCGTAGGCAAAGCTAATGCAATGCCAGACAGCAAACTGCACAATGTTTCCTTCCCGCTACTAGCTTCACCCTAACTCAACCGTTTCAAAATCCATCTCCATCTCTCGGACAGGCTACCCATATTACAACCCAGGAATTCCAAATGGCCTGTATCCAGGAGTAATGGAGCAAAAAAAACACAGCAGAAAGAAAGTTAGAACTTTTATTACCATCAACCCAATTTAGAACAGCAATATGTACACTAGACAGAAAAAATTACTATCTCTCCACGGTAAGCAAGGCAGAAATAGAAGCCACCAGATGCAGATCGTGCTTCAACACCAGCTCTAGAATGGGAATGACAAGGGCAGACAGGAGAGTGGTTACCACAAGAACCTCTGCGATTGCCAAAACCATCTTATTGGCTAAACCTGGTCACTAGTTTTAACGACGGGGCCCCATCAACTCGCAGCAACCTGGTTTTCGTCTGGTTGGGGAATAAGCCTGTAAATAGGGTGTGTACATGCGCAGAATAAAGGATACGTACTCTTTGCAAGCCACAGTCTTATATAGTAATAGTACGTATATGTATAAGTAGTTAATAGTATAGTGGTAGTAGCATAGATATTATTAGTAATCAGTAATATATAGTAGTTATGTAAGTAATATAGTAATATAGATATAGTAGTTTAGTAAAAAGCCCATAGTAGTATATATCAGTAGTAATATAGTAATGTAGTAGTAGTTACACTAACAGTCACCCAGGGTGGTAGTTACACTCTCACCCAGGGTGGTAGTTACTCTCACCCAGGGTGGTAGTTACCCTCACCCAGGTGGTAGTTACAGTAACGCTCACTCAGGGTGAAAGTTACACTACACTCACCCAGGTGGTAGTTACACACTCACCCAGGGTGGTAGTTACACTAACACTCACCCAGGGTGGTAGTTACACTAACACTCACCCAGGGTGGTAGTTATACTCTCACCCAGGGTGGTAGTTACACAAACACTCACCCAGGGTGGTAGTTACACTAACACTCACCCAGGGTGGTAGTCACACTAACGCACACCCAGGGTGGTAGATCGCAAGTATTTAACTGCTAGTTACTTATTGTTCACAACACACGCACTGGATAGGCATAATAATAACACACACATTACTGGGAAAGTGGCTAACTAAATACTGCTGGTCGGGCGAGTCACACTGTGGAGGAAGAGCCGGAAGATAAAATCACAACGGAGCCACCAGTACCCATGGAAGTACCTAGTCTTACAGACGTTGTTCGATTTGAACAGCACTTTGACCTACCACATCACTCTTGCCCATGGAAAAGAAAGCTAACAGTTCAGTGCGAACAGCGAATGAAGAATTAGACACATGTGCAACATTTGGGTATCATTACTGTAGACGTTTCGCCCATCCAGTGGCTTAATATACAACTTCAATGACATAACTGGGAAGACAGTACAGTGCTAGTCCACTGTATTATGCCGCCCCTCCCCTCACCCGAACAAAACACACATACCATGAAGAATATAATATGTTAACTGCACACTGAGTTTTCAATACTATGGAAGCTGCATCCTTTAGATGCTTAATCACGTCCCATCCGACCCTGTAAAGAAGACTCTCACACAAATTCTAGAGGGATGGTGAGGTTTATTATTCCATGCCTCGTGAGAGTAGCTCTCCAGCCGATGGCCTGGAACTGATATCCTAGCCCAGTAAACTTCGCTCACTTTTGACCAGAGGTTATAAATAGGCCTTAACAGTGGCATTAAGCCACTGAACTATATATTTGTGCGTATGACATGCACTATCCTGCATAAACCTGTTAGCCCCGCACATTGTCAAATGCCCTCAGGTAAATTGTTACACAATAACTCCAGGTAATAATACTGGTACATATACTGGTTTTATTGGGAAGCAACAAAGTGTTTCCACCAACACTCTGACACTGAAACTCCCTCCAAACCAAGGAGCGTGTCTGGTGTTGATGTGCCGAACAGTGTAGCGTGGGTCTAGCGGACACTATCTCTGGCCGTACACTTTCCCCATGGTTACAGGTGACTGTGAAGGTTGCTTCATCATTCCAAAGTACTTCAGACCACTGTTGAGGATTCAAGTGAAGATATTTCTTTGCATAATCCAGCCTATGTTTCTTCTATGGCTTGGAGAGGATCGGTTTCTTAACCTGGCGGTGACTACTGTAGCCCAGTTCCGACACGTCTGTTAACAGTTCTTACAGACATCTCTGAGAGATGTTTTTTTTTTCTTTCAGTTCTCTAGCAGTTATCTTAAGTCAGTGATTCTCAACCAGGGTTAAATTTACCCCTTAAGGGTAAAAAAAAAAACTACATGACAAAGGGTAAATATTTTTATGCAAAACCTGAATAATTATTTTTTTTAAGACCTTGTTTTTCTGTCTCTTTATGATGGCGATATTTTTTTTGTATGAAGTGAGTAAATGAAGAAATACATCAAGCGAGGGAATTGAATGAAAGGAAAAAAAATTGAGACATCCCTGCCTTAGGTGTATCATCACTGCTTCTTTAACACAAGTACGAAAGAATGACTTCTCGATGGGCCAGGCGAGGTTTGCAGACTCGACCCCAAACAACCACCGCCTTGAACGCGCAAACCCAGTTCCTCATCTGACACTCTCCACACACCAACATTCTTCTCCACTTTCTTATGTCTATGCCCAGTTTTTGTGAAGCCCCTATGATTTGAGCTATGTGTTCAGGTGTTTAAAGACTCCTTAACCCATAATCCACTATCTTAGCCCCAAACCAAAGGAAACAACCGACAAAAGAGTGGACAGATGAAGACAAAATGCAACACTTCATCTCACCATGGTGCAGCCACGTCAGCACTGAGGAGTCACTGAGGAGTGTGGCCGGCAGGCCATGATATCATGCTAACGGTTGCTACCCGGTTTAATGCACTGACAAAATACGGCCCCCCCCTGATGGTAAGGCCTTTTGATTTTCATCATGGCATTTATACAAGGGCACTCACCCGCATAATGCCGTGACTAGAACTTACCATTTGCCTTTTTTTTCCACTTGTCTGGCATCAAAAACCCAGTTTATAGTTATATGTTGAAAAGATAAGCCAAAGGTTTGGTTAAATCTCTTTACATTCATTTAAAACCCTTGCAAAATATTCATCAGGCCTGGGGAGTTGATAGGTTTTAATTTCTCTATATTTCGAGACCATGTCACTATTTACCCCGAATCGTACATACTTATTATCGGTCTGTTCTACATAATTTATTAATTCTGGAAATTTTGCACTAGATCTTCCTGAGTAGAAACCAGGGGAAGTGCTGGAAAATTTCACACTGTCCATTGATCTGACCAGAGTTATCTTAATGGACCTATCTTGTCAAAACTTAACTTCTGTATACTGAAAGGATCCTTTTGGGTTAAGGTCTTTTTCGGAATCCCTTGCCGAACTTTAAACCTCATAATCCCTTTTTGCTTTTATTCTATTTTTTCTCTCTTTAATTGACTATACTGATTTCTTAACTGCCCTTCCCCTCTTTTGATACGCCTATATATGCCTCTTTTTCAACCAATGAGATATTTCAATCTATTGTTCATCCACTTGGGATCAAAAGTTGTCTGGGCAGCTAGAACTATGCTCTGAAAAACGTCATATTGGCAACCATCACCACCTACCTATCCCATACTCAGGTCATTCCAATTCAGCCCACCCAGGTAATTTCTCAGTTCCATGAAATCGGCCAAGCAAAAATCTTGGACAGTGAATTGACTGCAGTTATTTGGATAATTCCATGATATATTGAAACTAAGTGATTGGTGATCGCTTTCCAAAGTTCATCATTAACCTCAAGATTATTAATTAGCGATTCCTTGCTGGCAAGAACCAAGTCCAGCAGGTTGCTTCCTCTAGTTAGTTCTGTCACCAACTGTTTTAAAAAGCAATCCTGAACCATATCCAGAATGCCACTAGACTCAATATTCCGTCTCACACTGTTCCAATCAGTTTGTCTAAAGTTAAAATCTCCCATTAACACATTTTCATATCTAGATGCCTTATGAATTTCATCCACAGCAGCTTACTGCACTCTCTATCAAGATTTGGGGGCCTATAAATCACACCCAAAATTAATTTTTCACGACCCCTGAGAAACTGTTGCCAGATTCTGTGTCCCATGTTTCTAATTTTATATCTTGTCTAATACAACAATTTAAATTATCTCTGACATACATCGCCACTCCACCACCATTCATGTTGGCCCTATCAGTGTGACATAGTTTATAACCCTGTATGTTGCATTCAGAAGGCATTTCTCTATGTTTCAAGTTGAACCAGGTCTCCGTTAAAGCAAAAATATCTGTTACCTGCACTTGCAAGTAATCTTAGCTCATCTATCTTATTTCTTAGACTCCTACTGTTAGTATAGTAAACCTTAAGTGTCTAGTCACTCGTTGCCCTCTACTATCTCTCTTTGATCAATTGCTTTGCCTTTACTAGCAACTTTATATTGAATATTGTCTTTTAAACATATCCCTGAGGTATCCTGGTAATAACTGCTCATTTCAACCCCAGTACTGCACCTGCTGCTTTCCCACACACACACATAAACTCTATAAACTTCGTTTACGTCCTAGACAAGTCAGCAATGGCCCCCCCAAAATCGAGAGGTTATAAGAACTAAAGAAATGAGGAACGCATGCATAGGCCCTCTTGCCCATGCTAGGCAAGGTCCTTCACAATCAACTCCCTAAACAGAATAAATGCTACCCAAGCAATAAGCTTTGATAATTCTATTACTCACCAATGCAATGCCCACTCAGATCCGATCCCCTCTCATCATTATTCATCCAACCTAAATTGAAAGTACCTAAGGTTTTAGCTTCAATAACCCAACTAGCAGCCCACTCCCACTCATCAACTAACCTAATACCAAACCTTTATCCTTTTCTAAATCTAAACTTATATCTAATTTGAATCCATTATTGGTATCACTCTTGGAGGGGATATCATCAAACCTTATTTAACATGCCCTTTAGATACCCATCTTCCACTTATACACTTCGATCCATGTCCTCCCCTCATTCTTCGTTTTTACAAGTGAATGAAATTTAAGGAAACATCAATCTTCATGTGGAAGTTCCACGCTGAATGTTTTTCTAAACGAATTTATATCCATTCTGCAATAGGAGACCAGAACAGAGCTGCGTAATCAAGGTGAGGCCTTACTAATGATGTATAAAGTTGTAGTATAAACACTAGACTTTTGCTGCTTACTCTTCTTGGGTGTTAAGGTGTGCTGCTACATAACCCCCATTGCCAGGGGTTATGGACCACTCCCGAGCTCAGAACCTTGCAATTATCTACACGAATTGTATCTGCCACTTTTCTGACCAGGAATTGAGTTTGTCTAAATTCTCCTGAAGTTTCGTGACATCTACGTTTGAATCAATTATCCTTCCTATTTTCGTGTCACTAGTAATTCTGTAACAAGTGGCGATCCAACAAGTGGAACGCCACTTGTTACAGATCCCCACTCGGATTTAACCCCATTTATGCACACACTCTGCTTCCCTAAATAACAAAAAAAGGCACAATACCGTGACTGGAACGATACACAAATAACCCGCACATAGAAGAGAGGAGCTTACGACGACGTTTTCGGTCCACTTCGAGACCATTTACGAAGTCACACCGTAACCTCCACTCTTGTATGTGGGGTTATTTTGTGACTCTGCTTCCTGTTCGGACCATGACTCATCCATGACAGGCAACTTTGTCCCAGTGCCCATGAGCTGCCACTTTCTTTAACAGTCTCTGGTGTGGTAACTCTCTCAAAAGTCTACTAAAATCTAATAAATATACCGAATTCATTATCGAGATCAACAGCCTTAAAAGCTTTACTGAAGAAGGTTAACAAATTAGTTAGGCAGGAACGGCCCCTCGTGAATCCATGCTGAGTATCATTAATCAAATTATGCTTATCCAGCATGGCTTCCTTATATTTTCCGGCTATAATTGACCCTCTATAAATTAGCTTACAATTGAGTCAGGCTTCTGGCGTAATTTTGACGGTAACGACTTGTCCCCAGTTTTAAATAATAATAAGGAAAGTACATTGTCCATCTCTCCCCATACAACACTACACTGTTTGAAGATATATATTAAAAATATTAGTCAATGGTTCACGAAGTTCCATTTTGCACTCTAAGAACCCTTGAAAAAGTTCATCAGGGCCAGGGGATTTATTTTGCCTCAATCGGTCTGTTTAATAACCATTTCGCTAGTGACTGTGATATTACATAATTTATCTTCTTCAGACCCACTATAAAACCTAATTATTGGGATATTGTCTTCCTGAGTGAAAACTGAAAATAATTATGAAAATCGAGCACATTTCATTCTCAATGTCAGCAAGATGCCCAGAGTTATTTTTAAGGGGACATATCTTTTCTCTAACTTTTGTTCTATAAACCCATAGTAACACCAACACTCAGTAACACTCACAGGAACACCAACACTCAGGAACAATTACATCCTGAGTAACCAACAAGATGTGAGAAACATCAGACTGTCGCAGGTTGGGAAAGAATGAGGAACATTCCCAGTAGAGAGAATCGACATATGTGAAGAATTAAAGAGAATAAATATCCCAAGTGGTATTCGTAGAGAGGAAAGAAATAATGTCAACAAATGTGCGAACTAGAAGAGATTAAACTACGTTAAAAGACATGCAGACAGCCAAAGGCTTACTGGAGATACCGAGAAAAAGCATAAGGGGACAGGGACTGGTAAACTGCATCTCCCAAGACTGCAAGAAAACTCTTGACATGATTTTCCGCCATAGATGATCCACAGGCCGGAAGTGTCATCGGGCTTACAGAAAGTGGCCTATAGTTTAGACGTTTTCAAACCATTTGAAGTTATAGAAATTCTCCGGTTAAAATAAATTACTGGAATTTTTGTCCAAGGAAGAAAAAAAACGCGTCACCGTCTCGTTAGCAAGGAAACTGACACTACAAATAACTTTCTAAAACCCCTTCAGTTATCAAGAGAGTTCATTATAATTCTATACTGTAGTCATACTCAAGAAAACAGTCAGAAAACTAACACACTTCAAGTTTGTTTGGTCGCCTGAAATGACAGAGAAAAATAGGTTTAAAATACAGTTACATTAACTCGATCAGAACTAACCCTAGAAACAGTGATAACCTCAGCGAACAGTGTTATATATCATCAGATGTGTGCTTACATAAAGTGCCTCTGCATCTTGCTGTGATTATGGTCAAGCAGCACATACTAAGTCATGAGAGAGTTCTAGCTCTCTCTAGACAGTTCTTAATCTTGTCAATCTCATCATTCACAACAAAATTTTGTAAAATTTGTCTTAAAGATAAACAAACTTTTTTCTGCGTCTTCTGTCACTTTCATTAAAATCAAGAGAAATAAATAAAACAAAGAAGGTAACACTGCCTCACCGTTTTCTTTCTCACCTAAATATAATGGGAAGACTCCAGGAGCCCAGAGTGGCTACAGCAGAACCCTAGGATATTTCAAAGAGCCCAGTTTGAAGCGCATCCACCAGTACATGAAGACATACCTGAAAGACACAAACAGAGAAAAAAATAAAGGACCTTTCCAGCATTAAATTGAATTTCATATAGCAAAAAGTGAGTTTAGTTAAATTTGTGAAATGCTAAGACTCGCTCCAGGTTCGCAGGGGTGTCTCTCATGATCCTGCAGACAGTAGCTACAGAGCTTCGCCAGGAGGTGGACGTGGTAGGAGGGACGTGGGTATTGTCAAGCAAGAGGAACACCACTGTTATATTCACAAAAAACACATGGTAGGCCATAATTGAATACAGGCCCAAGCAATGGAGCCCACGACCTGGTCAAAGCATGTAAATAAACTCGCACGATTTAAAGGTTGCAATCATGTAATACCAGCAGTGAGAGGAATGCACTATAAGGAAAAGCAGAAAGAACTGAACCTGACAAGAGAAGAACAAGAGAAGACATGATTACTACGTACAAAATCTTAAGAGGCAGAGTGGGACAAAAAGTTTGAATTACTAGGGCCTCGATCAAGAGGACAAAACTGGAAGCATGAGAATGCAGGATCGAGTCCTGGCCAAGCCGTAGTTCTGTAGAGGATTCAAATCAGATGTTTTCGATATTTTACTGATATATATACATATCTTATATAGTATATATATATATATATATATAATATATATATAAATAAATAAAAATATAATATATATAATATTTGTTCAATAACAAACACTGCGACTAGCCAAGGAATCAAACCCATACTGCTTTGGCCTGCCTCAAGGAGGGCGAAAACCATGAGGGCCTTAACCCACGGGGCCCATACAACCCTTAAAGGGAGTAGGAATCCAGCGGAACTGGATATTGTACTCGCTCCCCCCAAGGGACTACATGGTTGGGGAAAGACTCTGGGCCCAAATTTTTCATTCGAGTCCCTTTTTGGGCCGTACTAGTACAACGAGAAGTATTTTATATTTTTTTTGCCCACGAACGAGTGGAAATTTAACAAAACAACATGCGACTAGCCAAGGACTCGAAATTTAAAGGGGGTTTTCCCCCCACCATGAGGCAGGGCCAAAACAGCATGGTTTGAGTTTTTCCCTTTCTAGTCGCAGTGTTGTTATTGATCAATACCCCTCATTCGTGGGCACAATAAAAATGTGGTGTGTGGTGTGTTTTTGTGTGGTGTGAAAATGTGTGTGTTTTTGTGTGGGTGGGTTTTTGTATGTATGTTTTTTGTCACTTTATTTTGGGCTTTAAAAAAAGTATCTATATTTTATAGATATTTTTTTTTAAAGACCCAAAAAACAGTGACAAGAACATACATTTCATTAAAAAACACACCCCCACACACACAACCCCACACACAACACACACCAAAACAAAATACACACACACACAATTTTTTAAACAGCTTCAGGGGAGAACCCTTTAAATTTTTTTCCCGAAGCAAAATTTTTTTTTTCTTTTTTCTAGGGTGAGGTCCCCAAAGGGCATTTCCCCGAGGTGGTACCTTCCTAAAAAAATTATTAATATATATAATAATTATATATTTTATATTCTATTTAATATATATATATATTTTTATTTTTTAATTAAAATAAAATATAGGGAGGTACCCCCCTCTAGAACTGTATGGGGACCCCCATCCGCAAGAAAAGAAAAAAAATTGCTTTTAGGGAAAACTCAAGATTCTCCCTGAAGCTGTTTGAGAATTTTCTCCTACCACCCCCTATGTTATGTATATATATTTTATTTAAAGACAAAATACATTGACAAAACATTCACAAAAATATGATACAAAGTAAAATATATATGTCGTGCCGAATATGTAAAACTGGTCAATTAACAAGAACTCATTTAAAATTAAGTCCTTTCTAAAATTTTCTCTTATACGTTTAAACATTTATTTTTTTCATTAATGCTGATGTAAAAATTTATAAGTTTGCACCAAAAGAAACTTAGAAAACTTACCTAACCTTATAACAAGAACAATTTATTTTATCCTAACCCAACTAAATATATCTTAGATTTGTTTACAGTAATTTAATGCTAAACAAACACAGTGAAATATATTTTTTTAGTTAGGTTCAGAATGATTTTGGCGAAATTATTGCATACACAAATTTTCACTTGTCCTATATGGCAAGATGAGCGTTGCTATTTAAGCCAAGATCGCAAGTTCTGCCTATTCGGCACGACACACATATATATATTAATTGGATGGTTAAAATCTCTTACATGAATAACCATCCAATTGATTTTCAAAAAGTTGAGAAAGTAGTATCAAGCAAGTCCATGGTCGACAGGAATATAATTGAATCTTGTTTCATAAAAAGTAGTTTTGACAATAATATGAATATTTCCTTTGGCTTATATAAATTAGATCCATTTATAATTAATAGAATTTGGGAAGAATTTAATAATACACTGGACAAATAATAATTTTTAAAATCTTATTTCTTGGGTAGAATAGTTTGTTGGTGGGTTGTGCGAAGGACCTGTCCAGTTGGGCCAGCGCACGTCAGGTGTTTAACTGTTGTGGGATCTGATAGTGAAGTGTTGGTCAGACCCCTTATATACCTTCCTTGGATGCTTTACTTTCATAGTTCCTTGATAATGTGAGTAGTCACGAAAGCGCTTGGAATTTCTCTATTCTTTTACAGTGGTTGTTTTGCATATATATATATATATATATATATATAACCCTTCCATCACGTTATTCACATTTACCAAGAATAGCACTGGTCCCAGGACTGACCCCTGTGGGACCCCGCTCGTCACAGGCGCCCACTGTGATACCTCATCACGCACCTTGGCTCACTGTTGCCTCTTTGTCAGGTATTCTCTGATCCACTGTAGTGACCTCCCTGTTATACGTGCCTGATCCTCTGGCTTCTACACTAATCTCTTGTGAGGAACTGTGGGAAAGCTTTCTTGCAGTCCAAGAAAACACAATCAACCCACCCCTCCCTCTCATGTCTTCAGTTACCTTGTCAAAAATCTCCAGTAGCTTTGTGACACAGGATTTGCCTTCCATGAATCCATGCTGGCTTTCGTTCATAACCTTGTTCCATTCCAGGTGCTCCACCACTCTACTGATAATCTTCTCAATGACTTTACATACTATACGTGTCATTGACACTGGTCTATAGTTTAGTGCTTCGTTTCTGTCTCCTTTCTTAAAGGTGGGGACTACATTTGCCGTCTACCATACCTCTGTAGTTGCCCAGTTTCAAGTGATGTGTTGAAGATTGTGGTTGGTGGCACACACATTGTTTCTGCTCCCTCTTTAAGGACCCACAGGGAGATGTCTGGTCCCACTGCCTTTGAGGTATCAAGGTCACTTAGGAACTTCTTCACCTCCTCCTCGGTTGTATTTCATCCAACACTTGTTGGTATATCCCTTGTTGGTGTACCCCCCTGTTTTGTCTTCCCAGTGTCCCTTCTGCCTCCACTGTAAATACTTCCTGAAATCTCATACTGAATTCCTCCCATACTTCTTGGTTGTTTCTTGTGAGCTCCCCACCTTCTTTCCTCAGCCTGATTACCTGGTCCTTGACTGCTGTCTTCCTCCTGATGTGGCTGTAAAGCAGTTTTGGGTCAGACTTGACTTTCGATGCTGTGTCATTTTCTTACTGCCCTGGGCCTCCCTCCTTATCTGTGCATACTCTTTTCTGGCTCGTCGACTAACCTCTTTATTTTCCCAGGTCCTTTGCCTTCTCTAGCACACTTAGTTTCTGCCTCCCAACACCTTCAGGTAAACCAAGGGCTCATTCAGGTCTTCCCATTATTTCTGTTACCCTTGGGAACAAACCTTTTCTCTGCTCCCTTGCATTTTGTTACATAGTCCATTTACTGACTTTCCTACCATCTTTCCCAGTGAACCTCCTGCAGGAAGGTCCTGTCTGTGTAGTCCCCTTTTTATAGTTTGACTTTTCCCTTTCTACTTCTGTTACCCTCTCCACTTGTACCTCTACAATGTATTCAAAGCTCAGAACCACGTGGTCACTAGTTTCAAGGGGCCTTTCATATGTGATGTCCTCGATGTCTGAGCTACTCAGGGTGAAGACAAGGTCCAGTCTTGCTGGTTCATCCTCTCCTCTCTGGTAATGTCCCTAACATGCTGGTGCATTAGGTTTTCCAGTACCAAATCCATCATCTTGGCTCTCCATGTTCTGGGATGCCCATGTGGCTCCAGGTTTTCCCAATCTCCCTGTGGTTGAAGTCGCCCATAACCAGTAACTTTGCTCTACTCGAGTGAGCTCTTCTTGCTACCTCAGCTATTGTGCCCACAACTGCTCTGTTGCATTCATCATATTCCTCTCTTGGCCTCCTGCAATTCTGTGGTGGGTTATACATCACTGCAATGACTACCTTATGTTCCCCTGACTGAACTGTACCATGTAATCCCTTTCTCCAGTCTCGTCCATTCCTTCCATTTCCTGATATCCCCATCGGATTTTAATTAGCAGTGCAACCCCTCCTCACCCTCTGCTCCTCCTATCCTTTCTCAGGATCTGATATCCGGGTGGGAAGACTGAATCTGTTATTGTCCCAGTGATTTTTGTTTCTGTGATTGCTATGTTTTGGTATCCCATTTTTTGTGGAAGGAAAAGCTTATGTGTTTTCAAGAGTGTGTGGAGGAGGGTGTTTGTTGTAGGGGGAGAGGATAGACAGCGGAGGGACGACAGCGGCAGAGGGGAGAGAGATAGGGGGAAGGGAACTGCTGGAAAAGCAAGGAGGGGAGGGTAGTAGGAGGAGTAGGAGGAGTAGGGAGGAGAAGGAAGATGAAGAGGGAGAGTGGAATAGGAGAGAAAGAGGGAGAGTGTGAGAGTGTGTAAGTGGGTGTGGAAGAGTGTGAGTGAAAGTGTGAGAGGGAGTGTGAGTGTGTGTGGGAGTGCGATATAATGTGAGAGTGTGAGTGTGAAATGTGAGTGTGAGAGAGCATGGAGAGAGAGTGTGTGTGTTGAGAGTGGGTGAGTGTGAGATATATAGGATCAGCTTTTACAAAGTTTGTAGGCCTAGTAGGTTCTGCGTCGGAGGAGAGGGAGGAGGAGAAGGAAGAGGAGGGGAAGGTGGGAGAGGAGGGGGAGGAAGAGAAGGGAGGAGGAGGGGACGAAGAGGAGGGAGGAGGAGGGGAAAAAGAGGATGAGGAGGAGAGGGGGAGGGAGGAATAGAGGTACCCTCGCAAGGGTAGGGACTTACAAGTTCGCGTGTGTGAATTTATGACCCTCTTGTATGTACACATTTGTGCATGTACATATACGGCTGTGTACGTTACTGTACTGTCACCCGACCCTTATTTCCTGGGTCTACCTTAATTTAGCAGTAAAATAAATCATTGTCTGGCTTTTTTGGGCTCTCCCAGTTTCTCTGCACAAGATTCTCTACAACTGTGCTGCTATGTATGGCAATCTATGCACAGTATTGGTGTATGCCTGAATAAACTTACAATATGGGTGTATGTTGCCTGACCTATGCGCCTGCACGCCTCGCTGATGTGTGTGGCACCACTAAAGTCCCTTTCCAGTTACTCCCCTTACTAAGTGTTGAGTGCTCTGGTCAGTGGTCACGTGCGGTCATACCTGCCTAAGCTCTTGGGAGTTAGCATGGGCTATTACCAAGCACCATGGCCTGTTGTAGTGTTTTAGAATCTCAGGTTCAAGTGTTGAAGGAGATTCTACTTCTTCAGGAGGAAAATAGGAGGCTGGAGCTTCGCATAGACGAGTTTGGGAGTGAGTGTGAGAAGGATATAGCTGGTAAGGAGGAAATGGTCACCAGCAGTGATAGTGGCAGTGTAAGGGAAAAGTTCAACAGATAGGAGTAGTGAGCAAGTATATGGTAACGATAGTTTGACTGCCGGCTGCTTGTTAAGGTAGGGTCAGTCTAGCTCCCGCTATCCCCTCCCCCCCCCCTTTCTCCCCATCCCGAAAGGTGACGTGTGGGGCTCCAGCCAAACAGTAATCATTCGATCACAGCTCCCAGCACAACCGTAAGTAAAAGCCTCTGCTCCTATTCTAGTGGATATTGGTTGAAAGCTTCACTTTTGACCAATAATAAACTTAGTCCTTTCAGTTTTAAGCTCCACATGAGACTTTTCGATAATCACCACCTTTTTTTAAGTATCTTACACTTATCATGGAGAGTGATTTCTTAAGCAGTGGGTAACCTGTCTCTTTCCAGCTTGGAATGACAGATCGGGTCACCTGCCAACCAACGAGAAGTGTTGAAGGAGACAGACTGAAACCGGTCTTGGGACGTCACTTCATGATCTACCTACCTGATTAATTGTACAGGACAATATCCCTCATCTTTGCAGTGGTAAAGAACCTGCGTTCCTGTCATCTGGACAGACTATTCAAGGCTATATTATTATTATTATAATCAAGGGGGAAGCGCTAAACCCAGAGGATTATACAGCGCCTGGGGGGGGGATATGTGGAAGGCATTCAGGCTTAATTCGGGGAACTGGAGCACAGATCCAATTCCCTAAATCAAGAGCCCCTCACCAACATCAAGGAACCTTCCTTGAGGGGTCAAGGCTATAGATTCTGTGAAGAACTAGTCGTTGGGTTGTCACTCAACACCTGTGACCCCCACATCATCAGCAACGGCTACAATTTCTACAAGACGGTGTCAACTCAGACACCCCAGTATAACTGTACATATTAGTGTTGAATTCAAATGTCATTTTTCCATTTAATTTTTAATTTTTCTTTCAAGTAGGATACACCTTCATATTTCAATGTTTTATCTTTGCATTAATAAATAATAAAGTGTTTATCTATGTGAATTATTTTTTTTTCTTTCTTTAATTTCCTGACGGGGACCACCTTTGTAATTGTCTGAAGTTTTACAGGGCGAGAAAGCTTCACGGGCACCGTTTAAGTGGCAATGGTTTCACATACAAAAGGGAAGTGAGGAGATTTAGTAGAAAGAGTGAAGGTAGAAATCGTTCCTGTTCTCCAAACGGTGTACTTCAGTGGTTATGGGTTAAAGGTACCACGATTCCCCTGAAAATCGGGGTAAAAAATTTTAATAGGGGGCGATTCTCGGGTAAAATATGACCGTGCATTTTGTAACAGAGACAGAAAGGTCAACAAGATGCTCTTTCCCGGGCTGATGTTGGGGACATAGTCACAGGTTTGGGTAAATTAAAGGGGGGGTAATGGAAAAAACCCATTGGAAGGGGAGGGGAAAAGGAGCTGCTGGGTAAGTACAGTCAGCCAAAAATAGTTTTGGTCTAAGGGGTGTACACTTGCCTGAAAGGGGGTGGGCAATGAATGGGTTCTAGGGCAATTGGGATAAATTGCTGCTAACAGACTGCAAGGGAAATTCAATCCCCTTTATTATAAATGGACCTTTCTTTGGCAAAAGGATAGTATGAAGGGGTGGGTTCATCTCTCTGGGATGGAGTGGGTTTCATTAGCAATTCAATTGAAAAGTTATACTTGTCAAGGAATTAAACTGAAGATTGTAGAGGTATGGGTGTTTGGGAAACAAAACAGCTGCAGCATTAGGGTTAAAAACCAGTTTTTACCGGGGTACCCAGGGATATTTTAAAAAAACATATTAAAAAAAATTATAGTAATGGCAAATTAATTGATCAAAAAACAAGGGTATTTGAGGGGAAAGATGACTAGTTTCCTTTAAAGGATACTATCCAAAAGAAGGAGTCAAGAAATAAATAAAATGACCCAAAGTTTTACTTGCAATTGTAGGAAATTTAATAGAAAATTATTGGTAAAAAACGGAGACCGGTTCAACCTGAAAGATAGAGAAATCCTTTCCCTGAAAGCAATATACAGGTTTATAAACTATTCCACAATAGAGTCAAAAAGGAAAGGGGGTGGATTTGGCGGCGTACGTCAGAGAAAATTTAAAAGGGGCGGGGGGAAAATGAAAATAAGATTAGAAACATCGAACACAAAAATTGTTTGGCTAAAAGTTTCTCGAGGGGCGTGAAAATTTAAAAATTTGGGGGATTTAATGGCCCCCCAAACCTTGACAGGGAGTGCAGTAAGCTTTTATGGACGAAATTCATAAGGCATCTAGATATAAAATTTGTGAAAATGGGAAATTTTAACTTTAGACAAATTGATTGGGAAAAAATATGACAGGGAAAACTTGAGTCCCAGGGCTTTTTCGAAACGGTTCAGGATTTTCTTTTTAGAACAGGTTTGACAAAAAACCCAAAAAGAGGAACAATCGCTTGAAATTGGGGGTTTTTGCCCCCGAAGATTCACTAATAAATAACTTGAGTTTAAAGATGACCCTTTGGGGAAAGCGATCCCCAAATTTACTTTTTTTAAAAATATCATTGGGGGAAATTTCCCAGACAACTTTCAATCAAAATCTCTGCCCCAATTTTTGCTTTTTGGCCCCCTTTATGGGGCTGAAAAAATTTCCTTGGGGGGGCTATATTGGAATGTCCGACTAAGGGTCAATAGGGATCTTTGGGGGCCCCAAAAAGACGTTTTTCAGAGCAAGTTCTAGCGCCCAAAACAACTTTTTTTAGAGTAAGGGGAAAAAAAACAAAAAAAAATGATCCCAAATGGGTAACAATAATTAAAATATCTCACTGGTGAAAAGGAGGGATATATAGGCGTATCAAAAGCAAAAAGGATTAGAAGCTGGGTCGCAAGGGAAAACAAAAACTAAACCCAAAAAGGGGCCTTTTAGCCAAAACCCAAAAATAAGAAAAGGGACAAGATTGGCCCACTTTAAAGTAACTCTGGTCAATCACCGACAGTGATAAAGGGTATGTTTTAAATTCCCCAATACCTACTTCCCTCTTTTTTTTTCAAACCCAGAAAATACAAACAATTTCCTGAAATTTAATTAAAAAAATTTTTTTGTAGAACAGGGTGATAAACAAAGCACGATTGCCCGGGAACAGTGACAAAGGTCCTTGAAAAATAGAGAACTAAAACCCCAACAAATCCCCAGGTCCGATGAACTGTTTGCAAGGGGGTTAAAGGAAAATTTAAAGGGGGACTAAACATACCTTTGGCAATCTTTTTAAAAATATAATTTCAAACTGGGATAGTGCCTGAAAAAGTTTTTGGAAAATGGCAAATGTAATACCCATTTACAAGCAGGTTGAGAGGTCCTTAGCTTCGAACTATAGACCAATAAGCCTTACCTCCATAGTGGGAAAATTTATGGAATCAATAATTGCCGAAGCAATTTGCAGCCATCTTGATAGGCACAGATTGATTAATGAATCTCAACACGGTTTTACAAAGGGGCGTTCCTGTCTTACAAATTTACTAACTTTTTTCACTAAGGTGTTTGAGGTAGATCATGGTAATGAATATGATATTGTGTATATGGACTTCAGTAAGGCTTTCTATAGAGTTCCACACCAGAGGCTATTTTGAGGAAACTTAAGGCACACGAATTAGGAGAATTTTTTTCCTGGGTAGAGGCATGGCTGACAAATAGGCAGCAGAGAGTTTGCATAAATGGGGAGAAATCAGAATGGGGGCACGTCACAAGCGGTGTTCCTCAGGGGTCAGTGTTGGGCCCGTTGTTGTTCACAGTTTACATAAACGACATAGATGAGGGAATAAATAGTGACATAAGCAAATTTGCTGATGACACCAAAATAGGCCGTCCAATTCATTCTGAGGACACTAGAGCACTCCAGGATGATTTGAATAGACTGATGCAATGGTCGGAGAAGTGGCAGATGCAGTTTAATATTGACAAATGCAAAGTTCTAAATGTAAAGTAAAAGGACACAAGTGCAACTAATGTGACATTTATTGTGGCAACGTTTCGCTCTCCAGGAGCTTTATCAAGCCATTACAAACAATACATGGACACAGAGGGTATAAAAGGGCTCAGAGTGAGGTGCAATACTTTGTGGTAGTAGTGGTAGTAGTAGTGATAAAATTGTAGTAGTAGTAGTAGAAAGTAGTATTTAGTAGTAGTAGTAGCAGTAGTATGATAAAAGTTGTAGTAGTAGTAATACAAAAAGGTAGAGCAATAAATTCGTACATGAGTAAAAGGATATAAAAGCTTTTACTGGGTAACAAAAAAAAAGGGTTGGACAAATAATAACTGGAAAGAGGCAGCTTGTTTCAGTGTTCACTCTCCGTAATGTGCTTTGTGTAGTATAATAGGAGAGACTATGTGATGGCAGGGTTTACTTTTTTTCAGGAGGATTCTTGCAGGACTTCAGAGAGGGTGAAGCTGCCGTTGTTTTGTTAATTGTATTCGAAACAGCGACAGTGCTGATTCGAGGCACTTGCGTCTGCGGAAATTATTTTTCCTTTGATCACTAATTGGGCGTCCCTGAATTTTATGAGATGATTGGGGGTATTTCGGTGTTGTACCAGGCTTGTTCAGGTTATCGTTCCTACATCGTAAATGTGTTCATTGAGGCGGTGTCCCAGGTTTCTTGCTGTTTTACCTACGTAAATCTTTTCACAGCCTCCACAGGTATAGTGTAAACTCCTGCGTTTTACTGGTTCGTGGTGCTTTGATTTTGTCCTGGTTAGATCCTTTATTGAAGTGCTAGAAGCGATGGCGACTCTGGTTAGCTTGTGAAAGTACCTAAAAACGTTCAGTGCAACCTGACGAACCAGTCAACGCAGGATTTACACAATAACCTGTGGAGGCTGTGACAAGATTTACGTAGGTGAAACAGCAAGAAACTTCGACACCCGCCTCAATGAACACATTTACGCATGTAGGAACGATAACCTGAACAACGCCTGTGTCCAACACCGAAATTCCACCATCATCTCATGAAATTCAGGGACCCCAATTAGTGATCACAGAAACTAATTTCCGCAGACCAAGTGCCTCGAATCATACTGATCGCTGTTTTGAATACAATTAAACAAAACAACGGGAGCTTCACCAATCTCTGAAGTCTTAGCAAGGATCCTCCTGAAAACAGTAAACCCTGCCACACATAGTCTCTCCTGTTATACTACACAAAGCACATTACAGAGAGTGAACACTGAAACAAGCTGCCTCTATCCAGTCTATATTTGTCCAACCTATTTTTTATGTTACCCAATAATAGCTTTTATATCCTTTTACTCATGTACGAATTAATTGCTCTACCATATTGTATTACTACTACTACTACTACTGCTGATACTACTACTACTACTACTACTACCACTAGTATTGCACCTCACTCTGAGCCTATATATACCCTCTGTGTCCATGTATTGTTTGTAATGGCTTGATAAAGCACCTGGAGAGCGAAACGTTGCCACAATAAAATGTCACATTAGTTGCACTTGTGTCCTTTTACTTTACATATTGTCGGTAATTCTACCAACTTTATTACAAAGTTCTAAATGTTGGACAGTTAAATAACCATGCCACATATAAACTAAATAATGTAGATCTTAATACTACTGATTGCGAAAAGGATTTAGTAGTTCTCGTTAGCAGTAATTTAAAACCAAGACAACAGTGCATTAGTGTTCGCAATAAAGCTAACATAATTCTTGCTTCATACTCTAGAAGTATAAATAACAGAAGTCCTCAGGCTGTTCTTCAACTATATATATCCTTGGTTAGGCCGCATTTAGACTATGCTGCTCAGTTCTGGTCACCGTAATTACAGAATGGATATAAATGCTCTGGAAAACGAACAGACGAGGATGACAAAGATGATCCCATGTATCAGAAATCTTCCCTATGAGGATAGACTGAGGGCCCTGAATCTGCACTCTCTAGAAAGGCGTAGAATTAGGGATGATATGATCGAGGTGTATAAATGGAAAACAGGAATAAAGAGGATGTAAATAGCGTGCTAAAAATTTCCAGCCAAGACAGGACTCGCAACAATGGTTTCAAGTTGGAAAATTCAGATTCAGGAAGGATATAGGAAAGCACTGGTTTGGTAATAGAGTTGTGGATGAGTGGAACAAACTCACGAGTACAGTTATTCAGGCTTAAACGTTGTGTAGTTTTAAAAATAGGTTAGATAAATACATGAGTGGGTGCAGATGGGTGTGGGTTGGACCTGACTAGCTTGTGCTGCTGGGTCTGGCGCTGTGCTCCTTCCTTGAGTGGAGGTGGCCAGACTGGCTGGGTCATTGGGCTAATCTGGGGGGATGTCATTGGTTTAATCCTAGGGGAGACATAGGCCTGTTCTGCATGGGTCAGTAGGCCTGTTGCAGTGTTCCTTCTTTATTATGTTCTTATATTCTCTGTTATGATATTCAGCTCTCCAGAGCAGGGTTTAAGACCCTCAGCTATCAGTATTGCAGGACCAGACCCAAAATCCATCATTTTTTTTTATCACACTGGCCGATTCCCACCAAGGCAGGGTGGCCCGAAAAAGAAAAACTTTCACCATCATTCACTCCATCACTGTCTTGCCAGAAGGGTGCTTTACACTACAGTTTTTAAACTGCAACATTAACACCCCTCCTTCAGAGTGCAGACACTGTACTTCCCATCTCCAGGACTCAAGTCCGGCCTGCCGGTTTCCCTGAACCCCTTCATAAATGTTACTTTGCTCACACTCCAACAGCACGTAAAGTATTAAAAACCATTTGTCTCCATTCACTCCTATCAAACACGCTCACGCATGCCTGCTGGAAGTCCAAGCCCCTCGCACACAAAACCTCCTTTCCTAGTCCGACCCCTACCCCGCCTTCCTTCCACTACAGACTGATACACTCTTGAAGTCGTTCTGTATCGCTTCATTCTCTCTACATGTCCGAACCACCTCAACAAACCTTCCTCAGCCCTCTGGACAACAGTTTTGGTAATCCCGCACCTCCTAACTTCCAAACTACGAATTCTCTGCATTATATTCACACCACACATTGCCCTCAGACATGACATCTCCACTGCCTCCAGCCTTCTCCTCGCTGCAACATTCATCACCCATGCTTCACACCCATATAAGAGCGTTGGTAAAACTATACTCTCATACATTCCCCTCTTTGCTTCCAAGGACAAAGTTCTTTGTCTCCACAGACTCCTAAGTGCACCACCCACCCTTTTCCCCTCATCAATTCTATGATTCACCTCAATCTTCATAGACACCATCCGCTGACACGTCCAATCCCAAATATCTGAATACATTCACCTCCTCCATACCCTCTCCCTCCAATCTGATATCCAATCTCTCATCACCTAATCTTTTATCCTCATAACCTTACTCTTTCCTGTATTCACTTTTAATTTTCTTCTTTTGCATACCCTACCAAATTCATCCACCAATCTCTCCAACTTCTCTTCAGAATCTCCAAAGAGCAGTGTCATCAGCAAAGAGCAGCTGTGACAACTCCCACTTTATGTGTGATTCTTTATACCTCATACAACCACAAAAAGGCTTTATACTTTACAGGTGGCACCTGGGTTCCGCATAGTTGCAGCTGTGCAATGCTTCTCGGCACTTGCTTCCCCTACCTTCCTGCTTCACTGTACGCACTATAGCCACTGTAGTCACAAGGTCATTTAACTTTTTCACTGCACTCACCGTGTTTGCTAACACATCTATACTTACCACTTATCTCCCTGATTTGGGTCGCACTTATTCTTCAAATACACCACTACGTACTGTGTGGAAACACTTTTAGGCCTAGTTCTCAACCACTTCCTTCCCGTCTTGCCTCCTACACTTATCAGCACTTGTATCTTATTTTTTCGTGTGTGTGCATGTGTGTGTGTGTGTGTGTGTGTGTGTGGGTGTGTGTGTGTGTGTGTGTGTGTGTGTGCGTTGTGTGTGTGTGTGTGCGCGTGTGTTTACATGTGTGCGCGCGTGTGTACATGTATGTCGTGCCGAATTGGTAAAACTTGCAATTTTCGCTTAAATAGCAATGCTCTTCTTGCCGATTAGGGCAAGCGAAAATTTGTGTATGCAATTATTTCACAAAAATCATTCTGAAACTAACGAAAAAATATATTTCATTGTGTTTATTAAATAATTTTAAACTTATCTAAAATATATTAAAATGGATTGGGCTAAATTAATTAGCGCTTGTTACAATAAGGTTCAGTAAGTTTCCTAAAGGTCTTTTGGTACAAAATTATTAATTTTTACATTAACATAAAGGAAAGAAAACATATATCTTTAAACTTATGAAAGCAATTTTTAGAAAGAACTTAATTTTAAATGAGTTCTTGCTAATTGATGTTTGGCTATTGAAAGGCTTGAGCAGAACAGAGATGCCTCGCATGGGTCAGTAGGCCTTCTGCAGTGTTCCTACATTCTTATGTTCTTATGCCCAGGAGGGTATATAAACCTGCAGTGGAAGGAATGAAGGGTAGGGGTTGTCCTAAGAAGGACTGTAGGTAGGGGGGAAGTGGCTCTGAGTGCTAGAAACTTGAGCAGTCAGCAGGCTTGCATGAACGTGTTAGACAGGAATGAAGAGAGATGAGTGGGTTTCACGGTTTGACAAGAGTGTCAAGTAATATTTATGAAGGTTCTCAGGGAAAGTGGTTAGCTGGACTTGAATCCTGAAATTAGAAGTACAGTGCCTGCACTCTGAAGGAGAGTTGGCAACGTTGGAGTTCAGAGAGTATTACGAACACAGGTGGAATCGTGTGACCTGCACACCTGGCTGTAGCACGATAATCAAGGTAGAAACGAGGAACGAGCAAAAGACAACAGTAAATAAATACTTATATAAATATATTTCCTTCACCAAACAGCAAGCAGTAATATATACAAGTGAAGTGAACGGGTGAAGGGCTTGGGTTGAGTCACGAGCGGTTGAGCTCTGTCAAAAATTGCGTTTCCTGGTAGTAGCAGAGGGAACAAAGTGCGGGAAATTAGCGTGTGCAACCATAAAGTGCATATACTCCTTTGAACCAACAAAAAAGGAATATGAGTGAACACTAAATAAGAACATAACATAAGAAAGGAGGAACACTGCAGCAGGCCCGTTGGCCCATACTAGGCAGGTCCTTTACAATCCATCCCACTAACAAAACATTTGCTCAACCCAATTTTCAATGCTCCCCAAGAAATAAGCTCTGATAACTCTATCCACTCATTTGCAAGTCCCACTCAAATCCAACCCCTCCCACTCATATATTTATCCAACCTAAATTTGAAGCTACCTAAAGTCCTAGCCTCAATAACCCAACTAGGCAGACTGTTCCACTCATCAACTACCCTATTTCCAAACCAATACTTTCCTATGTCCTTTCTAAATCTAAACTTGTCTAATTTAAATCCATTACTGCGGGTTCTCTCTTGGAGAGATATCCTCAAGACCTTGTTAATGTCCCCTTTATTAATACCCGTCTTCCACTTCTACACTTCGATCATGTCTCCCCTCATTCTTCTTCTAACAAGTGAATGTAATTTAAGAGTCTGCATCTGCGATCAATTACTCACTGTAGCAGTAAACAAGACGCTTGCCCCTTCTGAGAGGGCTGGGCCCCTCAGGGCTGAAAAGGCTGAAAGGTGATAAATTAGACACATGTGCAACTCTTGGGTATCTTTATTGAGGAAACGTTTCGCCACACAGTGGCTTCATCAGTCCATACATAGGAGAAACTTGAAGAACAGGAGGAGAATGAGGTAATCAGTCCCTCAACCTTGTGTCGATGTGTTCAGTCCATCAATCTTGAGTAGAATATGGCAGATGAGCGGAGAAGCAGCTTATAAACCGTATGGCAGGAGAGGTGTAGCAGTCATAGGCAGTGTCACATTTGTTCAATGTGGAAAGGTGAAAGGTGCTGAAGGGGGCTGATACCCCCCTCCTGGAGAAAATTTCTCCACACTGGGGGGCGGCGGAGGTTCGCTGCAGGTGAACTATTCATCACTTAACATTAATTTAATTTTCTAACTCGCCACCACTGCTGCTTGTCTTTTCTGAACAGCTTTAGTCTGTGTGGTTTCTGGAGAATCACTAATTTTGTTTTCAACACTGTGTAATTCTAACGGCACTAGTTTATTTATTGTCCGCTTATTCACTACACCTTTGCTTAAAACATCAACTGTCCTGATGATTCCATTTGCATCAGGATATATGGTCACAATTTTTCCAAGTGGCCATTGGAACCTCGGACCATCATTGTCAATAATCACTATGTCACCAGATCTTAAGGACTTATGATTTTCAGGAACACCAGCTCCATAGAAGTGTTCTCTCAGTGAGGTGAGATAGTCTTCTCGCCAAATTTTCTCCCAACACTCAATCACTTCATTAAGGTGTTTGAATTTACGTCTGAGTTGCTCAGGTTCGAAATAAGAAGGATCCTCTAAGATTTCTTTATAATTCATGGGAGGAACAGGTTAGAGCCTTCTGCCATGGAGTAAATGAGATGGACTTAACACTTCTAAATTGTCCAGATCATCGGTAACATAAGTTTGAGGTCTGTTGTTGACTCTATTTTCTATTTCAGTCACAACTGTACGGAATTCTTCTAAGTCGATTCTTTGACGATGAAGAGTCTTCCTTAAACAACGTTTTACAATGCCGATCATTCTTTCATAAAATCCGCCGTGCCATGGAGATTTAGAAGGAATGTATCTCCAACGACAACTGCGTTGATTCAGCATCTGTTGTACATCTGTTTGTTCACTTGTGCTACAACTAGAGCAGTACATCTAGAAGTAGCCAGTACGCTTAGGCATTGCTGTCTTGGTTTAAGGTTGCTGCTCACCATAGCCCCCAAGTCCTTTTTGCAATCTGTATGGCTAAGTTCTACATTATTTAACTTATAAGTGCTAGGGATATGGACACTCCCTAGCTTCAGAACCTTGCATTTATCTACATTGAACTGCATCTGCCACTTTTCTGACCAAGAATAGAATTTATCTAAATCCTCCTGAAGTTCCCTAACATCTACATTTGAATCAATTATCCTACCTATCTTTGTGTCATCGGCGAATTTGCTCATATCACTAGTAATACCCTCATCAAGGTCATTGATATAATAAACAGCAACGGGCCTAAGACTGATCCCTGTGGTACGCCACTTGTTACAGATCCCCACTCAGATTTAACCCCATTTATGGACACTGCTTCCTGTCTGTGAGCCATGACTCGATCCACGAGAGCACTTCTTCCCCAATGCCATGAGCTGCCACTTTCTTTAACAGTCTTTGGTGCGGAACTCTATCAAAAGCCTTACTAAAATCTAAGTAAATAATCTAAAATTCTTTATTGTGATCAACAGCCTCAAAAGCTTTACTGAAGAAAGCTAATAAATTAGTTAGACAAGAACGGCCTCTCGTGAATCCATGCTGAGAATCATTAATCAAGCTATGCTTATCGAGATGGCTTCTTATAATCTCAGCTATAATTGACTCTAGTAATTTGCCTACAACTGAGGTCAGGCTTATTGGGCGGTAATTTGACGGTAACGACTTGTCCCCTGCTTTAAAAATAGGAATTACATTAGCCGTCTTCCACATATCAGACACTACACCTGTTTGAAGAGATAAATTAAAAATTTTCGTTAATGGTTCACAGAGTTCCATTTTGCATTCCTTAAGAACCCTTGAAGAAAGCTCATCAGGACCCGGCGACTTATTTTGCTTCAGTCTGTCTATCTGCTTCACAACCATTTCACTAGTGACTGTGATGTTACATAATTTATCTTCTTCAGGCCCATTATAAAAATTAATTACTGGAATACTGTTAGTGTCTTCCTGTGTAAAAACCGAGAGAAAATAATTATTCAAAATTGAGCATATTTCATTCTCTTTGTCAGTAAGATGCCCATAGTTATTTTTAAGGGGACCTATCTTATCTCTAACTTTTGTTCTATAGACCTGGAGAAAACTTTTTGGGTTAGTTTTAGAATCCCTAGCAACTTTAATTTCATAGTCCCTTTTAGCTTTTCTTATCCCCTTTTTAATGTCCCTCTTAATGTCAATATAGGCCTATAAATTCCTTTCTTATGCCCTACTAGATATTTCAGCCTATTATTCATCCATTTTGGGTTATTTTTATTTGAACTAATTTCTTTATACGGGATAAACGTTCTTTGAGCAGCATATATAGTGTTCAGAAAACTGTCATATTGATACCTCTCTTCGTTACCCCAGTCAACAGATGATAAGTGTTCTCTAAGCCCATCGTAATCTACAAAGCGAAAATCTGGGACTGTTACTGAGTTATCGCTATTATCATACTTCTATTCAATGCTAAATGTAATTGATTTGTGGTCGCTAGCACCCAGTTCCTCTGAAATTTCTAAATTATTAACAAGGGATTCATCGTTTTGCCAGAACTAAGTCAAGCAGGTTATTTCCCCTTGTAGGTTCTGTCACAAATTGTTTCAAAAAACAATCCTGAACTACTTCTAAGAAGTCATATGATTCTAAATTCTCAGTCAAGAAATTCCAATCAATATGGCTAAAGTTAAAGTCTCCTAGAATTACTACATTATCATGCCTTGTGGCTTTAACAATTTCCTCCCATAGCAGTCTCCTTTGGTCCTATCTACTTTGGGGATGGGAAAACACACCTAAAATCAATTTTTCTCCCCCTCTAAAAATTTTCTAAACAGACTCTGTAGTGTTACTTCGACTTAACCCCCGTTTTTAGGGAAAACATTTTTAAAAGTGTTTCTGGGACAAAACAATGCCCAACCCACCCCCCTTCCCGATATTCTATCTTTTGGGAAACCCTTTTAAAAAACCCCTGAATGTAAACATTCCACGGGCAGCCCCCGACTTTTTAAAATTAAACCCGTCTCAGTTAAGGCAAATACATCAATTTTTACCTGCATTTAGCAACTAATCTAATCACCCATCTTTTTCCCTAGCACTACGGGTTTAATTCCCAAAAAAAAACTTTAAAAAGGACTTTCCTTTCTCTTTCCCCTTTCCCTGCTATTTTGTTTTTCTACTAAATTTTTAAACTGTCTTTATCGCCTAGGGGTCACGGCTTTTAAATTTCCCTACCCCCTTCTGTTTATTACTAGTTCCCCTGGGAACTCATAATTTACTACACGGGGGTTTTAAACGTTTTCCTCCCAAAAAATTTTTCCCTAACTATTCCTATTTTAAAAGCCCAAAAACAGCTCCCCCACTGCAGTTGCCAGTTGCCCCCCCCCCCGCCCTAGATAAGTGAACCCCTTTCCCTGGCGTACTGACATTTCGGGCCAAATAAAGGGGTTCCCTTTTGTCAAATAAATTTACCGCTTTTTTCCTTACGTATTTGTCCAAAGCCAAAATTGAAAACCAATTGCCCCGGGAAAACAAACTTTTCCCTTTCCCAACTCCCCCCCCTTGGGGCAAAGTCCCCCACATAGGACAGGGCCCAAACCCTTTCCCTCCAAAATTAATTTTATTGCTGACCTATCCCTGTAATCAGGTCTTCACTTCCTAACTGCCAACATAAATCCCCTCCAGCATGAGACAGAAAAAAGGTTTGTCCTTTAAACCTCTCATGATTTTCATCCAGATGGCTAGCAATATCCTCCCATCCCAGTTTCCAGGAAAGAAAACCCCCTCTGCTCCTATCCTTTTCCTTCAAGCAGAATGCCCTATCCATTATCAAACCGGTTTTCCCCAACAACAAAAATATTCCCCTTTTCCGGGTGTCTTTCGTGTGGGCTTTCCCCAGTGTTGACTCACTTTTCGTCGGGTAGCAGGGAGAAATGAAATTAGATTTTTCCCCAAACATTTCCACGGCAGTTCTTCTTCATCGTTTTCCTTTCCATTCTCTATTTAAACATCAACTTGTTCCATGCGGGTCCAGCCACTGACCATTTCCCTTTTTGGGACCGGGATGACTCAAAACAGGAGGACTACTACGAACCTTCTTTTTTTCCCTCGATAAAAGTCGCCGAATCACCATCTTCGCCATCCCAATTTTTCCTTAAGCTTTTGGTTTAAATTTGCTCGATGGAAAGACTTTTTGGGTTTTCAGTCCGTAGAGAGAAACTCGAACATCCCACGACCCAAATACGGGGTCCCCCCTCTGAGCAAAAGTACAGGAAAAATTTGATGACAGGGGTTATGGAGATTTGGGGTGGGGGAAAAAAGGGTTTTACTGTAAAAATTTGCCCTGCCCAAGCACTAGCGAATTTTTTTCCCGGGATGTCGATAAAAGGGGGAAAAAAACCAGATATTAAAACTATCTATAAGAAATTAAGTGAGTGACAAGGAAATTGAGGGCCCACAGTAAACTAAATTGTAGATGAGTAATAAAAAATTAAACCCCCAATATAGTGAAAAATATATGGGTGGGCATTGGGGAATATTTAAAAAGGGGGGGGGCGCCCTGGCATTTAGCGAACTACTCCCGGGGGGTCCGGAAGGGGCGATAAGGGATGAGTATTTACTATAGTAAAAAGGGAAATAAAAGAGTGATGGTAGCATTGGGGGGCGGGAAACACGGGTATAAAATAAAATGAGCATACAGTCGATGAAAAGGTTTAAGGGTCTACCTTTGTGACGTTTTTTCCCCCGTTATCTCACTAAGAAAGAAAAAAAAAATTTTTCAGGGAAAGTGTGGGGGAAAAGTTACGTGGGCCTAGCTGCTGTGTGAATAATAAAACAGCAATTCCAGTTAGGGGCAGTGAAAAGGGGAAGCGAAATTTTGGAATGAATACAGTGTAACCTGAGATAACCAGTGAACAGCATAAAATAAAATTTTAATAAAAAAAACAATATTGAAGTGGGGCAGTGTGGGAAAATTTTTGCCCGGTGTTGACTTGTGAAAGTGATACACATATTTATTTATTTCAATTTGTGCACACATACAGAGGTAAAAAAAAAACCAGATAAGAGCAGTTTTTCCCCAAACCCACTTATCCCTATGAAATAGCATTACGGGCTGGTTAAAAATTTAAATTTTAAGATTAACTAAGCAATGATTTTTATTATTAATAATAAAAAAGAAGCGCTAACCCCCCCCCAAAAAGGGATTTAAAAAGCGTTTGTACTAAGAAAATGATGAAATCAGTGATAAAACATTAAGAAAACAGAAAAACTTTGGGGCCACAATTTGAGTATTACAAAGGCGGTCATATGGTTGCATTCGGTTAGGTAGTGATTTTTTTAGGTAGTGTATTTAAAAAATAAAAAGTTGGGTTTGGTTTTTTGGTTTAACTTTATGTGAAATAATTGGAGAAAAAATTTAAGATATAAAAATATAATGTTCAGTTATTCAGTATTTAGGGGGTTTTGGGGTGAAAAGGGTAATCTTTGAAAAAGAGACTTGAATTTAAAAACAGGTTTGTTTCCCTTTATTTTTACAGGAAATAAAATTCCAATTTTGGGGCCCTTTTATGTGGATTGGTTTTTGCATAGTGTAGATGGACACGAGGAAACATCAAAGAGGATCTGTGCCTTGTTTTAAAGGTAAAAGTTTTTTCTGTTAAGGTTGGCAAGGAGATTTTTGAGGGGGGGGTTTAAAATCAGAGTTAAGTGTTTATGATGTAATGGTGCAGAAATAAGTTTGGATGTTTTTATGGTGATTTGGGTTTTAGTGTATTAAAATATTGGTGGAGTGTGCGCCTGTAGTGAAAATTTTTGTTTTTTCTAATGAAACCCTTTTTGTTGGGTAATTAGGGGTCTGAGAGGGTTTAATTGTTGTTGGGGGCCCATGAAAAATTTCCATGGGTTTGGATAGGGGTAAATAGAAGTGTTTGGGGCCCGGGAGGGCGACTGTGGAAATGGGAACCGTATCTTAAAAAGTAGGGCCTACGTTTGGGAAAATTTTCTTAGAAATTTGATGTATATGTGTATGAAATTTGAGTCTATTATAAAGGTGGTTCCTAAAAATTTTTCCCTCGGGTTAGTTTTTTGAAAGGGATCCATTTATCATTATTTTTAAGAGGGACATCTTTAGCTCTGTTCCCAAAACTGATGAAGTGGGTTTTGTCAATTTTTTAGTGTAAGTTTTTTTTAGCCCTTCATCCGGGTAGTTTATTTTCTGTAAATTCGGTTTTTTACAGTTTTTGGCTAGCGTGACGGGGGCTCGGGTGAGAGAAAAACGATTTAGTGAAACTAAAAATTTAGTTTTGGGTTTGAGTAATTGCAAAGCTTTTGGGAAGGTCATTTATGAAATAGGAGAAAGAAAAAGGGGGCCCAAAGGACATTTCCCTGTGGGACCCCAACTGAAAATTGGGTTGTGCAAAAGGGAGTTTTTTCCCCATTTGCGTAAAACATTTTTGGTTTCCCTTTTTGCTGGGGTAAGACGAGGTATTTGGGGGGGAGTCCCCTCTTAAAAAACCTTTTAAAGTGTGACAATTTTACGTGGAGCAAGTAAATTAAAAAACTGTATAAAAAAGCTTTACGTAAGTCCAATGAAGATCCCCAGTGGGACTTCTTTTTTTTCTATTGCATTTTTATATATGTTCTACCCATGTGTAAAATTTGAAACTTTAGTATTTTTATTAGGCCCTAAAACCAAAATTTGGCGGGGGTTGAGTATTTTTTTTGGGAGAAAGGTGGGAGTAGATTCTTTTATAAATTTAAATTTTTTTCGAAAGATTTTTGAGAGGGGGTTTTGTAATTTTGGTTTAAGGGCCTAAAGTTATTCAACTCGGGTTTCTCCTCCCTTTGGTGGATGGGGGTGACCCTTGCTATTTTGAGTACTGTAGGGAAGGTGGGGGATTCAATGGATTTGTTAGTGTTGGGCAATGTTTGGGAAAAGCACTTGTGACACTTTTTTTTTAAAAGGGGGTTTGAAAGGTATTTAAATCTCCTGCCTTTTTTTTTATGCGTTGTAAAAGGGAGACTTCTTTGGGGGGTTTTGTCGGAATTAAAAAAACAGTTTTGTTGGGGTAGTTCCCGGTGAGGTAGTCATTTGGGGGGGGTATCTGAGTTTGGGGATTTTTTTTGGGCAAGGTTTTGTCCTATAGTGGAGAAGAAAAAGGGAAGTCTTTTTTGGGCCTGTTTCTTTTGGGTTTGGGATTTGGGGTTCATCTGTTTTGCTAATTTTATTTCGCTATTTCGTGATATCTTTTTGTTCCCGGGGAAAAATTTTTGATGGGTTTTTCCCGGGCTTTTTTTTATCACCCCGTAAATTTGGGTAATTTTGTTTTTATAATACAATTTTTTTGGGCCCCTTTTTAAACAGGCTGGTTTGGATTGACGAGTAACGTTTTGTTTGGTCTCTGGTTTTTTGAAACCCCTTCTGTACTGTTTTTCAATTATTGGTGTTTTTTTATTTATGGATTTTAGAAAGCTGGGGGGTTACCAGGGGCTGTTCAGCTCTTTGCTGCATCTGTTTAGTTTTTTTAGGGCAGTTTCTTGTTTTTAGAGGTAAATTTTGGGGGTTTTTTTTGAAAATTTTTAATTTCATTCGTCAAAATCTTGTAAAAGGTTTCTAGGGTCCCGTGTGCCAATTTTAATGTTTGCTATTGCGTTTGTTTAAGTTAAAAATGGGGTGCCCCATTGTTTAAGTCCCGAAGGTGACTTTTTGTTGTTCTTGGGGTAATTTTAAACCCAAAAGTTGTTATGGGGGAAAAATAGGGGTATGGTCTGTGGTTTATTTTTGTAATTAAAGCTGATTTAAAGGGGATATGGTGGTTGGTCCAGATTTTGGTCAAAAAAGGGAAACCTAGTCCTGAAATCTTTTAGGTTTTTTTTTAAAGTTGGTAGTAAAAAAAACAGTTACTCATGTGTTTGTGAATTCAGTAAAGTGTGGGTTTTGGGGCTTGGGGGAGGGTTTATATTGAATCACCTTTTGGGGTAGTAAGTGATTTTTTGTTCATGCGTGCCTCAGTTATCAAACTTCCTAGATTTTGACTAAAAATTTGGGTAATGTTTTACTGTGGAACTCTGTAGATGTTTATCAATGTGAGAAGGGTTTTTGGGAGGTACTTTTATTTGAATTTTGCTATTTTATTTCCCCCATGTTTATCCCTTTTGCAAATATTAGTGATACATTCTAGTTGGTCTGATAGAAATGGCTTTTGCCCACCCCCCTTTTTAAAAGGCCTACCGTTTTTTATGGCTGTTTTAACCAGGAATGGCAGACATCGTAAAAACAGGCTTTAGCCCGGTTTTGTTAGTGTAATATGGACAAAATTGGATGTAAGGAATTTTTGTAATGTATGAGGTTTATCGTAAGGGGTTGCTTAAAAAATCTGAAATTGTAGTTTAAAAAAGGTTTTTGTTGTTTTTTTTACACTGAGGAATTGCCTTTTATTGGGTTTTGCAGTGGAATAATTAAAAGTTTCTGTTTGATTCATTTAAGTCATTAAATAAGGGGTTGGTATCCAAAGGGTCAAATTTCTTGTAATCATAAGATTTGTAAATGGGAAACTATAGTTTTTTAAATTTAAATAAAAAAACAAAAAATAAATAGTTTAAACAAAAAAAAAAGCACCGGATTATTTAACAAAAGTAAAATAAGTTACTAAGGGACAAAAAAAAATAAAAATGATGATCAAAAAAGTGGAGCTTGGGAATGATATTTGGTAGTACTATTAAAAAGGGAATTTTTTTTTAAAGTTAGAATTATAGGGATAAAATTTTAAAATTAAAAAAGGGGCTAATATAGGTTGTGGTGCCAAAAAAATTGGGAATCAAAAATGATTTTTGGGAAAAAAATGGGCAAAAATTGGAACTTATTCAAATTTAGGCCCCCTAAAAAATAGCACCCTTGGGTTATTTTAACAATTGTGAATAAAATAAACTAGGGTGTTATATAAAAACTAAAATAAAGGAGGGAAAAAATATTTAAGGGGCTAAAATTAAAATAATGGTAAGCAAAGTTAAATGGGAATGGGAGGGGAAATTTTAATATAAAAATTTTAATATAAAAATACAATTTGAAATGGTAAATTTGCAAAATTTCACTAGAGTTGGTAAAGGTTGTTGACAAGATCCAAAAAATTAAACCTAATTTAAAATTTACAAAAAAAAAATTCCCCAAAATTTAAAATACCAAAAGAAAAATAGTTAAAAAAAATACAATGGTAATGTCTTGATTATAAAAAAGATGTAAGAAAGGGTAGACAGGTACACAGGTACACAGGTACAAGGGTAATATAAAAGGTTTGGGGTTTTTTAATATAAAAACTTGAAAAAATTTGGGTAAAAAATGTTATGAGAAGTATAAAATAAAGTTTTAAAGTACAAAATTTAAAAATTTAATGGGAGTAAATATGGTGTTTAAAATAAAATTTTTTGTAAGTAATAAAAAGATTACAAAAAAGTGAAAAAGTAAAGTTTTTTTTTCATTCAAAAATTTTCAAATGGTAGTTAAAACCCTTTAGGTTATATGGCAGTAAAAAAGGAATTAAGAGTAATCTAGGATATTAAAAGTGGTATTAAAAAAAGGTAAAGGTAATTAGACAAGTAATGGTTATTTAAAAGTCAAAATTTTTAAGAGTTAAAATTTAAATTTTAGTAAAAATGATATTTATTTTAAATTTTTGTAAGTAATATCAATTTATAGTATTTAAAAAAAAAAAAAATGAGGAATAATATGGACAGAGAAAAATATCAATTCAGCTAATGTTTAAGCGAAAAAAATAGAAATAAAAAAATCAAAATAAGGGACCTTTTGCCTTTTTAGTAAAAACACAAAATGAGGTAGTTTGGGTTATTTAATTACCCAAAGAATTTTACAATAAATTTGAACAATAATGGATAGACTAAAGGGTCCTAGAAAATTTAAAACCTAGTTTAAACCCAAAAAAATCGCGGAAAAGCACAAGGAAAGTGATTAACAAAATGGAAATGGTTTTAAAATAAATGTGATATCCCAAAGACAGAAGTGCCCCCAAAACACCTGAGTGGTGTGGGTACAGCCCTAAAGTAGGCAGTGCTGGCCCAAATCACCGCTCTGACCTACCATAAAACCCACCCACCCTACACCAGCCACCCAACCCACACCAGCCACCTGCCCCACACCCGCTACCCCCCTACAAACCCCCACCCACGTGCAGCAAATTTGGGTCGAAAAAATACATCTTGCATTTTTACGGGGACAATAAAAAAGGGGCAAGTGGGAAAAAAAAATTTTTTTTCCGTGTCATACAAGTGTTGTAGGGATACATACGGATGGCAAAAATTAACCCGCTACCTGTTTATTGGGGTTTATCTGGAGGAGGGGTTCCCCCGGGCAACGCCCCCCCGGCCCCGGGCTGTGACCCCGGCCTCCTTAGGTCAGTGTCCCCCGGATGCGACCCACACCAGTCGACCCCACCCAGGTACCCATTTTTACTGAGGGGGAAAATAGACAAAAAGGTTTGGAAAAGAAACAGTCCAAATGTTTTCTTTCTGGCCCGGGAATCGAACCCAGGCCCCCGCCGGTGAAGCGAGAGCCCTTAACCACCCAGGCCACCAGAGCCCCAGTGGCACAAGTAAAAAAATTTCCTTTAAGGAAATCCAGAATCCCAAAAAAAAAAAAAAAAAAATTTTCAAAACCTTTTTGCTCTTCCAAAACATCATATTCCCCTTATACTAAACCCAAAACAGCCTCAAAAAATTAAACCCCGAACTACAAGGTGTTTTTTGGGTTTTGCAATAAAAAAGTAGAACTTTGGGGAGTTTTCAGAAAAGGGATAAGGAAAGGAATAAAAGATGAAAATAATCAAGAAAAAAAAAGATGAACCCTTTAAAAAACAAAAAAAACACAATACAGTGACTGGAAATTTATACACAAATTAACCCCCCACATAGAAGGAAAAGGGGGGGGCTTACGACGTTTCGATCTGACTTGGAAAATTTTCAAAGCACACTAACCCGAATTGGGAAAAAACGGAAAGAAAGTTTTAGGCAAGATCCCAAATGGGATGAGCGGGGAAGACGGGGACAAATAAGAAAGTGGTGGAGAGGAGTGTTCTTAGGGGCGAGAAAATAGAGCCGGGCTTAACCCACAAACGAAGGCGATCGTGGGGGCAGATAAATGAGAAAGAAATTCAGGTCTTCGTTGGGGGCTACCCGGGGGGGTGAGGGGGGGAGGAAGGGGAAAATGCGACGTTTTGTGCTAAGGGGAAAGTGAAACTGAGCCCTGTCTTAACCCCCAAAAACTAAAATGGGGAACGTGGGTCAAAAGAAAGGTACCTGTCATAGAAGGGACCCGTCACGAATCCAAGGTTAAATTTTTAAATAGGGGGGTTTGGGGGGCAGGGTCATCAAGGAGTAGAAAATGTTGTGTTGGTTTGTGGTTCCCCGCGAAAGTCTTCGTCAAGGAGTCCAGTAGTCGGGTCGTGTCTCAAGTTTGTTTTTTGTTTTGCAATGAGGGGTCTTTCCCAAAAAATACAAACGCAGGGGTGTTTTAATTGGGCCCTGGAGAAACTTGTTTTAGCGAATTCCCCCCATCTGACATCAAGGGGCCTTGTTCTGGACCCGCTGCAGTTTAACTAATTTGTTTTTGGGTGCAAGCCTTTATTCATCCATTTTGGGTTATTTTTATTTGAACTAATTTCTTTATACGGGATAAACGTTCTTTGAGCAGCATATATAGTGTTCAGAAAACTGTCATATTGATACCTCTCTTCGTTACCCCAGTCAACAGATGATAAGTGTTCTCTAAGCCCATCGTAATCTGCAAAGCGAAAATCTGGGACTGTTACTGAGTTATCGCTATTATCATACTTCTATTCAATGCTAAATGTAATTGATTTGTGGTCGCTAGCACCCAGTTCCTCTGAAATTTCTAAATTATTAACAAGGGATTCATCGTTTGCCAGAACTAAGTCAAGCAGGTTATTTCCCCTTGTAGGTTCTGTCACAAACTGTTTCAAAAAACAATCCTGAACTACTTTTAAGAAGTCATATGATTCTAAATTCTCAGTCAAGAAATTCCAATCAATATGGCTAAAGTTAAAGTCTCCTAGAATTACTACATTATCATGCCTTGTGGCCTTTAACAATTTCCTCCCATAGCAGTCTCCTTTGGTCCCTATCTAACTTTGGGGGATGGTATATCACACCTAAAATAAATTTTTCATGCCCCTCTGAAAATTCTATCTAAACAGACTCTGTATGTGTTACTTCAGACTTAATCCCCGTTTTTATGCAACAGTTCAAGTGATCTCGGACTTACAATGCCACCCCACCCCCCTTCCCGATACTTCTATCTACTTGGAACAATTTAAAACCCTGAATGTGACATTCCACAGGCATGTCCCGACTTTTTGAATTAAACCACGTCTCAGTTAAGGCAAATACATCAATGTTACCTGCACTAGCAACTAATCTCAACTCATCCATCTTATTCCTAGCACTACGGGTATTAGCCTAATAAACATTGAAAGACTCTCCTTTCTCTTTACCCTTCCTGCTCATTTCTGTTTTTCTACTAAACCTATTACTGTCCTTATCGCCTAGTGTCACTGGCTTTTCAATATCTACCTCATTCTGCTTATTACTAGTTCCCCTAGAACTCATAATATTACTACACTGGGGCTTCACTGTTTTCCTGCCAAAACCCATACCACTAACTATTCCTAGTTTAAAGTCCTAACAGCTCCCTCCACTGCAGTTGCCAGTGCCCCCACCCCAGACCTAGATAAGTGAACCCCATCCCTGGCGTACATGACATTTCTGCCATAGAAGAGGTCCCAGTTGTCAATGAATGTTACCGCATTTTCCTTACAGTATTTGTCCAGCCAGCAATTGACACCAATTGCCCTGGACAACCATTCATTTCCAACTCCTCTCCTTGGCAAAATACCACATATGACAGGGTTCCCACCCTTCCTCCTAATTATTTATATTGCTGACCTATACCTGCTAATCAGGTCTTCACTCCTACATCTGCCAACATCATTGCCTCCAGCACTGAGACAGATAAAAGGATTGCTCCCATTACCTCTCAAGATGTCATCCAGATGGCTAACAATATCCTCCATACCAGCTCCAGGAAAGCAAACCCTCTGTCTCCTACTCCTGTCCTTCAAGCAGAATGCCCTATCCATGTATCTAACCTGGCTATCCCCAACAACAATAATATTCTTACCTTCCTTGGTGTCGTTCGTCGTGGCGTTCCCAGTAGTTGACTCACATTCGTCGGGTAGCACGGAGAATGCATTAGATGTTTCCACAACAGTTTCCACGGCAGTCTCTTCTTCATCGTTTCTACCTTTCCATTCGTCTATTTGATCATCAACTTCGTTCCATGCTGTCCAGCCACTGACCAGTTTCCCTTCTTGACCTGATGACTCAAAACAGGAGGACTACTACGAATCTTCTTATTTTCCTCGGTCAGTCGCCGAATCACCATCTTCGCCATCCTCAATTCTTCCTTAAGCTGTTGGTAAAGTTGCTCGATGGAGGACATTTTGGTTCAGTCCGAGAGGGGCCACTCGGCACACTCCTACTGACCCAATACGGGTCCCCTCTGAGCTAAGTACAGGAAAAATGATGACAGTGTCATAGGAGAGTGGGTGGGAAGGGTTTATGTAAAAATTTGACCGACCAGCATCAATTATTCCCAGATGTCATACAATGGAAATAAACGATATTGAACTATCTAAAGTAAATAGGAGTGACAAGGATATGTGCAGTGACACATTGAACAAAATTGTAGATAAGATTAATCAAAATTACCCCCCATATGTTAAAATATAGGGTGTCATATGGGAAATTTACAAGCGCGGGCATAGCGAACACTCCCGGGAGGCCCAGAAAAGGGGCAATAAGGATGAGTATTTAATATATAATAATTTAAAAACAGTAATGGTGCATGAGGGGGGCAGGGAACACCCGTTACATAAAAAGAGATACAGTCGATGAAAAGGTTAAGCTACCGTTGACGTGTTTCCTTTTTCTCTAAAAGATGAAAAAAATTTTCATGGGAAATGTGGGGGAAAGTTACCGTGGCCTGCTGCTGTGTGAATAAAAAAACACAATTCCCTATAGAGCGTGAAAAGGGAAGGATCTTTAATGAATACAAATTAATCCTTGAGATAACCATGAAAAGATAAAATAAAAGGGAAAAAAAAATAAAAAATATTTAAAATGTGGCAGTGTGGGTAATCTTCCCCGGTTGTTGAATGTGGGCCCAAATGTACACAAAAAAACGAATAGACTAGGATACCTAGACATAATAGACCTAGTGAACCTAAACTGTCAGTGGTACAACACAAGGATAGTGATTAACATAATGGAAATGGTTTAAACTAAATGTGATATCCCATGACAGAAGTGCCACATACACCTGAGTGGTGTGCTACAGCTATACGTCTGGCAGTGCTGCAAGTCAGCCGCTCTGACCTACCATAAACACCACCCACCCTAAACCAGCCACCTGCCCTACACCAGCTACCCGCCCTACAACCACCACCCACGTGCAGCAAATTTGGCTCGTATAAATACATCTTGCATATTACTGGCACCAGTAAGAGAAAGGTAAAGTGGAAATCAGTTTTTTTCCGTGTCATACAGAGTGTAGTAGGATACATACAGGATGTCAGTACAGCATACCTGTGGCACATGTAAAAAAATCCTTGGAAGGAAATCCAGAATCACATGCAACCTCTGCTTTTCCAAACATCATATCTCTTGTACTAAACTAAATACAGCCTCAAAAAATGACCTCGAACTAGCAAGGTGTTTCTGGTTGTGCAATAAAGATGTAGAACTTTGGGCAGGTATCAGAAAGGTACTAAGGAAAGGAATAAACGATGAAAATAATCAAGAAAACAAAGATGACCTTAAATAACAAAAAAAGCACAGTACAGTGACTGGAATGATACACAAATAACCCGCACATAGAAGAGAGGAGCTTACGACGTTTCGATCTGACTTGGACCATTTACAAAGTCACACTAACCAGAATTGAAAGAACGAACGAAAGTTCAGGCAAGATCCCAAATGGGATGAGCGGGGAAGACGGGACAAACTAAGAATAGTGCTGGAGAGGAGTGTTCTTAGTCGTAGAAATAGAGCCAGGGCTTAACCCAGCAGCGAAGGCGATCGTGGGACAGATACTGAGAAGAGAAATTCAGGCTCTTCTGTTGGGACTCCGGTGGGGTGAGGGGGGAGGAAGGGAAAAATTGGGGGGAACGTTTGGGGGTTGATAGAAAAATTTTGTGTAGTTTGGGGCCGAGGGCTTAACCCAAAAAAGCAAAGGGCCCGGAACGTGGGTCAGGGAATGGTACCGGTAAAGAAGGTACCTGTAAAACAAATTCCAAGGTTATTTGTAAAATGGGGTTAGGAAGCGGGGTTTCATCCCAAGGAGTAAAAAAGGTTTTTGTTGGTTTGTGGGTCTGCGAATGTCTTCGTAAAGGGTTTTTCCAGTATCGTGTCGGGGCTCAATTTTGTCTATCTGTCCTGTCATTTGAGCGTTTTCCCAGTACATTTTCCCAGCGCGGGAATTGTCAAAATTGGGGAAAGGAGAACTTGCTTGTAGCGAAGCCCTCCCATCTGACATCAAGCGCCTTGTTCGGGACACGCTGCATTTAACAAAGTTTGTTTTTGCGGGAAAGATGGGGGGGTAGAGAAGATAAGTTATAAAGGGGGCTTTTTAAAGGTTTGAAAGGGTTTGTATTTTTGGTGCTTTTGAGAGGCATTTTTTAAAGTTTTGGTAAGGCTGCAAGGGCCTTACTAGCTTTTGGGAAAGCCACGTTAAGCTAAAAGGGTGGGTTCAAGTTTAACCCCAAAGGACGGGAAAAAGATTGTGGGGATGGGGATTTAAGTGCGGGTGTAGCTGTTTTGAGCTCGACAGGTAATGGAGGTTCAGGGTTTTCTGTATTTAAAAATTTATGTAATGTTGGATTTGCAGCATTTTTTTTGCCCTCCATTTTTTTTCCCCAAAATGGCTTTTCCTGTCGACCTCATTTTGTTTTTTTGTGGTGATTATCTATATTGGCATAAAGTGAATAAGTTGTGAAATTGCCCTGCATAGGCAAGTTTTGAGGGATTTTTGGAAAGCAGGTTTTGGGGAATTTCGTTAGTTTTTAAAAAATTTTAGAGGGTAGGGGAGGAGGACAGATCCCTGGGGTACCCCAGCTTTGTGTGAATAGTCAGAGAAAACACCCCTTAAAAATTTGATTCTCAGGGAAACCCCGGGTCTGGGAATTGCAGAGGAGTTTGAGTAGTGGAGGCGGGTTTAAAATTTTTGTGCAGGGTTTGTATTTGACCCCTTGGTCCCAAGTTTCAAAAGTTTTTTCAACGTCTTTTGAAACCAGGGCTGTCCTGTTTCTTTTTTCCCTGTGTTATGTGGAGTAGTTAAAGAAATGTTAATGGCTTTCCGTTGGTCGGGTTTTTCTGAACCCAAAACGGGCCTTTAAAAGAAAGTAAAGTTTGTTTTTCCAGGTACCCGCGAAGGCGATGGTTGAGATTTTTTCAAAGGTTTTTTCCTAAAGTTTCGGGGAAGGGCTGATAGGGCATAGTTTCTGGATCAGAGGGGGTTTTTTTTTTGGTTTGGGAAAGGGAGGATGCAGTAGCAGTTTTGGGAAGGGGGAAAGGGGAAGTATCCAGGGGCAAGGGAGGATTGAGGGGGTTTTGTGGGAGAAAATGTTTGAGTCGGGAAGGGTGTTTTAGGATAAAAAGGGTTTGGGCCCCGAGGACCAGGGGGCCTTGGGGAAAAGGGTGTCTGAAGGATTTTTTAATGTCTGTGTTGGTGAAAGGATGGCGGGGTTCTTTGGGGGAGGTAAGAGAGTTAGGTGTATGTGGTATCTGGTGTTTTTTTCCCTTTTGTGTGTGTGCAAATGTTCCAGTGTTTTATGTTTTTTTGGGAAAGTGTTTTAAAAACGTTAGAGGAGGTGGGTTGGGGGGAAGATGTTTTTCCCCCGATGTGTTTGAAATGGGTTTGTGGCAGCCTGCGGGGCTGGATTTGTGTGTTTTTGTGGGTGATGTGTTTGGGAAATTTTCGGTGGGGGTTTTTTCCTCTGATTTTTTTTGATTTAAGTTTCCCGAAAGGGTTTTGTGTTTTTAAAATGCTGTTTGTCTGCTTTTTGTATAAGTTGTGACAGTGATTGTTGTGGTCTTGGTCTTGGCTTTGGTTTAAAAAGTTGTTTTAAGGTAAATGAGATTAATCGAAAATTGGGTTTAAAACTATTTTTGGGGTTTTAGAGGAAGCGGTTGTGGGAGCAGAAAATTTTCTTGTTCTGAGTGGGGGGTTTTAAGGGAAAAAGAGTGGTTTTTGAGTTTTTGTGGTATTTCGATGTCGGCTGCTTGTGTGAAAGTGTCCCGGGTGAGATCAAGTTGAGTACCCATGTCAGAGATAGGTTTGTTGTTGTAGTCATAGGTGAGGTTAATATAGTCTATGTGTTGTTTGAAAGCATCCCAGTCAGCGTTCTTGTAGGAGAAGGACGGTGTGGTTGGAATGAGGATAGGGTTGGAGGAGATGTGTAAGATGACTGGGATGTGATCAGAGCCTGTAATAGGGCCAGGTGAGATGTAGTGTTGAAATAGAGAGCTGGCTCGGTTTGCCAGAATGATGTCTGGTTTGCCTTGGCCTGTGTGGTTGTAGAAGGTGTTGAAGTCTAGGCCGAGATGAATTAGGTGTTTATGGTTTGTGAAGGTGAGTAATTGGTGACCAAGTTGGTTGTTACTGGTGTGATGAAAGGCCTCATGACTCCAGTCTCTTCCAGCCTTTTCTTGAAGTTCTTAATAATATTGCCCCTTCCATTAAGTTTAAAGCAGAATGGGAATCTAATTCCTTGCTTCCTTTCCTTGATGTTCATGTCCACTGCTCAGATACAGGTTTTTCCTTTTCTGTTTAGCGAAAACCTATGCACAGTGGCATGTACATTCACTACTTTTCCTATCATGCTTCCCCTGTCAAGAAAAGTGTTCTTATCTCCCTCTTTCTCCATGCCCTCCGCATCTGTGATCCTCAGTTCCCTCCAGCAGAAATTTCCACTCTTCATAATTCGTTTTCCCATCTTGGGTACCCTATCCATTTCATAGACTCTGCCCTCTCATGTGCTAAATGTAATTTCTTCTCTCCCAAACTCTCCACTCCTGGGAACTCTTCTGTCCTCTTCCTTCCCTACATTTCCGGTCTTTCTAATCTCAACAATTCTCTCCGTCCCTTAGACATCAAGCTTACTTTCCGCCAGACTAACACTCTTCGCACTAAACTCCTTCATACCTCTCCTCCCTCTACAGATGTTCCTGGTGTCTACTCTATTTCTTGCACCTCCTGTCCTCTTCAATACTTTGGAGAAACTGGTTGATCTCTTTCTGACAGACTTAGGGAGCACAAAAATAGTGTTAGGCTTGCCGACACTAACAATGCTCTGTTCTGTCACATCAGAGATCACAGACATCCTATTGACTGGTCTTCTGCTAAAACTGTCTTCCCTACTTCCAACTCTAACAGTCGACGTCTAGTTGAATCCTCTCTAATACACAACTTTCCTTGTATGAATCTTAGCCCTGGCATCGTCTCTGTAGATGCCTTCCTCTCCCACTACATTGTAAAATGCTCCAAACTTCAGAACACCCGTGACTTAACCTGATTCCTCATTTTTTCTTTTTTCTTCTTCTCCCTCTTCCCCTTTCCTCTTTCCTTCTTTTTTTTCTCCTCTGGGTTGTCTTTCTTCTGTCTCGTGATTCTGTTCCTTATTTCATCACTTCCCCTTTCCCCCGACCTCTGTGCACTTGCTCTCCCTCTGTGGGCACCTAGCTCCCTTGCAGTGCTCCCCTTTCTTTGTATTTGACTGGCTCCTCCTCCTTAATTCCCCACTACTACCACTACCACCTCTTCTACTACTACCACTACTGCTTCTACTACTACCACCACTACCTCTTCCTGCCTATATATACCCGTCCTGCTCCAATTCTGGTTAGTGTGACTTTGTAAATGGTCCAAGTCGGACCGAAACGTCGTCGTAAGCTCCTCTCTTCTATGTGCGGGTTATATATGTAAAGATGACCTCTTGGGTAATCTACCAAAAATGTATAAAACATAGGAGAAAGAGATAGGAGTGAACCAAAAAATGAAGAATGCTCGTACCACAACAGATGACTCGAAACTATCTAGTCACCCACATAGTGCTAAACCAGACCCAACCCCCAGTCATAGCACTAATACCCATAGCACTAATATCCAGGCTCAGCCCCCAGCCCCAGTGCTGACTCAATCTCAGCCCCAACCTTATTGCCAATCCAGACTCTACTAGGGATCCTACCACAGCCACCACTAAAAACTTAAATATACAACCATCATGGCACAAGACCACAGGCCACAGTACAGATGTAGGGGAGGCGTCTCATCCTTCCTCTTTTGAGAAAAGTAGATGGAATCGAGGATGGGGTGGTCCTGGCTTGGATACTGAGGATTATTGTGCAGTCCCAGAGCCTGCAGAAATTGACAACACACCTCCCAACAATTCTATCCAACCAAAAGTGAAATTGTGCAAATACTATGCTTGGGGCATTTGTAAGCATGGAATATCAGGAAAAAAAATGGGACATACAACTTTGAGCATCCCAAAAAATGCAGCTACCTAATGTCTAAAGGAGTGTGTCGTTCTTCTTCCTGTACTTTCTTTCACCCAAAAATGTGTCACTCCTCGGTCCTCCAGAAGCAGTGTTACAACATCAACTGCCCTGCATACCATCTAAAAGGGACCAGGAGGCAGAGACCCCACAAGACAAACAATAGTAGCTACGATAACCCAACTCCAGGTGATTTTTTAGTGGCAGGAAACGGAAAAAGAAAATGGAAGGAAATAAAAATAATCCACCACCTTGGAGTCTTGTTGGACTGGAGGCACAGCCAGTGCCTCCAGTCAAACAAGGCTCATCATTAGTTGTAGTCCCACCAGAACTACAACTACTGATGCCAATAACAAAATCCCCCCTAACACAGAATACAACCTCGTTCATATTTGTTTATAAACAGGGCCTTAAGCCATTCACCAACAAAATACCTTTTATCAGGGGACTTCTAGAGGAGTCTAATGCAATGTTTGCAGCCTTCACAGAGACCCACACGAAAGACCACTTTGACAGTGAAATATGGATAAGTGGGTACAACCTTTTCAGATGCGACAGAATGAACAGGCAACAAGGGGGGGTTGGCCTGTATTTCAAAGAGTCACTCATCTGCAGGGAGTTGCTGAACACCACAAATGATATAGTTGAAGTTCTATCAATAAAGATCCAGAACCAAAACCTAGTCATCGTGGTTGTATATAAGCCACCAGATGCAACCTCCCAACAGTTCGAGGAACAGCTACTGAAAATTGATAACTGTCTGGAAAGCCTTCCAGCTCCATCCTCAAACATCTTACTGCTTGGTGATTTCAACCTAAGGTATACAAAATGGAAGATTGTAGCGAATAATGTTATAGCAGAAATAATCCCTGGAGGTAGCGTAGATGAAAGGTCACACACACATGAGCTACTAAGTCTCTGCGATAAACACACCTTATGCCAGCAGATAGTGGAGCCAACAAGACTAGAAAACACACTTGACCTTATCTTCACAAATAATGAGGACCTGGTAAGAGACATAATATCAAAAACAACTAATTCTGATCACAATCTAATCGAAGTCCAGACTTACATGAACAGGGGACCTGATCAGCCAAATGTATGTACCTGTGAAGGGGTCTTCACAAAATACAACCAGGTAAACCATGTCTTAAATGAAACATGTTGGGAAATTATCTTAAATAACATGGATCCAAACCAGTGCCTTGAAAGGATCAACTTCCTGGCAGCTCAAGCATGTTCTAGGCATATTCCCCTAAGAAAGAAGAGCACGAGTAAACTGGAGAAAGACACTCACTCTACAGAAGACGACGAAGAATCACTGAGCTCCTCAGGAACACTAGAATATCTGATACACAGAAGGAGGCGCTGACCAGGGAAGTGGAAACTATCGAACTTAAGTTTAAGTACTCTTACAGGAACCAGGAGAGACAGGAGGAACTTAAAACTGTTAGTGAAATTGAAAGAAATTCGAAATATTTCTTTTCATATGCCAAAAACAAGGCAAATACCACATCTAGCATCGGACCCTTACTCAGACAGGATGGGACTTACACACATGACAACAAGGAAATGAGTGAAATACTGAAATCCCAGTACGACTCTGTTTAGCGAGCCACTAATCAGTCTGAGGATCGATGACCCAATGATTTCATGAACCTCAAAACTCCATAAATATATGCCAGATTTCCGACATTACCCTCCGATAGACTTTGAGAAAAGCCACTGACAACATGCCCATGCACTCAGCCCCAGGTCCAGACTCGTGGAACTCTGTGTTCATTAAAAACTGCAAGAAACCCCTCTCACGTGCCCTAAGTACACTCTGGAGAAGGAGCTTGGACATGGGTGAAATTCCAGTCACTTAAAACAGCGGATATAGCCCCAGTCCATAAAGGTGGCAGCAAAGCATTAGCTAAGAACTATAGACCAATAGCTCTAATGTCCCACATCATAAAAATCTTTGAGTGCTAAGAAGCAGGATTGCAAACCGCCTTGATTCCAAAAAACTTCACAATCCATGGCAACATGGGTTCAGGGCAGGTCGCTCCTGCCTCTGTCAACTACTGGATCACTATGATATGGCCTTGGATGCACTGGAAGAAAATCAGAATGCAGATATAATATGCACAGACTTTGCAAAAGCGTTTTACAAGTGGGATCATGGCATAATAGCAAACAAAATATGTGCTAAAGGAATAACTGGCAAAGTGGGGAGATGGATCTTCAACTTCCTAACCAATTGAACACAAAGAGTAGTGGTTAACAGAGTTAAATTGGAGGCTGCCATAGTGAAGAGCTCTGTTCCACAAGGCACAGTACTCGCCCCCATCCTGTTCCTCATTCTCATATCAGACATAGACAGAGATGTAACCCACAGCACCGTATCATCCTTTGCAGATACTAGGATCTGCACTGAGGATACGGTTAACCTCCAAGAAGATATAAACAAAGCTTTCCAGTGGGCAACGGTAAACAATATGATGTTCAATGAGGACAAATTCCAACTACTCCGTTATGGAAAACTGGAGGAGATAATAACTAGAACAGAGTATACTACTGACTCCGGCCATACAATAGAGCGGAAAAATAATGTAAGGGACCTGGGAGTAGTAATGTCTGAGGATCTCACTTTCAAGGATCACAACAGTGCCACGATCACAAGTGCAAAGAAAATGATAGGATGTATAATGAGAACGTTCAAAACGAGAGATGCCAAGCCAATGATGATCATTTTCAAATCACTTGTTCTCTCTAGGCTGGAATACTGCTGTACATTAACAACTCCATTCAAAGCAGGTAAAATTGCAGATCTAGAGAGTGTACAGAGAACCTTTACTGCACATATAAGTTCTGTCAAACACCTTAACTACTGGGAACACTTGGAAGCACTTGATTTGTACTCGTTGGAACGCAGGAGAGAGAGATATATCATAATCTACACTTGGGAAATCCTGGAAGGAATGGTACCGAATCTTCACACAGAAATCACTCCCTACGAAAGTAAAAGACTGGGCAGGCGATGCGAAATACCCCCAATTAAAAGTAGGGGCGCCATTGGTGCACTAAGAGAAAACACCATAAGTGTCTGGGGCCCAAGACTGTTCAACAGCCTCCCACCAAGCATAAGGGAATTACCAATAAACTCCTGGCTGCCGTCAAGAGAGAGCTGGACAGATACCTAAAGTCAGTGCTGGATCAGCCGGGCTGTGGTTCATACGTTGGACTGTGTGCGGCCAGCAGTAATAGCCTGGTTGATCAGGCCCTGATCCACCGGGAGGCCTGGTCGTGGACCGGGCCGCGGGGGTGTTGGTCCCCGGAATAACCTCAAGGTAGACTCCAGGTAGACAATATTTACAGAGGATATATACAGAAAGGCAATTTGCAAGCAAGAGACACAGTGAGCACAGTCTTCTACCAGACTTGGAGATAAGTCTGCCATGGCTGATTCACGATGGTCCAGCATCGCTTGACAACTTTGGCGGGCTTCTTTGTCATTGCTTGGTTAAACCAAGGTGTTAGAACAACAAGGGGGCATTTCTCGTTATCTTCTTAGCATCTGGTTCGACTGGTCGGGAGGGCATGCCTTTATGGGTGTGTGACACTCCGAAATATGTAAACTTAGCATGCCACATCATCTGAACTGTGATGTTATCACACATGTTTTTGGGACAACCTACCTAGGTAGGAGACGGCCAGTGCTCTAAAAAAAAAAAAACAGCATATGTACACGTGGAGGGGTATACCTCAGTATATACACACTTTTCATTTCATCCCAAAAAGCCATATTTGAGATGAAAATATTTTCGAATGGTTAATGTCCCTATCAACCAAGTATACAGTATACATTAATCAACACTGCACTAGTCATGGCTTGTACAGTGCATCTGCTACATCAAGGTAAGTGTATTAAAAAATCTCGAATTACATTTCGACTTGCAATTGATTCTGTCAGGGGCAGACCTATTAAACTGATTTTTCGGAGCCGGATCGAGATTCGAAATATGTCAGAAGAAGCGAGGAATTGCCTGTGTTTACACTTTCTTGCTGTCACAACCTGAATCCACCACTATATTTCACCACCACTGTGGACTAGTGCAGTATATATGTCGTGCCGAAGAGGTAAAACTGGTCAATTAGCAAGAACTCATTTAAAACTAAGTCCTTTCAAATTTTTTCTCTTATACGTTTAAAGATATATTTTTTTAATTTATGTTAATGTAAAAATTAATAATTTTTACCAAAAGAACCTTAGAAAACTTACTTGACTTTATTATAACAAGTGTAATTCAATGTAGCCTAATCCAACTAAATATATTTTAGATAAGTTTACAATAATTTAAAAATAAACAAACACAATGAAATATATATATATTTTTCGTTAGGTTCAGAAGGATTTTTGCAAAATTATTGCATACACAAATTTTCGCTTGCCTTATTCGGCAAGAAGTGTGTTGCTATTTAAGCCAAAATAGCAAGTTTTACCTATTCGGCACAACATTATATATATAATATATATAATATATATATATATATATATATATATATAAATATATTATTATATATATATATATATATATCGTGCCGAATAGGCAGAACTTGCGATCTTGGCTTAAATAGCAACACCTCATCTTGCCATATAGGACAAGTGAAAATTTGTGTATGTAATAATTTCGCCAAAATCATTCTGAACCTAACGAAAAAAATATATTTGATTGTGTTTGCTTAGGACTAAATTATTGTAAACGTATTTAAAATATATTTAGTTGGGTTAGGCTAAAATAAATTGCTCTTGTTAGATAAGTTAGGTAAGTTTTCTAAGATTCTTTTGGTGCAAAATTAAAGGTTTCTACATAAACATTAATGAAAAAAATATATCTTTAAATGTATAAGAGGAGGTGAGAGTAAGACACATGTGCCATTCGTACACAAATGTATAAGAGATAATTTCAGAAAGGACTTAATTTTAAATGAGTTCTTGCTAATTGACCAGTTTTACATATTGGGCACACATTATATATATATATATATATATATATATATATATATATATATATATATATATATATATATATATATATATATATATATATAATATGCAATCAAATAAACCATATCACGGGCGGGTTAGAACCCGCGATTAGAGAGTCGTAAAACTCCAGACGACGCCTAACCATTGGGCCAGCTGGCTAGCGCGTCGGTCTGGAGTTTATGACTCTCTGATCGCAGGTTTTAACCCCGCCCGTGGCATGGTTTGTTTGCAATCGTGTCATTGCGATATCGTGAGTTATGCAATAAGATCACAGTAAACAGGTGATATCACAATATGCAGAGTAACCATTGTAAAAAAAAATAGTGAACTTCCAAGCGTTTTCATGATTTCTCACATTATCAAGGAACTGTAAAGATACAGAAAACTAACAAATAACAGTTCTTATGTATTACATATATAACACAAAACGTACCTGAATATACATAACATTTCAACAGTTTAAAAGACGTTTTCACTGTTAAAGTTTTTCTTTCTGTAAATCAGTATCTTTTATCCCCCCCCCCATTTTGTCCGAATGTGGGAGCAATTTGCCTAAAATCTGCTCCCTCCCCAGCCCCTTCCCGCCCCTACACTTACACAACAACGTTGGTCAGAGTTGGACCACAGAAAATTGTTTTTTTTATCCAGTTACGTTTAGGCGTCTGCCCATCTTTCCACCACTGTCATGTTTGGCAGACACTCTCTGGATTATATAGTGGACACGCAGCTCACTCATGGATACCCCATGGAGAAACGTCAGGCACCAATCTGTAAGTATTGTCAGGTGGCACTGTCAGCCATATTTTAATAGATTATCCTATCTATCAAGAGGTATGCAGCACTTACTTCCGACATCACTGTCGGAACATACACTGACCTCCTCGCTCAAAGCCCCACTTTGATGCACACACACACAGCACACACACACACACACACACACACACACACACACACACACACACACACACACACAGTCTTTTTAACACAACGTAACCCATTGCACCAACTTTGAAATTTTACTACTGCTTACCCCCTACCTCCATTAAACTCTCCTCTTACTCCACAAACTCTGATGTCTTTTCACACTCCCTCAGCCCTTTTAATTCAGTCTCTTGTGCCTTAACCCTTCACCATCCACTACCCCGTGTTATCGTAACCTATTACTCATCCACCTCCCTTTTGCCAACCTGATGCCCTCGTTCCTTCTGCCTGCAGCCTGAAGTCCTTGTGCTAGCGTCTTTGATTAATAATATAACCCTCGCACCCCTCCTATCCTACCCTTGTACATTCCTCTTTACAAACCTCCTCGTCTAATGACTCTTTCAGGTTATGCTTAAAATGAATGCATTCTCCGAGTGACTTTCTGTTTTTCTGTTTATTCTATAAGCGTGACTAGTGTTTTTGTCTTTGCTATGAGGCTTACAAACAGTAAGGGTTATGTTAAGTTAGAACCTAACCTAACCTAGCCTAGCTTAGCCTAGTCTTTTTCCTAACCTAACCTACGTTAGGTTAAGGAAAAAGACACCTGTGTACAGTTTACCACATTTATTAAAGGATACATTTAACCACATGTAACTTCAGTTGTCCTTTCAGAAATGTCCTGAAATGTATCCTCATATTATTTACAACCCCAGGTTAGGTTGTGATGGTCTGTACCGCTGTTGTTTTACTGGCGTGATGCGCACATGTCACTTTGCTACTGATATCCTTCCTTGATCTCAATGCTTCCACCAGCAACATAATACAACTACTTATTACACGAATTTATTACTAATAACATGAATTTATCTCAAGGGTAAAAACGTTTATATTTTACATACAAAAATTATATAAAAAATCAGACATGTGCAACATCTGGTTATCTTATTTGTACACGATTCGCCAACAAGTGCCTTTATCAATACAAGGACATAATCTGAAGAATGAAGAACTATATACAAGAGAGGGGGTAACCAGTCCCTCAGCCTTAGGTTTGGTGAAGAGCACCGTAGTCTTAAAAGAACTGAAGCACAGGTAGGTAGGTAGGCTCACAGGTAAGACCCACAAGTGGGTGAACGGGGAAGTGGGGACAGACGAATAGCTGATGAGAGGAACGTCTTTAGTTGTAGATAAAGAGCCGGGGCTAAAACCAGCTGCAAGGCGATGTGAAGCACATGTCGACGTCGATGCAGAAAGCATTGAGAGCACGACTCAGGGCTGGTGTATCTTGCTCGGTGGGTGTTATCTTAATCTTGTTGATGATTGGTGGCTGGCGGCAGGCAGGGAGGAGGAGACGCGGGCATGGTGGCTGCTGCATGGTCATTGGTCAGTTGAGATGCAGTAGTTTAATGGGAGTTGGGATTGTGTCACACAGTTTCCGTGTTGACGATAGTAGACGCATTTTTGAGAGTACTGAGTCTTGATTTTGGTATGATGAGTATTCCTGTCTTCTTGGTCTCAAGTGCTGGGTCTTCTATTGCTTGTTTTAAGGTCTCTAGTAGTGTTGAGAAAGAACATTAGTTACCAGGACTGCAGGTAAACTTTACTGTTCCTGCCGCAATTTGTTTGTACAGGTTGGTCGAAGTCATTTCACATTCGTGATCTTCGGTTGTACAGAAAGTGACGTCATTCCAGTGTAGGTAAAGAGTAGCGCTCTCTGTCTCCATTCTTTGGTGAGCCGAAGGTGTAGTTTTTGCCTTAGTTGGTGGTTGAGGCGTTTTGGGCGAGTTCTCTGATTGGTCCATAGTAGCTGAGGAGGCGGAAGATGCTCCTGGTGCTGAGTGGTTTAGTCTCTGTGATGAGTGGAGGCAATGGTGGCTTCTCATTGGTGGGTTCTGGATGCGAACAGTTGTCATCGTCAACAGTCATGTGCTGCAAGTCATCTGGTGCAGTTGGGGGTGATCTTCATTATATCGGCGGAAGCAGAGCATTCTGGGAAGCTGAAGGATGGCATGTTTAGTGCGAAGAGTTCATTAATAGTCTTGTTGAAGGATCCAGGATGCGCTGCGTTTTGCATGTGAGCAAACAACATGCAGTAGTAAATTTGTATTGAAACACCATCGGGTAGTGAAGTGAAGGTGGTGGTTGGTGGCGTCTGTTCGGTAGCATGCAGGATCTTGGTAGTGGCCATTTTGGATTTTAACGGTCGTCTTTTTAAGGTCTTCTTTTATATTCTTTGATAAGATCTTCTTACGGACAGGACATTTAGCTGCTAGAGTGTGATGGTCACTTTTACAGTTGATGCAAGTGGGGGCAGTAGTTGAGGTGCAAGAGCGATAATCATGTCCGTCATTCCCACATGTGAAACAGATCTTATTCTTGATATGGCATTCGGTGGTGGAGTGGTTATAGGAGTAGCAAGTTCAACAAGGTGTTACATGTTTGAAGCGTTCTGGCTCAATCTGTTGATGGTTGATGTGATAATATGAAATGAGGCCATCTGACAGGGCTCTGGCGGCTATATTAATGTCCAGAAACGTGACCTGAAGCATTGAGGCGGCGTTGGAAATCTTCACACTTTCTACCTTGGCTCAGTCGCTCTGGTCTTTAATCGATGACTCGAGCTCCTCGGTGGACAGGACCGTGATGATCCTATTAAGGAGTTTCAGGAACACAGATCCTTTAGCCCGCATATATGGAGATGTTGACATAGCAAAGCCATGGGCGTCCAGGGTCTCCATCGCACTTGGTGTAAGGACCTTTTCAGCCTCCTCATCATCAGTGAAGGTGACGAGGAAGGTTTCTTTCAGTGATGCAATGCCCGAGAACTTGACCCGCGGACAGCTTTTCAAGGCAGTCGCGAGTTCAAGCCTCAAGGCATCACTGATGACAGAGCTTTTGAGATTGATCTTCACACGATGAGACATCGTGGAAGAGAGTGTCTCGCTGGAGTGTTCCTGAGTTGCGAGTTTCCTGAATGAGTTGCCTGGTGAATGTGCTGGAGCTGGAGTATGAAGCACAGTCATGGAGCTTGGCACTTATATACTGGCGACAAGTGTAGGAAATGAAGCAGAAGGCATTGTCACTGGTAGGCGGGATTCCCCAGTGGAAGTAGGTTATACCCATGGAATGGGCCAGTAGTAAGCAAGAAGGTTGTGTAGATAACTTATGTACCAAGATTCCATGATGTTGCAGTGTCTGACACGTTGTACATAAGCGGTATACAGTAGCGACAGTATGAAAAATTAGACACATGTACAACATCTGGGCCTGCGTCTGCTACACCTGTCACCAGTATATAAGCGCCAACATTATATACTAGTGACTATGCTTCAGTTCCTTAAGACAACGGTGCTCTTCACCACCTCCAAGGCTGAGGGACTGACTACCTCATCTTCTGTATATAGTTTTACACGTTATGTACTTGTATTGATAAAACCACTGGATGGCGAAACGTCTACAAATAAGATGCCCAGATGTTTCACATGTGTATAATTTTTCATACTGTCGGTATTGTACACCACTTATGTACAATAATTATATAACCCACTAAATACAACACCTTTACGCGGACGATATACGTAGAATTTACAATAGTGCTTAATGATAAATAAACCTGATTGAGTTAACCACTAAAGAAATACCCGCACTTGTGCAACATTTGGGTAACTTTATTCTGAAAACGTTTTGCCCGCCAGTGGTTTCTTCAGTTCAGTACTGACTGATGGATTAACACAGACTCCAGGCTGATGGACTGATTACCTCAAACTTCTCATCTTCTACCGTTCTTTTCTTCTGTAATGGACTGAAGAAGCCACTGGCTGGCTAAACTTTTCCAGAATAACGATCCCAAATAATACACAAGTGTCTCATTTATCAACTTGCTGGTTTTCTAAACCAATAAAAAAAAAAAATCGCACCACAAATGGAACCGGAAAAATACGTTAGGATTCACTCAAGAATCATGACAGCGCGTAGTACGTAATTACTGTATTTACAATGATGCACTCTCTTAAAACATCAGTTTACTCTAAGCTTCACACTCAGAGCTCGCCGCCACCTCTGATATCTCTCTGTCTCGCCACTTCTTCTACTAGTAGTAATACTTTCATCACTACTACTATTATTATTTTTACTTCTATTACTATTATTACTCCTACTATTGCTTCTACTACTACTACTACTATTCTACTACTGCTACTACTACTTCTACTATAACTATTACTACTTCTACTGACACCAAAGAACAGCTGATGATATTCATCATATGGTTGGATATGGTTGGAAATATGTGCTTTTGAAACAAAGCGCAACAAGAAAAATACCCCGCAAAGGGCGCCTCCCCGCAAAATTAAAATATTGGAAAGCCGTATAGCCTAAAACCTTCTCCTGGGTATAAGAGAGCCTGAAATGAGGTTAGATTACAATGACTTTTATTAAGATTGAGTTGTCTTCATTCAAATAAACAAGGAAATCAAACCCAACAACATTCTCAATTATGTAAGAGATGATAAGTCGGAAAAAAAAAACTGCACGACCAACAAGTCCAGCTTCAGCAATAAACTGATAAGGTGACTAGAAAAAAGTGCTATGTATCAGGCCCCACAAACACAACTCACTGAGTACACACACACACACACACACACACACACACACACACACACACACACACAAGAGGTTACTGCAAAAGCTAGAGGATCAGGCACACATAACAGGAAAGGCACTGCAATGGATCAGAGAATACTTGACAGGGAGGCAACAACGAGTCATGGTACGTGACGAGGTGTCAGAGTGGGCGCCTGTGACAAGCGGGGTTCCACAGGGGTTAGTCCTAGGACCTGTGCTGTTCTTGGTATATGTGAATGACGTAACGGAAGGGATAGATTCAGAAATGTCTTTGTTTGCAGATGATGTGAAGTTAATGAGAAGAATCAAATCGGATGAGGATCAGGCAGGACTACAAAGAGACCTGGACAGGCTACAAGCCTGGTCCAGCAACTGGCTCCTTGAGTTTAACCCTGCCAAATGCAAAGTCATGAAGATTGGGGAAGGGCAAAGAAGACCGCAGACACAATATAGTTTAGATGGTCAAAGACTGCAAACCTCACTCAAGGAAAAAGATCTGGGGGCGAGTATAACACCGAACATATCTCCTGAGGCGCACATCAAGCAGATAACTGCTGCAGCATACGGGCGCCTGGCAAACCTACGGATAGCGTTCCGATACCTCAGTAAGGATTCGTTCAAGACTCTGTATACCATTTACGTCAGGCCCATACTGGAGTATGCAGCACCAGTTTGGAATCCACACCTAGTCAAGCACGTCAAGAAATTAGAGAAAGTGCAAAGGTTTGCAACAAGACTGGTCCCAGAGCTAAGGGGATTGTCCTACGAAGAAAGGTTGAGGGAAATCGGCCTGACAACACTGGAGGACAGGAGGGTCAGGGGAGACATGATAACATATAAAATACTGAACGGAATAGACAAAGTGGACAAAGACGGGATGTTCCAGAGAAGGGACACAGACACAAGAGGTCACAATTGGAAGTTGAAGACTCGGATGAATCAAAGGGATGTTAGGAAATATTTCTTCAGTCATAGAGTAGTCAGGCCGTGGAATAGCCTAGAAAGTGACGTAGTGGAGGCGGGAATCATACATAGTTTTAAGGCGAGGTATGATAAGGGTCATGGGGTAGGGAGAGAAAGGACCTAGTAGCAATCAGCGAAGAGGCGGGGCCAGGAGCTATGATTCGACCCCTGCAACCACAAATAGGTGAGTACACACACATACACTGGGTGAAGGAACAACAGGGGACAGTGTTCCTCAGGGAAACGATACCAGGCTACTGGGATGTCTAGGAGATAAGGGAGACAATCAAGTAGATACTTAAATTGGACCCAGAGATATGAAGGGAAACAATGGAATGAGGAAAGGGAGAGGACACTCATTATTCAGGGGCTCCATGAAGCAGAATGAAAGACTTATGACGAAACAGGGGGAGGTAAGAAACACTGAGATCATTGCAGTAACAGGAGAGAGCATTCCTCAGAGACTTGGGTGGAACTCGAGGAGAAAAGAACAACCCGATCAAATTGTCATTTAAGTCAGACATGATATGAAAGAAAATCCTGTAGCAGAAGCCACTGTTAAAGGGTTCTCAAGAATACCAGCGAGTGTACCTCGACTGTGACAGAACACAAAAAGAAAGGGAACAACTGAGAGAAAGAGTAAGGATGCACCTGAGACAGGAAAGGGGGGACAGGGAAGGTACCAGCAAACAGGGGAAAACAGCCTACAAGGGAACAGCAAACACAACTGCCCACAGATCCATCCATAACATTCCCTCAACCCCTACCACCTGACACCACCCAAACACAATAACAAGAGCTGAGCCACACTCCATGCCCACAGTCCCCCACAGCACTAATACTTCCAAACCAGCAGACTACCACAATATCCAGAACTGCCTACCACACCCACAGCCAGCACTAACTCCTCCCATCCCCCAGAATACAGTTCTAGAAAGGAAGCTGAAGGTAGTGTAGGCCTACATAGATGGAATTACAAATAAGAGTGAGTGGCAGGAAAGAATCACCGAGGCATCCCTGGACATCATAGCAATCATGGAGACAAAGCTCACAGAAGTGATAACAGGCATAATCTTCTAGTCTGGTTATCAGTTCCTGAAGAAAGACATGGGGAGCAGAGGGAGGGGGACGAGTTGAACTGATCATTAAAAACCAATGGAGTTTTGAGGAGATGGGAGGACTAGTCAGAGGGGTAGTGGATAACTACATAGTACGAACACTTCACACTGGGGGGTCCAAAATTGAAGGTGGCAGTGATGTACAACCCGCTATCAAACAGCAGGAGGCCAAGACAAGAATATGAGAGCAACAGAGTGATGGTGGACACACTAACAGAGGTTGCCAAAAGGGCCACATGAGCAGGCCAAAGCTACTCATCATGGGGGATTTCAACTATAAGGAGAATGACTGGGAGAATCTGGAACCACATGGGAGACCAGAGAAGTGGATAGCCAAGATGCTGGAGGCAGTACTGGAAAACTTCATGTACAAATATGTTAAGAACTCAACCAGAGACAGGAGACGATGAACCAGCAAGGCTAGACCTCGTATTTACATAGTTTTGAGTTTCAAATATATAAAGTTAACAATGAAGAGTGAAGTAGCACGAGAAGAACAGGAGAAGCCAAACTTCCAAAAAGGGGAATACAAAAGTATGAGGTAATTCCCACATGAAGTGCAGTGGGTAATCAAGCTAGAGGGAAGTACAGTAAACAAAATGATGAAACACGTGACCACAAAGTGCAGGGAGGCAGTGGGGAAGTTCGTAACAAGGGGCATCAGGAACAACGGAAAGACAAGAGTAAGACCATGGTTTACCAGGAGGTGTGGAGAGGCCAAAGCCAATGCGCTAGAGTAGAGTATAGAAAAAGTACAGAAGGCAAAGGACCAGGAAAACAAGGAGTTAAGCTGAAGAACCAGAAATGAATATACATGGATAAGGGGAGAAGGCAAGCATCAATACAAAAATGACACAGCATCAAAAGCCAAATCTGGCCCAAAATTGTTATACAGCCACATCAAGAGGAAAACAACAGTCAAGGACGAGGTAATTAGACTGAGGAAAAAAGGAGGGGAGCCCACAGGGAGCGACCAGGAAGTATGTGAAGAGCTCAGTTCAAGATTTAGGGAGGTATCACAGTAGAGACAGAGAGACTTCCAGCAAGCCGAGGTGGTAGGGTACACCAGCAAGAGCTGGACACGCTTCACACAACCAAGGAGGTAAAGAAACTGCTAAAAAACTAAATACCTTGAATGTGGTGAGGCCAGATAATCTCTCTCCTTGGGTCCTGAGTAGATGCACTGTGTGTACCACTAACAACAATCTTCAATAAATCTATCGAAACAGGGCAACTGCCTGAGGTGTGAAAGACAGCAAATGTAGTCCCAATTTTTAATATAAAAAACAGACAGGTTGCACTAAACTATAGACCTGTTAGAGTAGATTACCAGGAAAAGAGTGGTGGAGCACCTAGAAAGGAATGGACTAATACATGGCAACCAGCACGGCTTCAGGGAAGGGAAATCCTGCATCACAAACCTATTGGAGTTCTGACAAGGTAACAAGACAGGAGAGAGAGGGATGGGTAGACTGCATTTTTTTGGACTGTAAGAAGGCCTTTGACAATGTACCACGCAAGAGACTGGTTGAAAAGCTAGAGGAGCAGACAGGAATAGAAGGGGACATACGGCAATGGATCAGGGAATACATGATAGGAAGAAAACAACGTATGTCTGTACGAAACGATGTGTCGTAGTGGGTTCATGTGTGGAGTGGGGTTCCACGAGGGTCAGTCCTAGGTCCGGTGCTGTTTCTTGTATATGTGAATGACATGGCGATAAGGTTAGTCAGAGGTGTCCCTGTTTTGAGACGATGTGAAACTAATGAGAAAAATACAAGCGGACGAGGATCAGGTAAGCCTACAAGGGGATCTCGACAGGCTGCAAGCCTCGTCCGATATATGACTAGTTGAAGTTTAACCCCAGCAAGTGCAAAGTTATGAAGCTTGGGGAAGGACAAAGAAGACCACAGATGGAGTACAGTCTAAGAGGTCAGAGGCTGCAAAACTCACTGAAGGAAAAGGATCTTGGGGTGATCATCATACTGAGCACATCTGAGGGGTACATCAACCAAATCACTGATGCAGCAAACGGGCGCCTGGCAAACCTGAGAATAGTGTTTCAACATCTAAGGAATAATTCATGCCACTGTACTGTCTGTACACCGTGTACGTCAGGCCCATACTGGAGTATGTAGCACCAGTATGGAACCCACACTAGGTTAAACACAGCTGAGGGGGGGGGGTTGTCCTACGAGAAGTTAAGGAAACTCAACCTGACAACACTGAAAGACAGGAGGGATAGGGGGACACGATAACAATGTATAAAATACTGAGAGCAATTGACAAGGTGGATAGGGACAGAACATTTTCAGAGATGGGACACAACAAGAAGGGGTCACAACTGAAAGTTGAAAATTCGCATGAATCACAGGGATGTTAGGAAGTACTTCTTCAGTTATAGAGTTGTCAGGAAGTGGAACAATCTGGAGAGTGATGTAGTGGAGGTAGGATTTATACATAGCTTTAAGAAGAGGTATGATACAGCTCATGGAGCAGAGAGAGTGGACCTTATAGCGATCAGTAAAGAGGTGGGGCCAGGAGCTATGAATCGACCCATGCAACCACAAATAAGTGAGTGAACACACACAACAAACATACAAGGATGGTTTAACGTTTACAAGAAAATGAATCACTCAGAGAGGAACATCAGGGGTACAAGAGGCACCTGCCATTATCACTCTACGTATATAATTATCAGTCTCTCTACACGCTTACAACTCTGTACCTGCCTTGCCTGCCTGCTTGACTGCCTGCTTGCCAGCCTGCCTGCCTGCTTGCCAGCCTGGCCTGCCTGCTTGCCTGCCTGCTTGCCAGCCTGCCTGCCTGCTTGCCAGCCTGCCTGCCAGCCTGCCTGAATGCCTGCCTGCCTGCCAGCTTGCCTACCTGCTTGCCAGCCTGCCTGCCTGCTTCCCAGTCTGCCTGCCTGCCTGCCTGCCTGCCTGCTTCCCAGCCTGGCTGCCTGCCTGCCTACCTGCCTGCCTGGCTGCCTGCCTGCAAGTATGTCTGCCTACTTGATTCTCTTTATGCTTGCCTGTTTATCTGTTTTGTATGCTAGTCTACCTGTTTTATACGTATTCCCGTCTACCAGTATAATCTACTTGTCTGTCTTTTATGCTTGCCTGTCTGTCATATAGCTTACCTGTCTACCTGTCTTATATGCTTGTCTACCTATCTTATATGCTTGTCTACCTGTCTTATATGCTTGTCTACCTGTTTTATATGCTTGTCTACTTGTCTTATATGCTTGTCTACCTGTCTTATATGCTTGTCTACCTGTCTTATATGCTTGTCTACTTGTCTTATATGCTTGTCTACCTGTCTTATATGCTTGCCTACCTGTCTTATATGCTTGCCTACCTGTCTTATATGCTTGCCTATCTTATATGCTTGCCTACCTGTCTTATATGCTTGTCTACCTGTCTTATATACTTGTCTACCTGTCTTATATGCTTGTCTACCTGTCTTATATGCTTCTCTACCTGTCTTATATGCTTCTCTGTCTTATATGCTTGTCTACCTGTCTTATATACTTGTCTACCTGTCTTATATACTTGTCTTATATGCTTGTCTACCTGTCTTATATGCTTGTCTACCTGTCTTACATGCTTCTCTACCTGTCTTATATGCTTGTCTACCTGTCTTATATACTTGTCTACCTGTCTTATATCCTTGTCTTATATGCTTGTCTACCTGTCTTATATGCTTGTCTACCTGTCTTGTATGCTTCTCTACCTGTCTTATATGCTTCTCTACCTGTCTTATATCCTTGTCTTATATACTTGTCTACCTGTCTTATATACTTGTCTACCTGTCTTATATGCTTGTCTACCTGTCTTACATCCTTGTCTTATTTGCTTGTCTTCCTGTCTTATATGCTTGTCTACCTGTCTTATATGCTTGTCTACCTGTCTTATATACTTGTCTACCTGTCTTATATACTTGTCTACCTGTCTTATATGCTTGTCTACCTGTCTTATATCCTTGTCTTATATGCTTGTCTACCTGTCTTATATCCTTGTCTTATATGCTTGTCTACCTGTCTTATATGCTTGTCTACCTGTCTTATATCCTTGTCTTATATGCTTGTCTACCTGTCTTATATCCTTGTCTTATATGCTTGTCTACCTGTCTTATATACTTGTCTACCCGTCTTATATACTTGTCTACCTGTCTTATATACTTGTCTTATATGCTTGTCTATCTGTCTTATATACTTGTCTACCTGTCTTATATACCTGTCTACCTGTCTTATATGCTTGTCTACCTGTCTCATATACTTGTCTACCTGTCTTATATGCTTGTCTACCTGTCTTATATGCTTGTCTGTCTTATATACTTGTCTGTCTTATATGCTTGTCTACCTGTCTTATATACTTGTCTACCTGTCTTATATACTTGTCTGTCTTATATACTTGTCTACCTGTCTTATATGCTTGTCTACCTGTCTTATATGCTTGTCTCCCTGTCTTATATGCTTGTCTATCTGTCTTATATGCTTGTCTACCTGTCTTATATGCTTGTTTACCTGTCTTATATGCTTGTCTACCTGTCTTATATGCTTGCCTGTCTTATATGCTTGCCTACCTGTCTTATATGCTTGTCTACCTGTCTTATATGCTTATCTACATGTCTTATATGCTTGTCTACCTGTCTTATATGCTTGTCTACCTGTCTTATATACTTGTCTACCTGTCTTATATGCTTGTCTACCTGTCTTATATACTTGTCTACCTGTCTTATATGCTTGTCTACCTGTCTTATATACTTGTCTACCTGTCTTATATACTTGTCTACCTGTCTTATATACTTGTCTACCTGTCTTACATGCTTGTCTACCTATCTTATATACTTGTCTACCTGTCTTACATGCTTGTCTACCTATGTTATATACGTGTCTACCTGTCTTATATACTTGTCTACCTGTCTTATATACTTGTCTACCTGTCTTACATGCTTGTCTACCTATCTTATATACTTGTCTACCTGTCTTACATGCTTGTCTATCTTATATACTTGTCTACCTGTCTTATATACTTGTCTACCTGTCTTATATACTTGTCTACCTGTCTTACATGCTTGTCTACCTATCTTATATACTTGTCTACCTGTCTTATATACTTGTCTACCTGTCTTATATACTTGTCTACCTGTCTTATATACTTGTCTACCTGTCTTATATACTTGTCTACCTGTCTTATATACTTGTCTACCTGTCTTATCTGTGTTCGTGAGGAAGCGCCACACCAAGCAACCTTACAAAACATTCACTGAACATTTAATGTTACGTAGTTAATGAAGATAAAATTTGCTTCTGTACTGAGAGACTGATAAAATCTGACAAGATTAACTAGTAGCAAGAATTTCACATCACTGATATCGCCAATAAAGACTAGAAAAGATAAAAACCTTTTAAAATCAACAGTGACAAATTTTATAGATACTGAATGTGTAACTATGCAGCAAGTGCTACCATGCATGAAGTGTTACCAAGTAACCATGACTCTCTGACCGCGGGTTCAAATCCCGTCCGTGGTTTGAAGTGTTACCCTGCAAGAACTCTGACTTTTTTGGGTTATCCAAGGTTCTCTACACATATGCTGCTATGTATGATAATTCTATGTAACTGTATTTGTGTATACCTGAATAAACTTACTTAAGAAGTGTTACCATGCAAGAAGTGTTACCATGTAACAAGTGTTACCATGTAACAAGTGTTACCATGTAACAAGTGTTACCATGTAACAAGTGTTACCATGTAACAAGTGTTACCATGTAACAAGTGTTACCATGTAACAAGTGTTACCATGTAACAAGTGTTACCATGCAACAAGTGTAACCATGTAACAAGTGTTACCACGAAGTGTTACTATGTAACCAGTGTTACCATGCATAACAAGTGTAACCATGCAACAAGTGTTACCATGCAAGAAGTGTTACCATGTAACAAGTGTTACCATGCAAGAAGTGTTACCATGTAACAAGTGTTACCATGTAACAAGTGTTACCATGTAACAAGTGTTACCATGTAACAAGTGTTACAATGCAACAAGTGTAACCATGTAACAAGTGTTACCAAGAAGTGTTCTCAGTAGTAGTAACCAGTTACCAGTAACCAGTGTACCGTTGACTCAACGACCAACCGTCTCTGCCTGAGTCACTGTCTATTCATATTGAGCTGACCTGGCATTATTCAAAGACCCTCTATGGGTACGTGGGCGGCCGGTCAGTTAGTGTTACGAGTGTGAGCAAGGAGATAGGTATGGTTGCAAGGGCTCTCTCCACATATCTGTAATTATACGTAATAACAGCCTACGTGAGTATTTCTTACCTAATCCACGTGTCGAACTCCCACATGATAAATGGTGGCAGTGGTGGATGCGTGGATTTACGTTTTTAAGGGTAATTCAAGACGTAGAAGGCTGTTTGTGAGTAGCAGGGTCAAAGGTGAACCGTCACCCACCAGCACTACCCTCACTCACCACCTCCAGCCAGCCGCCTTACTCCCCTCACAACCTTCAGCCTGCAAGCCTGTTGCAGCCGTTTCAAGCTTCCTGGCTTAGTTCGTGTGCTAATTGCTTCAATCTCCGAGGGGTTGACCCGGATTTTGCAATTAAGCCAGTCAGTAAGCCAGACTGTGGAAGTGAACGCCAGTCAGCCTATCATCCAGCCTGTCTCCTGTCATCCAACTGCTCCTCCGTGCTTTGTGCATCGTTACACGTCTTCCAGTCAGCCATTCTCGTGGGGTAAGCCAGTCAGCCAACCCAGCTTCTAACCCAGCTGAGAGAGAGAAGTAAGCCACGCAGTAAGAAGTAAGCCAAGTTCCTCTGAAGTATTGTCTATATCGCTTTGTGCTCCCTGTTGGATGCTAAGAGTGGTTTTCACCATTCCTGTGGCATAGAGTGGCTTAAGCCACCTTCGTGGGTAGAGAGTGGAGTGCGCGCCAGTGAGCGCCAGCGAGAGTCACACCCACCACCACCACTCTACTCACACCACCCCACCACCACCACCACCAGCCATCCACCCATCTCCCTGTGGCTGTTTGCACCCTTGTACCGGGTCCTAATACTGTTTTGGCTCACATAATTGGTCAAGAGATTGTAGGTGAGCGCCAACGATAAAACCCAATTATGAGAGTTCCCCGAGAACGCGCATTTCTTCCGACAACAGTGTGAATGTAGGAGGCGTCATCACCCGCACCGGACAACCTTCTCCTCATCACTCGTCATCCCGTCTACTACTCCAGACTTCAGTGATAATTTTCTTGAGACATTTTTCTTGCATTTAAAGACATTTGCGTGTGTGAGACATTTATAGTAAATTTCTTGTGTACTCTAAACCTTGTGTTTTCAGTTTTTCTTTGACTCATTATTTTTACAATATTTTTCAGTGTTTTCACTTATCTTACATTTTTATTCTGTGTTTTTTTTTTCTTTATGCTACTCCTGTCTCTAGTAAGTATTATTGTGTAGTGTACCAGTCAGTCACTCTGTGTGAAGTGATTCATTTTTTTTATTGTATTCTTTCAGCGTTGTATTCTCCAGTAATTGTCATTGTATTTCATGCAGTGATATTCACCCCAGTATACTAAATTATCCATTTATTTCTATGTGTGTCTTTTTTTCGTATGCCAGCAGTGTCTCATTCCTCTAATTTTTTCGCAGACTGTGTACCATTATTTTTGACAGCAAATTTTTGTCGTATCAGTCACAGCAAGATTTTGTTGTATCAGTCACAGCAGGATTTTGTTGTAAGAATATATTATAATAATGAAGTGTGCCCTGCCACTGTAAGTGTTAACCTACCCGTTTTGTTCCTTTGTTTTATTTTATTCATATTTTTATATTTCTTGAACAAATTCACTCAGTTTTTTTTCTTCATAATTTTATTTCATTATTTTACCCGAGTTTTCCCAGTGACACTTTATTACTGCAGTGATTATTTCTACACCTTATTTTGTTGCACTTGTTCTGCAGTGAATTATTTTCTTTTATTGATATTTTTATGAATTATATTTTAATTTTGTCTATGCATTCTTAGAAAATACTTAAATTTCCCAGTTAACAATTTAATAATTTTATTTTATACTTTTTACATTGATTTAAAATTTAATTAATTAATTTCTTTATTAGCAAGAGTAAAGACAGCTCATTTTGCATTTAATTCAGTCTCCAGTAATATTTTTACTTGTATATTTCAATGTAAATTTTTCTTGACCAATAGTCCTTCACATTGAGTTGTCCTTTCTCTTGCAAGTGTATCTTAGACATTTTTTTTTATTACTTCTGCAGAATTAGTTGTATATCTTTTATTTCAATTCTAGAATTTTATATCATTTTTATTGTTCATTATTTTTGCCTTATTTGTTCTCGTGCTATTTTGCCATTATGTCTCACATACCGTCAAGTGATACTTTAGTGAATGTCGACACTCAGACCTCTCAGGCTACTGCTGGTCCTGTCATCAGTCCTCACAGTTCCTTACCGACTGACAGACCGACCCAGACACCGAGATATTATAGTTATACTCGTGATTCCCTTGATGCGTTACCTTTATTCAATGGCCATGTACATAGTCTTGAAGCATGGTTTGCAGCCATTCGTTCTCGTGCTAGTGCTCTAGGTGAAGGTCCTCCTTCAGAGGAAAGTCTTATCAGACTTGCTAAAGAAGTCTTTATCGATCCCTCTTGCTGTTCATGTTGTAGATCTCCTTGATATGCGAGACTTCAGGAATCTTTACTAAGTGGTCACAATATGAGGAACTGATTCGTTCTTTCCTTGTCCCAGTAAAAACAGCTGATCCATATGTCGTTCTTAGGGAACTAGTGAATGCTACACCCATGAGTAATGAATCGTTGAGTGCATTTGCTGTTAGATTAGACAAACTTTTATCATCATTTATCAATGCTGTCCAATCATCTTTTCTCCCTGAAGAGGCTAAACCATTTACAGAATCACTTGCTAAAATAGCAGCTTTTGGAGCAATCAAAGAACTAATGCCGCCTGCTTCCGTGTGTGCTTATGAGGCTCATCCTCCAACTGTGACGATGGAACCACTTACAGCCTTAAATCATGTACGTTCCTTGTGCCCCCAGGGTACTTTCCCTTGTATCAAAAGTAATGTCACACATATGCCTCAGTCTGCACCACCTCTTGTTTGCGCCACAGAGACAAATCGTGGTCGTCAACCATCTCAGAGATCACCAAGAACCAGTGTACAGAGTCGTTATACACCTCGTAGTATTCATAGTACATTCAGTAACCATAGTCGGCGGAATTGTTACAACTGTGGTTTCCGTGGCCATATTGCAATTGTCCTGATAGTTACCCTAAGAGACGTCATACTGATGATGAGTACCCAGATCTTCCCTACTGTACTTATAGAATACATGGACATGACACATCTGAGTGCAATGCTCTCTATAACCTTCAGTACTCTAGGTCTTTCTTTGGCCGTTCCAACCGCAGAACCCGTAGAGGAAACAGATATCGTGGTTCTCAAAATAACCAGAATCAGGCTCATTCTTCCAATTCTCAAACTAACCAGAACCAGGCTCGTTCTTCCAATTCGGGGGAATTCGAGCGCCCCAGTCAAACCGTCCCATGGTGACAGTAGGTGATAATGAGTACACCATCCCCGTTCACAATTCCTTTGAAGCCTTAAGCAGTCTCGAGAATGACAACCCTGCTGATGTTGCTTCACATGTCTCTGACATAGATGAATTTGGGGATGAAGTAGAACAAGTCTTTTCTGATGACAATCCACCTTTTGTTTGCACATAACTTCCAATGCAACCATAGGCCCTATAGTGCAAGCATCTGTTTATAATGCGCCCGTTCATTTGTTCATGGACTCTGGTGCGCAAGTCAATATTATTAGGTCTAGTTTGTTTAAGGATAAGCAGTTACGACATGTCCTTCTCGTAGAACCGACTCATGTGTCCTCCCTTAGTGGAGTATCTGGTTCTCACCTGCGTGTCCGAGGTCGGACTTCCCTAACCTTTTCTATCCAAGGTAGAGACTTCACTGCTTCCTTCCTTGTTGTTGACCAGATTACTTTCCCTGGTGACCTTCTACTGGGATTTGCTTTCATGCGAGACTTACGCATTGTGCTCGACCCTTATCGATGGCATGCACAAATTGACGACTTGATCGTTCCATTCTGGGGTTACCAGCTTGGATCAGAAATCTGTTTATACTGCTGCGGGGAGTATGATGTCCCGGATTAAGCCCTTACAAGCTAATGCATTCCCCCCGTAGGTCCCCAAAGTGGTCAGGCACGGGTAATTCTATCAACCCAAAAACAGTGAAATTGGGATGAAGTTATACCGATGTGCAGTGTGCTAAAAAATTTTGTTAAACTAGGGTTTCTATGGGTTTGACCCCCAAAATTTTAATTTGCATTGTATGGTGTAGAAAAAATTTTTCCCTTATGTGTTGTTATTTTTCTAATCCAAAACCCAAAAAATTAAAACCCCTAAAGTTTTCCCTTTGCAATCTTTCCCGCTTAGCAAAAAGTGTTTTTGGGAAGAATCCGTTGAAAAATTTTAAAAAATTTTAAAAGCTAAATTTAAAAAGAGTCGCAAAACTCGGCAAAGCCACCCAAAATAAAGTAGGGTTCGGGATTTAATGCTGAAACTTTAAAAAAAACGTCTCCCAATCCCAAAGCTTGATAAAAATTTTGGGTTTGGGTTCCTTTGAGTAGTTGAACTTAAAGGGGTTTTTTAAGTATAAGGTTAGAGAGTTTTATTTACGGGGTCAGTAAAAGAATCGAAATTTGTTTTATGAAGTTAGTAAGTGTTTGTTAAGATGTTCAACCCCAGGACTAATGGGGACAGACTTGACAATCCTCCTGATCCTGTCCTCTTTCTTCTGATACTCAGTCAGACGATCAACCTGAATGTGTTATTCCCTACGTACACGGGCAGGTATTTAGGAAAACCTAAGTATCATTTGTAAATTTCCAATTCCCGATTGCCTCAAATTTTCAGCATGAGTTAGCCAATGCTACCGAGTTTTATCCTCCAGAGATGACACCCATTTGCATATGTCAATTCCCCCTAGCAGAGTTGGGGTTAAATGTAAATAACCTGTATAGATAAATTTAATTACAGTATCAACTTTCAGTATTCAAGAATTTTTTTTGTGTTCATGTTCTCTCCGCATTCTGAGAGTTAACAGTCTAGATTTGAGTGCACTGAATCTGCCTTTCTGTTAAAAACTCTTTCTTTGTATATATTCCTTCCCAGAACCCGTAGATCACACGAATACAGATCGATCGATCAAAATTTTTTTTTATCACTTGTAATCTCAACGTTGAGTTCGATGTTCATTTGTTGAGTAAGTTGTACTATAGTATACCTTGTATTGCATTACAGTTTCAGTTAGGTAAGCTTTCATTCCAATGTTCTACTTATGTCTGTTATAATGTTTAATTGTTGTGTACTTTGACATTGCATAGAATCAGCCCAAGCCGTATACCTGCCATCTCTAGTTTGTATTAGTTGTATGTCGGGACGACATATGTTAGCGTCGCAAAGCTCTCAGTAGTAGTAACCAGTTACCAGTAACCAGTGTACCATTGACTCAACGACCAACCGTCTCTGCCTGAGTCACTGTCTATTCATATTGAGCTGACCTGGCATTATTCAAAGACCCTCTATGGGTACGTGGGCGGCCGGTCAGTTAGTGTTACGAGTGTGAGCAAGGAGATAGGTACGGTTGCAAGGGCTCTCTCCACATATCTGTAATTATACGTAATAACAGCCTACGTGAGTATTTCTTACCTAATCCACGTGTCGAACTCCCACATTATAGTGTTACTATGTAACCAGTGCTACCATGCGTAACAAGTGTTACCAAGAAGTGTTACTATGTAACCAGTGCTACCATGCGTAACAAGTGTAACCATGCAATAAGTGTTATCATGTGATGAATGGTTTTGAAAACCGACAAGTTGAAGAATTGAGACACTTATGCAACACATGGGAATCTTTATTGAAGAAACGTTTCGCCACACAGTGGCTTCATCAGTCCAATACAAAGAAGAAATGGGTAAGGAGAGTAGAAGTTTTGAGGTAATCAGTCCCTCAACCTGGAATCGATGTGTTCAGTCCATCACTCTTGTAGGAAGTGCAGCACAGGGCCAGAGAGGTGGCTTATATACTGCGGTGAGATGAGTCCAAGACTTCAACGCTTGCCCAACCTTTGGACGACGACCTACTTACACTGTGATCCCGCCTCCTCCTGCTTGGACTCATCTCACTGCAGTATATAAGCCACCTCTCTGGCCCTGTGCTGCACTTCCTACAAGAGTGATGGACTGAACACATCGATTCCAGGTTGAGGGACTGATTACCTCAAAACTTCTACTCTCCTTACCCATTTCTACTTTGTATTGGACTGATGAAGCCACTGTGTGGCGAAACGTTTCTTCAATAAAGATTCCCATGTGTTGCACAAGTGTCTCAATTCTTCAAGTGTTATCATGCAAGAAATGTTACCATGTAACAAGTGCTATCATAGAACAAGTGTTACCATGCAACAAGTGTTACCATGTAGCAAGTGTTAACTGTGTAACAAGTGTTACCATACAAGTGTTACTATGCAAGAAGTGTTACCATGTAACAAGTGTTGCCATGTAACAAGTGATACCATGTAACAAGTGTTATCATGCAATATGTTATCATAGAACAAGTGTTACCATGTAACAAGTGTTACTATGCAAGAAGTGTTACTATGTAACAAGTGATACAATGAATCAAGTGTTACTATGTAACAAGTGTTACCATGCAGCAAGTGTTACCTTGTAACGTGTGTTATGCGACAAGTGTAACCATGTAACATGTGCTACCATGCAACAAGTGCTACCATGCAACAAGTGTAACCATGTAACAAGTGTTATTATTTAAGAAGTGTTGCTATGCAACAAGTGTTATCATGCAGCAATGTCAGCATAGTTGCTGATCCCTGTGTTATATAGCATAGCATATTAGTATCATCCATGTGCTTTAGATAGGAGATCCCTTGTAGGCCTGTGACTTTGTGTGACGTCACGGGGTGCGCATGTGTACGCTCGTACCTCTGCCCCGGCCTCACTCGGCGGCAGACCATCCAGACTAGTACACGGCAAGGCTGGGCTCCATCATCAGAGTCTGACAATATATCGTAACCATCCAACAAGTGTGTCTACCTTCAACCCTCGATATCTCCATTTAAGAACCCCTACGATAAATGGTGGCAACGGAGGGCCGGTAATTCTGACGATTACAGCGATTTCTGGAGATAAATTTCGACCAGCAAGACGGCCATTTCGTGTCACCAGTAGGCCGACCTAGCCAGCCTGCTACCTCAAGTCAGCTACTCTCCCAAGCTTCTACACCATCCACTGGTCAGTCTCTTTGTATTAGTGTTTATCTGCTTATTTGCATCACTCCCGAGGGGTTAACCCGAGTTTGCAAAATAAGCCAGCTTCCAGTCTGTGGTGGGGGAGTCAGAACAACGGAGTCCTAGTCCAGCCTAGCCTACCCCATCCAATTCTTTTGCCTGCCAAGCCAGCTTCCACCTCTGCTGTGCTCATCGTGAGAAGTTATCAAGCTATTCTGTGTGAAGGGTTAAGATAAGCCAGCTAGCAACTAACCCAGGTGTCTTACCCCAGTACTCAAGTAAGCCACGTGAGTAGTCTTCATCGCTTGTGATTCAAGCCCCAAGCAATTCTGAGTGCTTTTTCATCCTTGTGGTGTTGTGGTAATTCGTGGGCTTGTTTTTAAGCCAGTCGGCTTAGAATATCTTTGCGGCAGTGTGGCTGTTCTCAGTGAGGCTTAAGCCGTTCAACCCATAGGCCCAACACCCACGACCACGTGTGTCGCACCATTGCTGGTCTTAGCCCTGTTATACCCACAAACCCAACTACACTCACCACGTGGCCTCAGACGCCTCACTCAGCCATTACCCACTCACCTAACTTCTTCAGTGTTTTGGTGCACTACTAAGGGTTGTAGCACCATATTTTAAGGACCACATAGGGGGTCAAGAGCTAGAGTGTGTTTTCGCGCCACCATTAAAAGCCTCCTGTGTGTCTCTCGTCGATGTAAGCGCAATTCTACGATCACCTGTGCAGAGGACAGCAGCAAGACGACATAAACAATCCTCTACTCTCCACTACCATCAACCTCATTCTTCAAGTCGTTGCAGCGATAATATTTTTTTTTTCCATAGAGACATTTGCGAGTGTTGAGACATTTCTTTTGTGTTTCCAGTGATTTTTCTCTTAGTGACATTCAGTGACTCTTGATCAGACTCAGTGTTTATCATGTACTGATTGCATTAATTTCTTTTAATCTCCTTAATTCAGTGTTAATTTCCGTGCATTTTCTTATGTCTGTTGTGTTGTGTGTCTTTTTATACACTTGAAGTAAGTACTTAGTGTTTTCCTTTGTTGTGTGTGCAACATATGAGCAGTATAGAACTTGTGTTTACACTTCAGTCACCTAGTGTTCTCAGTATTCCAGTGAAGTATTTCAGTAATTTTTCACCTCATATTCTGCATCACAACTCAGTGTTGTCTGTTATATTTTTTTTTCTTCCCAGCATTTGTGTATTCTTGTTTTGTTCTCTGTGTGTTGAACATTGTGTTCATATTCTATGCATTTAGCCAGTGTCTAATCTGTCTTATTTCCACAGACAATAGTGCCATTATTTTGTGCAAGCAAGAAATAATTTTTACAAAATTTTTTCACGCATCAAGTTTCACTGCAAGAAATTCTAGTATTGTGTTTATGTTGAGTTGTGTGCTGCATTACTAAGTGTTCAAGTGGCATGTTTTCAATTTCTTGTTCGAATTCTATACGATTAGTTAGTTGGTCTGCGCAACTCACTTGTTCACACAACTAAGAGGTTAGGAAGACCAGAAATCCGTAAAAAAATTCGCACTTACCAGAGGAAACATTTTGAAGCGTTTTGCTTCATCTTAAGTTTCTAGTGAGAGATTTTAGATTTTGCCACGGAAGTGGCTAGATTATTGTGTATCCTATATTCATCCTGAGGACGGTAGCGCAAGAACAAATCCATACAAAAAAAGTGGCCTAGGAACAGTTCAAAACAGTGAGCATAGGGCTGGTCACATGCTTTGCATTTGGTCTGATCATCATCTGTGTCTTTCTCCCAAACTGCCAAAAGTACTTGTAACCAAGCATAAGCCTGGCCGCTTTAACATTAGTCAGTCTGACACATTGCAAGTTAATCCATAAACATATTTATCTACGTTCATATTATCATAGTGGGTTATAGATCAACTCAGACTCCTGACTGCATTCCTATAACATTCAATTTCATTATTTACTTCTCTCCTAATATTATTCCTAAAGCTAGATGCAGATATACCGAAGTTATATTCTACGTTCTCCTTCAGGGTGCTCTTCTTGGCTAACATATCAACTTCATCATGAAGGAGTAATCAAATGTGTGATGGGATCCATAACAATTGTACATTAAATCCTCTTTTCCCGGATTTTTGAGTATCTATACCTGGTTTCTCGAATGACCATCTTGCTGGAGTCATTATGAGAATCAAGGGCCTTCACTGATGACAGAGAATCAGTAATGATGATAGTCAAGCTCAGTGTCATAAGTTAGCTAAAGCGCCATTATAATGACAAACAATTCATAAGAACATAAGAAAGGAGGAACACTGCAGGAGACCTGCTGGCCCATACTAGGCAGGTCCTTTACAATTCATCCCACTAACAAAACATTTGCCCAACCCAATTTTCAATGCCACCCAAGAAATAAGCTCTGATGTGAAAGTCCCACTCAAATCCAACCCCTCCCACTCATGTACTTATCCAACCTAGATTTGAAACTACCCAAAGTCCCAGCCTCAATAACCCAACTAGGTAGACTGTTCCACTCATCAACTACCCTATTTCCAAACCAATACTTTCCTATGTCCTTTCTAAATCTAAACTTATCTATTTTAAATCCATTACTGCGGGTTCTCTCTTGGAGAGACATCCTCAAGACCTTATTAATATCCCCTTTATTAATACCTATCTTCCACTTATACACTTCGATCAGGTCTCCCCTCATTCTTCGTCTAACAAGTGAATGTAACTTAAGAGTCTTCAAACTTTCTTCATAAGGAAGATTTCTAATGCTATGTATTAATTTAGTCATCCTACGCTGAATGTTTTCTAAAGAATTTATGTCCATTTTGTGATACGGAGACCAGAACTGAGCTGCATAATCTAGGTGAGGCCTTACTAATGATGTATAAAGCTGCAGTATGACCTCTGGACTTCTGTTGCTTACACTTCTTGATATAAATCCCAGTAATCTATTTGCCTTATTACGTACGCTTAGGCATTGCTGTCTTGGTTTAAGGTTGCTGCTCACCATAACCCCCAAGTCCTTTTCGCACTCCCTTGAATTTATCTACATTGAACTGCATCTGCCACTTTTCTGACCAAGAATAGAGTTTGTTTAAATCCTCCTGAAGTTCCATAACATCTACGTTTGAATCAATTATCCTACCTATCTTTGTGTCATCGGCGAATTTGCTCATATCACTAGTAATTCCCTCATCAAGATCACTGATATATATTATAAACAACAACGGGCCCAAGACTGATCCCTGTGGAACGCCACTTGTTACAGATCCCCACTCGGATTTAACCCCATTTATGGACACTCTCTGCTTCCTGTCAGTGAGCCATGACTCGATCCACGAGAGCACTTTTCCCCCAATGCCATGAGCTGCCACTTTCTTTAACAGTCTATGGTGCGGAACTCTATCAAAAGCCTTACTAAAATCTAAGTAAATAATATCAAATTCTTTATTGTGGTCAACAGCCTCAAAAGCTTTACTGAAGAAAGTTAATAAATTAGTTAGACAAGACCGGCCTCTTGTGAATCCATGCTGAGAATCATTAATCAAGCTATGCTTATCGAGATGGCTTCTTATAATCTCAGCTATAATTGACTCTAGTAATTTGCCTACAATTGAGGTCAGGCTTATTGGGCGGTAATTTGACGGTAACGACTTGTCCCCTGTTTTAAAAATAGGAGTTCATTAGCCATCTTCCACATATCAGACACTACACCTGTTTGAAGAGATAAATTAAAAATATTAGTTAATGGTTCACAGAGTTCCATTTTGCATTCCTTAAGAACCCTTGAAAAAACCTCATCAGGACCCGGCGACTTATTTTGCTTCAGTCTGTCTATCTGCTTCACAACCATCTCACTAGTGACTGTGATGTTACATAATTTATCTTCTTCTAGCCCACTGTAAAAATTAATTACTGGAATATTGTTAGTGTCTTCCTGTGTAAAAACTGAGAGAAAATAATTATTAAAATCAAGCACATTTCATTCTCTTTGTCAGTAAGGTGGACCTATAACCTTATCTCTAACTTTTGTTCTATAGACCTGGAAAAAACTTTTTGGGTTAGTTTTAGAATCCCTAGCAACTTTAATTTCATAGTCCCTTTTAGCTTTTCTTATCCCCTTTTTAATGTCCCTCTTAATGTTAATATACTGATTCATAAGATGACCCTCACCTCTTTTGATACGCCTATAAATTCCTTTCTTATGCCCTAGTAGATATTTGAGCCTATTGTTCATCCATTTTGGGTCATTTCTATTTGATCTAATTTCTTTATATGGGATAAACGCTCTTTGAGCAGCATGTATAGTGTTCAGAAAACTGTCATATTGATAGCTCTCTTCGTTACCCCAGTCAACAGATGATAAGTGTTCTCTAAGCCCATCGTAATCTGCTAAGCGAAAATCTGGGACTGTTACTGAGTTATCGCTACTATCGTACTTCCATTCAATGCTAAATGTAATTGATTTGTGGTCGCTAGCACCCAGTTCCTCTGAAATTTCTAAATTATTAACAAGGGGAATTTAATTGTTGCCCCTTTAAAAAATAAATCAATGGATTTCCCCTTTTTATTCGCACAAATGTTTTAAAAAAAAAAAAATATTTTAAGGAAAATTTTCCTTTTTTTGCCCTTAAAACCCAAAAAAAAAATCCAACCCCGGGAAAAAAAAGGGGGTTAAATTTTCCCTGAATTTTTACAAAAATCTCCCTTTTGGTTAACAAATTTTTCCTCCCATAAAAAAAATTTTTTTTCCTATTTTATTTTTGGGGGGGGAAAAAACGGTAAAAAATTTTTTAAAAATTTAAAGTTTTTCCCACCCCCTTTTCTGGATAATTCAAACCAAACACAAAAATTTTTTGGGGGTTGTTTTAAAACCCCCAGAATTTTAATTTCCCGTTTTTCCCCCAAAGTTCATGCAATTCAAACTTTAAATTTGACCCCCCCCCCATCCCAAAATTCCCTTTTTTTGGGAAAAAATTTTAAAAACCTAATTGGGCTTTCCCAGGCTTTTTTGACTTTTTTAATAAAACGTTTTTCAGTTAAAAGGCAAAAAACTGAAATTTATAGAAACTTTTCCCCCCCGTCCAAAAAATTTCCAAAGCCCAGGGAATTTGCTAATAAACCTTGACGCCCTTTTTCCCTTTCCCCTTTTCCCGCTTCCCTTTTACAAAATTTTTTTTTCCCTACTAAACCATTCCTTTTTCAAAATTATTCCATTTTTAAAGTTTCCAAAATAAGCCCCCATTTAAATTTTTTATTTGAAAAAAACCCTTTTAAAAAAAAAAATTTTTAAAACTAAAAAGGGTTTTGGCAAAACCGGGCAAAAATTCCAACCGGAAAAAAGTTAAACCTCCTGCTTACATAATCGTGTTTAAAACCTTTAAATTTTTTCCCCCATTACCCCCTTGGCCCAAAAAGGGGGGGGGGACAAAAAGGGGGAAACCCCTGAAAATTTCAAAAAAGGGGTTGTAGGAAGAGACCCCCCCCCCAAAAAAGAAAGGGGCGAGAAAAAAAAAAAAACCTTTTTTAAAAAAAAAAAAAAAGAAAAAAAATTTGAAAAAAGGGAAAAAGAAAAAAGGAAAAAAAGAAAAAAAAAGAAAAGAAAAAAAAAAAGCGAAAGGAAAAAGAAAAAAAAGGGAAAAACCCCCAAATTTTTTTTTTTTTTTTTTTTTTAAATTTTAAAAAGGGAAAAAATTTAATTATGGGTTGGGAGTAAAAAGGGGTTAAATTTTATGGTGGTAAATTAACAAAGAGTTATTTTTTAATGGAATAAAAAAAAAAAGTTTGAAAAAATGTTTTGTGTTTTTGTGAAAATTTTTAATAAAAAATTTGGGGCCGGCCGGGGGGGGAAAAGGGAAAAAAAAAAGGGGAAAAAAGAGCGGGGAAGCTTGGGGAAGGGGGGGTTTTTTTTGGGTTTTTTTTGGGGGGAAAAAAAAAAAAGGGGAGGGGACCCCCGTTTTGAAAAGGGGAATTGGGCCAAAAAAGAGAAGAAAAAGGAAAAAAAGGGAAAAAAAAAAGGCCCGGTCGGCCCCGGGGGGTAAAAAAAAACCAGGGGGGGGGGCCCTGGGGAAAAAAAAAAAAGGAAAAAAAAGGGGAAAGGGGAAAAGGGAAAAAAAAAAGGAAAAAAAGACCGCCCCGGAGTTCCCTTAAAGCACCTTTCATCCCTGGTACGGTCCCCCCCAAATTAAGAACAAAAGAAACTTTAAAAAAAAGGGGGGAACACTGCAGCGGGCCCTTTGTTTGGCCCCCCCATACTGGGCGGGTTTCCTTTTACAATTAAACCAACTAACAAAACTTTTTCCCCCCAAACCCCCAATTTTTTTCTATGCTCCCCAAATTATTTCCACTACTGCGGGGCTAGAAATTACTTTTTGGGCCCCCCCTTCACTTCCCTTTCATCTCTTTCCCACAAAAAATTTACTCCCCTATTTTTCCCCACTAAAAAAAAACAATTCTACAACTTTTAAAAACCCTACCAGAAATTCCAAAACCCCCCCGGCATACCACCACCAGCATTCCCACCACCAGCAAACCCAACCCCAGCATTACCACAAACCCAGCTTTTACCACTCCCCGCATTCCCAAACCACCAGCAAAAACCACTACCACATTACCCCCCCCCAGCATTACCACCCCAGCATTACCATTTAACCACCATTACCACTCCCACATTACCCCCTACCAGAAAAAAACCACTACCAGATTACCACAACCAGCTTTAAAAAACACCAGCATTATCCATCCCAGCATTCCCCACTACCGCTTTTCCACTACCAGAAATTAAAAAAACCCCAGCATTACCATTTACCAGCAAACCACTACCAGAAATTAAACCCTACCAGCTTTAAAAAAACTACCAGATTACCACTCCCCAGCATTACCACCCCCCCAGACTACCCCCTACCACTTTTACCACCACCCCAGCATTACCACTACCAGCTTACCACAAACCGAAATCCCAAACCACTTTAAACCCCCCAACCACCCTTACCACTACCGCTTTTACCCAACCAGCTTTTACCACTACCAGCATTACCACTACCCCCTTTCCCACTACCAGAAATTACCACCCCCCAGAAATCCCACCCCCGCATTACCACAAACCAGCTTTTACCACCCCCCGCTTTACCACACCAGCTTTAAACCTTTTTCCCCCAGCTTTAAACCACCCCCAGCTTTTTACCACTACTAAATTACCCCCACCACCTTACCACTACCGCATTACCACTCCCAGCATTACCCCCAACCACCCTTACCACTCCCCGGATTACCACTCCCCCGCATTACCACTCCCCCAGCATTCCCACCCCCCAAAGCTTTTACCCCCAACCAGCATTTAACCACTCCCAACAAAAACCAAACCAGCATTACCACCACCAGTTTTTACCACCCCCCCCACCTTTAACCACTCCCCGCTTTTCCACTCCCAGCTTTACCATTTACCAGCTTTTACCACCACCAGCATTACCACCACCAGCACAACCACTCCCGCTTTCCCAAACTACCACTTTACCACCCCCGGGCATTTACCACCCCAGCTTTAAACCACTACCAGCTTTTCCCACCCCAGCTTTAAACCACCACCCTTTACCATACCACATTCCCACCCCCGGGCTTTACCCCCAAACCAGCATTACCCCCTACCACATTACCCCCACCAGCTTCCCACTACCAGAAATTTTCCCACCCCCCAAAATTACCACCCAGAAATTCCCACACACATTACCACCACCACCCCATTACCCCCACCGGGCTTACCACAAACCAGCATTACCACCACCACTTTTACCACCACCACTTTTACCACACCAGCTTTACCACTACCAGCTTACCACTCCCAGCATTACCACTACCACTGCTTCCTCTTCTTTCCTTTGTCCCGTCCATGTCCCCCTCGCCTATACATACTGTTTCCCTCACTCTTTTGAGTTAGTGACACTATGTGTGATGAATGGTTTTGAAAACAGACAAGTTGAAGAATTGAGACACTTATGCAACATTATGGGAACCTTTATTGAAGAAACGTTTCGCTACACAGTGGCTTCATCAGTCTTATACAAAGCAGGAAGGTATATAGTGAAACTTTGTAAATAGTCCGAGCCGGACCGAAACGTCGTCGTAAGCTCCTCTCTATGTGTAGGTTGTGTATAAAACCACTGATATAACACGACTCAATAAAACTAACAACACTCATAAAACTAAGAGCGCTGATAAAGTAACTCAATAAAACTAGCAACACTAATAAAACAAAACTAAGAACACTGATAAAACAATAAAACTAAAATTACTGATAAAACAACAAAACTAACAAAACTGATAAAACAAAACTAACAACACTGATAAAACAATAAAACTAACACTGATAAAACAAGACTCAATAAAACTAAGAACACTGATAAAACAAGACTCAATAAAACTAAGAACACTGATAAAACAATAAAACTAAGAAAACTGATAAAACAATAAAACTAGGAACACTGATAAAGCAACTCAATAAAACTAAGAACGCTGATAAAGCAACTCAATAAAACTAAAAACAATTTTGCAACATGTAATATTACCTTTGACATCAGGAATAATGTGAACCAACACACTGTCATAGCTTTGTGTACTCTCCAGGACCTTACACGCTGATGTAGCCTCGTGTACTCTCCAGGACCTTACACGCTGATGTAGCCTCGTGTACTCTCCAGGACCTTACACGCTGATGTAGCCTCTTGTACTCTCCAGGACCTTACACGCTGATGTAGCCTCTTGTACTCTCCAGACCTTACACGCTGATGTAGCCTCTTGTACTCTCCAGGACCTTACACGCTGATGTAGCCTCTTGTACTCTCCAGGACCTTACACGCTGATGTAGCCTCTTGTACTCTCCAGGACCTTACACGCTGATGTAGCCTCTTGTACTCTCCAGGACCTTACACCTGATGTAGCCTCTTGTACTCTCCAGGACCTTACACGCTGATGTAGCCTCTTGTACTCTCCAGGACCTTACACGCTGATGTAGCCTCTTGTACTCTCCAGGACCTTACACGCTGATGATAGCCTCTTGTAACTCTCCAGGACCTTACACGCTAGATGTAGCCTCTTGTACTCTCCAGGACCTTACACGCTGATGTAGCCTCGTGTACTCTCCAGGACCTTACACGCTGATGTAGCCTCGTGTACTCTCCAGACCTTACACGCTGATGTAGCCTCTTGTACTCTCCAGGACCTTACACGCTGATGTAGCCTCTTGTACTCTCCAGGACCTTACACGCTGATGTAGCCTCTTGTACTCTCCAGGACCTTACACGCTGAGTAGCCTCTTGTACTCTCCAGGACCTTACACGCTGATGTAGCCTCTTGTACTCTCCAGGACCTTACACGCTGAGTAGCCTCTTGTACTCTCCAGGACCTACACGCTGATGTAGCCTCTTGTACTCTCCAGGACCTTACACGCGATGTAGCCTCTTGTACTCTCCAGGACCTTACACGCTGATGTAGCCCTCTTGTACTCTCCAGACCTTACACCTGATGTAGCCTCTTGTACTCTCCAGGACCTTACACGCTGATGTAGCCTCTTGTACTCTCCAGGACCTTACACGCTGATGTAGCCTCTTGTACTCTCCAGGACCTTACACGCTGATGTAGCCTCTGTACTCTCCAGGACCTTACACGCTGATGTAGCCTCTTGTACTCTCCAGGACCTTACACGCTGATGTAGCCTCTTGTACTCTCCAGGACCTTACACGCTGATGTAGCCTCTTGTACTCTCCAGACCTTACACGCTGATGTAGCCTCTTTACTCTCCAGGACCTTACACGCTGATGTAGCCTCGTTGTACTCTCCAGACCTACACGCTGATGTAGCCTCTTGTACTCTCCAGGACCTTACACGCTGATGTAGCCTCTTGTACTCTCCAGGACCTTACACGCTGATGTAGCCTCTTGTACTCTCCAGGACCTTACACGCATGATGTAGCCTCTTGTACTCTCCAGGACCTTACACGCTGATGTAGCCTCTTGTACTCTCCAGGACCTTACACGCTGATGTAGCCTCTTGTACTCTCCAGGACCTTACACGCTGATGTAGCCTCTTGTACTCTCCAGGACCACCTTACACGCTGATGTAGCCTCTTGTACTCTCCAGGACCTTACACGCTGATGTAGCCTCTTGTACTCCCAGGACCTTACACGCTGATGTAGCCTCTTGTACTCTCCAGGACCTTACACGCTGATGTAGCCTCTTGTACTCTCCAGGACCTTACACGCTGATGTAGCCTCTTGTACTCTCCAGGACCTTACACCTGATGTTAGCCTCTTGTACTCTCCAGGACCTTACACGCTGATGTAGCCTCTTGTACTCTCCAGGACCTTACACGCTGATGTAGCCTCTTGTCTCTCCAGGACCTTACACGCTGATGTAGCCTCTTGTACTCTCCAGAACCTTACACGCTGATGTAGCCTCGTGTTACTCTCCAGGACCTTACACGCTGATGTAGCCTCTTGTACTCTCCAGGACCTTACACGCTGATAGTAGCCTCTTGTACTCTCCAGGACCTTACACGCTGAGTAGCCTCTTGTACTCTCCAGGACCTTACACCTGATGTAGCCTCTTGTACTCTCCCAGGACCTTACACGCTGATGTAGCCTCTTGTACTCTCCAGGACCTTACACGCTGATGTAGCCTCTTGTACTCTCCAGGACCTTACACGCTGATGTAGCCTCTTGTACTCTCCAGGACCTTACACGCTGATGTAGCCTCTTGTACTCTCCAGGACCTTACACGCTGATGTAGCCTCTTGTACTCTCCAGGACCTTACACGCTGATGTAACCTCGTGTACTCTCCAGGACCTTACACGCTGATGTAGCCTCGTGTACTCTCCAGGACCTTACACGCTGATGTAGCCTCTTGTACTCTCCAGGACCTTACACGCTGATGTAGCCTCTTGTACTCTCCAGGACCTTACACGCTGATGTAGCCTCTTGTACTCTCCAGGACCTTACACGCTGATGTAGCCTCTTGTACTCTCCAGGACCTTACACGCTGATGTAGCCTCTTGTACTCTCCAGGACCTTACACGCTGATGTAGCCTCTTGTACTCTCCAGGACCTTACACGCTGATGCAGCCTCTTGTACTCTCCAGACCTTACACGCTGATGTAGCCTCTTGTACTCTCCAGGACCTTACACGCTGATGTAGCCTCTTGTACTCTCCAGGACCTTACACGCTGATGTAGCCTCTTGTACTCTCCAGGACCTTACACGCTGATGTAGCCTCTTGTACTCCCCAGGACCTTACACACTAATGTAGCCTCTGTACTCTCCAGGACCTTACACGCTGATGTAGCCTCTTGTACTCCCCCAGGACCTTACACCTAATGTAGCCTCTTGTACTCTCCAGGACCTTACACGCTGATGTAGCCTCTTGTACTCTCCAGGACCTTACACGCTGATGTAGCCTCTTGTACTCTCCAGGACCTTACACGCTGATGTAGCCTCTTGTACTCTCCAGGACCTTACACGCTGATGTAGCCTCTTGTACTCTCCAGGACCTTACACGCTGATGTAGCCTCTTGTACTCTCCAGACCTTACATGCTGATGTAGCCTCTTGTACTCTCCAGGACCTTACACGCTGATGTAGCCTCTTGTACTCTCCAGGACCTTACACGCTGATGTAGCCTCTTGTACTCTCCAGGACCTTACACGCTGATGTAGCCTCTTGTACTCTCCAGACCTTACACGCTGATGTAGCCTCTTGTACTCTCCAGGACCTTACACGCTGATGTAGCCTCTTGTACTCTCCAGGACCTTACACGCTGGTGTAGCCTCTTGTACTCTCCAGGACCTTACACGCTGATGTAGCCTCTTGTACTCTCCAGACCTTACACGCTGGTGTAGCCTCTTGTACTCTCCAGGACCTTACACGCTGATGTAGCCTCTTGTACTCTGCAGGACCTACACGCTGATGTAGCCTCTTGTACTCTCCAGGACCTTACACCTGATGTAGTCTCTTGTACTCTCCAGGACTTACACGCTGATGTAGCCTCTTGTACTCTCCAGGACCTTACACGCTGATGTAGCCTCTTGTACTCTCCAGACCTTACACGCTGATGTAGCCTCTTGTACTCTCCAGGACCTTACACGCTGATGTAGCCTCTTGTACTCTCCAGGACCTTAACACGCTGATGTAGCCTCTTGTACTCTCCAGGACCTTACACGCTGATGTAGCCTCTTGTACTCTCCAGGACCTTACACGCTGATGTAGCCTCTTGTACTCTCCAGACCTTACACGCTGATGTAGCCTCTTGTACTCTCCAGGACCTTACACGCTGATGTAGCCTCTTGTACTCTCCAGGACCTTACACGCTGATGTAGCCTCTTGTACTCTCCAGGACCTTACACGTTGATGTAGCCTCTTGTACTCTCCAGGACCTTACACGCTGATGTAGCCTCTTGTACTCTCCAGGACTTTACACGCTGATGTAGCCTCTTGTACTCCCAGGACCTTACACGCTGATGTAGCCTCGTGTACTCTCCAGGACCTTACACGCTGATGTAGCCTCTTGTACTCTCCAGGACCTTACACGCTGATGTAGCCTCGTGTACTCTCCAGGACCTTACACGCTGATGTAGCCTCTTGTACTCTCCAGGACCTTACACGCTGATAGCCTCTTGTACTCTCCAGGACCTTACACGCTGATGTAGCCTCTTGTACTCTCCAGACCTTACACGCTGATGTAGCCTCTTGTACTCTCCAGGACCTTACACGCTGATGTAGCCTCTTGTACTCTCCAGGACCTACACGCTGATGTAGCCTCTTGTACTCTCCAGACCTTACACGCTGATGTAGCCTCTTGTACTCTCCGAGACCTTACACGCTGATGTAGCCCTTGTACTCTCCAGGACCTTACACGCTGATGTAGCCTCTTGACTCTCCAGGACCTTACACGCTGATGTAGCCTCTTGTACTCTCCAGACCTTACACGCTGATGTAGCCTCTTGTACTCTCCAGGACCTTACACGCTGATGTAGCCTCTTGTACTCTCCAGGACCTTACACGCTGATGTAGCCTCTTGTACTCTCCAGGACCTTACACGCTGATGTAGCCTCTTGTACTCTCCAGGACCTTACACCTGATGTAGCCCTTGTACTCTCCAGGACCTTACACGCTGATGTAGCCTCTTGTACTCTCCAGGACCTTACACGCTGATGTAGCCTCTTGTACTCTCCAGGACCTTACACGCTGATGTAGCCTCTTGTACTCTCCAGGACCTTACACGCTGATTTGCCTCTTGTAACTCTCCAGGACCTTACACGCTGATGTAGCCTCTTGTACTCTCCAGGACCTTACACGCTGATGTAGCCTCTTGTACTCTCCAGGACCTACACGCTGATGTAGCCTCTTGTACTCTCCAGGACCTTACACGCTGATGTAGCCTCTTGTACTCTCCAGGACCTTACACGCTGATGTAGCCTCTTGTACTCTCCAGGACCTTACACGCTGATGTAGCCTCTTGTACTCTCCAGGACCTTACACGCTGATGTAGCCTCTTGTACTCTCCAGACCTTACACGCTGATGTAGCCTCTTGTACTCTCCAGGACCTTACACGCTGATGTAGCCTCTTGTACTCTCCAGGACCTTACACGCTGATGTAGCCTCTTGTACTCTCCAGGACCTTACAACGCTGATGTAGCCTCGTGTACTCTCCAGGAACCTTACACGCTGATGTAGCCTCTTGTACTCTCCAGGACCTTATACGCTGATGTAGCCTCTTGTACTCTCCAGGACCTTACACGCTGATGTAGCCCTCTTGTACTCTCCAGGACCTTACACGCTGATGTAGCCTCTTGTACTCTCCAGGACCTTACACGCTGATGTAGCCTCTTGTACTCTCCAGGACCTTACACGCTGATGTAGCCCTTGTACTCTCCAGGACCTTACACGCTGATGTAGCCTCTTGAACCTCCAGGACCTTACACGCATGATGTAGCCTCGTGTACTCTCCAGGACCTTACACGCTGATGTAGCCTCGTGTACTCTCCAGGACCTTACACGCTGATGTAGCCTCGTGTACTCTCCAGGACCTTACACGCTGATGTAGCCTCTTGTACTCTCCAGGACCTTACACGCTGATGTAGCCTCTTGTACTCTCCAGGACCTTACACGCTGATGTAGCCTCTTGTACTCTCCAGGACCTTACACGCTGATGTAGCCTCTTGTACTCTCCCGAACATCACTAGACGAAAAAAAACTAACACAGACGAAGCTGGTGTCTAGGTAACTCCACGTGGTGGTGGATGATGAAGCTGGTGTCTAGGTAACTCCTCGTGGTGGTGGATATGAAGCTGGTGTCTAGGTAACTCCACGTAGAGGTGGATGATGAAGCTGGTGTCTAGGTAACTCCACGTGGTGGATGATGAAGCTGGTGTCTAGGTAACTCCACGTGGTGGTGGATGATGAAGCTGGTGTCTAGGTAACTCCACGTGGTGGTGGATGATGAAGCTGGTGTCTAGGTAACTCCACGTGGTGGTGGATGATGAAGCTGGTGTCTAGGTTAACTCCACGTGGCGTGGATGATGAAGCTGGTGTCTAGGAACTCCACGTGGGTGGATGATGAAGCTGGTGTCTATGTAACTCCACGTGATGGTGGATTGATAAGCTGGTGTCTAGGTAACTCCATGGTGGTGGTGATGATGAAGCTGGTGTCTAGGTAACTCCACGTGTGTGGATGATGAAGCTGGTGTCTAGGTAACTCCACGTGATGGTGGATGATGAAGCTGGTGTCTAGGTAACTCCACGTGGTGGTGGATGATGAAGCTGGTGTCTAGGTAACTCCACGTGGTGGTGGATGATGAAGCTGGTGTCTAGGTAACTCCACGTGGTGGTGGATGATGAAGCTGGGTCTAGGTAACTCCACGTGGTGGATGATGAAGCTGGTGTCTAGGTAACTCCACGTGATGGTGGATTGATAAGCTGGTGTCTAGTAAACTCCACGTGGTGGTGGATGATGAAGCTGGGTGTCTAGGTAACTCCACGTGGTGGTGGACGATGAAGCTGGTGTCTAGGTAACTCCACGTGATGGTGGATGATGAAGCTGGTGTCTAGGTAACTGAACGTGATGGTGGATGATGAGAAGCTGGTGTCTAGGTAACTCCACGTGATGGTGGATGTGAGCTGGTGTCTAGGTAACTCCACGTGGTGGTGGATGATGAAGCTGGTGTCTAGGTAACTACCACGTGATGGTGGATGATGAAGCTGGTGTCTAGGTAACTCACTGGTGGTGGATGAAGAGCTGGTGTCTAGGTAACTCCAGGGGTGGTGGATGATGAAGCTGGTGTCTAGGTAACTCCACGTGGTGGTGGATGATGAAGCTGGTGTCTAGGTAACTCCACGTGATGGTGGATGATGAAGCTGGTGTCTAGGTAACTCCACGTGGTGGTGGATGATGAAGCTGGTGTCTAGGTAACTCCACGTGGTGGTGGATGAGAAGCTGGTGTTTTAGGTAACTCCCACGTGATGGTGGATGATGAAGCTGGTGTCTAGGTAACTCCACGTGATGGTGGATGATGAAGCTGGTGTCTAGGAAACTCCACGTGTGTGGGATGATGAAGCTGGTGTCTAGGTAACTCCACGTGATGGTGGATGATGAAGCTGGTGTCTAGGTAACTCCACGTGTTGGTGAGATGATGAAGCTGGTGTCTAGGTAACTCCACGTGAATGGTGGATGATGAAGCGGTGTCTAGGTAACTCCACGGATGGTGGATGATGAAGCTGGTGTCTAGGTAACTCCACGAGGTGGTGGATGATGAAGCTGGTGTCTAGGTAACATCCACGTGGTGGTGGATGATGAAGCTGGTGTCTAGGTAATCTCACAGTGTGTGGATGATGAAGCTGGTGTCTAGGTAACTCCACGTGATGGTGGATGATGAAGCTGGTGTCTAGGTAACTCCACGTGGTGGTGGATGATGAAGCTGGTGTCTAGTAACTCCACGTGGGGTGGATGATGAAGCTGGTGTCTAGTAACTCCACGTGGTGGTGGATGATGAAGCTGGTGTCTAGGTAACTCCACGTGTGTGTGATGATGAACCTGGTGTCTAGGTAACTCCCACGTAGTGGTGATGATGAAGCTGGTGTCTAGGTAACTCCACGTGGTTGGTGGATGATGAAGCTGGTGTCTAGGTAACTCCACGTGTGGTGGATGATGAAGCTGGTGTCTAGGTAACTCCACGTGGTGGTGGATGATGAAGCTGGTGTCTAGTGTAACTCCCGTGGTGGTGGATGATGAAGCTGGTGTCTAGGTAACTCCGCGTGGTGGTGATGATGAAGCTGGTGTCTAGGTAACTCCACGTAGTGGTGGATGATGAAGCTGGTGTCTAGGTAACTCCACGTGGGTGGATGATGAAGCTGGTGTCTAGGTAACTCCACGTGGAGGTGGATGATGAAGCTGGTGTCTAGGTAACTCCACTGTGTGTGGATGATGAAGCTGTGTCTAGGTAACTCCACGTGGTGGTGATGATGAAGCTGGTGTCTAGTGTAACTCCACGTAGTGGTGGATGATTGAAGCTGGTGTCTAGGTAACTCCACGTGATGGTGGGTGAATGAAGCTTGGTGTCTAGGTAACTCCACGTGATGGTGGATGATGAAGCTGGTGTCTAGTAACTCCACGTGATTGTGGATGATGAAGCTGGTTCTAGGTAACTCCACGTGATGGTGGAAGATGAAGCTGGTGTCTAGGTAACTCCACGTGATGGTGGATGATGAAGCTGGTGTCTAGGTAACTCCACGTAGTGGTGATGAGAAAGCTGTGTGTCTAGGTAACTCCACGTGATGGTGGATGATGAAGCTGGTGTCTAGTAACATCCACGTAGAGGTGGATGATGAAGCTGGTGTCTAGGTAACTCCACGTGATGGTGGATGATGAAGCTGGTGTCTAGGCAACTCCACGTAGTGGTGGATGATGAAGCTGGTGTCTAGGTAACTCCACGTAGTGGTGGATGATGAAGCTGGTGTCTAGGTAACTCCACGTGATGGTGATGATGATGAAGCTGGTGTCTAGGTAACTCCACGTAGTGGTGGATGATGAAGCTGGTGTCTAGGTAACTCCACGTGATGGTGGATGATGAAGCTGGTGTCTAGGTAACTCCACGTGATGGTGGATGATGAAGCTGGTGTCTAGGTAACTCCACGTGATGGTGGATGATGAAGCTGGTGTCTAGGTAAACTCCACGTGATGGTGGATGATGAAGCTGGTGTCTAGTAACTCCACGTGATGGTGGATGAAGCTGGTGTCTAGGTAACATCCACGTAGTGTGGATGATGGAAGCTGGTGTCTAGGTAACTCCACGTATGGTGGATGATGAAGCTGGTCTAGGTAACTCCACGTGGTGGTGGATGATGAAGCTGGTGTCTAGGTAACTCCCACGTGATGTGGATGATAAAGCTGTGTCTAGGTAACTCCACGTGGTGTGGATGATGAAGCTGGTGTCTAGGTAAACTCCACGTGATGGTGGATGTAAAGCTGGTGTCTAGGTAAACTCCACGTGATGGTGGATGATAAAGCTGGTGTCTATGGTAACTCCACGTGGATGTGGATGATGAAGCTGGTGTCTAGGTAACTCCACGTATGGTGGATGATGAAGCTGGAGTCTAAGTAACTCCACGTGATGTGGATGATGAAGCTGTGTCTAGTAACTCCATGTAGTGTGGATGATGAAGCTGTGTCTAGGTAACTCCACGTGATGGTGGATGATGAAGCTGGTGTCTAGGTAACTCCACGTAGTGGTGGATGAATGAAGCTGTGTCTAGGTAACTCCACGTGGTGGTGGATGATGAAGCTGGTGTCTAGGTAACTCCACGTGGTGGGATGATGAAGCTGGTGTCTAGGCAACTCCACGTGGTGGTGGATGATGAAGCTGGTGTCTAGGTAACTCCACGTAGAGGTGGATGATGAAGCTGGTGTCTAGGTAACTCCACGTGGTGGTGGATAATGAAGCTGGTGTCTAGTAACTCCACGTAAGGTGATGATGAAGCTGGTGTCTAAGTAACTCCACGTGATGGTGGATGATGAAGCTGGTGTCTAGGTAACTCCACGTGGTGGTGGATGATGAAGCTGGTGTCTAGGTAACTCCACGTGATGGTGATGATGAAGCTGGTATCTAGGTAAACTCCATGTGATGGTGGATGATAAGCTGGTGTCTAGGTAACTCCACGTGATGGTGGATGATGAAGCCTGGTGTCTAGGTAACTCCACGTATGGTGGATGATGAAGCTGGTGTCTAAGTAACTCCACGTGATGGTGATGATAAAGCTGGTGTCTAGGTAACTCCACGTGATGGTGGATGATGAAGCTGGTGTCTAGGTAACTCCATGTAGTGGTGATGATGAAGCTGGTGTCTAGGTAACTCCACGTGATGGTGGATGATGAAAGCTGGTGTCTAGTAGCTCCACGTGTGGTGGATGATGAAGCTGGTGTCTAGGTAACTCCACGTGTGGTGGATGATGAAGCTGGTGTCTAGGTAACTCCACGTGGTGGTGGATGATGAAGCTGGTGTCTAGGTAACTCCACGTGGTGGTGGATGATGAAGCTGGTGTCTAGTAACTCCACTAGAGGTGGATGATGAAGCTGGTGTCTAGGTAACTCCACGTGGTGGTGGATAATGAAGCTGGTGTCTAGGTAACTCCACGTAGAGGTGGATGATGAAGCTGGTGTCTAGGTAACTCCACGTGATGGTGGATGATGAAGCTGGTGTCTAGGTAACTGCACGTGGTGGTGGATGATGAAGCTCGAGTCTAGGTAACTCCACGTGGTGGTGGATGATGAAGCTGGTGTCTAGGTAACTCCACGTGATGGTGGATGATGAAGCTGGTGTCTAGGTAACTCCACGTAGTGGTGGATGATGAAGCTGGTGTCTAGGTAACTCCACGTGATGGTGGATGATGAAGCTGGTGTCTAGGTAACTCCACGTGATGGTGGATGATGAAGCTGGTGTCTAGGTAACTCCACGTGATGGTGGATGATGAAGCTGGTGTCTAGGTAACTCCACGTGTGGTGGATGATGAAGCTGGTGTCTAGGTAACTCCCCGTGATGGTGGATGATGAAGCTGGTGTCTAGGTAACTCCACGTGGTGGTGGATGAAGCTGGTGTCTAGGTAACTCCACGAGATGGTGGATAATGAAGCTGGTGTCTAGGTAACTCCACGAGATGGTGGATAATGAAGCTGGTGGTCTAGGTAACTCCACGTGTGGTGGATGATAAGCTGGTGTCTAGGTAACTCCACGTGATGGTGGATGATGAAGCTGGTTCTAGGTAACTCCACGTGATGGATGATGAAGCTGGTGTCTAGGTAACACCACGTGATGGTGGATGATGAAGCTGGTGTCTAGTAACTCCACTGATTGGTGGATGATGAAGCTGGTGTCTAGGTAACTCCACGTGATGGTGGATGATGAAGCTGGTGTCTAGGTAACTCCACGTGATGGTGGATGATGAAGCTGGTGTCTAGGTAACTCCACGTGGTGGTGGATGATGAAGCTGGTGTCTAGGTAACTCCACGTGGTGGTGATGATGAAGCTGGTGTCTAGGTAACTCCACGTGGTGGTGGATGATGAAGCTGGTGTCTAGGTAACTCCACGTGGTGGTGGATGATGAAGCTGGTGTCTAGGTAACTCCACGTGGTGGTGGATGATGAAGCTGGTGTCTAGGTAACTCCACGTAGAGGTGGATGATGAAGCTGGTGTCTAGGTAACTACACGTGGTGGTGGATGATGAAGCTGGTGTCTAGGTAACTCCACGTAGAGGTGGATGATGAAGCTGGTGTCTTGGTAACTCCACGTGATGGTGGATGATGAAGCTGGTGTCTAGGTAACCCCACGTGGTGGTGGATGATGAAGCTCGAGTCTAGGTAACTCCACGTGGTGGTGGATGATGAAGCTGGTGTCTAGGTAACTCCACGTGATGGTGGATGATGAAGCTGGTGTCTAGGTAACTCCACGTGATGGTGGATGATGAAGCTGGTGTCTAGGTAACTCCATGTGATGGTGGATGATGAAGCTGGTGTCTAGGTAACTCCACGTGGTGGTGGATGATGAAGCTCGTGTCTAGGTAACTCCACGTGATGGTGGATGATGAAGCTGGTGTCTAGGTAACTCCACGTGGTGGTGGATGAAGCTGGTGTCTAGGTAACTCCACGAGATGGTGGATAATGAAGCTGGTGTCTAGGTAACTCCACGTGGTGGTGGATGATGAAGCTGGTGTCTAGGTAACTCCACGTGATGGTGGATGATGAAGCTGGTGTCTAGGTAACTCCACGTGATGGTGGATGAAGCTGGTGTCTAGGTAACTCCACGTGATGGTGGATGATGAAGCTGGTGTCTAGTAACTCCACGTGATGGTGGATGATGAAGCTGGTGCTAGGTAACTCCACGTGATGGTGGATGATGAAGCTGGTGTCTAGGTAACTCCACGTGATGGGGATGATGAAGCGTGTCTAGTAACTCCCACGTGATGGTGGATGATGAAGCTGGTGTCTAGGTAAACTCCACGTGGTGATGGATGATGAAGCTGGTGTCTAGGTAACTCCACGTGATGGGATGATGAAGCTGGTGTCTAGGTAACTCACGTGGTGGATGATGAAGCTGGTGTCTAGGTAACTCCACGTGGTGGTGGATGATGAAGCTGGTGTCTAGTAACTCCACGTGATGGTGGATGATGAGCTGGTGTCTAGGTAACTCCACGTGGTGGGTGATGTTGAAGCTGGTGTCTAGGTAACTCCACGTGGTGGTGGATGATGAAGCTGGTGTCAAGGTAACTCCACGTGATGGTGGATGATGAAGCTGGTGTCTAGGTAACTCCACGTGGTGGTGGATGATGAAGCTGGTGTCTAGGTAACTCACGATGGTGGTGGATGATGAAGCTGGTGTCTAGGTAACTCCACGTAGTGGTGGATGATGAAGCTGGTGTCTAGGTAACTCCACGTGGTGGTGGATGATGAAGCTGGTGTCTAGGTAACTCCACGTGGTGGTGGATGATGAAGTTGGTGCCTAGGTAACTCCACGTGGTGGTGGATGATGAAGCTTGTGCCTAGGTAACTCCACGTGGTGGTGGATGATGAAGCTGGTGTCTAGGTAACTCCACGTGGTGTGGATGATGAAGCTGTGTCTAGGTAACTCCACGTGGTGGGGATGATGAAGCTGGTGTCTAGGTAACTCCACGTGGTGGTGGATGATGAAGCTGGTGTCTAGGTAACTCCACGTGGTGGTGGATGATGAAGCTGGAGTTTAGGTAACTCCACGTGGTGGTGGATGATGAAGCTGGTGTCTAGGCAACTCCACGTGGTGGTGGATGATGAAGTTGATATCTAGGTAACTCCACGTGGTGGTGGATGATGTGTAGACAGCCTGTACTGTCTGCACAGACAGCCCATGCTGTCTGCCAGCTTAGTTCATATTTCGTGCTATGCTGGTGCTGCCCTCTGTAGCCAGGCCTCCCGGCAGGCACGCCAGCCTGCCGGCCCATGCCTCTCCCTCACTCACACAGCGGCCTAGCAGCAAGACACAAGTGCTCCCAGCTCTCTCTCGTGGGCATGGCCCTGCCCGGGCCATGGGCACAAACACACAAGCCTGTGTAACCCAACACTACTTATCAATAAAGTAAGAAGCCTCCGAAGAACGTATCATTGCTACGTACGCTACCTTCATCGTCACCAAACCGCTGTTTACCTACAAGAACAGCAATAACATTGGTAGCAGCGGTGCTCCGCAGCAGTGTTTGCCCCGCGAGGAAGGAAGAGGTATGAAGTCATCTTCACTTCATCACCCTACACAAGAAGCATCCATCTCTCAACGAGTTATCCTGATGTCGTGTCTGCACTTTTGAGTATCCAGACACAGGTACAAGCAGGATCCAGCCGAAATTTGCCGAAATTCTCCGAGAATTGTAAGTGACCCCACGCTACAGTGACCCCACGCTACAGTGTCCCATGCTGTTTCTCAAGTCACATGTTCAGCGTCACTTGTATGTTGCTGTTGTTGTTGTTCAGCTCAGCACAGCCGTTTCAGCAAGCCAGAGGTGAGTTTCATGGTGATTTCTGCATCCAGTGTGAGTTCTCTACGTATTTGTGGGTGGGGGAGGAGAGGAGAGGAAGTGGCTGTTCCTCACCTTGCCCATGCTCGCCCTACTCACGCTCACCCGTCTACCATACACCACTCACCACTGCCCACTCCCTCTGCTGTGTTTTCTGCTGTTTTCCATGTGAATTCATTGCCAGAACTGTGTATCCGAGTGTCCGTGGCCACTCGAAGCTACGTGGACCAGCATGCCACGTAGATCACGACACCACGTGGATCGACACCACGTTGGGTGTGGCCGATGTCACGTAGACCTAGAAAGCCACGTGAGTTACCAGATGTCCCAGGCCACATGCTGTGGTCTGCTGCCCGCATCACATTGACGTCACCTCACAATGTCTGCCTGACGTCACCTCGAGATGTCTGCTGACGTCACCTCGAGATGTCTGCTGACGTCACCTCACGATGTCTGCCTGACGTCACCTCGAGGTGTCTGCTGACGTCACAGTGCTGACGTCACCTCGCGACATCACGCCTGACATCACATGATGTCACCATCGAGTGTTCAGTAATTATTTCAGTATTGTCGAGAAGATTGAGAGAAAATATATGTCGTGTGTTAATTCCTCTTAGTGTTCTCACATTTTAGTATTATGTCTTAGTGTCAGTTTTGTGCACAGAAAAGCATCTTTTGCTAGTTTAAGCCATGTTGTACCATATGTACAGCGGTGTGTTTGTAAAGTTTCCGTGTGTCCAGTGAGGTCTGAGCCAGCCAGACCTGAGTAGCACCACTGTGTTAAGTCACCCGTGTGACCAGTGTGTTTGACAGCTGATTACTCAGCCCTGAGCGTATGAGCCCTCTTGTACAGAAAGCTTTTATGCTCGTCGCTCGTGTTGTTCTGCAGAATCGTACCTGCTACGATTCCCATCGAGATTTGTTTCACTTCACCTCCAGACCATCAGAGTGTAGTTATATGTAGAGAAACAAGTCTGGGGATGCTTAGGCTAACCTCTGCTATAACTCCAACTGTCGAGAGATGATACTCGTCAAGCTGCAGCCAGCCCTGTCGGCAGGCGCTGTGTCAGCCTCGTGTCACAAGCTTCAGTGAGCAGCCTGCACAAAGAAGATGTCACTTTGACTGCTAGCTCTCTCACTGCAGTCTGGTGTATGATGTTACGACTCCCAGATGTTTCGCCCAGTCGTCTCTGCCACGACTCGCTCCACAACTCGCTCCACGCTCGCCGGCAGTGACAGCCCAGCGACAGTACCAGTCGAGAAGTGTCCTGATTCGCTTGCCAGAAGTCCTGCCCAGTTGCCGAGTTTTGTCGACGCCTCACTCGAGGGCACCAGCATGTCGTGCTCCAGGTTGAGTGAAAACCTGCAGCGACTCCTACGATGTCTGCTTCACCATTCCAGAGGAGACCGTACCCTGTTACGTCACAGCTCAGCCACAGCGATGTCTCCCGTGTTGCAGTATCTGTCCAGACGCAGGAAGGCGTGCAGTGATGCCCATCGACGCTCACTGCCTATGACCACGATGTTTAGCACACCCCACATGTTTTTTTTCTTCCCTCCCTGTAGGAAGTTTTTTTTCCATGTCCATATGTATATATATGTTTTTATTTTGTGTTCTGTGCCCTGTTCCTACGAGAGAGACCGAGTTTCTTTTACCACCAGTATTGTCGTGTCGGGACGACGCGCGGTAGGTGGCCGAGCATATGTAGACAGCCTGTACTGTCTGCACAGACAGCCCATGCTGTCTGCCAGCTTAGTTCATATTTCGCGCCATGCTGGTGCTGCCCTCTGTAGCCAGGCCTCCCGGCAGGCACGCCAGCCTGCCGGCCCATGCCTCTCGCTCACTCACACAGCGGCCTAGCAGCAAGACACAAGTGCTCCCAGCTCTCTCTTGTGGGCATGGCCCTGCCCGGGCCATGGGCACAAACACACAAGCCTGTGTAACCCAACACTACTTATCAATAAAGTAAGAAGCCTCCGAAGAACGTATCATTGCTACCTACGCTACCTTCATCGTCACCAAACCGCTGTTTACCTACAAGAACAGCAATAACAGATGAAGCTGATGTCTAGGTAACTCCACGTGGTGGTGGATGATGAAGCTGGTGTCTACATAACTCCACGTGGTGGTGGATGATGAAGCTGGTGTCTAGGTAACCCCACGTGGTGGTGGATGATGAAGCTGGTGTCTAGGTAACTCCACATGGTGGTGGATGATGAAGCTGGTGTCTAGGTAACCCCACGTGGTGGTGGATGATGAAGCTGGTGTCTAGGTAACTCCACGTGGTGGTGGATGATGAAGCTGGTGTCTAGGTAACCCCACGTGGTGGTGGATGATGAAGCTGGTGTCTAGGTAACTCCACGTGGTGGTGGATGATGAAGCTGGTGTCTAGGTAACTCCACGTGGTGGTGGATGATGAAGCTGGTGTCTAGGTAACTCCACGTGGTGGTGGATGATGAAGCTGGTGCCTAGGTAACTCCACGTGATGGTGGATGATGAAGCTGGTGTCTAGGTAACTCCACGTGATGGTGGATGATGAAGCTGGTGTCTAGGTAACTCCACGTGATGGTGGATGATGAAGCTGGTGTCTAGGTAACTCCACGTGATGGTGGATGATGAAGCTGGTGTCTAGGTATCTCCACGTGGTGGTGGATGATGAAGCTGGTGTCTAGGTAACTCCACATGATGGTGGATGATGAAGCTGGTGTCTAGGTAACTCCACGTGATGGTGGATGATGAAGTTGGTGTCTAGGTAACTCAACGTGGTGGTGGATGATGAAGCTGGTGTCTAGGTAACTCCACGTGGTGGTGGATGATGAAGCTGATGTCTAGGTAACTCCACGTATTGGTGGATGAAGAAGCTGGTGTCTAGGTAACTCCACGTGGTGATGGATGATGTTAACAAGATTTTTTTTATTTTTTATTAACACATCGGTCGTCTCCCACCAAGGCAGGGTGGCCCGAAAAAGAAAAACTTTCATCATTCACTCCATCATTGTCTTGCCAGAGGCGTGCTCACACTCCAGTTATAAAACTGCAACATTAACGCCCCTCCTTCAGAGTGCAGGCACTGTACTTCCCATCTCCAAGACTCAAGTCCGGCCTGCTGGTTTCCCGGAATCCCTTCATAAATGTTACCTTGCTTACACTCCAACAGCACGTCAAGTCCTAAAAACCATTTGTCTCCATGCACTCCTATTTAACACGCTCATGCACGCTTGCTGGAAGTTCAAGCCCCCCGCACACAAAACCTCCTTTACCCCCCTCCCTCCAACCTTACCTAGGCCGACCCCTATCACGCCTTCCCTCCACTACAGATTTGTATACTCTCGAAGTCATTCTATTTCATTCCAGCCTATCTACATGTCCAAACCATCTCAATAACTCCTCCTCAGCCCTATGGATAATAGTTTTGGCAATCCCACACCTTCTCCTAATCTCCAAACTACGGATTCTCTGCATTATATTCACACCACACATTGCCCTCAGACATGACATCTCCACTGCCTCCAGCTTTCTCCTTGTTGCAACATTCCCAACCCATGCCTCACACCCATACGAGAGCGTTAGTATAACTATACTCTCATACGTTCCCCTCTTTGCTTTCATGGATAAAGTTGTTTGTCTCCACAGACTCCTCAGTGCACCACTCACCCTTTTCCCCTCGTCAATTCTATGACTCGCCTCCACTCTCAAATATCTGAACACATTCACCTCCTTTTTTATCCTCATCACCTTACTTTTTTCCTATATTCACTTTTAACTTCTTTCTTTTACATACCCTACTAAACTCATCAACCAACCTCTGCAGCTTCTCTTCAGAATCTCCCAAAAGCAGTCATCAGCAAAGAGCAACTATGACAACTCCCACTTTATGTTAGATTCTTTATCTTTTAACCTCACACCTCTTGCCAATACCTGAGCATTCACTTCTCTTACTACTCCATCTATAAATATATTGAACAACCATGGTGACATCACACATCCCTGTCTAAGGCCTACTTTTACTATGAAATAATCCCCCTGTCGCCTACATACTCTAACCTGAGCCTCACTATCCTCGTAAAAAAGTTCTCACTGCCTTCAATAACATACCTCCTATTCCATATATTTGAAACATCTGCCACAATGCTCCCCTATCATACGCCTGTTCCAAATCCGTAAATGCCACGAAAACCTTTTTACCCTTATCCAAATACTGTTCACCTATATGTTTCACTGTAAACACTTGGTCTACACACCCCTTACCCTTCCTAAAGCCTCCTTGTTCATCTACTATCCTGCTCTCCGTCTTACTCATAATTTTTTCAGCAATAACTCTACCATACACTTTACCAGATATACTCAACAGACTTATTCCCCTATAATTTTCACACTCTTTTGTTCCCTTTGTACAAAGGAACTATGCATGCTCTCTGCCAATCCCTAGGTACCTTAACCTCTTCCATACATTTAATAAATAAAAACGCTAACCACTCCAAAACTACATCCCCACCTGCTTTTAACATTTCTATCTTTATTCCATCAATCCCAGCTGCTTTACCCCCCTTTCATTCTACTCACTGCCCCACGCACTTCCCCCACACTCACAATTAGTTCTTTCTCTCTCTCTCTCCTATAAGATGTTATTCCTCTTTGCTCTATACACGAAATCACAGCTTTCTTATCCTCAACATTTAATAATTTCTCAAAATATTCCCTCCATCTTCCCGATACCTCTAACTCTCCATTTAATAACTCTCCTCTCCTATTTTTAACTAACAAAACCATTTGTTCTCTAGGCTTTCTTAACTTATTAATCTCACTCCAAAACTTTCCCTTATTTTCAACAAAATTTGTTGGTAACATCTCACCCACTCTCTCATTTGCTCTCTTTTACATTGCTTCACCACTCTCTTAACCTCTCTTTTCTCTCCATAGACTCCTCCCTCCTTGCATCACCTCTCATATGCTAACTTTTTCTCTCTTTACATCAACTTCCACCAGTCACTCTTCTTCCTTTCCGCACCCACTTTCCTGTAACCACAAACTTCTGCTGAACACTAACACTATATTCTTAAATTTACTCCATACATCTTCAACTCCATTGCCTGTATCTCATGCCCACTTCCCCAAAAGTTTTTTTATCTTACGCTAAAGGCCCCCTCTTTT
>NC_069469.1:9759875-9814060 GCF_026875155.1 Cherax quadricarinatus | reverse complement strand
AAAAACCATTTGTCTCCATTCACTCCTATCAAACACGCTCACGCATGCCTTTCTGGAAGTCCAAGCCCCTCGCACACAAAACCTCCTTTACCCCCTCCCTCCAACCCTTCCTGGGCCGACCCCTACCCCGCCTTCCTTCCACTACAGACTGATACACTCTTGAAGTCATTCTGTTTCGCTCCATTCTCTCTACATGTCCGAACACCACCTCAACAACCCTTCCTCAGCCCTCTGGACAACAGTTTTGGTAATCCCGCACCTCCTCCTAACTTCCAAACTACGAATTCTCTGCATTATATATTCACACCACACATTGCCCTCAGACATGACATCTCCACTGCCTCCAGTCTTCTCCTCGCTGCAACATTCATCACCCACGCTTCACACCCATGATAAGAGCGTTGGTAAAACTATACTCTCATACATTCCCCTCTTTGCCTCCAAGGACAAAGTCTTTGTCTCCACAGACTCCTAAGTGCACCACTCACTCTTTTTTCCCTCATCAATTCTATGATTCACCTCATCTTTCATAGACCCATCCGCTGACACGTCCACTCCCAAATATCTGAATACGTTCACCTCCTCCATACTCTCTCCCTCCAATCTGATATTCAATCTTTCATCACCTAATCTTTCTGTTATCCTCATAACCTTACTCTTTCCTGTATTCACCTTTAATTTTCTTCTTTTGCACACCCTACCAAATTCATCCACCAATCTCTGCAGCTTCTCTTCAGAATCTCCCAAGAGCACAGTGTCATCAGCAAAGAGCAGCTGTGACAACTCCCACTTTGTGTGTGATTCTTTATCTTTTAACTCCACGCCTCTTGCCAAGACCCTCGCATTTACTTCTCTTACAACCCCATCTATAAATATATTAAACAACCACGGTGACATCACACATCCTTGTTCCCAAGGCCTACTTTTACTGGAAAAAATTTCCCTCTTTCCTACATACTCTAACTTGAGCCTCACTATCCTCGTAAAAAACTCTTCACTGCTTTCAGTAACCTACCTCCTACACCATACACTTGCAACATCTGCCACATTGCCCCCTATCCACCCTGTCATACGCCTTTTCCAAATCCATAAATGCCACAAAAACCTCTTTAGCCTTATCTAAATACTGTTCACTTATATGTTTCACTGTAAACACCTGGTCCACACACCCCCTACCTTTCCTAAAGCCTCCTTGTTCATCTGCTATCCTATTCTCCGTCTTACTCTTAATTCTTTCAATTATAACTCTACCATACACTTTACCAGGTACACTCAACAGACTTATCCCCCTATAATTTTTGCACTCTCTTTTATCCCCTTTGCCTTTATACAAAGGAACTATGCATGCTCTCTGCAATCCCTAGGTACCTTACCCTCTTCCATACATTTATTAAATAATTGCACCAACCACTCCAAAACATATTACCCCACCTGCTTTTAACATTTCTGTCTTTATCCCATCAATCCCGGCTGCCTTACCCCTTTCATTTTACCTACTGCCTCACGAACTTCCCCCACACTCACAACTGGCTCTTCCTCACTCCTACAAGATGTTATATAATATATATATATATATATAATATATATATTATATATATATATATATATATATATATATATATATATAATATATATATATATATATATATATATATATATATATATATATATATATTATAATATATATTATAATTTATAATATATATATATATATATATATATATATATATATATTATATTTTATAATATATATATAATTATATATATATTATAATATATATATATATATATAAAAATTATAATATAATATATATATAATTTTATATATATATATATAATATATATATATATATATATATATAATATATATATATATATATATATATATATATATATATATATATATATATAAGATTATGTTTAACTGTACTTTTTTTCAGACAAAAAAAAATCAAATTTTTCCTCGTATGATTTGAGAACGTGTGCAGGATTACCTTAAGTTTATTAACTATAGTGAGGGGAAAGTTAATCAGTAATAGGTAACCAACCAGAGCTCTAACAAACTTTATGTACATATTCAGTGTTGATGCCAGTGCTCCTGCAAGTGTTCTAGGTGGCAAGTTTCTCTTCAAGTCTCTGGTGAAGGTTATTTGCAACTTCACTATTTTTTCTTCTAAGTATTTATATAGTTAATAAAGTTCAGTGCCAGTGGCATTTATTTAAAATGGTGGCAAATTATTAATGGAAACAGACATAAGAGTTTTATATTTTCGAGGATATGACGACATCACATTTAATACTTCAGTTATGAAGGCGTTGAGGAGAATTTGTAATCTGCTGGATATGTCGGCAATGATGGATATATCCACAGAACATGACAGCCTCATCACCTTGCGTCAGGATGCTTGATACAAGACTATGCTTCAGTAAATTAAAGAGAGTGACGATGATTACGCTAGCCTGAAGCACTGGTCATTTTCTTGAATTCTTTATGCATAGCATTGGCAAATCAGTCGTAAGATTAGCAGTATAGTGCACTGTTCACTGTACAGTCAACTTCACAATCGTGTCATTACGATTTTGTTAATCATTTATAATTGAGGTATTCTGTCGTTCAGGTATCTTCTGATCGAGGTTATTGAAATGTTGAAACCACAGTATAATTCGCTGTTAATATTGTCTTAAACACAAAAATATTGTGCTGCAAAATGTATGTTATTAACAGGAGAATGATCAGCAGTTATTTAAAAGTTTCAAGTGTTTTTCTACAAATCATTTTATGCGCAGAGAAATTGTGAATGTGATCAAAAATTATCCGTATGTGATAAGAAGTTGTTACAAGTTACATACCCGAACTTTTATGTCATTCGGTTTACTTACATCTGGGGTCTCCTAGCAACGGTCCACCACTAGATTTTATGAGGCCCATAGCAACTTGAAATATTTTATAAATAGTAAAACTAATAAACTCTCATTTTCAGTCACTTAAAGTTAAGGATTTTGTTGCTTGTAACAATTTATATGTCAAAATTGGTTCAGATTTTAGTTTTAATTTTTCCAATTTTTAGATAAAGCCTTCAGTTGTGGAAGGAAAAATGAAAAAGAATAGTGCAGAGTGAGTGCCGCCTGTTTAAGGAAGAATGGGGAGTAAGGTACTCCTTTGTAGAAGCAGGTGATAAAGCCTTGTGTGTCATATACCACGAAACTGTTGCAGTTTTGAAGGAATACAATGTACGTTGCTCGTGGAATTGCAGACAAAGCACGAAATTTTCACTTTTATTCTCTCGCACTTGATGAATCGAATGATGTGAGTGACACATCACAACTTCTAGTATTCATCCGTGGCATCGACAATGAATTTAATGTCACACAAGAATTATCATTAATGCATAGCATGCACAGCACTGGAACTGGAGAAGACAGCTTCAGAGAATTGCAAAAAACTGTATTGGAATATAACTTAGAGTGGAATAAACTGTAATGCGTGACAGTTGGAGGAAAGAATATGTCTGGGGTGAAGAAAGGTTAAGTTGGACAAATCACAAAAGCTTGTGGGAATAGTAGATTCTCAAAGCCCACGTTTTTGCATTGTTATCCATCAGCAAGCATTGTGCAGAACTTTGTGGATATGTCTTGGGTTCTAAAACCTGATGTTTCAGCAGTGAATTCGATCTCACGGGCTTAATCATCGCCAGATTCGTGATTTTCTGAAAGAAACTGATTCTCAGTTCCTTGACTTGCCTTATTATACAGCAGTTCAATGGCTTATGTGTGAAAAGGTTCTATCACGGTTCTTTTAGCTCAGAAAGGAAATTGATTCAGTTTTTACAAGAAAAATCGACCCGAACCACTTTTATCAAACGGTGACTGGCTTTGGAAATTGGTATTTTTTGCCAATATGAATCTATATGAATCACTTGAATCTAAAGTTGCAAGGTGAAACAAATTTGATGTGTGATCTATTCACGCATTTCAAGGCTTCAGGGAAAATTTGATGCTATTTGGTGACCCGTACTTAGCTCAGTGAGGACGTGTTTAGTGTACTCTCTCTGTGGACTGAACCAAGATGCCCTCCATCGAGCAACTTTATCAGCAGTTTAAGGAGGAATTGAGGGCAGCGAAGATAGAGATACGGCGATTGACTGAGGAAAACAAGAGGATTCGTAGCAGTCCTTCTGTTGTGAGTCCTCAGGTCAAGAAGGGAACCTAGACAGTGACTGGACAGCATGGAACGAAGTTGATGATCAAGAAGACGAATAGAAAGGTAGAAACAATGAAGAAGAAAGAGACTGCTGTGGAAACTGTTGTGGAAACATCCAATGCATTCTCTGTGCTACTCGGCGAATGCGAGTTGACTACTGGGAACATCACGACAAACGACACCAAGGAAGCTAAAAATATTGTTGAGGATAGCCAGGTTAGGTACTTGGATAGGGCCTTCTGCTTGAAGGACAGAAGTAGGAGACAGAGGGTTTGCTTTCCTCGGCCTGGGATGGAGGATATTGTTAGCCGGCTTGACAACATTATGAATGGTAATGGGATCAATCTTATCTGCCTCAGTGCTGGAGGCAATGATGTAGGCAAGCATAGAAGTGAGGATTTAGTTAGAAGGTTCAAGGCAGCCATAGACATAATTAGGAAGAAGGGGGGCACCCAGTTATATGTGGCATTTTGCCAAGAAGGGGTGTTGGAAATTAATGGTTGTCCAGAGCAATTGGTATTAATTGTTGGCTGGACAAACAGTGTGAGGATAATGCAGTACCATTCATTGACAACTGGGACCACTTCTGTGGCCGAAATGACATGTATGCCAGGGATCGGGTTCACTTATCCAGGGCAGGTGTGGGTTTTCTTGCTAGCTCAGTTGAGGGGGTTGTTAGGACTTAAAACTAGGATTAGTTACAGTTGTGGCTTTAGAAATTAAAAATAATGAGTATAGATATATTGACTTAGGCTTTGATATTATGAATCTTAATAATAACAGTCGTGGAGTAATGCTGGGTAATGATAATTTCGGAAACTGTGCAAAAGCAAAGGTGAATAGGAAAAATGTGCAGAAGAAAAAACACATGATGGTATTTTATGCTGGCAGTCGAAGTGCAAGAAATAAGATTAATGAACTACGTTTGGTAGCGTGTGCTGTTAACTTTGATGTCATTGCATTAACTGAAACGGTATGATATAAAGAATTGGGATATGATTGCTGAGTGTAATATTCAAGGGTTTAAGGTGTTCCATGTGGATGGGAAGGGGGAAGGAGTTGCATTATATGTTCGAGAAAATATTAATTGTTGCATAAAAACAGGTATAAAATAGATGGAATAGTAAGAGAATCTGTTTGGGTAGAGTTTGTAGAAGGTCAAGAAAAACTAATTCTAGGTGTAATATACCGACCTTCAGGAATGGATCACGATAGAGGGAGACTTCTTTGAGATGAAATTGTTAGGGCTTCTAGACACAATAACGTAGTGATAGGGGATTTTAACTTTAGTCATGTTAGGTAAGACACATATGCAACAGTTAGGTATCTTTATTATGAAACGTTTCGCCTACACAGTAGGCTTCTTCAGTCAAGTACAGAAAAGTTGATAGAAGCAGAAGATACTTGAAGACGATGTAATCAGTCCATCACCCTTAAAGTTTTGAGGTGGTCAGTCCCTCAGTCTGGAGAAGAGCATTGTTCCATAGTATGAAACAATATGGAGATGAAGTGACAGAATGGAGCTTTTTATAGCGCCAAGAGGTGAGACGTAGGCCACTAGGAGAGGTAAGAACTCAGATGTTGAAAGGTCAGGTCCCTCTCAAATCCAGCCGCTCTCACTAGTGGAAGTTGTCGAAGTTGATTGCAGGTCTGTACCAAGATACCCTTGTGTTGCAGTGTCTGACAGATTGAACATTAAAATGTTATAAAATACCGACAGGTTGTTAGGTAAGACACATATGCAACAGTTAGGTATCTTTATTATGAAACGTTTCGCCTACACAGTAGGCTTCTTCAGTCAAGTACAGAAAAGTTGATAGAAGCAGAAGATACTTGAAGACGATGTAATCAGTCCATCACCCTTAAAGTTTTGAGGTATCTTATGCTTCTATCAACGGGTTTTCTAACGGAGTTGTGGATGCGTGGAACAATCTTCCCAGTAGGGTGATCGAGACTAGGACCTTGGGTAGCTTTGAAATGAGATCAGACAAATATATGAGTGCGAGGGGCTGGGTTTGATTGGTGCCATTGGGTACGGGAGTAAATTCTTGGGTAGCTTTGGGTAGAGGTCATTTTGATAAGGACCTGCCTTGTATGGGCCAGTAGGCCTTCTGCAGTGTTCCTCTATTCTTATGTTCTTATTTGAAGGACAGGCGAAAGTTTCTAACTTGGTTCATTTACCATGTGAAAAATTTCATGAAGAAATGAAGTAAAATTTCCTTTTTCATTTGCAGCAGAAATCATTAATGACTTATAAAACCAATTTCAAAAACGATTTTCTGCTCTTGATCGAAAAAAAATGGATGAAATAAAGCTGTTTCAAATCCCAAGTCGGTTTCAAATGAAAAATTATTGATCTCCAGTCAAATGACATGCTGAAAGAAAAGAACATAAGAAAGAAGGAACACTGCAGCAGGCCTACTGACGTATGCAAAGCAGGTCCATGTCCCTCCCCCCTGGATTAGCCCAATGTCCCACCTACTCAGGTCACTTCCACTTAAGGAGCATGGTATCAGACCCAGCAGCACAAGCTAGTCAGGTCCAACTCACACCTACCCGCACCCACTCATGTATATATCTAAACCTATTTTTAAAACTACACAACGTTTTAGCCTCTATAACTGTACTCGGGAGTTTGTTCCACTCATCCACAACTCTTACCACTCATACCAAATCAGTGCTTTCCTATATCCTTCCTGAATCTGACGTGTACTTAGCTCAGTGTTGACGTGTACTTAGCTCAGTGTTGACGTGTACTTAGCAGTGTTGACGTGTACTTGGCTCAGTGTTGACATGTACTTAGCTCAGTGTTGACGTGTACTTAGCTCAGTGTTGACGTGTACTTAGCTCAGTGTTGACGTGTACTTAGCTCTGTGAAGACCTGTTTGTGTGGTCTCTGTGAATCTGTACCAGGATGCCCTCTCTTGAGCAACTTTACCAGCAGCTCAGAGAAGAGCTCAGAGTTGCTAAGATGGAGATACGGCGATTAACGGAGGAGAACAAGAGGATTCGTAGTAATCCTTCTGTTGTGAGTCCCCAGGTTAAGAGGGGAGCTTGGTCAGTGGCCGGGCAACATGGAACCAAGCTGAAGATCAAGAAAACGGTTGGAGAGGCAGAAACAACGAGAAACCAGAAGACTACCGTGGAAACTTCCAACTCATTCTCGGTGCTACCTGACGAATGTGAGTGTTCTACTGGGAATGCCACAACGAGCACCAAAGAAGCATTGGCAGACGTGAGTAAGACATCCTAGAAACCCCAACAAAGACCATCGAGAACGTCTTGACGAATTCTACAAGTGGTGTAATGCTACCTGGCGAATGTGAGTCGACTACTCGGAGCATCACGACGGACGACGCCAAGGAAGGTAAAAACATTGTTGTTGTTGGGGATAGCCAGATTAGGTACATGGATAGGGCATTCTGCTCGAAGGATAGGAGTAGGAGGCGAGAGAGTGTGTTTTCCTGGGGCTGGGATGAAGGATATGTTAGCCGTCTGGATGACATCATGAAAGGTAATGGGAGCAATCCTATTATCTGTCTCAGTGCTGGAGGCAAACGATGTTGGCAGACGTAGGAGTGAGGACCTGATTAGCAGGTATAGGTCAGCAATAGAGATAATTAGGAGGAAGGGTGGGAAACCTGTCATATGTGGCATTTTGCCAAAGAGAGGAGTTGGAAATGAATGGTTGTCCAGAGCAATTGGTGTCAATTGCTGGCTGAACAAATACTGTAAGGAAAATGCGGTAACATTCATTGACAACTGGGACCTCTTCTATGGCAGAAATGACATGTATGCCAGGGATGGGGTTCACTTATCTAGGTGTGGGGTGGGAGCACTGGCCAATGCAGTGGAGGGAGCTGTTAGGTCTTTAAACTAGGAATAGTTAGTGGTATGGGTTTTGGCGGGAAAACTGTGAAGTCGCAGGGTAGTAACATGAGTACTAGGAGAACTAGTAATAGGCAAAATGAGGTGGATATTGGAAAGCCAGTGGCACTAATTGACAAGGAGAGTAATAAGTTTAGTGGAATAACAGAAAGGAGCAGGAAGGGTAAAGAGAGTGGAGGGTCATTAAAAATTTATTACACAAATAGTCGCAGTGCTAGGAATAAGATGGACGAGTTGAGACTAGTTGCTAGTGCAGGAAACATAGATGTATTTGCCATTACTGAGACGTGGTTTAATTCAAAAAGTCGGGATATGCCTGCAGAATGTCACATTCAGGGTTTTAAATTGTTCCAAGTAGATAGAAGTATCGGGAAGGGTGGTGGGGTGGCATTGTATGTCCGAGATCGCTTGAACTGTTGCATAAAAACGGGTATCAAGTCTGAAGTAACACATACAGATTCTGGATAGAATTTTCAGAGGGGCATGAAAAATTAATTTTAGGTGTGATATACCGTCCCCCAAATTTAGATAGGGACCAAGGGAGACTACTATGGGAGGAAATTGTTAGGGCCACAACGCACGATAATGTAGTAATTCTAGGAGACTTTAACTTTAGTCATATTGATTGGAATTTCTTGACTGGGAATTTAGAATCATACGATTTCTTAGAAGTAGTTCAGGATTGTTTTTTGAAGCAGTTTGTGACAGAACCTACAAGGGGAAATAACCTGCTTGACTTAGTACTGGCAAACAATGAATCCCTTGTTAATAATTTAGAAGTTTCAGAGGAACTGGGTGCTAGCGACCACAAATCAATTACATTTAGAATTGAATGGAAGTATGATAGTAGGGATAACTCAGTAACAGTCCCAGATTTTCGCTTAGCAGATTACGATGGGCTTAGAGAACACTTATCATCTGTTGACTGGGGTAACGAAGAGAGCTATCAATATGACAGTTTTCTGAACACAATACATGCTGCTCAAAGAACGTTTATCCCTTATAAGGAAATTAGATCAAATAGAAATGACCCAAAATGGATGAATAATAGGCTGAAATATCTACTAGGGCATAAGAAAGGAATTTATAGGCGTATCAAAAGAGGCGAGGTTCATCTTATGAATCAGTATATTGACATTAAGAGGGACATTAAAAAAGGGGATAAGAAACGCTAAAAGGGACTATGAAATTAAAGTTGCCAGGGATTCTAAAACTAACCCAAAAAGTTTTTTCCAGGTATATAGAACAAAAGTCAGAGATCACATAGGTCCCCTTAGAACTAACTATGGGCATCTTACTGACAAAGAGAATGAAATGTGCTCGATTTTAAATAATTATTTTCTCTCAGTTTTTACACAGGAAGACACTAATAATATTCCGGTAATAAATTTTTATAGTGGGCCAGAAGAAGATAAATTATGTAAACATCACAGTCACTAGTGAAATGGTTTTGAAGCAGATAGACCGACTGAAGCAAATAAGTCACCGGGTCCTGATGAGGTTTTTTCAAGGGTTCTAAAGGAATGCAAAATGGAAGTCTGTGAACCATTAACTAATATTTTTAATTTATCTCTTCAAACAGGTGTAGTGTCTGATATGTGGAAGATGGCTAATGTAATTCCTATTTTAAAACAGGGGACAAGTCGTTACCGTCAAATTACCGCCCAATAAGCCTGACCTCAATTGTAGGCAAATTACTAGAGTCAATTATAGCTCAAATTATAAGAAGCCATCTCGATAAGCATAGCTTGATTAATGATACTCAGCATGGATTCACAAGAGGCCGGTCTTGTTTAACTAATTTATTAACTTTGTTCAGTAAAGCTTTTGAGGCTGTTGACCACAATAAAGAATTTGATATTATTTACTTAGATTTTAGTAAGGCATTTGATAGAGTTCCGCACCAAAGACTGTTGAAGAAAGTAGCAGCTCATGGCATTGGGGGAAGGGTGCTCTCGTGGATCGAATCATGGCTCACAGACAGGAAGCAGAGAGTGTCCATAAATGGGGTTAAATCCGAGTGGGGATCAGTAACAAGTGGCGTTCCACAGGGATCAGTCTTGGGCCCGTTGTTGTTTATAATATATATCAATGATCTTGATGAAGGAATTACTAGTGATATGAGCAAATTCGCCGATGACACGAAGATAGGTAGGATAATTGATTCAAACAGTAGATGTTAGGGAACTTCAGGAGGATTTAAACAAACTCTACTCTTGGTCAGAAAAGTGGCAGATGCAGTTCAATGTAGATAAATGCAAGGTTCTGAAACTCGGGAGTGTCCATAACCCTAGCACTTATAAGTTAAATAATGTAGAACTTAGCCATACAGATTGCGAAAAGGACTTAGGGGTTATGGTAAGCAGCAACCTTAAACCAGACAGCAGTGCCTAAGCGTACGTAATAAGGCAAATAGATTACTGGGATTTATATCAAGAAGTGTAAGCAACAGAAGTCCAGAGGTCATACTGCAGCTTTATACATCATTAGTAAGGCCTCACCTAGATTATGCAGCTCAATTCTGGTCTCCATATTACAGAATGGACATAAATTCGTTAGAAAACATTCAGCGTAGGATGACTAAATTAATACATAGCATTAGAAATCTTCCTTATGAAGAAAGATTGAAGACTCTTAAGTTACATTTCACTTGTTAGACGAAGAATGAGGGGAGACCTGATCGAAGTGTATAAGTGGAAGATAGGTATTAATAAAGAGGATATTAACAAGGTCTTGAGGATATCTCTCCAAGAGAGAACCCGCAGTAATGGATTTAAATTAGATAAGTTTAGATTTAGAAAGGACATAGGAAAGTATTGGTTTGGAAATAGGGTAGTTGATGAGTGGAACAGTCTACCTAGTTGGGTTATTGAGGCTGGGACTTTGGGTAGTTTCAAGTTTAGGTTGGATAAGTACATGAGTGGGAGGGGTTGGATTTGAGTGGGACTTGCACATTGGAGCTTGTTTCTTGGGTGGCATTGAAAATTGGGTTGGTCAAATGTTTGTTAGTGGGATGAATTGTAAAGGACCTGCCTAGTATGGGCCAACAGGCCTGCTGCAGTGTTCCTCCTTTCTTATGTTCTTATGTTCTTATGAATTTTTCCAACTTGAAACCATTGCTGCAAGTCCTGTCTTGGCTGGAAATTTTCAGCACGCTATTTATATCCCCTTTATTTATTCCTGTTTTTCATTTATACACCTCGATCATATCCCCCCTAGTTCTATGCCTTTCGAGAGAGTGCAGATTCAGGGCCCTCAGTCTATCCTCATCGGGAAGATTTCTGAGACATGGGATCAACTTTGGTATCCTCTTCTGTACGTTTTCCACTGCATTTATCCATTCTGTAATAAGGTGACCAGAACTGTGCAGCATAATCTAAATGAGGCCTAACCATAGATATATAGAGTTGAAGAATATTGCGACCCCTGAATGGGTCACAATGTATATGATGTATATTACCTGTTCATATAATTTTATATTGCTTATATTTACGATATTAGCTAAATTGTAAATATATTACTTTATATTATTTGACTTAGTTATATTCGGTAGGATGTAACATTTATATATTATTCAGTGCTCGTAGTTCGAGTGTTAAGTAGCTGACAGCATCGTCTAACTACTGTGTTTTCTCTCCGCTCGTTACGCTTCCAGCATGTATGTTGCTGGGCAGCAGCAGTCCACGGAGAGTCACGTGATCAGGGGGGGTGATCACACCTCGCCTGGAGTAGTCTAGCTGGCCTGCGCTTGCCTCTTGTCTGTTGGACGTGCTTCTAGCAAGAGGTCCCTCTACTCCTCTCCCTTGTGGGCCCTTGTTGGAAGATCGTCTCTGTCACTTTCTTGTTGTTGGTTCTGTGTATCTCTGTTCACAGAACATTGCCTAGACTTAGTGATTTTCGACGTTGTACTGAGGTTGTGTGTCACATAGACACTCTGAGAAACTCAGGTCCTGAGCTGTAGCTTCTGACCTAATTTGTACTGGTATCTGTGTACTGTCACAGTCGGGGATTTTCTTATGCTGAACTTAGATTCAGTAGTATGGGAGTTTTGTGACTTTTGTGGAGGATCTGCAGATGGTCCCTACTTAGTGTCGTTATATTATCTCCTTGTTCCTGATTCTGTCGCTGTTGCTTGTCACATTGCTGTTCGGCTTATCAGTCGTTTTATTGTTCAAGCAAGCTGTCCTGATTGCCAGGTTGGTCAAGAAGTTTATGTGAGGACCTTAGTCAGTCACTGGTTAAGTCTAGTCGAGTCTTGAGACATAGCGAACTACTTAGAGCACTTACACACATACACACAAACTTGTATATATTTGTATTATGTTATTAAATGCTAACAATGTACCAGACGGTACTTAAAAGCCATAAAGATGTGATATGTGCCTTCAGCACAATACTACTGTACACGAGAGAAGTGTAGGAACTTGTATCCTATATTATTTTCAATTGATTAATTTAATTTGATAATATACGCCTAGGCAACTTTATTAATAAACTTAATAAATTTTAATTTCTTTAGTTAGTAGCCTGCCAGTTGTAATCCTGAAGCACTATTGAATCTTACAAAATTCTAATGGATAATTGGACCAGGATACTGACTACTTGTTACAAAAACGCAGTAACAGGCTGGATTTGTAGATGAATGGTTCAGAGAAGCGACATGTTGATAAATTAGACACATGTGCAACTCTTGGGTATCTTTATTGAGGAAACGTTTCGCCACACAGTGGCTTCATCAGTCCATACAAAGGAGAATCTTGAAGAACAGGAGGAGAATGAGGTACTCAGTCCCTCAACCTTGAGTCGATGTGGTCAGTCCATCAATCTTGAATAGAATGCTTGTAACAAAGAACAACCTGAGGACTTCTATTATTTATACTTCTAGATATGAAGCCAAGAATTCTGTTAGCTTTATTGCGAACACTAATGCACTGTTGTCTTGGTTTTAGATTACTGCTAACCAGAACTCCTAAATCCTTTTCGCAATCAGTAGTATTAAGATCTACATTATTTAATTTATATGTGGCATGATTATTTTCCTGTCCAACATTTAGAACTTTGCATCTGTCTATATTAAACTGCATCTGCCACTTCTCTGACCATTGCATCAGTCTATTCAAATCATCCTGGAGTGCTCTAGTGTCCTCATTAGAATGAATTAGCCGACCTATTTTGGTGTCATCAGCAAATTTGCTTATGTCGCTATTTATTCTCTTATCTATGTCATTTACGTAAATTGTGAACAACAACGGGCCCAACACTGACCCCTGAGGAACACCGCTTGTGACGTGCCCCCATTCTGATTTCTCCCCATTTATGCAAACTCTTTGTTGCCTATTTGTCAGCCATGCCTTTATTCAGGAAAAAATTTCTCCTCCTATTCCGTGTGCCTTAAGTTTCCTCAATAGCCTCTGATGTGGAACTCTATCGAAAGCCTTACTGAAGTCCATATACATTACCATGATCTACATCCCCAAACACCTTAGTGAAAAAAGCTAGTAAATTCGTAAGACAGGAATGCCCCTTTGTAAAACCGTGTTGAGATTCATTAATCAATTTATGCCTATCAAGATGGCTGCAAATTGCTTCGGCAATTATTAATTCCATAAATTTTCCCACTATGGAGGTAAGGCTTATTGGTCTATAGTTCAAAGCTAAGGACTTGTCACCTGCCTTGTAAATAGGTATTACATTTGCCATTTCCACTTCTCTGGCACTATGCCAGTTTGTAGTGATATGTTAAAAAGATTAGCCAAAGGTATGCTAAGTTCCTCTTTACATTCCTTTAACACCCTTGTAAACAGTTCATCAGGGCCTGGGGATTTGTTAGGTTTTAATTTCTCTATTTGTCTGAGGACCATGTCACTAGTTACCGCAATCGTGCATAGTTTTTTATCCTGTTCTACATAATCTATTATTTCAGGAATTTCGCTAGTATTTTCCTGGGTAAAAACTGAGAGGAAGTAGGTATTGAAAATTTCGCACATATCCTTATCACTGTCAGTGATCTGACCAGAGTTATTCTTAAGTGGGCCAATCTTGTCCCTAATCTTACTTCTGTATACCTGAAAGAATCCTTTTGGGTTAGTCTTCGAATCCCTTGCGACTTTAGCCTCATAACCCCTTTTTGCTTATCTTATTCCTTTTTTTATTTCTCTAATTGATTATATTGATTTCTTAACTGTTCATCCCCTCTTTTGATGTGTCTATATGTGCCTCTCTTTTGATCACTGAGATGTTTTAATCTATTGTTTATTCATTTGGGATCATTTTTGTTAGATCTAATTTCCCTACTCGGAACAAAAGTTGTCTGGGCAGCTAGAACTATGCTCTGGAAAACGTCATATTGGCAACCAAGATCACCTACCTGGCCCATATTCAGAGAGGAAATCTGGTCCATTGTCATAAATCCTTACAACCTGAACAGTTTCCAGATTTGAAAACGATTTGTTTGTGGGTTCGTATCGTTTTTGGTACAACGTTCCTTTGTGAACAAACGTTTTCCAAAAATGAAGTATGTCAGGTCCAAATATCGCATAAATTTATCTGATGAGCATTTGAAATCCAGTCTAATAATTGGCTCCTCAACCTTGAAACTTCAGTTCAGTAATAATTTAAAATTAAAAAAAACAGTTCCTTGTTTCCCATTAATTTTGTATTATCTTTTCTCATCTGCAGTTCAGTGATTGATTATACTGTCGGAGCATTGATATTTTTACTAGTATATTTCTCAGTATTTTTCTTTGTAACTGTCATATTTCTCTCTTCTGAATCATCTCATGCTGATTAGAAATAGAATACAAATATAACTTACTCATTTAATTTTTTTTCATTCATTTATATTTACAAGACTGATTTTTTTCTTTGGCTCGTGAAAATGTGTAAAAATATACGATGTGGCCCTCGTAGTGAAAAGTTTGGAGAGACTGACTTATATAGAAGTGATAACTACCTACGATCCTGTTCAGTTACTTGTAAAATATTCTGACAATTTTCTTCGCTTTCAGCTACTTGTAAGTAATCTAAATTGAGCTTAATTCCGCGATTGGCACTGTTGTTGATGTCGATCAAAATCAACACATTGATCATTGATAATTTGAAAGTGGGTGAATGTGGCCAGTCAATCTTCATGTTTAAGGAAGACGGTGCTGCTGTAGAATGTGAAATGTATACCAGGAATGTGTTCCGAAGCATTAGCTCAAGTTGGGCAACCCTGAGAACACTTGCTTTGCAGTTCTCAAGTTGTATCACTGACTGGAGTTAACTGGACTCGTTGAGAGTAGCTGATCATTGTGTGACATCAGTTCCTAATTATTCTAAAACCTGGTAAAAAAGGGTTACAATTGATGATTTCGAGGCTTCATTTTGTAGGTCATCGAATACACGAGAGAGGATAAGCTCACTAACACGTTTCTTACAGACGAACCACATAAGTGTTTATCCAATTTAGGGAGAGAGCACAAAAACGCAAACATGTATCGGCAATAATATACCAGAGAAAAATATTCACTGAAGCTTAAGATATAAGATATCAGAAAATGCACTAGAAGTTAATAGAATATCACAAGGAATGTGAGACGTACATCTCATTGTAAACTGCTTTAAATTAACATGATGTCTAACGTCATGTTAATTTACAATGATGATTATACTTCACATTCCTTGTGACATTCTATTATCTTCCAGTGCATTTTCTGAAATTTTAAGCTTCAGTGAATTTTTTCTTTGATATATAATTGCGGATATATTTTTACGTTTTTACTGCTCTCCCCCTGATTTGGCTTTGAAGGGACCTGAGGAAGGTCTTGTGACAGTTATGTTGGTGCATTTGTGGTCACAGTGGCGACGAACGCATTCTACATTGTGTCAAGATTCTCTATCAGATCGGCAATTATATCAATAGATTTAATATCTGTGCCGGGCAGATACGAAGGAACATGAAACTTGACCTCCTGCATATTTCCAACTACAACAGTCAGACGTTCTTCAACAAATGTTATTGAGGAACGTCTGACTGTTGTAGTTGGGAATGAAGTTGTTATAAATATGGAATCCCAGTTCAGAAAAGCAAATTTTGGAACAATCCTCTTCTCTCTACAAGTTATTTTTATTTGTTTTATCCGCAACCTTGCTCGGTGATGTGTCAGCTGTGAAGTATAATGTCACTTCTAATTGATCTTCCACAGCCTCAGTGATTACCGCCTCTGTGTACAAGCTTGCTGTACTGGTGTCATGTATAAATCAGTTGCTAGTGTAACTAGCTATGATGGTGAACAATGTTATGTGCAATGAACACCGCCGCACTAATACTTTCTTATGGTACATTCTCTTGTGCATTCTCATGGTCGTCTCTCGCTCCGTCTTCATGCATCTTCCTGCTCGCGTCCCTGTCATCGCTATAGCTTGGCAGCCAACACTTAATCTTGGGGTCCAATGTGGCTGACAGATTACCCTTCACTGACTGCCCTTCGCATTTTCTTGAGTTGCTCAGCATTGGTAGACTACAACGAAAATGTTTCAGCTTTATCTTATAATAGGAAGTTGACACTGATATTTTGCATGACATGTTGACTTTCTTGCACGCCTTGCGTTCAGTAATCATTGGAATGTTTTTACCTTATGGTAGAATTAACTCTAGCAACACTAGTTTGGCTAACTCCCATCTTCTGCGATTTGCTGGCGCATCTTTTTGGATGTGATACATCACGCAGTGTAGCACTTTTCCACACGTAGGAAGGTTTGTAACAATGACATATGAATCTTCAGTTTTGGTGGTGCTGCCCAGTCCATAGATTGCCACTAACTGTCGTGTCATCGCAGTCTTGCAAGAGAATGAACTTGGTATTAATGTAGATGCTACACTGCTATGCAAAATATGCATCTCGGTCTTCTGAGATCTAACAACATAATGTGGATTATTAATAATCTAACAACATAATGTGGATTATTAATAATCTAACATAATGTGGATTATTAATAATCTAACAACATAATGTGGATTATTAATAATCTAACATAATGTGGATTATTAATAATCTAACAACATAATGTGGATTATTAATAATCTAACATAATGTGGATTATTAATAATCTAACATAATGTGGATTATTAATAATCTAACATAATGTGGATTATTAATAATCTAACAACATAATGTGGATTATTAATAATCTAACATAATGTGGATTATTAATAATCTAACATAATGTGGATTATTAATAATCTAACAACATAATGTGGATTATTAATAATCTAACATAATGTGGATTATTAATAATCTAACATAATGTGGATTATTAATAATCTAACAACATAATGTGGATTATTAATAATCTAACATAATGTGGATTATTAATAATCTAACAACATAATGTGGATTATTAATAATCTAACAACATAATGTGGATTATTAATAATCTAACAACATAATGTGGATTATTAATAATCTAACAACATAATGTGGATTATTAATAATCTAACATAATGTGGATTATTAATAATCTAACAACATAATGTGGATTATATAATAATCTAACAACATAATGTGGATTATTAATAATCTAACAACATAATGTGGATTATTAATAATCTAACATAATGTGGATTATTAATAATCTAACAACATAATGTGGATTATTAATAATCTAGCAACATAATGTGGATTATTAATAATCTAACAACATAATGTGGATTATTAATAATCTAACAACATAATGTGGATTATTAATAATCTAACATAATGTGGATTATTAATAATCTAACAACATAATGTGGATTATTAATAATCTAACAACATAATGTGGATTATTAATAATCTAACAACATAATGTGGATTATTAATAATCTAACATAATGTGGATTATTAATAATCTAACAACATAATGTGGATTATTAATAATCTAGCAAACATAATGTGGATTATTAATAATCTAACAACATAATGTGGATTATTAATAATCTAGCAACATAATGTGGATTATTAATAATCTAACAACATAATGTGGATTATTAATAATCTAACAACATAATGTGGATTATTAATAATTTAACAACATAATGTGGATTATTAATAATCTAACAACATAATGTGGATTATTAATAATCTAACATAATGTGGATTATTAATAATCTAACAACATAATGTGGATTATTAATAATCTAACAACATAATGTGGATTATTAATAATCTAACAACATAATGTGGATTATTAATAATCTAACAACATAATGTGGATTATTAATAATCTAGCAACATAATGTGGATTATTAATAATCTAACAACATAATGTGGATTATTAATAATCTTTCAACATAATGTGGATTATTAATAATCTAACAACATAATGTGGATTATTAATAATCTAACAACATAATGTGGATTATTAATAATCTAACAACATAATGTGGATTATTAATAATCTAACATGTGGATTATTAATAATCTAACATAATGTGGATTATTAATAATCTAACAACATAATGTGGATTATTAATAATCTAACATAATGTGGATTATTAATAATCTAACAACATAATGTGGATTATTAATAATCTAACAACATAATGTGGATTATTAATAACTGTATAACTTTGAGACGTCTAGTGAAGCCATAATAAAATCTGCTACACAAAATACTTCAGACAAAACACCTGTGATCATTATACCAAAACTATAAAAAAAAGATTATTAAGATAAATGATGAAATTATCACTGCCTGTGTCTCAATATCAAACAAGGTTTAATTTTGAAGAATGAGACACTTGTGCAAAGTTTGGGAATCTATTACGGAAACTTTTCGCCAGTAAGTGGTTTCTTCAGGCCATATAAAGACGAACCGTGGAAAATGAGGAGTTTAAGGTAATCAGTCCCTTATCCTGGAGTTGATGTATTCAGTTCATTAATCGTGAGAAAAGTACAGCATATACGTGGAGAAGTGACGTATATACTGCAGTCAGGTGGTGCAAAGCAGCAGGAGGCGGAGTCACCAGTGCAAAATTCCACTGGTATAAGTAGATCATGCTTGTAGGTTAGACAAGCGTTAAAGAATTCCCTGTACCAAGATCACAAGATGTTGGTGTGTCTGACATGTCTAGCCTACAGACATGACCTACTTACACTAGTGGAGTTTTCCACTGGTGACTCCGTCTCCTGCAGCGTCTCACCACCCTACTGCAGTATGTAAGCCATTTCTACACGTATATGCTGAATCTTTCTCAAAATTGATGTAAAGAACACATCGACTCAAGGCTGAAGGAATGATTAACTCCTCATCTTCCACAGTCCTTTTCTGTACTGGACTGAAGAAGCCACTGGCTGGCGAAGCGTTTCCACAATAAAGATTCCCAAATGTTGCACACTTCAGGTAGATTCCAGGTAGGTACATAATAAGCTTTCTAACTGCACGCGATCACATGTCATTTTCGTCAACCTCATCACTTGAGATAAACTTCCCAAATCAATTCAGAACCTGGAAATTATTCTTAGGTTCAATAATGAGAGTAAATGATACATTTTAAGCTTAGGGACTCTCCATATCCTCAACCTTTGGGGGTCTGATACACCCTGGTAGGAACCCATTTATATTGGAAGTGAATGTGTCAACACGTTGGTTTAACAACAGTGAAGTGAATCACAGAATATGAGGAATTTTTTTGATAAAGTGTTGAGTAGTCTGAGAAAAGAAAACTTCATCAGATGCAAAAGGTAAATGTACCAAGAGTATGTTGTGAGGCATAGTCTATGTTGCAGTGAGAAGGAAGATGTGAGGCATGGTCTATGTTGCAGTGAGAAGGAAGATGTGAGGCATGGTCTATGTTGTAGTGAGAAGGAAGATGTTGTGAGGCATGGTCTATGTTGTAGTGAGAAGGAAGATGTTGTGAGACATGGTCTATGTTGTAGTGAGAAGGAAGATGTTGTGAGGCATGGTCTATGTTGTGATGAATGGTTTTGAAAACCGACAAGTTGAAGAATTGAGACACTTATCCAACACATGGGAATCTTTATTGAAGAAACGTTTCGCCACACAGTGGCTTCATCAGTCCAATACAAAGTAGAAATGGGTAAGGAGAGTAGAAGTTTGAGGTAATCAGTCACTCAACCTGGAATCGATTCCAGGTCTATGTTGCAGTGAGAAGGAAGCTGTTGAGAGGCCTGGTCTATGTTGCAGTGAGAAGGAAGATGTAGATGAATGGTTCAGAGAACAGACATGTTGATAAAATACACATGTGCAACTCTTGGGTATCTTTATTGAGGAAACGTTTCGCCACACAGTGGCTTCATCAGTCCATACAAAGGAGAATGGTGAAGAGCAGGAGGAGAATGAGGTAATCAGTCCCTAAAACTTTGAGTCGTGTGGTCATCCATCAATTCTTGAATAGAATACCAGCATATGAGCGGAGAAGTGGCTTATATATCGTAGGCAGGAGAGGTGCAGCAGTCGTAGGTGGTGTCACATTTGTCCATGTGGAAGTAGGTCGTGCCCAAGGGTTAGGCAAGCGAAGAATTTCTAAGTCGGTTCTCTGAACCATTTCATTTTACAATCCTGTCAGACACTGCAACTTCTTGGGCACCCCTACTTTTTCCGTGGACAAGTTGACACCACCTACGACTGCTGCCCCTCTCCTGCCTACGGTATTATAATTTACTTCTCCGCTCATGTGCTGTATGCTATTAAAGATTGATGGACTGACCACATTCGACTCAAAGTTAAAGGGGGGAAACTGATTACCTCATTCTCCCCCTTTGTTCTTCACCATTTCCTTTTGGCATGGACTGATGAAGCCACTGTGGGGCCCGAAAACGTTTCCTCAAAGATACCCAAGAGTTGCACTTGTGTCTTTTTAATCGAGAAGGAAGATGTTGTGAGGCATGGTCTATGTTGTAGTGAGAAGGAAGAAGTGAGGCATGGTCTATGTTGTAGTTGAGAAGGAAGATGTGAGGCATGGTCTATGTTGTAGTGAGAAGGAAGATGTTTGGGGCATGGTCTATGTTGTAGTGAGGAGGAAGATTTTTGTGAGGGGCATGTTTTTAGTGAGGAGGAAGATGTTGTAAGGCATGGTCTATGTTGTAGTGAGGAGGAAGATGTTGTGAGGCATGGTCTATGTTGTAGTGAGGAGGAAGATGTGAGGCATGGTCTATGTTGTAGTGAGAAGGAGATGTTGTGAGGCATGGTCTATGTTGTAGTGAGGAGGAAGATGTGAGGCATGGTCTATGTTGTAGTGAGAAGGAAGATGTTGTGAGGCATGGTCTATGTTGTAGTGAGGAGGAAGATGTGAGGCATGGTCTATGTTGTAGTGAGAAGGAAGATGTTGTGAGGCATGGTCTATGTTGTAGTGAGGAGGAAGATGTGAGGCATGGTCTATGTTGTAGTGAGAAGGAAGATGTTGTGAGGCATGGTCTATGTTGTAGTGAGGAGGAAGATGTGAGGCATTGTCTATGTTGTAGTGAGAAGGAAGATGTTGTGAGGCATGGTCTATGTTGTAGTGAGGAGGAAGATGTGAGGCATGGTCTATGTTGTAGTGAGGAGGAAGATGTTGTGAGGCATGGTCTATGTTGTAGTGAGGAGGAAGATGTGTGAGGCATGGTCTATGTTGTAGTGAGGAGGAAGATGTGAGGCATGGTCTATGTTGTAGTGAGGAGGAAGATGTTGCGAGGCATGGTCTATGTTGTAGTGAGAAGGAAGATGTTGTGAGGCATGGTCTATGTTGTAGTGAGGAGGAGATGATGAGGCATGGTCTATGTTGTAGTGAGGAGGAAGATGTGAGGCATGGTCTATGTTGTAGTGAGGAGGAAGATATGAGGCATGGTTATGTTGTAGTGAGAAGGAAGATGTGAGGCATGGTCTATGTTGTAGCGAGAAGGAAGATGTGAGGCATGGTCTATGTTGTAGTGAGAAGGAAGATGTGAGGCATGGTCTATGTTGTAGTGAGGAGGAAGATGTGAGGCATGGTCTATGTTGTAGTGAGGAGGAAGATGTGGGCATGGTCAGTGTTGTAGTGAGGAGGAAGATGTGAGGCATGGTCTATGTTGTAGAGAGGAGGAAGATGTGAGCATGGTCTATGTTGTAGTGAGGAGGAAGATGTGAGGCATGGTCTATGTTGTAGTGAGGAGGAAGATGTGAGGCATGGTCTATGTTGTAGTGAGGAGGAAGATGTGAGGCATGGTCTATGTTGTAGTGAGGAGGAAGATGTGAGGCATGGTCTATGTTGTAGTGAGGAGGAAGATGTGAGGCATGGTCTATGTTGTAGTGAGGAGGAAGATGTGAGGCATGGTCTATGTTGTAGTGAGGAGGAAGATGTGAGGCATGGTCTATGTTGTACTGAGGAGGAAGATGTGAGGCATGGTCTATGTTGTAGTGAGGAGGAAGATGTGAGGGCATGTCTATGTTGCAGTGAGGAGGAAGATGTGAGGCATGGTCTATGTTGTAGTGAGGAGGAAGATGTGAGGCATGGTCTATGTTGTAGTGAGGAGGAAGATGTGAGGCATGGTCTATGTGTAGTGAGGAGGAAGATGTGAGGCATGGTCTATGTTGTAGTGAGGAGGGAAGATGTGAGGCATGGTCTATGTTGTAGTGAGGAGGAAGAAGTGAGGCATGGTCTATGTTGTAGTGAGGAGAAAAGATGTGGGCATGGTCTATGTTGTAGTGAGGAGGAAGATGTGAGGCATGGTCTATGTTGTAGTGAGGAGGAAGATGTGAGGCATGGTCTATGTTGTAGTGAGGAGGAAGATGTGAGGCATGGTCTATGTTGTAGTGAGAAGGAAGATGTGAGGCATGGTCTATGTTGTAGTGAGGAGGAAGATTGAGGCATGGTCTATGTTGTAGTGAGGAGGAAGATGTGAGGCATGGTCTATGTTGTAGTGAGGAGGAAGATGTGAGGCTTGGTCTGTTGTAGTGAGGAGGAAGATGTGAGGCATGGTCTATGTTGTAATGAGGAGGAAGATGTGAGGCATGGTCTATGTTGTAATGAGGAGGAAGATGTGAGGCATGGTCTATGTTGTAGTGAGGAGGAAGATGTGAGACATGGTCTATGTTGTAGTGAGGAGGAAGATGTGAGGCATGGTCTATGTTGTAGTGAGAAGGAAGATGTGAGGCATGGTCTATGTTGTAGTGAGGAGGAAGATGTGAGGCATGGTCTATGTTGTAGTGAGGAGGAAGATGTGAGGCATGGTCTATGTTGTAGTGAGGAGGAAGATGTGAGGCATGGTCTTGGTACTGACAATTGTGGCAAGGACTTTGCCACTAAAGGATATTAATGATATGTGGGTAAACTTGTGAGAGGCAGACTTAGGAATGAGTACTGTGGAAGTGTGTCCAGGGGTCAAGTAGAACGCTATCTCGCTGGCTGAGCTACACAGATCAAGGAAAGTGTTGTTGGGCAACGTATGGAGGCTTTCTCAGGCAAGGTGACTTTTTCCTGTTTGTTTAAGGCATGTTTAAAAATTAATGATTCTGAGTTTCTTGCTAATGCTGCTCTTTGTGTTGCCTAAGTGAAGCTGAATGTTTTGGGGCAGACTTTGCATGCTTGACATCTGCATATTATTCAAGCTGAATGTCAGCCTACGTCGTAGTTGAAGGATGTTCAAGCATAGGTATATTCAATTTTAATATCTTTTTATTTTTAGACTACATGTGGCAGTAGAAGTCACAAGATCGATGCTTTACAAGAACTGCTCTCAATTACTTACTGTACATTTGCTCGTTTAATTTCCTGAACTCACCTGTTTTATTTTGAGAAACTGATCAAGTTTTACAAGGCTTATATTTCTTTGCCAGTTCAGGTACATTCTCACATACTGCGCCAAGACGTGAGTAAGTTGTTAACCCTCGCTGCTTCCTGGTTGAAGTGGAGCAAGTGATAATTCATCATCTTTGTAATAAGGTCTTCATATGGCGGAATAACAGTAATATAAATGTGTGCTTCGTATTAGACAAAGATTTAATATTTGAAGTACTTTTGCAGGTTTTCAGGAATATTGATGACTGTTACGCCTTTTACTGCGTTACGTAAATAAATGTCCTGGCACCTAGGGGTAAACAGCCCCTCTAGGGGCTTGTAAGCTATCAAACCACATGAACCAAATAGAGCCAGACTTGTTTCTTTACAAAAGCGATTAAAAGTGGTTAAAATAAATAAATGTTTATAAACAGGGAGGCTCTATCACCTCCACCCCCCTTCTGCCGGCCTCTTAAAATGTAGGCAAAACACAATTAACTGTACTCTTCATTACACAGGCCCCTGCACCTATGGCCTTACAGGGAAACATGAGAGGCACCAAAACTAATGAAATAACTAATAACCTATGGCATAAACTTACCCAACATCACCCCCCCCCTACTTACACAAACACTAAACCAGGATGTCTTGCTCCAATCGCCGATGTTTTGGTACTGACTCAAAAACACACCTCACCTGCTCCTGTCCTGTCCTGGTTACTCTCCAGGACTAATACACATCCATTTCAGAACAAATCCCATAAACTGACATATATGGAGCGTTTTTATACACATATTTTACAATACAATACGTAATACCCCCATCCCCTAGACCACCGGTCTCAGCTGCAACCCCTCGGCTGCAGGTAGTCAAGGAAAGAAAAAAGGGAAAATAACCGTAGGTCTGTGGGACACAAAATTCACCAAAAATAAGAAGACTGCGTCAAGAACTTTCTTGGTGCAATTTTCTTTTACATGGATCAACAAAATAAATATTACCTTCAATTTTATCCTTACAATGAGCAGTGCTAATCCGTCGACGTGTGAAACTCGTTTAATGTAAAACTGATCACGTTTTACACCAAATTAGCCCACAGTCATGTTTTATAAATATACTCCTTACATTACAACTCAGTGTTGGCCAAACACCTACACTGATGCACTTTAATATACATGAGAAAATTAGAGAGTTGACTGGGTTACTCTGTATATATTAATTATATAAAACGTATACACAATAATTATATACAAGTAAACTTCTTATAAATTGAGAAAGTCTCTCCTTATAAACATAGTGGCCATTATCACACATGCACTTTATGTAAGCAAAGTCTCACATTATGTGATTATTATAAATTAAGAAACTCTGTAAGCATATTAGTGTCCATTATCACACATCCTGCTTTCAAATATGAAGTAAGCACTTCATGAAAAATATATTAACGAAGACTCCAGAAACTGTGGAAAAATTTATTGTACATATTATTACAAATAGGAAATTACATTGTCAACCCTGCGTGTCATAACAGAATACAGTAAGCAAAACTGGCTACGCAAAAACATACCTCTGGGAGAAATTGGAAAGAACGGAAGGGAAAATTACCAGACTTCAAAACTGGGAAGTTAGTCATGTATAAATTTTGATGGTGGGACTGTGACCTTGAAAAACACGCTGGAGACATCACTGATCCCTCACAAGGTGGGCCTCCCAGGCCTTCACCTACACTCTCATTCCAAGGAACTCTTGAGTCACCTCAAATTGGTGACCCCCAAGAAAAACAGGAGAGTCCTGAAGAAACACAGCACACAAAACACACAGGATCACTATTCATAATCCAGAAATGGTGAGGCTTTACCGCCAACACTTAACGACAACCTTTGATCCAACAGTCCATACACCATCACACAGGTGAGGCATCACCGCCCACACCGTATGTTAGCATACCTTACCTAGGCATGTACTGAAGTGACTACCACCAAACACACACACACACACACACACACACACACACACAACACACACACACACACACACACCACACACACACACACACACACACACACAACACACACACTCTTGGGAAATCTGATACCCCTCCCCCCCTTCACCAGCTCACCGAGCTTCATTCCACTAGGTGGTCAGAATGCCAGCTACTCGCCCACTGCGAAACCATTATGTACAATACACACGAGAAAACACATGAACAGCCACATTTTCTGTCCCCTTCACATAATGAAGCACCAAAGTGAGCATTTGAGTGTGGTTCCTCGGTACGTGAAAAATTTCTGCATAATCAACACAAAGCAAGAGCCTCCTTTTCTGTTGTGACTTTTAGAAAAAAACAAATGTACACTTTTCAAAGTCTTGTGCTTGACCTTTCACTCTAATATTGGTCGTTTCAGATTATTGATCCAACTTCAAACCATTTAACCTGTTAATGTGCACATTGATAAATTAGACACATGTGCAACTCTTGGGTATCTTTATTGAGGAAACGTTTCGCCAGACAGTGGCTTCATCAGTCCATAAAAAGGAGAAAAGTGAAGAACAGGAGAATGAGGTAATCAGTCCCTCAACCTTGAGTCGATGTGGTCAGTCCATCAACCTTGAATAGAATACAGCATATGTACGGAGAAGTAGCTTGTATACCGTAGGCAGGAGAGGTGCAGCAGTCGTAGGTGGTGTCACATTTGTCCAATGTGGAAGTAGGTCGTGTCCAAGGGTTAGCCAAGCGAACCTGCTTCCACATTGGACAAATGTGACACCACCTACGACTGCTGCACCTCTCCTGCCTACGGTATATAAGCTATTTCTCTGCACATATGCTGTATTCTATTCAAGATTGATGGACTGACCACATCGACTCAAGGTTGAGGGACTGATTACCTCATTCTCCTCCTGTTCTTCACGTTTCTCCTTTGTATGGACTGATGAAGCCACTGAGTGGCGAAACGTTTCCTCAGTAAAGATATCCAAGAGTTGCACATGTGTCTAATTTATCAACGTGTCGGTTCTCTGAACCATTCATCTACAATGTGCACATTATACTCAGTCATTTTCCGATCGGGTGTGCGAAGTTTTATTTTCATCAGAGACATCCACCAGCAGGTATCATTCACTGCTAATTAGAAGATTCCTAGGAGCTGGCTCCAGTACCAACACCACCTCTCTAGCCTCCAGAGTATCTAGCACCACCTCATGGTCCCACGTCATCCTGGTCAGACTGGTTGGTTTACTGGTACCTTCCACCTCATCTTACCCAGACTGTCTCTGAAACTGAGAAAAAATTCCGAGGGGAAAGCATCACCATCCTGACCTACCCCATGACTTAATGATTCCAGAGTGTTTCCCCGCACGGCAATTAAAAGGACGTGAATACCCCCCATCCCAGTCCTTCTGGTACTGGGTACAACAAACATGCATCGTCCTGAGAGACTGGTAAACCAACTCAACTTTCCTTTGACTCTCAACGTGATAGACATTGGTAGATTTATTCTTAAGTAAGTCTCTCAAAACTACTCGAAAATATTATATAAAATTGGACTTTTGGTTGGTTTGAACTGTAAAACCTGACAAAAAAAAATCACCAGAAATCTCAAAACTCCACACACAAAATTATTAAGAAAGGGTATGAACCCTGGTAACCTGGTAGAAAAGTAAGCGATTAGTAAACATTTATTATCCAGCTCTCCCTTTTCAGTACTGAAGTATCCTCCATTGAGAATCTGTAAAAGTTTCAGAGCCTTGTTCTCAAATGGCTTTGACTTGATCGCTTAGTCACATACTTAAAAAGAGGTTTCCTCATTAAATCATCTCTGCAAAATAAACATAGCCTTCAGGGAGCCTCAGAGTCAGGGTATTCACTCTCACGCCAGCACCAACCTTCCCCCCCCCCCCCCAAAAAAAAAAAAAAAAAAAAAAAAAAACTGGTTTCACCTGGGCCGGTTCATCACTGCCCAGAGTCTCCTGCAGGTCAGACTCAACGCACAGGCTCCCCAGGCCCAAACTGTCACCACAGTCGGTAGAAAGATGAAGGCGAGGCACAGAAGTTCTTCCATGCTCACCTCTCTAGTCGTAATACACAATGAAATTTTTTCACTCATAGTAGCTTAGTTTTTACTTACAACCTTGTAAATCAGGGTCCCTCCAAATCAAATATTCCTCACTTTTGAGAAAACCCATTACATTGTTGCCTAGTAGTAGGTCAACACACTGGTAAAGACTCCACCCACAACCTGTGAACTGGAATCCTAACACTGGATCTTGGAATCTCTATTAAAAAAATATCATTTACAGCATAAGTATCTTCTGACACTGGTAATACATCTTTTCTCAGCAACGAAAATGTCCTGCATCCATCCCTTAAAAACATTTTCTACCTTACCATCATTTTGATACAAAGCCACTGAGGACTTATTTGAAAAGACCTCCATCTGAGGGTCTAAAACAGCTGAACTTCCTGGTGTACTCTGGGGTAAGACAGCTATACAAGCTACTGCATGTGTAACTGGGGTACTTGAGAGTCCTGTGCAGCAGCCTCGTCCTTAAGCATCTCTTAAGCGAGGCTCACTAGTAGAACAAGATCATAAGAACTGAGGAAAACTGCAGCAAGCCTACTATCCCACTCTACACAAGTCCTCAAATCAAATTGTTGCATGTATATCATGTATTTTTTTAAGGTGTCGACCAAACACCTTCATATTTGTGTTAGTGTCTCCTAAATCCATGTGCCGTGAGTCCTTTTTCATTTATCACATTTCACATACACATTTCATAGATTGAAGATACCAGATATTGTGGCAACTTCAAAAGTCTGATAATTAATGTCATCTCTTATGTTTTCTTTCGCATATTTTCAAGCCAGTCCACTTTTAACTTAGAACAACAAACCTGTACCATTATTTCCAACAGTTTTGTAAAGATTTCGTTCCTAGCGCTAAGAGTGTACGTTTTTTTGAATGAACAATATGTTTACCTCGCTAGTCTTAGCATAGAGCAGTAACTCGTAGTCTTTTCCTAGTACTTCTGATATTTGACATGATAAATTTGAATGTTCTCAGAGTACTTGTCACTCGTGACTGATACTTTGATATATTCCTTGAAGGTGTTAATTCATTTTATCAGGGAAAGGATATTACGTATATTTTCCAAGGATGGCATTGATTGATGAAGATCATGAGGATGGCATTCATTGATGAAGATCATGAGGATGGCATTCATTGATGAAGATCATGAGGATGGCATTCATTGATGAAGATCATGAGGATGGCATTGATGAAGATCATGAGGATGGCATTGATGAAGATCATGAGGATGGCATTGATGATCATGAGGATGGCATTGATGAAGATCATGAGGATGGCATTGATGAAGATCATGAGGATGGCATTGATTGATGAAGATCATGAAGATGGCATTGATTGATGAAGATCATGAGAATGGCATTGATTGATGAAGATCATGAGGATGGCATTGATTGATGAAGATCATGAGGATGGCATTGATTGATGAAGATCATGAGGATGGCATTGATTGATGAAGATCATGAGGATGGCATTCATTGATGAAAATCATGAGGATGATATTGATGAAGATCATGAGGATGGCATTGATGAAGATCATGAGGATGGCATTGATTGATGAAGATCATGAGGATGACATTGATGAAGATCATGAGGATGTCATTGATTGATGAAGATCATGAGGATGACATTGATGAAGATCATGAGGATGTCATTGATTGATGATCATGAGGATGACATTGATTGATGAAGATCATGAGGATGACATTGATGATCATGAGGATGGCATTGATTGATGAAGATCATGAGGATGACATTGATGAAGATCATGAGGATGTCATTGATTGATGAAGATCATGAGGATGACATTGATGAAGATCATGAGGATGGCATTGATGAAGATCATGAGGATGTCATTGATTGATGAAGATCATGAGGATGACATTGATGAAGATCATGAGGAAGTCATTGATTGATGAAGATCATGAGGATGTCATTGATTTATGAAGATCATGAGGATGACATTGATGAAGATCATGAGGATGCCTTTGATGAAGATCATGAGGATGACATTGATTTATGAAGATCATGAGGATGACATTGATGAAGATCATGAGGATATCATTGATTGATGAAGATCATGAGGATGTCATTGATTTATGAAGATCATGAGGATGACATTGATGAAGATCATGAGGATGGCATTGATTGATGAAGATCATGAGGATGACATTGATGAAGATCATGAGGATGGCATTGATGAAGATCATGAGGATGGCATTGATGAAGATCATGAAGATGTCATTGATGAAGATCATGAGGATGTCATTGATGAAGATCATGAGGATGTCATTGATGAAGATCATGAAGATGTCATTGATGAAGATCATGAGGATGTCATTGATGAAGATCATGAGGATGGCATTGATTGATGAAGATCATGAGGATGTCATTGATGAAGATCATGAGGATGTCATTGATGAAAATCATGAGGATGTCATTGATGAAGATCATGATGATGGCATTGATGAAGATCATGAGGATGGCATTGATTGATGAAGATCATGAGGATGGCATTGATTGATGAAGATCATGAGGATGACATTGTTTGATGAAGATCGTGAGGATGGCATTGATGAAGATCATGAGGATGGCATTGATTGATGAAGATCATGAGGATGGCATTGATTGATGAAGATCATGAGGATGACATTGATGAAGATCATGAGGATGGCATTGTTTGATGAAGGTCATGAGGATGGCATTGTTTGATGATCATGAGGATGGCATTGATGAAGATCATGAGGATGGCATTGATGAAGATCATGAGGATGGCATTGTTTGATGAAGATCATGAGGATGACATTGATGAAGATCATGAGGATGGCATTGTTTGATGATCATGAGGATGACATTGATGAAGATCATGAGGATGGCATTGTTTGATGAAGATCACCCCTCAAGGAAGGTTCCTTGATGTTGGTGAGGGGCTCTTGATTTAGGGAATTGGATCTGTGCTCCAGTTCCCCAAATTAAGCCTGAATGCCTTCCACATCCCCCCCCAGGCGCTGTATAATCCTCCGGGTTTAGCGCTTCCCCCTTGATTGTAATAATAATTATGATCATGAGGATGGCATTGTTTGATGAAGATCATGAGGATGGCATTGTTTGATGAAAATCATGAGGATGGCATTGTTTGATGAAGATCATGAGGATGGCATTGTTTGATGAAGATCATGAGGATGACATTGATGATCATGAGGATGGCATTGTTTGATGAAGATCATGAGGATGGCATTGTTTGATGAAGATCATGAGGATGACATTGATGAAGATCATGAGGATGGCATTGATGAAGATCATGAGGATGGCATTCATTAATGAAGATCATGAGGAACAATAAATAAAAGGAAAGGAGCATGTGAAGGATCTGGGTGTAATAATGTCAGCTGACCTTTCTTTCAAAGAACACATTCAGGCAAAGTGACAAGATTCAGTAATGAGGGTTTCCAAAACAAGGAAAATTGTGGCTTGTGCTCTCTCGCCTAACTACTGTTCAGTGTCAACGATTCCATTCAGAGGAGAAGAAATATATAAGCTGGAAGAAATTCAAAGATCATTTATGGCCTACATAGCGCTAGTAAAATATTTAAAATTGCTGGGAATGCCTCATAATACTAAATATGCACTTGCTACAGCGGAAGAGGGAGAGATATATAATATATACCTGGAAAGCACTTGAGGGCCTGGTCACAAATCTTCACCCTGCCATAACATTTGAGAGATATTAGAGAATGAATAAACCCAGTGAACGGGAGGAACGACGTGGACACAATAACAACACATTAACACGATAGGTTCATAATTTTTAACATATTGGGTCCTACACAGATGACAGCAAGGAAATGAGTGAGCTACTCAAGTCCCAATATGACTCAGTTTTTAGCAAGCCGCTAACCAGACTGAGAGTCGAAGATCAAAATGAATTTTTTATGAGAGAGCCACAAAATTTGATTAACACAAGCCTATCCGATGTTATCCTGACGCCAAATGACTTCGAACAGGCGATAAATGACATGCCCATGCACTCTGCCCCAGGGCCAGACTCATGGAACTCTGTGTTCATCAAGAACTGCAAGAAGCCCCTATCACGAGCCTTTTCCATCCTATGGAGAGGGAGCATGGACACGGGGGTCGTCCCTCAGTTACTAAAAACAACAGACATAGCCCCACTCCACAAAGGGGGCAGTAAGCAACAGCAAAGAACTACAGACCAATAGCACTAACATCCATATCATAAAAATCTTTGAAAGGGTCCTAAGAAGCAAGATCACCACCCATCTAGAAACCCATCAGTTACACAAACCCAGGGCAACATGGGTTTAGAACAGGTCGCTCCTGTCTGTCTCAACTACTGGATCACTACGACAAGGTCCTAAATGCACTAGAAGACAAAAAGAATGCAGATGTAATATATACAGACTTTGCAAAAGCCTTCGACAAGTGTGACCATGGCGTAATAGCGCACAAAATGCGCCGCTAAAGGAATAACAGGAAAAGTCGGTCGATGGATCTATAATTTCCTCACTAACAGAACACAGAGAGTAGTCGTCAACAGAGTAAAGTCGAGGCAGCTACGGTGAAAAGCTCTGTTCCACAAGGCACAGTACTAGCTCCATCTTGTTCCTCATCCTCATATCCGACATAGACAAGGATGTCAGCCACAGCACCGTGTCTTCCTTTGCGGATGACACCGAATCTGCATGACAGTGTCTTCCATTGCAGAACTGCAAGGCTCCAGGCGGACATCAACCAAATCTTTCAGTGGGCTGCAGAAAACAATATGAAGTTCAACGATGAGAAATTTCAATTACTTCGATATGGTAAACATGAGGAAATTAAATCTTCATCAGAGTACAAAACACAATTCTGGCCACAAAATAGAGCGAAACACCAACGTCAAAGACCTGGGAGTGATTATGTCGGAGGATCTCACCTTCAAGGACCCATAACATTGTATCAATCGCATCTGCTAGAAAAATGACAGGATGGATAATGAGAACCTTCAAAACTAGGGAGGCCAAGCCCATGATGACACTCTTCAGGTCACTTGTTCTATCTAGGCTGGAATATTGCTGCACTCTAACAGCACCTTTCAAGGCAGGTGAAATTGCCGACCTAGAAAACTGTACAGAGAACTTTCACGGCGCGCATAACGGAGATAAAACACCTCAATTACTGGGAGCGCTTGAGGTTTCTAAACCTGTATTCCCTGGAACGCAGGAGGGAGAGATACATGATTATATACACCTGGAAAATCCTAGAGGGACTAGTACCGAACTTGCACACGAAAAATCACTCACTACGAAAGCAAAAGACTTGGCAGACGATGCACCATCCCCCAATGAAAAGCAGGGGTGTCACTAGCACGTTAAGAGACCATACAATAAGTGTCAGGGCCGAGACTGTTCAACTGCCTCCCAGCACACATAAGGGGGATTACCAACAGACCCCTGGCAGTCTTCAAGCTGGCACTGGACAAGCACCTAAAGTCAGTTCCTGATCAGCCGGGCTGTGGCTCGTACGTTGGTTTGCGTGCAGCCAGCAGCAACAGCCTGGTTGATCAGGCGCTGATCCACCAGGAGGCCTGGTCACAGACCGGGCCGCGGGGGCGTTGACCCCCGAAACTCTCTCCAGGTAAACTCCAGGTATTGCCAGAAGGTATCACAAACAGTGCTGGAAAAAATGTAGAAGTCTTCAAAAAAAGAAATAAAACTAGACGAGTACCTCTGCAAAGTGCCGAATTAACCACACTGTGATGAATGTGTGTGGGTCAGCTGGCTGGCGGCAACAGCCTAGTTGTACATGTAAGCTCTAGACAAGTCTGAAAACTCTCGAAAATCTTTCATAGCAAATGGATGAGTGAGCACAGTGAGTGTGTCTGGAATGACTGAATCACGTGATGGACAAACATTACAGCTCCACAAGGCTGGAAGTGTCCACCTCCACACACCGCCGCCAGTTCAACGGGAGGGAAAAATGAAAATGTTGTATAGCTGAAACTGTATACTAAAACCGTACATATAAAGTGTCTGATATATTATAGTTACTCTGCGTGTGTGTGTGTGTGTGTGTGTGTGTGTGTGTGTGTGTGTGCTCACCTAGTTGTACTCACCTAGTTGAGGTTGCGGGGGTCGAGTCCGAGCTCCTGGCCCCGCCTCTTCACTGATCGCTACTAGGTCACTCTCCCTGAGCCGTGAGCTTTATCATACCTCTGCTTAAAGCTATGTATGGATCCTGCCTCCACTACATCGCTTCCCAAACTATTCCACTTACTGATACTCTTGTGGCTGAAGAAAAACTTCCTAACATCCCTGTGATTCATCTGTGTCTTCAGCTTCCAACTGTGTCCCCTTGTTACTGTGTCCAATCTCTGGAACATCCTGTCTTTGTCCACCTTGTCAATTCCTCTCAGTATTTTGTATGTCGTTATCATGTCCCCCCTTCTCTCCTGTCCTCCAGTGTCGTCAGGTTGATTTCCCTTAACTTCCTCGTAGGACATACCTCTTAGCTCTGGGACTAGTCTTGTTGCAAACCTTTGCACTTTCTCTAGTTTCTTCACGTGCTTGCCTAGGTGTGGGTTCCAAACTGGTGCCGCATACTCCAATATGGGCCTAACATACACGGTGTACAGGGTCCTGAATGATTCCTTATTAAGATGTCGGAATGCTGTTCTGAGGTTTGCTAGGCGCCCATATGCTGCAGCAGTTATTTGGTTGATGTGCGCTTCAGGAGATGTGCCTGGTGTTATACTCACCCCAAGATCTTTTTCCTTGAGTGAGGTTTGTAGTCTCTGACCCCCTAGACTGTACTCCGTCTGCGGCCTTCTTTGCCTTCCCCAATCTTCATGACTTTGCACTTGGTGGGATTGAACTCCAGGAGCCAATTGCTGGACCAGGTCTGCAGCCTGTCAGATCCCTTTGTAGTTCTGCCTGGTCTTCGATCGAGTGAATTCTTCTCATCAACTTCACGTCATCTGCAAACAGGGACACCTCAGAGTCTATTCCTTCCGTCATGTCGTTCACAAATACCAGAAACAGCACTGGTCCTAGGACTGACCCCTGCGGAACCCCGCTGGTCACAGGTGCCCACTCTGACACCTCGCCACGTACCATGATTCGCTGCTGTCTTCCTGACAAGTATTCCCTGATCCATTGTAGTGCCTTCCCTGTTATCCCTGCTTGGTCCTCCAGTTTTTGCACCAATCTCTTGTGTGGAACTGTGTCAAACGCCTTCTTGCAGTCCAAGAAAATGCAATCCACCCACCCCTCTCTCTCTTGTCTTACTGCTGTCACCATGTCATAGAACTCCAGTAGGTTTGTGACACAGGATTTCCCGTCCCTGAAACCATGTTGGCTGCTGTTGATGAGATCATTCCTTTCTAGGTGTTCCACCACTCTTCTGATAATCTCCATGATTTTGCATACTATACATGTCAGTGACACTGGTCTGTAGTTTAATGCTTCATGTCTGTCTCCTTTTTTAAAGATTGGGACTACATTTGCTGTCTTCCATGCCTCAGGCAATCTCCCTGTTTCGATAGATGTATTGAATATTGTTGTTAGGGGTACACATAGCGCCTCTGCTCCCTCTCTCAATACCCATGGGGAGATGTTATCTGGCCCCATTGCCTTTGAGGTATCTAGCTCACTCAGAAGCCTCTTCACTTCTTCCTCGGTTGTGTGCACTGTGTCCAGCACTTGGTGGTGTGCCCCACCTCTCCGTCTTTCTGGAGTCCTTCTGTCTCCTCTGTGAACACTTCTTTGAATCTCTTGTTGAGTTCTTCACATACTTCACGGTCATTTCTTGTTGTCTCTCCTCCTTCCTTAGCCTGATTACCTGGTCCTTGACTGTTGTTTTCCTCCTGATGTGGCTGTACAACAGTTTCGGGTCAGATTTGGCTTTCGCTGCTATGTCATTTTCATATTGTCTTTGGGCCCCCTTCTTATCTGTGCATATTCGTTTTCTGGCTCTACGACTGTTCTCCTTATTCTCCTGGGTCCTTTGCCTTCTATATTTCTTCCATTCCCTAGCACACTTGGTTTTTGCCTCCCTGCACCTTTGGGTAAACCATGGGCTCATCTGGCTTTTCATTAATCCTGTTACCCTTGGATACAAACCTCTCCTCAGCCTCCTTGCATTTTGTTGCTTCATATTCCCATCATCTCATTAACTGGCTTCCCTGCCAGTTCTCTGTCCCACTGAACCCCGTTCAGGTAGTTCTTCATTCCTGTGTAGTCCCCCTTTCTTGTAGTTTGGCTTCATTCGTCCTGGCCTTCCTGCTTCTCCCTCCACTTGTAGCTCTACTGTGTATTCGAAGCTTAAAACCACATGGTCACTGGCCCCAAGGGGTCTTTCATATGTGATGTCCTCGATATCTGCACTACTCAAGGTGAATACTAAGTCCAGCCTTGCTGGTTCATCCTCTCCTCTCTCTCTTGTAGTGTCCCTTACGTGTTGGCACATGAAGTTTTCCAGTACCACCTCCATCATCTTAGCCCTCCATGTATCTTGGTCCCCATGTGGGTCCAAGTTCTCCCAATCGATCTCCTTGTGGTTAAAGTCACCCATGATCAGGAGCTTTGCCCTGCATGCATGAGCTCTTCTGGCCACCTAGCCAGTGTGTCAACCATCGCTCTATTGCTCTCGTCGTACTCTTGCCTTGGCCTCCTGCTATTCTGTGGTGGGTTATACATCACTGCTATTACCACCTTGGGACCTCCAGAGTGAAGTGTTCCCACTATGTAATCACTTTCTTCTCCGCTGTCTCCTTCTCTCCAGCTCATCAAAATTCCAGCGATTTTTGATCAGCAACGCCACTCCTCCACCCCCCCTGTTCCCTCTGTCTTTCCTCAGGATTTGGTTTCCCGTTGGAAAGATGGCATCTGTTATCATACCTGTAAGCTTGGTTTCTGTGAGAGCTATGATGTCCGGTGATGCTTCTTTGACTCTTTCATGCCACTCCTCCCACTTGTTTGTTATTCCATCAGCGTTTGTGTACCATACCTTCAGTTTCCTTTCCAACACTGTGGTTTGGGGGGCCTGTGAGGGTGGGAGACCTTGTGGCATACTGTGGGATTCTATAGCTCGGTGTTGGGTGGAGGCTGTGGGTATGGATTGTAGTGTGTGTGTGTGTGTGCGTGTGTGTGTGTGTGTGTGTGTGTGTGTGTGTGTGTGTGTGTGTGTGTGTGTGTGTGTGTGTGTGTGTGTGTGTGTGTGTGGTGTACTCACCTATTTGTTCATCTGTATGTGGCTGCATGGGTCGATTCATAGCTCCTGACCCTCCCTGTTCGCTGATCGCTCCAAAAGCTTTATCATACCTCTTCTTAAAGTTAAGTATGAATCTTACCTTCACTACTTCACTCTAGAGATTGTTCCACTTCCTGGCGACTCAAAGGCTGAAGAAATACTTCCTAACGTCCCTGTGACTCATCTGAGTTTTCTGCTTCCAGTTGTGTCAGCTTGTTCCTGTGTTCTATCTGTGAAAACATTTTGCCTATGTCCACCTTGTCAAATCCTCTGTATTTTTTATGTCGTTATCATATCCCTCCTGTCCTCCAGTGTCATTAGGTTGAGTTCCCTTAACCTCTCCTCATAGGACATGCCCCTTAGCTCCGGGACTAGTCTTGTTGCAAACTTCTGCACTTTCTCTAATTTCTTGACGTGCTTGATCAGGTGTGGATTCCGTACTGGTGCTTCATACTCCAATATGGACCTGACGTATACGGTGTACAGTGTCATGAGTAACTCCTTACTTAGATATCAAAACGTTATTCTTACGTTTGCCAAGCGCCCATATGGTGCAGTATTTAATTGGTTGATGCGCGTCTCAGGGAATGTGCTCGGTATGATACCCCAAGATATTTTTCCATGAGTGAGGTTTGTAGCCTTTGATCCCCGAGCCTGTACTCCGTCTGCGGTCTCCTTTGTCCTTCCCCAAGCTTCAAAATTTTGCACTTGGTGGGGTTGAACTCCAGGGGCCATTTGTCGGACCGGGTTTGCAGCCTGTTCAGATTCCTTTGTGGTCTCTCCTGATCCTCTTCCACTTGTATTCTCCTCATTAGTTTGACGTCATCTGCGAACAGGGACACCTCTGTCTCTATCCCTTCTGTCATATTCGCATATACATACAAGAAACAGTACCAGCCCTTGTGGAACGCCACTCGACACTTGTACCCACTCCGACACCTCGTCACGTACCATCACTCGTTTCCTTCCTGCCAGTTATTCCCTGATCCATTGCATTGTTTTACCTGTTATTCTAGTCTCTTATGTGGTAATATGTCAGAAGCCTTCTCACAGTTCGAGAAAAAGCAATCTACCCATCCCTCTCTTTCCTGTCGTACTTCTGTTTCTTTCTCGTAGAATTCCAGTAGGTTTGTGATACAGGATTTTTCATCCCTGAAGCCGCGCTGGTTGTCACGTATGAGCCCACTCCTTTGTAGATGCTCCACCGCTCTTCTGGTAATCTTCATGATTTTACATACCATACATGTCAGTGACACTGGTATGTAGGTTACACTGGTCAACAATTTTTGAAAAATTGTATGCTTCTTAATATATTTTCATGTCGTGAATCAAAATATCACCTTGAAAAATGCTTGTTGGCTGTAGATTTAAAGATACGAGACATGTAATATTTGATTATTATAACGTACAACATATGTCAGTATGTTTTAAACTCAAATCCGTACCTACTCTCTGCCTTTTTGCTTGACGCTTATAGTGGACTGAAGAATCATCTCTTGCCAATGTCCAGCAATAGTCTGCAAGCATTCTTGTGCTCCATTTGTCCTGGTACCATTTTTCCATGGTTGAAATATCTTGGTGAAACCTTTCACCATGTTCCTCACTAACTGCCTCACAGTTCGCTGGAAAAGTCTAAATGCGAGTCCAAAAAGTGGATTTTAAGTGACATGTTACATCCTTCTTCCTCCTCACCATTTTCTTCATCTGACTCGAAGGATACCGAAGTTGGTGCACCAGGAGCAGGTAGACCTTCTCCATTTGGAATTTGGTGAATAGCTGATGGAATGTTTGGATGTTCAATGTACCCCTTTTTTTCTTTGACAAGCCCTTTTGTACTGAAGGTACCATGCAGAAATAATAATTGTTGGTATGGTCTCTTGGCTCCCCCCATGTCATTGGCACAACAAAACGCATTCCTTTCCTCATCCTGTTTAACCATTGTTGCGGCATATGTGTTTAGCCCAGTTCTTATTCTGGTCACCAATGTTGCATCCAAAATATAGGTGATATGCCTTTCTAACTAAAGCAGTTATATGGCGCTTCTGTGATGCAAAGGTCACCTCACCTCACCTGCACTATTCACACAAGTACGAGGCATCTGAAAGAAGAAAACAAATAATTAGAAGATAAACAAAATTTACTTATTAATTTATCATTATAATACAGAGCATGACAGCTAAGCAGAAGTATTTATATCATTCAGTAGGAAAATAAAATTAATAAAATATACCTTACATGCGTATCAGTGAATATTTATTATAAGTTTAAAAAGTGTTTGGCTAAGAAAATCACCTGACTTTCACCTTAAAATATAAACTGGACATTACAACCACCTTCTATGACTGCTGGAACAATAATGAAGGTCAGTGAGACTGAGTGTGGTAAGAAACACACTGCCACAAGCCTGTTGGAACCTGTTGTGACACGTAGGTGTATATTGAAGTGGAGCTAACAATTTTAACCATGATATTCATTATCAGTGACCTAAAATTAGTTAGAAATTGCTGCTCTGGTCTCGGAAGCATTTTGGTTGTTGACCAGTGTTGTCTGTCTGTCTTCTTAAAAATTGGAACTACATTTGCCGTCTGCCACACCTCTGGTAGTTGCCTTGTTTTGATAGATATGTTGAAGATTGTTGGTAGCAGCACACACACTGCCTTTGCTCCTTCTCTCAGGACCCATGGAGAGATGTCTTATCCAACCGCCTTCGTGGTATCTAATTAATATAACAGTTTCTTCACCTCCTCGGTTGTGTGTAATGTGTCCAGCACTTGCTGATGTACCTACCACCTCGGTTTGTTGGAAGCATTTTTGTCTCATCTGAGAATACGTCACAAAATCTCGTGCAGAGCTCTTCCCATACTTCCTGGTCTCCCATCTTTCCCTCCTCAGCCTAATTACCTAGTTTTTGACTATTCTTTTCCTCCTGATGTGTCTATATATTAGCTTTTGTTCAGATTTGGCTTTGATAGTATGTCATTCTTACACTGTCGCTGGGCCTCCCTCCTTATCCAAGCGTTTTCGTTTCTGGTTCTTCAGCTCAACTCCTGTTTTCCTGAGTCCTTTGCCTTCTATACTTTTTCAATGTTCTAGCACACTTGACTTTGGCCTCTCTACACCTCTGGGTGAACCATTGACTCTGGTCTTTCCATTGATTCTAGGTATGAACTTATTCTCAGCCTCCCAGCATCCTGTGGTCACATGTTCCTTCATTTCATTTACTGTCTTTTCCTGCAGGTGCCTTTCCCACTGCATGCCATACAGGAGTTGCCTGATGACAGTGTAGTCCCCTCTTTTGAAGTTTGGTTTCTTCCCTTCTTGTGCCGCCTCACTCTCCAATGTTAACTCCTCTACAAGGTATTCGAAACTCAGAAGTGTTTGTTAGTAGGTGCACTTGGAGTGTTGCCAGATGTACATGGCGCGAGTGTTTGTTGGCAGGTGCACGTGGTGTTGGCAGGTGCACGTGATGTTGGCAGGTGCACGTGGTGTTGGCAGGTGCACATCGTGCCAGTTTTTGTTGTTAAATGTACATGGTGCCAGTGTTTGTTGGTAAGTGTACATGGTGCCAGTGTTTGTTGGTAAGTGTACATGGTGCCAGTGTTTGTTGGTAAGTGTACATGGTGCCAGTGTTTGTTGGTAAGTGTACATGGTGCCAGTGTTTGTTGGTAAGTGTACATGGTACCAGTGTTTGTTGGTAAGTGTACATGGGGCCAGTGTTTGTTGGTAAGTGTACATGGTATCAGTGTTTGTTGGTAAGTGTACGTGGTGCCAGTGTTTGTTGGTAAGTGTACATGGCACCAGTGTTTGTTGGTAAGTGTACATTGTGCCAGTGTTTGTTGCTAAGTGTACATGGTGCCAGTATTTGTTGGTAAGTGTACATGGTACCAGTATTGGTTGGTAAGTGTACATGGTGCCAGTGTTTGTTGGTAAGTGTACATGGTGCCAGTGTTTGTTGGTAGGTGTACATGGTGCCAGTGTTTGTTGGTAAGTGTACATGGTGCCAGTGTTTGTTGGTAGGTGTACATGGTGCCAGTGTTTGTTGGTAAGTGTACATGGTGCCAGTGTTTGTTGGTAAGTGTACATGGTGCCAGTGTTTGTTGGTAAGTGTACATGGTGCCAGTGTTTCTTGGTAAGTGTACATGGTACCAGTGTTTGTTGGCAAGTGTACATGGTGCCAGTGTTTGTTGGTAAGTGTACATGGTGCTAGTGTTTGTTGGTAAGTGTACATGGTGCCAGTGTTTGTTGGTAAGTGTACATGGTGCCAGTGTTTGTTGGTAAGTGTACATGGTACCAGTGTTTGTTGGTAAGTGTACATGGTACCAGTGTTTGTTGGTAAGTGTACATGGTGCCAGTGTTTGTTGGTAAGTGTACATGGTGCCAGTGTTTGTTGGTAAGTGTACATAGTGCCATTGTTGGTAAGTGTACATGGTACCAGTGTTTGTTGGTAAGTGTACATGATGCCAGTGTTTGTTGGTAAGTGCACATGGTGCCAGTGTTTGCTGGTAAGTGTACATGGTGCCAGTGTTGGTAAGTGTACATGGTGCCAGTGTTTGTTGGTAAGTGTACATGGTGCCAGTGTTTGTTGATAAGTGTACATGGTGCCAGTGTTTGTTGGCAAGTGTACATGGTGCCAGTGTTTGTTGGTAAGTGTACATGGTGCCAGTGGTTGTTAGTAGGTGTACATGGTGCCAGTGTTTGTTGGTAGGTGTACATGGTGCCAGTGTTTGTTGGTAAGTGTACATGGTGCCAGTGTTTGTTGGTAGGTGTACATGGTGCCAGTGTTTGTTGGTAGGTGTACATGGTGCCAGTGTTTGTTGGTAAGTGTACATGGTGCCAGTGTTTGTTGGTAGGTGTACATGGTGCCAGTGTTTGTTGGTAGGTGTACATGGTGCCAGTGTTTGTTGGTAAGTGTACATGGTGCCAGTGTTTGTTGGTAGGTGTACATGGTGCCAGTGTTTGTTGGTAAGTGTACATGGTGCCAGTGTTTGTTGGTAGGTGTACATGGTGCCAGTGTTTGTTGGTAGGTGTACATGGTGCCAGTGTTTGTTGGTAGGTGTACATGGTGCCAGTGTTTGTTGGTAGGTGTACATGGTGCCAGTGTTTGTTGGTAGGTGTACATGGTGCCAGTGTTTGTTGGTAGGTGTACATGGTGCCAGTGTTTGTTGGTAGGTGTACATGGTGCCAGTGTTTGTTGGTAGGTGTACATGGTGCCAGTGTTTGTTGGTAGGTGTACATGGTGCCAGTGTTTGTTGGTAGGTGTACATGGTGCCAGTGTTTGTTGGTAGGTGTACATGGTGCCAGTGTTTGTTGGTAGGTGTACATGGTGCCAGTGTTTGTTGGTAGGTGTACATGGTGCCAGTGTTTGTTGGTAGGTGTACATGGTGCCAGTGTTTGTTGGTAGGTGTACATGGTGCCAGTGTTTGTTGGTAGGTGTACATGGTGCCAGTGTTTGTTGGTAGGTGTACATGGTGCCAGTGTTTGTTGGTAGGTGTACATGGTGCCAGTGTTTGTTGGTAGGTGTACATGGTGCCAGTGTTTGTTGGTAGGTGTACATGGTGCCAGTGTTTGTTGGTAGGTGTACATTGTGCCAGTGTTTGTTGGTAGGTGTACATGGTGCCAGTGTTTGTTGGTAGGTGTACATGGTGCCAGTGTTTGTTGGTAGGTGTACATGGTGCCAGTGTTTGTTGGTAGGTGTACATGGTGCCAGTGTTTGTTGGTAGGTGTACATGGTGCCAGTGTTTGTTGGTAGGTGTACATGGTGCCAGTGTTTGTTGGTAGGTGTACATGGTGCCAATGTTTGTTGGTAGGTGTACATGGTGCCAGTGTTTGTTGGTAGGTGTACATGGTGCCAGTGTTTGTTGGTAGGTGTACATGGTGCCAGTGTTTGTCGGTAGGTGTACATGGTGCCAGTGTTTGTTGGTAGGTGTACATGGTGCCAGTGTTTGTTGGTAGGTGTACATGGTGCCAGTGTTTGTTGGTAGGTGTACATGGTGCCAGTGTTTGTTGGTAGGTGTACATGGTGCCAGTGTTTGTTGGTAGGTGTACATGGTGCCAGTGTTTGTTGGTAGGTGTACATGGTGCCAGTGTTTGTTGGTAGGTGTACATGGTGCCAGTGTTGGTAAGTGTACATGGAGTGTTCTTCAGACAGGTCTCTGTGAGGTTCCTCAGTTGGTATCTTTGAAACTTCTAGAAATAAGAGTTGTCATCTTAAGGGGTTTTGAAGCAAGATTTGCTATCTCCAAGATTTTTTTACGCAGATTTTTTGTCTCTAAGAGGTTTTTAAGGTAGGATTTGCCATCTTCTAGATGCATGTGGTAGTGATATAGCCTAGATACGTGTGATGGAAGTATACCCTAGATGTGTCGTGGAGGTATACCCTACATGTGTGATGAATGTATACCCGAGATGTGTGATGGAGGTATTCCCTAGATATGTGTAATGGAGGTATACCCTAGATATGTGTGATGGAGGTATACCCTAGATATGCGTGATGGAGGTATACCCTAGATATGTGTGGAGGTATACCCTAGATATGTGTGGAGGTATACCGTAGATGTGTGATGGAGGTATACCCTAGATATGTGTGGATGGTATCCTTAGATATATGTGATGGAGGTATACCCTAGATATGTGTGGAGGTTATACCCCAGATATGTGTGATGGAGGTATACCCTAGATATGTGTGGACGTATACCATAGATGTGTGGAGGTATCCCCTAGATATGCGTGGAGGTATACCTTAGTTATATGTGATGGAGGTATACCCTAGATATGTGTGGAGGTATCCCCTAGATATGTGTGTTGGAGGTATACCCTAGTAATGCGTGGGGGTATACCCTAGATATGTGTGGGGGTATACCCTAGATATGTGTGGAGGTTACCCTAGATATGTGTGGAGGTATACCCTAGATAGGGTGTGGGGTATCCCCTAGATATGCGTGGAGGTATACCCTAGATATGTGTGGAGGTATACCCTAGATATGTGTGGAGGTATACCCTAGATATGCGTGGAGGTATACCATAGATATGCGTGGAGGTATACCTAGATATGCGTGGAGGTATACCCTAGATATGTGTGGAGGTATCCCCCCCTAGATATGCGTGGAGGTATACCCTAGATATGTGTGGAGGTATACCCTAGATATACGTGGAGGTATACCCTAGATATGTGTGGAGGTATACCCTAGATATGCGTGGAGGTATACCCTAGATATGCGTGGAGGTATACCCTAGATATGTGTGGAGGTATACCCTAGATATGCGTGGAGGTATACCCTAGATATGTGTGGAGGTATACCCTAGATATGCGTGGAGGTATACCCTAGATATGCGTGGAGGTATACCTAGATATGTTGGGGAGGTATCCCCTAGATTGCGTGGAGGTATACCCTAGATATGTGTGGAGGTATACCCTAGATATGTGTGGAGGTATACCCTAGATATGTGTGGTTAACGCTCTCGCTTCACACGGTGAGGGCCTGGGTTCGATTCCCAGCCAGAGTAGAAACATTGGACGAGTTTCTTTCCACCTGTTGTCTATGTTCCCCATCAGTAAAATGGGTACCTGGGTGTTAGTCGACTGGTGTGGGTCGCATCCTGGGACACTGACCTAAGGAGGCCTGGTCACAGACCGGGCCGCGGGGGCGTTGACCCCCGGAACTCTCTCCAGATAAACTCCAGATATGTGTGGAGGTATACCCTAGATATGTGTGGAGGTATACCCTAGATATGTGTGGAGGTATACCCTAGATATGTGTGGAGGTATACCCTAGATATGTGTGGAGGTATACCCTAGATATGTGTGATGGAGGAATTGCTATCACCATGAAGAAGGCAAATCAGGATTTGGTACGTCTAAACAGGACTGGCCAGGTGTGCAACACTGCAGGTGTCCCAACTGGCCAGGTGTGCAACACTGCAGGTGTCCCAACTGGCCAGGTGTGAAACACTGCAGGTGCCCCAACTGGCAGGTTTTGCAACACTGCGGGTTTGTCCCAACTGGCCAGGTGTGCAACACTGCAGGTGTCCCAAGGGCAGGTGTGCAACATGCAGGTGTCCCAATGGCCAGGTTTTGCAACACTGCAGGTTGCCCCGACTGGCCAGGTGTGGCAACACTGCAGGTGCCCCGACTGGCCAGGTGTGCAACACTGCAGGTGTCCCGACTGGCCAGGTGTGCAACACTGCAGGTGCCCCGAGGGCCCAGGTGTGCAACACTGCAGGTGCCCCGACTGGCCAGGTACACAACACTGCAGGTGTCCGACTGGCCAGGTGTGCAACACTGCAGGTGTCCCGACTGGCCAGGTACACAACACTGCAGGTGTCCCGAGGGGCCAGGTTTGCAACACTGCAGGGTTCCCGTCTGGCCAGGTACACAACACTGCAGGTGTCCGAGGGCCCAGGTGTGCAACACTGCAGGTGTCCCGACTGGCCAGGTGTCCCAAACACTGCAGGTGTCCCGACTGGCCAGGTACACAACACTGCAGATGCCCCGACTGGCCAGGTGTGCAACATGCAGGTGTCCCGACGGGGCCAGGTACACAACACTGCAGGTTTCCAGACTGGCCAGGTGTGCAACATGCAGGTGTCCCGACTGGCCAGGTACACAACACTGCGGTGTCCCGACTGCCCCAGGGTGCAAACTGCAGGTGTCCCGACTGGCCAGGTTACACAACACTGCAGGTTTCCCGACTGGCAGGTGTGCAACACTGCAGGTGTCCCGACTAGCCAGGTACACAACACTGCAGGTGCCCCGGGACTGGCCAGGTGTGCAACACTGCAGGTGTCCCGACTGGCCAGGTGTGCAACACTGCAGGTGTCCCGCTGGCCAGGTACACACACTGCAGGTTTCCCGATGGCAGGGTGTGCAACACTGCAGGTGTCCCGACTGGCCAGGTGTGCAACACTGCAGGTGTCACGACTGGCCAGGTACACAACACTGCAGGTTTCCCGACTGGCCAGGTGTGCAACTCTGCAGGTGTCCCGACTGGCCAGGTACACAACACTGTAGGTGTCCCGACTGGCCAGGTGTGCAACACTGCAGGTGTTCCGACTGGCCAGGTACACAACACTGCAGGTTTCCCGACTGGCCAGGTGTTGGCAACACTGCAGGTGTCCCGCCCTGGCCAGGTACACAACATTGCAGGTGTCCCGACTGGCCAGGTGTGAAAACACTGCAGGGTCCCGACTGGCCAGGTGTGCAACACTGCAGGTGTTCCCGACTGGCCGGGTACACAACACTGCGGGTTTTCCCCGATGGCCAGGTGTGCAACACTGCAGGTGTCCCGACTGGCGGTACACAACACTGCAGGTGTCCCGACTGGCCAGGTGTGCAACACTGCAGTGTCCCGACTGGACAGGTCCCACAACACTGCAGGTTTCCCGACTGGCCAGGTGTGCAACACTGCAGGTGTCACGACTGGCCAGGTACACAACACTGCGGGTTTTGTCCGACTGGCCAGGTTGTGCAACACTGCAGGTTCCCCGATGGCCAGGTACACACAAAACTGCAGGTTTCCCGACTGGCCAGGTGTGCAACACTGCAGGTGTCCCGACTGGCAGGTACACAACACTGCAGGTGTCCGACTGGCCAGGTGTGCACACTGCAGGTGTCCCGACTGGCCAGGGTACACAACACTGCAGGTGTCCCGACTGGCCAGGTGTGCAACACTGCAGGTGTCCCGACTGGCCAGGTACACAAACATGCAGGTGTTCCCGAGGGCCCAGGTGCAACACTGCAGGGTCCCGACTGGCAAGGTACACAACACTGCAGGTGCCCCGACTGGCCAGGTACACAACACTGCAGGTGTCCCGATGGCCAGGTACACAACACTGCAGGGTCCCGACTGGCCAGGTGGGGCAACACTGCAGGTGTCCCGACTGGCCAGGTACACAACACTGCAGGTGTCCCGACGGGCCAGGTACATAACACTGCAGGTGCCCCAGACTGGCCAGGTGTGCAACACTGCAGGTGTCCGACTGGACAGGTACACAACAACTGCAGGAGTCCCGACTGGCCAGGTACACAACCCCTGAGGTGTTCCCGACTGGCCAGGTACAAAACCTGCAGGTGTCCCGACTGGCCAGGTACATACATTGCAGGTGTCCCGGGACTGGCCAGGTACACAACACTGCGGGTGTCCCGACTGGCCAGGTACAAAAACACTGAGGGGTCCCGACGGGCCCAGGTGTGCAACACTGCAGGTGTCCCGACTGGCCAGGTGTGCAACACTCGGTGTCCCGACTGGCCAGGTCCCAAAACACTGCAGGTGGTCCGACTGGCCAGGTGTGAAAACACTGCGGGGTGTCCCGACGGGCCCAGGTACACAACACTGCAGGTTGTCCCGACTGGCCAGGTGGGGCAACACTGCAGGTGTCCCGACTGGCCAGGTGTGCAAACTGCTGGTGTCCCGACTGGCCAGGTGTGCAACACGGGCAGGTGCCCCGACTGGCCAGGTGTGCAAAAAACTGCAGGTGTCCCGACTGGCAGGGTGCAACATGCAGGTGTCCCGACTGGCCAGGTACACAACACTGCAGGTTTCCCGACTGGCCAGGTGTGCAACACTGCTGGTGTCCCGACTGGCCAGGTACACAACACTGCAGGTTTCCCGACTGGCCAGGTGTGCAACACTGCAGGTGTCCCGACTGGCCAGGTACACAACACTGCAGGTTTCCGTGGCCAGGTGTGCAACATGCGGTGTCCCAAATGGGCCGGGTGTGCACACATGCAGGTGTCCCGACTGGCCAGGTACACAACACTGCAGGTTTCCCGACTGGCCAGGTGTGCAACGCTGCAGGTGTCCCGACTAGCCAGGTACACAACACTGCAGGTGTCCCGACTGGCCAGGTGTGCAACACTGCAGGTGTCCCGACTGGCCAGGTGTGTAACACTGCAGGTGTCCCGACTGGCCAGGTACACAACACTGCAGGTTTCCCGCTGGCCAGGTGTGAAAACACTGCAGGTGTCCGACGGGCCCAGGTACACAAACACTGCAGGTTTCCCGACTGGCCAGGTGTGCAAACTGCAGGTGTCCCGAACTGGCCCGGGGTGTGCAACACTGCAGGTGTCCCGACTGGCCAGGTACACAACACTGCAGGTTTCCCGACTGGCCAGGTGTGCAACGTTTGCAGGTGTCCGATAGCCAGGTACACAACACTGCAGGTTTTCCCGACGGGGCCCGGTGTTGCAACACTGCAGGTTGCCCCGGGACTGGCCAGGTGTGTAACATGCAGGTGTCCGACTGGGCCAGGTACACAAACACTGCAGGTTTCCGACGGGCCCAGGTGTGCAACACTGCAGGTGTCCCGACGGGCCCAAAGGTGTGCAAACTGCAGGTGTCCCGACTGGCCAGGTACACAACACTGTAGGTGTCCGACTGGCCAGGTGTGCAACACTGCGGGTTTGTCCCGACTGGCAGGTACACAACACTGCAAGTTTCCCGACTGGCCAGGTGTGAAAACACTGAAAGGTGTCCCGACGGGCCCAGGTACACAACTTTTGTAGGTGCCCCGACTGGCCAGGTGTGCAACACTGCAGGTGTCCCGACTGGCCAGGTGTTGCAAACTGCAGGTGTCCCGACTGGCCAGGTTACACAACACTGCAGGTTTCCCGACTGGCCAGGTTTTGCAACATGCAGGTGTCCCGACTGGCCAGGTACACAACACTGTAGGTGTCCCCGACTGGCCAGGTGTGCAACACTGCAGGTGTCCCGACTGGCCAGGTACACAACACGCAAGTTTCCCGACTGGCCAGCGTCGTGCAACACTGCAGGTGTCCCCGACTGGCCAGGTACACAACATTGCAGGTGTCCCGACTGGCCAGGTGTGCAACACTGCAGGTGTCCCGAATGGCCAGGTGTTGCAACACTGCAGGTGTCCCGACTGGCCAGGTACACAACCTGCAGGTTTTCGATGGCCAGGTGTGCAACACTGCAGGTGTCCCGACTGGCCAGGTACAAAACACTGCAGGGTCCCGACTGGCCAGGTGTGCAACACTGCGGGTTTGCCCCTATGGCCAGGTACACAACACTGCAGGTTTCCCGACTGGCCAGGTGTGCAACACTGCGGGTTTGTCCCCCCGACTGGCCAGGTACACAACACTGCAGGTGTCCCGCCCTGGCCAGGTGTGCAACACTGCAGGTGTCCGACTGGCCAGGTACACATCACTGCGGGTTTTTCCCGACTGGCCGGGTTTTGGGCAACATTTGCAGGTGTCCCGACTGGCCAGGTTTACAAACACTGCAGGTGCCCCGGACTGGCCAGGGTGTGAAAACACTGCAGGTGTCCGACTGGCCAGGTACACAACACTGCAGGTTTCCCGACTGGGCCAGGTGTGCAACACTGCAGGTGTCCCGACTGGCAGGTACACAACACTGCAGGTGTCCGACTGGCCAGGTGTGGCAACACTGCAGGTGCCCCGACTGGCCAGGTACACAACACTGCAGGTGTCCCGACTGGCCGGGTGGTTGCAACACTGCAGGTGTCCCGACTGGCCAGGTACACAAAAACTGCAGGTGCCCCGGGACTGGCCAGGTGTGCAACACTGCAGGTGTCCCGATGGCCAGGTACACAACACTGCAGGTTCCCGACTGACCAGGTACATAACACTGCAGGTGTCCCGATGGCCCAGGTGTGCAACACTGCAGGTTTTCCCGACGGTCAGGTACACAACACTGCAGGTGTCCCGACTGACCAGGTTCTAACACTGAAGGTGTCCCGACTGGTCGGGTTTGTGCAACACTGCAGGTGTCCCGACTGGCCCCAGGTACAAAAACACTGCAGGAGTCCCGTTTGGCCAGGTACACAACATGCAGGTGCCCCGACTGGCCAGGTAAAACAACACTGCGGGTTTGTCCCGACTGTCCAGGAAACATAACATTGCAGGGTGTCACGATGGCCAGGTACACAACACTGAGGTGTCCCAACTGGCCGGGTTTACACAACACTGCAGGTGCCCCCTACTGGCCAGGTACACAACACTGCAGGTGTCCCGACTGGCCAGGTACACAACACTGCAGGTGCCCCGACTGGCCAGGTACACAACACTGCAGGTTGCCCCCGACTGGCCAGGTACACAACACTGCAGGTGTCCCGATGGCCAGGTACATAACATTGCAGGTGTCACGACTGGCCAGGTAACAACACTGCAGGTGTCCCGATGGCCAAGTGTGCAACACTGAAGGTGTCCCAACTGGCCAGGTACACAACACTGCAGGTGTCCCGACTGGCCAGGTACACAACACTGCAGGTGTCCGATGGCCAGGTACACAACATGCAGGTGTCCCGACTGGCCGGGGTACAAAACTGCAGGTGTCCCAAAACGGGGCCAGGTAACCCCAACACTGCAGGTGTCCCGACTGGCCAGGTACACAAACCACTGCAGGTGTCCCGACTGGCCAGGTACACAACAGTGCAGGTGTCCCGACGGGCCCAGGTACACAAACTGCGGTGTTCGACTGCCCAGGTACACAACACTGCAGGTGTCCCGACTGGCCAGGTACACAACACTGCAGGTGTCCCGATTGGGCAGGTACACAGCACTGCAGGTTTCTCGACTGGCCAGGTACACAACACTGCAGGTGTCTCGATGGCCAGGTACACAACACTGCAGGTGTCCGACTGGCCGGTACACAACACTGCAGGTGTCCGATTGGGCAGGTAACAGCACTGCAGGTTTTTTCGACTGGCCAGGTACACAACACTGCAGGTGTTTCGACTGGGGCAAAGAGAGTGATGAGCTCTCTCTTGCATCGCCAAGGTCACCCACGCCAATATAAATCCTCATTCTTGCAATAATTAGAGTGCCAGATCTAGAGAAGGGGGGAAGGGGTTTGCTGCGGAGCAGCCTCGTAACTTTCAGGAATTGTGGAGTATAAGTCGACAGTGTGAAACATTGCAACCACCCAGGGAGGTTCAGTGCTACTCTTGTCTGAGTGTAAGATGAAGGTAATTTGTTGACAGACAGCAACCATCCAGGGAGGTTCAGTGCTACTCTTGTCTGAGTGTAAGATGAGGTAATTTGTTGACAGACAGCAACATCAGGGAGGTTCAGTGCTACTCTTGTTGAGTGTAAGTGCAGGAAATTTGTTGACAGACAGCAACCATCCAGGGAGGTTCAGTGCTACTCTTGTCTGAGTGTAAGATGCAGGTAATTTGTTGACAGACAGCAACCATCCAGGGAGGTTCAGTGCTACTGTTGTGCTACCGGAAAACAGAAGGATGTTGGATGTTTTATTTTCTCTCAGACTTGCTGGTTTTCTTTATTTTTTTGTCAGCCTCATGAATATGTAAAACCACTTGCATCTCTCTGAAATTTCACTTACATTCTGTGTGCACATTTATTATGCCCGTGTTTCTTATTCTTGAAGAGTTTCTTTTTATCTAGGAGGCGTGGTGTGGAAGCGGGCAGCGGGGGGGCGATGATCCCCACGAATGTTCGTAAGGACATGTTAACAACTGGCATTTAGGGTAAATTATTAGAATTTGTGTGAAAGGTGCCATATTATCGCTGGTATTAAGATGTGTGTATCTTGGATTAAGTTTACCTAAATGACTTGCTTAAACAACGGTAGAACAGTAAAATGCGAAGAAAATGACAGAAATAATCCTGCCCAATAAGACTGATGTTGTGGGTTACCAATAGACTCCTGGCTGTCTTCATAAGGGGAGAGCTGGAAACGCACCTGAAGTCGGTACTGACCAGCCGGGCTGTGGTTCATACGTTGGTTTACGTGCGGCCAGCAGTAGGAGCCTGGTTGCTCAGGCCCTCACCCACCCGGGGCCTTGTCCAGACCGGCCCGCGGGGGCGTTGACCCCCGGAACACCCTCCAGGTTAGTCTTCACCAAGCAGAGGAATATCAACTCTCTTTTGGCAATAACATATCCCGTGCTGATTTTTATCACGCAGCTTAATCAGAAAGCCGCGGCCCACTGGTCGATAACAAGATGTCATGAATAGACCAAAGCACACTCACTTAAAAAAAATCACATCCTGGTTAAACCCATTTTCCAGCGGAGATTGTGGGTTTATATTGAGATGTAACTGTTGAGGGATGTGCTGCAGGTCACTCTCTCTCAGCCGATTTATATTAAGGCAGTGTTCAGTTTATGGCATAATTGTTTTAAATATAGCATAGTGATTATAGTGTGGTACAGTCAAGGCCCCCACTTACAATCCTTCGCTAATACACTGGTTTTCAATTAAACTATTCTTCCTTTACTCATATTTTCTACAATAAATTTATTCACCACTCACTATCAGCTAAGTACGAAAATATTTTAAGGTGAGTAATATTTGTAATATATATATGCATTTTTTTAGGCCTGGCTCTATTGTTCACTTAATGTATGATAGTGTATACATGTTATCAGACTTTTATATGCATTTCAAAGTGAAAAAAAAGGAAATGTTTTACTTTACAGCTGTTGAGATTTTTGGCCTTACCTGCCGTGTTTATTATAATATATAATGAACACTTAGCTGATAAATGACAGCAAATCGTCTACACAGCCGCCCCTGCAGACGAGGTCTAGAAGCTGTCGAAACCATCACAACAGTGGGCTGTCAAGAGATACAATTTGTAAGTATAAATCACCCCTAGGGGGTGTTATGTCAGCATATTTCATTCGATGATGGCTGACGAATACTTACTTGTTTGGACTCAAAAGTCCACACCTTACTGCCGATTATAGGTTTGATTACAAAACTCCTTGTGACTCAAGAATTGCGCAATCCCCCTATCTACAAGAAATTCGTAACATACCTTGCTCTTTGTAACGTGAGCTATGGTGTTCTAACACCTTCGAAGATATCGGTGATTGATAGAAGCTGAAGTGTCCTCGGATGTCCACGTCTTCCATTGTCTAGGAAATGCACACGGGTTTACACTATGTTCCACAATTCGTCTTTATTGTTCACAATGTATACAAGAGAAGCTGATCACATTTTCTCTTAAGAGTTTATTGTGTTTTGTGAGACACTTTATTCCCCTAATGCACAGATCAGCGTCCTTTGCTGGTTATCCTGGGCGTCAGTGTTTTCTCTCACTAAAAGTCAAAGATAGTTGCCAGACGCTACCGTGCTCCATGCCGTCACTGCCCCCCGCACAAAAAAAAAAAAGCTGACCTAGTACCTTGCATCCTTGTCACCTCCTCGATGAAGCAAAGCAGAATGTTTTTTTTCTTGCTGTCTTAATCATAGACAACAAGTACACTAGTTTTACTATGGTAATAAATGGGAGCAGGATTTTCCTTAATTGTCTGCTAAGTAAGAGATGTACTGTCTCTTATAAAAATACACGTTGTAACACCGCTGCAAAGGGGCAGAGGTAACATTTTTACTTGGCTAGCTCTGTGATCAATTTCTCACTCTAGCAGTAGCAAGACGCTCGCCCCCTCTGAGTGGCCCCTCAGGCTGAAAGGGCTTTAAGGGTGGCTTGAAGGGGGCTGATACCCCCCTCCGGAGAAAAAATTTCTCCACATGGGGGGTGGCGGAGGTTCGCTGCAGGTGAATATTCTCACCCTTAACATTAATTTTATTTTTTTTCACTCGCCACCACTGCTGTTGTCTTTTCTGAACAGCTTTAGTCTGTGCGGTTTCTGGGAATCACTAATTTTGTTTTCAACACTGTTTTAATTCTAAAAGGCACTAGTTTATTTATTGTCCGCTTATTCACTACACCTTTGCTCAAAAACATAACTGTCCTGATGATTCCATTTGCATCAGGATATATGGTCAAATTTTTCCAAGTGGCCTTGGGACCTCGGACCATCATTGTCGTAATCACTATGTACCAGGTCTTAAGGACTTATGTTTTCAGGAACACCAGCTCCATAGAAGTGTTCTCTCAATGAGGTGAGATAGTCTTCTCGCCAAATTTTCTCCCCAACGTTCAATCACTTTATTAAGGTGTTTTGAATTTACGTCTGAGTTGCTCAGGTTCGAAATTTAAATAGGATCCTCTATGATTTCTTTATCATTCATGGGAGGGAAAGGTTCGGCCTTCTGCCATGGAGTAAAGAGATGGACAACATTCTAAAAGTCCGTCTCGGTTTT
>NC_069469.1:9743059-9759375 GCF_026875155.1 Cherax quadricarinatus | reverse complement strand
TAAATTTTAGTGTGGGGGGGACTGGGGGGAGGGAGTGTGGCTCGTCTTTTATTGTTTTTTGGGTGGTGTCAGGTGGTGGGGGTTGGGGGAATGTTAGGGAGGGGATCTGTGGGCGTTGTGTTTGCTGTTCCCTTTAGGCTTTTTTCCCCCCTGTTTGCTGGTACCTTCCCGTCCCCCCTTTCCTGTCTCGGTGCATCTTACTCTTTCTTCAGTTGTTCCCTTTTTTTTTTGTGTTCTGTACGTCGAGGTACACTCGCTGGTTTTTTGGAACCCTTTCATGGCTTCTGTACGGGTTTTCTTTCATATCTGTCTGATTTAAAATGACAATTTGATGGGGTTGTTCTTTTCTCCTCGATTCCACCCAAGTCTCTGGGGAATGCTCTCCCCTGTTACTGAATGATTTCAGTGTTTCTTACCTCCCCCTTTTTTCGATAATCTTTCATTCTGCTTTCAGGGAGCCCCTAAATAATGAGTGCCCTTCCCTTTCCCATTCCATTGTTTCCCTTCATATCTCTGGGTCCAATTTAAGTATCTACTTGATTGTCTCCCTTATCTCCTAGAATCCCAGTAGCCTGGTTCTTTCCCCTGGGGAACCTGTCCCCTTTTTTCCCTTCCCCAGTTATTTTTTGGTGTACTCACCATTTGGGTTGCAGGGGTCAAAATATACCCCCCGGCCCCCCGCCTCTTCGCTGTTTTGCACAGGTCCTTTCTCTCCCTACCCCCAGCCCTTATCATACCTCCCTTAAAACTATGTATGTTTCCCCCCCTCCACAGTCCTTTTCTAGGCTTTTCCACCCCCCGACTACTCTATGACTGAAAAAAATTTTTCCAACATTCCCTTTGATTCCCCAGTCTTCAATTTTCCAATTGTGACCTCTTGTTCGGGTCCCTTCTCTGGAACATCCCGTCTTTGTCCATTTGTCTATTCCCTTCAGTATTTTATATGTTTATGTCTCCCTGACCCTTGTCCTCCAGGGGGTTTTAGGCCCCTTTCCCTCAACCCCTTTCTTTGTAGACAATCCCCTACTCTGGGACCATTTGTTGCAACCTTTGCACTTTCTCTAATTTCTTGACGTGCTTGATAGGTGGATTCCAACTGGGGGCTGCTACTCCCGTTTGGGCCTGACGTAAATGGAAACAGAGTCTTGAAAAGAATCCTTATGAGGTACGGGAAAGCTATCCGTAGGTTTTCCAGCGCCCTTGTGCAGCAGTTATCTGCTTGATGTGCGCCTCAGGGATATTTCGGGGTTATACTCGCCCCCAATCTTTTTTTTTTAGGGGTTTGCAGTCTTTGCCACTAAACTATATTTGCTGCGGTCTTTTTTGCCCTTCCCCTTTCATGACTTTGCATTTTTCAGGGTTAAACTCAAGGAAACCGTTGCGACCAGGGTTGTAGCCTGCCATTCTTTGTTCCTGCCTGATCCCCATCCCATTTTTATTCTTCTCATTAACTTTAACATCTGCAAACAAAGACATTCTGAATCTTCCTTCCTTACTCTTCACATTAACCCGAACAGCACAGGGCCTAGGACTAACCCCTGTGGAACCCCCTTGTCACAGGCGCCCCCTGACACCTCGTCACGTACCCGACTCGTTTTTTTGCCCCCCTGTCAAAAATTTTCACCCTTGCAGTGCCTTTTTTGTTATGTGTGCCTGATCCTCTAGCTTTTGCAGTACCTCTTTTGGTGTGTGTGTGTGTGTGGGGTGTGTGTGTGGTGTGTGTGTGTTTTGTGGGTTTTTGTTTTTTTGTTGTGGGGCCTATACATAGCACTTTTTTTTAGTCCCTTATCAGTTTATTGGAAGCGGACTTGTTGGGCGGCAGTTTTTTTTTTTTTCCGATTATCATTCTTACATAATTGAGAAGTTGTTTTGGGTTTGATTTCCTTGTTTTTGAATGAAACAACCAAACTTTAAAAAGTATTGTAATCTAACCTCATTTCAGGGTCCTTTTACCCAGGAGAAGGTTTTAGGCTTACGGCTTTCCAAAATTTTTAAATTTTTCGGGGAGGCCCCTTTGCGGGGTATTTTTCTTTTCGCTTTGTTTCAAAAGCACATATTTCCAACCTATCCAACCAAGAGAATACACAGCTGTTCTTTGGTGTCAGTAGAAGTAGTAATAGTTATAGTAAAGTAGTAGTAGCTTTTAGAATATGTAGTTATAGAAAAATAGTAGGGGTAAAATAGAAAAAGAAGTAAAAAAATAATAAAGTATGATGAAAGTTTACTACAGTAGAAAAAGTGGCGAGACAGAGAGATAAACAAGGGGCGGGGAGCTTTGAGTGTGAAGCTTAGAGTAAACGATGTTTTTTAAAAGGGTGCATCATTGTAAATACAGTAATTACGAATACGCGCTGTCTTTTTTGAGTAATCCTAACGTATTTTTTCCCGGTTCCCTTTTGGTCGATTTTTTTTTTTTTTTTGGTTTTGAAAACCAGCAAATTGATAAAAAGACACTTGTGTATTATTTGGGATCGTTATTCTGGAAAAGTTTGCCAGCCAGTGGCTTCTTCAGTCCATTACAGAAGAAAAGAACGGTAGAAGATGAGAAAGTTGAGGGAATCAGTCCATCAGCCTGGAGTCTGTGTTAATCCATCAGTCAGTACTGAACTGAAGAAACCACTGGCGGCAAAACGTTTTCAGAATAAAGTTTCCCAAATGTTGCACAAGTGCGGGTATTTCTTTAGTGGTTAACTCAATCAGGTTTATTTTTCATTAACACTATTGTAAATTCTACGTATATCGGGCCGCGTAAAGGTGTTGTATTTAGTGGGTTATATAATTATTGTACATAAGTGTGTACAATACCGACAGTAATGAAAAATTATACACATGTGAAACATCTGGCATCTTATTTGTAGACGTTTTTGCCATCCCGTGGGGTTTTATCAAAACAATACAAAACGTGTAAAACTATATACAGAAGATGGAGGTAGTCAGTCCCTCAGCCTTGGAGGTGGTGAAGAGCACCGTTGTCTTAAGGAACTGAAGCATAGTCACTAGTATATAATGTTGGCGCTTATATACTGGTGACAGGTGTAGCAGACGCGGGCCCAGATTTTTGTACATGTGTCTAATTTTTCATACTGTCGCTACTGTATACCGCTTATGTAAAACGTTCAGCACTGCAACATCATGGAATCTTGGTACATAAGTTTTCTACACAACCTTCTTGCTTACTACTGGCCCATTCCAGGGGTTATAACCTACTTCCACTGGGAATCCCGCCAAACCAGTGACAATGCCTTCTGCTTCATTTCCTACACTTGTCGCCAGTATATAAGTGCCAAGCTCCATGACTGGCTTCATACCCAGCTCCAGCACATTCACCAGGCAACTCATTCAGGAAACTCGCAACTCAGGAACACTCCACGAGACACTCTCTTCCACGATGTCTCATCGTGTGAAGATCAATCTCAAAAGCTCTGTCATCAGTGAAGCCTTGAGGCTTGAACTCGCGCCGCCTTGAAAAGCTGTCCCCGGGTCAAGTTCTCGGGCATTGCATCACTGAAAGAAACCTTCCTCTCACCTTCACTGATGATGAGGAGGCTGAAAAGGTCCTTACACCAAGTGCGATGAAAACCCTGGACGCCCATGGTTTGCTATGTCAACATCTCCAATATCGGGGTAAAGGATCTGTGTTCCTGAAACTCCTTAATAGGATCATTTACGGTCCTGTCCACCGAGGAGCTCGAGTCATCGATTAAAGACCAAGCGACTGAGCCAAGGTAGAAAGTGTGAAGATTTTTCCCAAAGCCGCCTCAATGCTTCAGGTCACGTTTCTGGACCCTTAATATAGCCGCCAAGCCCTGTCCCGATGGCCTCATTTTATATTATCACATCAACCCTCAACAGATTGAGCCAGAACGCTTCAAACATGTAACACCTTGTTGAACTTGCTACTCCTATAACCACTCCACCACCGAATGCCATATCAAGAATAAGATCTGTTCCACATGTGGGAATGACGGACATGATTATCGCTCTTGCACCTCAACTACTGCCCCCACTTGCATCAACTGTAAAAGTGACCATCACACTCTAGCAGCTCGAAGAAGTCTTATCAAAGAATAAAAAGAAGACCTTAAAAAGACGACCGTTAAATCCAAAATGGCCAAAACCAAGATCCTGCATGCTACCGAACAGACGCCACCACCACCACCTTCACTTCACTACCCGATGGTGTTTCAAAAAAATTTTTACTACTGCATGTTGTTTGCTCACTGCAAAACGCAGCGCATCCTGGATCCTTCAACAAGACATTAATGAACTCTTCGCACTAAACATGCCATCCTTCAGCTTCCCAGAATGCTCTGCTTCCGCCGAATAATGAAGATCACCCCCAACTGCACCAATGACTTGCAGCACATGACTGTTGACGATGACAACTGTTCGCATCCAGAACCCACCAATGAGAAGCCACCATTGCCTCCACTCATCACAGAGACTAACCACTCAGCACCAGGACTCTTCCGCCTCCTCAGCTACAGGACCAATCAGAGAACTCGCCCAAACCCTCAACCACCAACTAAGGCAAAAACTACACCTTCGGCTCACCAAGAATGGAGACAGAGAACGCTACTCTTTACCTACACTGGAATGACGTCACTTTCTTACAAAACCGAAGATCACGAATGTGAATGACTTCGACCAACCCTGTACAAACAAATTGCGGCAGGAACAGTAAAGTTTACCTGCAGTCCTGGTAACTAATGTTCTTTCTCAACACTACTAGAGACCTTAAAACAAGCAATAGAAGACCAGCACTTGAGACCAAGAAGACAGGAATACTCATCATACCAAAATCAAGACTCATACTCTCAAAAATGCGTCTACTATCGTCAACACGGAAACTGTGTGACAAAATCCCAACTCCCATTAAACTACTGCATCTCAACTGACCAAATTTGACCATGCAGCACCCACCATGCCCGCGTCTCCTCCTCCTGCCTGCCCCCAGCCACCAATCATCAACAAGATTAAGATAACACCCACCGAGCAAGATACACCAGCCCGAGTCGTGCTCTCAGTGCTTTCTCATCGACGTCGACTTTGTGCTTCACATCCCCTTGCAGCTGTTTTAGCCCCGGCTCTTTTATCTACAACTAAAGACGTTCCTCTCATCAGCTATTCGTCTTTTCCCCACTTCCCCGTTCACCCACTTGTGGGTCTTACCTGTGAGCCTACCTACCTACCTGTGCTTCATTTCTTTTAAGACAAACGTGCTCTTCCCCAAACCTAAGGCTGAGGGACTGGTTACCCCCTCTCTTGTATATAGTTCTTCATTCTTCAGATTATGTCCTTGTATTGATAAAGGCACTGTTGGCGAATCGTGAACAAATAAGATAACCAGATGTTGCACTGTCTGATTTTTTATATAATTTTTGTATGTAAAATATAAACGTTTTTACCTTGAGATAATTCATGTTATTAGTAATAAATTCGTGTAATTTAAGTAGTTGTATTATGTTGCTGTGGAAGCATTGAGATCAAGGAAGGATATCAGTAGCAAAGTGAAAATGTGCGCATCACGCCAGTAAAACAACAGCGGTACAGACCATCACAACCTAACCTGGGGTTGTAAATAATATGAGGATACATTTCAGGACATTTCTGAAAGGACAACTGAAGTTACATGTGGTTAAATGTATCCTTTAATAAATGTGGTAAACTGTACACAGGTGTCTTTTTCCTTAACCTAACGTAGGTTAGGTTAGGAAAAAGACTAGGCTAAGCTAGGCTAGGTTAGGTTAGGTTCTAACTTAACATAACCCTTACTGTTTGTAAGCCTCATAGCAAAGACAAAAACCACTAGTCACAGCTTTGTATTAGAATAAACAGAATAAACATGAAAGTCACCTCGGAAGAATGCATTCATTTTAAGCACTAAACCTGAAAGAGTCATATAGCACTGCAGAGAGGGTTGTGTAAAGAAGGAATGTACAAAGGGTAGGAGTTAGGAGGAGGGGTGTGCGAGAGGAGATTTTAATGTAATAAAAAAGGGTAAGCCAAGGATAAAATTCAAAGGGGCAAGGGTAGGTGAAAAGAAGGGGGTTGGTTGTGTGTGGGGGTTGTGGTGTGGGTGTGGGGGCAGCGGCTAAAGGGGCTTTTAGGGGAGGGAGGGCATCAATTTGTGAAAGGAAGGGGGAAAGTAAGGTGCAATAAATTTAAGTTGGAATGGTTTAATTTTTAAAAAATGGTGCGTGTGTATTTGATGGTGTGGGTTTTTGGGGTTTGGTGGTGGTGTCCCCTATTAACAGAGAGTGTTGCCAAACATGAATGGGGGAAAGAAGTGGCAACCCTTAAAGGTAACTTTAATACAAAAAAATCAAGATTTGTTTCCCCGTGGGTCCAATACTCTGCCACATATATCGGGGGTTGTGAAGTGGGAGGGGGCCCCCGGGAAAAAAAGGGGCCCTTTTGGGAGGGGGGGGGCAGGGGAAAATTTTTGGCAAATTGCTCCCACATTCGGACAAAATGGGGGGGGGGGATAAAAGATACTGATTTACAGAAAGGAAAAACTTTAAAAAAAAAAACCCTTTTAAAAGGAAAATTTAAATTTTGGACGTTTTTTTTTTATTTGAATAAAAAGAAACTTTTTTTTTGTTATTTTTCTGACTACAGTTTTGGAAATGGGAAAAACCCCTAAAACGTTTGGAAAAAACAATTTTTTTTGGTTAACCTCCCAATTGTGTTTATGTTTACTGAATTGCAATCAGATTTAGCACAATTGCAAAAACCATGCAGGGGGGGGTTAAAAGGATAAATTTTTTAAGAAGAACAACTACAGCTGAAGGGTTAAACGTGTTGGTATTTTAGACTCTTTTGGGGTTTTAATCGAAGTAATAGGTTTTTTTTGATTGTTATTTTTATTATTTTTAATTTTAAAAATGTAAAATATAAAAACCTTAATTATATATTTTTTTAATGTTTTGGATATTGGGAAATCACGAATGGTTTTTAAATACGACTCGGGGAGGTAGCAAAGAAATTGAGGGGTTAGAACCGCACCGGACGAGTCCAAAATGGAGACGGCCCCTGCACCTGAAAGGGGTTAGTCAGTTTAAAACGTTTTAAGCACCTTCTGCGCCGTAAAGGGTTAATGTTGAAATTTTTTTTTTGACATTTTTTAAATTTATATAAAAAAAAAAAATATATATATATTATTAATATATATATATAATAATTATATATAAATAATTATTAAAAACATATAAAATAATCTTTTAATAATTCTCCAATTTTTTAAACTGAATTTGCAAGAACTCATTTTTATCTTCTATTCCTCTTATACATTTAAAGATATTTTTTTCTTTAAATGTTATGTAAAAACCCTTTTAATTTTGCACCAAAAAAATCTTAGAAAACTTACCAAACCCTTTAAATATAACAAGAGCAATTTATTTAGCCTAACCCAACTAAATATATTTTAAATACGTTTACAATAATTTAGTCCTAAACAAACACAATCAAATATTTTTTTTGTTAGGTTTCAAATGATTTTGGCGAAATTATTACATACACAAATTTTCACTTGTCCTATATGGCAAGATGAGGGGTTTCTATTTAAGCCAAGATCGCAAGTTCTGCTATTCGGCAAAGATATATATAATTATATATATATATATAATATATATATATATATATATATATATATATATATATATTTTATAATTTATATATATAAAAGTTGTGCCGAATAGGTAAAACTTGCTATTTTTGGGTTAAATAGCAACACCTTCTTGCCGAATAAGGCAAGCGAAAATTTTTGTATGCAATAATTTGCAAAAATCCTTCTGAACCTAACAAAAAAATATATATATTTCATTGTGTTTGTTTATTTTTAAATTATTTTTAAACTTATCTAAAATATATTTAGTTGGATTAGGCTACATTGAATTTTCACTTGTTATAATAAAGTTTAGTAAGTTTTCTAAGGTTCTTTTGGTAAAAATTATTAATTTTTACATTAACATAAATAAAAAAATATATCTTTAAACTATAAGAGAAAAATTTGAAAGGACTTAGTTTTTAAATGAGTTCTTTGCTAATTGACCATTTTTAAACCTCTTCGGCACGAGAATATACTGCACTAGCCCCACAGTGGTGGTGAAATATAGTGGTGGATTCAGGTTGTGACAGCAGAAAGTGTAAACACAGGCAATTCCTCGCTTCTTCTGACATTTTTAAATCTCGATCCGGCTCCAAAAAACAGTTTAATAGGTCGGCCCCTGACAGAATCAATTGCAAGTCGAAATGTAATTCGAGTTTTTTTTAATACACTTACCTTGATGTAGCAGATGCACTGTACAAGCCATGACTAGGCAGTGTTGATTAATGTATACTGTATACTTGGTTGATAGGGAAAATTAACCATTCGAAAATATTTTCATCCAAATATGGCTTTTTGGGATGAAATAAAAGTGGTATATACTGAGGTATACCCCTCCAGTGAAACATATGCTGTTTTTTTTTTTTAGAGCACGGGCCCGTCTCCTACCTGGGTAGGTTGTCCCAAAAACATGTGTGATAACATCCACAGTTCAGATGATTTGTGGCATGCTAAGTTACATATTCGGAGTGTCACACCCATAAAGGCATGCCCCCCGACCAGGGGAACCAGTGCTAAGAAGATAACGAAAATGCCCCTTGTTTTCTAACACCTTGGTTTAACCAAGCAATGACAAAGCCCGCCAAAGTTGTCAAGCGATGTTTGGACCATCGTGAATAAACCAAATGGCAGACTTATCTCCAAGCCCTGGTAGAAGACTGTGCTCACTGTGTCTCTTGCTTGCAAATTGCCTTTCTGTATATATCCTCTGTAAATATTGTCTACCTGGAGTCTACCTTGGGGTTATTCCGGGGACCAACACCCCGCGGCCCGGTCCACGACCAGGCCTCCCGGTGGATCAGGGCCTGATCAACCAGGCTATTACTGCTGGCCGCACACAGTCCAACGTATGAACCACAGCCCGGCTGATCCAGCACTGACTTTTGGGTATCTGTCCAGCTCTCTCTTGACGGCAGCCAGGAGTTTATTGGAATTCCCTTATGCTTGGTGGGAGGCTGTTGAACAGTCTTGGGCCCCAGACACTTATGGTGTTTTCTCTTAGTGCACCAATGGCGCCCCTACTTTTAATTGGGGGTATTTCGCATCCCCTGCCCAGTCTTTTACTTTCGTAGGAGTGATTTCTGTGTGAAGATTCGTACCATTCCTTCCAAGGATTTCCAAGTTTTAATTATGATATATCCTCTCTCCTGCTTTCCAACGAGTACAAATCAAGTGCTTCCAAGTGTTCCCAGTAGTTAAGGTGTTTGACAAACTTATATGTGCAGTAAAGGTTCTCTGTACACTCTCTAGATCTGCAATTTTACCTGCTTTGAATGGAGTTGTTAATGTACGGGCAGTATTCCGCCTAGAGAGAACAAGTGTTTTTAAAATGATCATCATTGGCTTGGCATCTCCGTTTTGAACGTTCTCATTATACATCCTATCATTTTTTTGCACTTGTGATCGTGGCACGTTGTGATCCTTGAAAGTGAGATCCTCAGACATTACTACTCCCCGGCCCTACATTATTTTTCGGGTCTATTGGGTTGGCCGGAGTCAGTAGTATACTCTGTTCTAGTTATTATCTCCTCCAGTTTTCCATAACGGAGTAGTTGGAATTTGTCCTCATTGAACCTCATATTGTTTACCGTTGCCCACTGGAAAGCTTTGTTTATATCTTCTTGGAGGTTAACCGTATCCTCAGTGCAGATCCTAGTATCTGCAAAGGGTGATACGGTGTCGTGGGTTACATCTCGTCTATGTCTGATATGAGAATGAGGTACAGGATGGGGGCGGTACTGTGCCTTGTGGAACAGAGCTCTTCACTATGGCAGCCTCCAATTTAACCTGTTAACCACTACTCTTTGTGTTCAATTGGTTAGGAAGTTGAAGATCCATCTCCCCACTTTGCCAGTTATTCCTTTAGCACAAAATATTTGTTTGCTATTATGCCATGATCCCACTTGTAAAACGCTTTTGCAAAGTCTGTGCATATTATATCTGCATTCTGATTTTCTTCCAGTGCATCCAAGGCCATATCAAAGTGATCAGTTTTTTGACAGAGGCAGGAGCGACCTGCCCTGAACCCATGTTGCCAGGATTGTGAAGTTTTTTGGAATCAAGGCGGTTTGCAATCCTGTTTCTTAGCACTCAAAGATTTTTATGATGTGGGACATTAGAGCTTTTGGGTCTATTAGTTCTTAGCTAATGCTTTGCTGCCACCTTTATGGAGGGGGGCTAAAACCGCTGTTTTAAGTGACTGGAATTTACCCCATGTCCAAGCTCCTTCTCCAGAGTGTACTTAGGGCACTGGGGAGGGTTTTTCTTGCAGTTTTTTAATGAACCCCAGAGTTCCACGAGTCTGGACCTGGGGCTGAGTGCAGGGGCATGTTGTCAGTGGCTTTTCTCAAAGTCACGGGGGGGATGTCAAAAACGGGCAAAAAATTTATGGATTTTGAGTTCATGAAATCTTGGGTCATCGACCCAGGCGTTTTGTGGTCGCAAAAACAAGTCTACTGGGATTTCGTATTTACTCATTCCTTGTTGTCATGTGTGAAAAAGCCCACCGTCTGAGAAAGGGCCGATGCTGATTGGGTATTTGCCTTTTTTTGGCTATAAAAAAAATATTTCGAATTCTTTCATTTCACTAACTTTTTTAAGTTCCTCCTGTCCTCCTTTCCTGTAAGGTATTTAAAACTTAAGTTCGATAGTTTCCATTTCCCCGGGTCCGGCCCCCTTTTGGGGTTATCAGATTTTCTATGTTCCCTAGGAGCTCGTGTTTCTTCGTCGTCTTTGTAGGGATGTCTTTCCCATTTACTCGTGCTCTTTTTTCTTAGGGGAATTTTTCCTAGAACTGCTTGACTGCCGGGAATTTGATCCTTTAAAGGGCACTGTTTGATCCATGTTATTTTAAGAAATTTCCCAACATGTTTTTTTTTGGGGACTGGTTTACCTGGTTGTATTTTGTGAAACCCCTTCACGGGTACATACTTTTGGGGCTGATCAGGCCCCTGTTCATGTAGTCTGACTTCGTTAGTTTGTGATCAAAATTTATTGTTTTTGATATTATTCTCTTTCCCGGGTCCTCATTATTTTTAAAAAAGGGGTCAAGGGGGTGTTTTCTAGTCTTGTTGGGCTCCACTACTGCTGGTAAGGTGTGTTTTTCCAGAGTTATAGCCAGTGTGTGTACCTTTCCTACCACCCCCGGGGATTATTTCTGCATAACATTATTCGCTAAAATCTTCCTTTTTGTAACCTTGGGTTTTAAATCACCCAAGCAGTAAGATGTTTTAGGGTGGGCTGGGAAGGGTTTCCCAAAGTTACAATTTTCAGTGCTGTTCCTCGAACTGTTTGGGGGTTGCATCTGGGGTTATTACAACCACGTGACTGGTTTTGGGTTTTGGATTTTATTTATAGAACTTCAACTATATCATTTTGGGGTTCAGCCCCCCCTGAGAGAGGGCTCTTTGAAATACAGGCCCAAACCCCCCCTTGTTGCCTGTTCATTCTGTCGCATCAAAAAAGGTTTTACCCCCTACCAATTTCACTGTCAAAGTGGCTTTTGTGGGGGTCTCTGTGAAGGCTGCAAACATTGCATTAGACCCTCTAGAACCCCCGAAAAAGGTATTTTGTTGGTGTGGTTTAAAGGGCCCTGTTTATAAACAAATATGAACGGGGGTTTATTCTGGTTGGGGGGGGATTTTTTTTTTGGGGGCATCATAGTTGTAGTTCTGGTGGACTACAACTAAGATAGCCTTGTTTGACTGGGGAAAACTGGCTGTGCCTCCGTCCACAAGACCCCAAAGGGTGGTGGATTATTTTTATTTCCTTCCATTTTTTTTTTCCTTTTCCCCACAAAAAAAATCACCTGGATTTGGGGGTTATCGAGCTACATTTTTGCTTGTGGGGTCTCTGCCCCCCGGGTCCCTTTTTAGAGGGTATGCGGGGGCAGTTGATGTTGTAAAACTCTTCTGGAGGCCGAGGATGCCATTTTTGGGTGAAAAAAAGTCAAAAAGAAGAACACTCTTTAACTTAGGTAGCTGCTTTTTTTGGGATCTCAAATTTTGTATGCCCCTTTTTTTTTCCTGATTTTCCCATGCTTAAAAATGCCCCAAGCATAGTTTTTTGCCAATTTCATTTTGGTTGGATAAATTTTGGGAGGTTTTTGAAATTTCTCAGGTCTGGGACGCACAATAATCCTCAGTATCCAAGCCAGGACCACCCCATCCCGTTTCCATCTACTTTTCTCAAAGAGGAAGGATGAGACGCCTCCTACATCTTACTGGGCCCCGTGGCTTGTGCCATGATGGGTTTTTATTTAAGTTTTAGTGGTGGCTGTGGTAGGCCCTATAGAGTCTGGATTGGCTAAGGGTTGGGGGGGTGAGATTGAGTCAGCACTGGGCTGGGGCTGAGCCGGTATTAGTGTATGGGTATTTTGCATGACTGGGGGGTTTGGGGCTGGTTTGCACTATGTGGGGGACTAATAGTTTTGAGTCACTGTTTTGGGACGAGCATTTTCATTTTTTTTGGTTCACCTACTCTTTCTCCATTTTTATACATTTTTGGTAGATTAAAAGAGGTCATCTTTCATATATAACCCCACATAAGGAAGGGGTTCGACGACGTTTCGGGCCGCTTTTGGGCCATTTACAAAGTCACACTAACCAGAATTGGCAGGAGGGTTATATAGGCAGGAAGAGGTAGTGGTGGTAGTAGGAAGCGTAGTGGTATAGAGTGAAATTGGAGTGGTAGTAGTGGGGAATTAAGGGGGAGGAGCCAGTCAAATACAAAAAAGGGGACACTGCAAGGGCAGGTGCCCCCCGGGGAGACAAGTGCACAGAGGTGGGGGAAAGGGGAAGTGATGAAAAATAAGGAACAGAATCACGAGACAGAAGAAAGACAACCCAGAGGAGAAAAAAAAGAAGGAAAGAGGAAAGGGGAAGAGGGAGAAGAAGAAAAAAAAAAATGAGGAATCAGGTTAAGTCACGGTGTTCTGAAGTTTGGAGCATTTTACAATGTAGTGGGAGAGGAAGGCATCTAACAGAGACGATGCCAGGGATAAGAATTCATCACAAGGAAAAGTTGTGTATTTAGAGAGGATTCAACTAGACGTCGACTGTGAGGTTGGAAGTAGGGAAGACAGTTTTAGTTGAAGACCAGTCAATAGGATGTCTGAGATCTCTTGATGGTGACCGGAACAGAGCATTGTTAGTGTCGGCAAGCCTAACAATATTTTTGTGCTCCCTAAGTCTGTCAGAAGAGATTAACCAGTTTCTCCAAAGTATTGAATGAGGACAGGACGGTGCAAGAATTAGAGTAGAAACAGGAACATCTGTTAGAGGGAGGAGAGGTATGAAGGAGTTAGTGCGAAAAAAAAGAGTGTTAGTCTGGCGGAAAGTAAAGCTTGATGTCTAAGGGACGGAGGAGAAATGTTGAGAATTAGAAAGACCGGAAATGTAGGGAAGGAAGAGGACTGAAGGAGTTCCAGGAGTGGAGTGTTTGGGAGAGAAGAAATTGCATTTAGCACATGAGAGGGCAGAGTCTATGAAATGGTAGGGTACCCAAAGATGGAAAACGGAATTATGGAAGTAGTGGAGATTTTGCTGGAAGGGAACTGAGGCATCACAGATGCGGAGGGCATGGAGGGAAAGTGGGTGATTAGAACACTTTTTTGACAGGGGAAGCATGATAGTAATGTAGTGAATTGTTAACATGCCCACCATGTGCATAGGTTTTCGCTAAAACAGAAAGGAAAAAAACCTGTATCTGAGCGTTGGGACATGAACATCAGGAAAGGGAAAGCAAGGAATTAGATTTCCCATCTGCTTTAAACTTAAGAAGGGGCAATATTATTAAGAACTTCAAGAAAAGCTGGAAGAGACTGGAGTCTTGAGGCATTTCATTCACACCAGTAAACAACCAACTTGGTCACCAAATACTCACCTTCACAAAACCATAAACACCTAATCTCTCGCCTAGACTTGCTACACTTCTACAACCACCCACCAGGCAAGGCAACCAGACATCATTCTGGCAAACCGAGCCAGCCTCTTATTTAAACACTACATCTCACCTGGCCCTATTACAGGCTCCTGATCAAATCCCAGTCATCTTACACATTCCTCCAACCCTTCTCATTTCCAACCACACCGTCTTCTCTACAAGAAACGCTCGACTGGGATGCTTTCAAACCAAAACATAGATATATTAACCGCACCTATGATACAACAACAAACCTATCTCTGACATCGATACTCAAATTGATCTCATCCAGGACACTATCACACATGCAGCGCATCGCAATACCAAAGATAAACTCACACCACTGTTATTCCTTCAAACCGTCACAGAAAACAAGAATTATTATCTGCTACCACAACCGCTTCCTCTACAACCACACATAGATTTAATCAAGTTCGATTTGATCTCATTACCCTTTAGAAGAAACAACCATTTTACTCATGCCTAGACCAAGACCACACACAATCACTGGCACAAACTTATACAAACAAGCAGACAAAAGCATTTAATAAACACTAAAGCCTTTCTGGAACTTTATCAAAAAAAAATCTGAGGACACAACCTCCCCACAGCTTTCAAACACATTCCCCCCAACAACACACAATCTCAGACCCCGCAGGCTGCCACTAACATCTTCATAAACACATCTGGGAGAACATCTTCCACCCTCACCCACCTCACTCTAACGTTATTCAAACACATTCAGAAACATAGAACACTGGAACACTGCACACACACACAAAAGAAAACAAACACAGATAGCCACATACACCCTTATAGACTCTCTTACCTCCTCCAAGAACTCGACCACTCCTTTCACAACACAGGACATTAAAACTCTCCTCAGACACCTTCCTCCCAAGGCTCCTGGTGCCTCTGGCCTAAACCATATTATCCTAAAACACCTTCCTGACTCTATCATTACTGCCTACACAAACCTCCTCAATGCCTCCCTTGCCTCTGGATACTTCCCTTCCCTCTTCAAAGCTGCTACTGCTATCCTCCTTCCTAAACCCAAAAAAGACCACTCTGATCCTAGAAACTATCGCCCTATCAGCCTCCTCGAAACTTTAGGAAAACTCTTTGAAAAACTCATCAATCATCGCCTTCGCAGATACCTGGAACACAACTCTCTACTTTCTGATGGCCAGTTTGGCTTCAGAACACACAGATCACACAGATGCCATTAACATCATTCTCAACTAACATCCACATAAACACAGAACAAAGAAACAGGACAGCCCTGGTTGCAAAAGACGTTGAAAAAGCTTTTGACACTGTCTGGCACCAAGGGCTCAAGTACAAACTCTGCACTAACTTTAACCTGCCTCTCACTACTCGTAAACTCCTCTGCAACTTCCTAGACGGCCGTACCATGAGAATCAAATTCCAAGGCTGTTACTCTGACTACTTCACACTAAATGCTGGAGTACCCCAGGGATCTGTCCTCTCCCCTACCCTCTACATTTTATACACTAACGACATTCCAAACACCTGTATACCAAAACTTCCATCACACTAGCCTATGCAGACGACATTACACAACTTATCACTCCATGCCAATATAGATACACTCACACACAAAACACAAAATGAGGTCGACAGGATAGCCATCTGGGAACAAAATGGAGGATCAAAACCAATGCAAGCTAAATCCAGCATTACATATTTTAACTACAGAAAACGTGATCCTCCATTACCTGTCGAGCTCAGAACAGCTGACACCCGCACTTACATCCCCATACACAATCTGTCACTGTCCTTGGCGTTAATCTTGACTCCTTCTCGCTTACACGACACATTCACTCAAGGCATGCAATAGCTAGTAAGGCCCTGCGGCCTCTACAAGCTGAAACATGCCTCTCAACGCACCAAACTACACCTCTACAAATCCCTATACGTCCTCTGATAACTTACTCTCCTCTAGCCCTCTCTCTTGCAGCAAAAACAAACTTACTTAACTGCAGCGTGTCCAGAACAAGGCGCGCGCTGGGTGTTGATGTCAGATGGGAGGACTTCGCCACAAGCGAGTCTCTCCATGCCCAATTAGACATCCCTGCGCTGAATCTGTACTGGAAGACGCTCAGTGACAGACAGATGACAAACTTGTGACACGACATGACTATGGACCTCTCTCCTTGACGAAGACATTCGCAGACCCACAAACCAAACACCTTTTCTACTCCTTTGATCCTGCTCCTAAAACCCCCTTTTTCAAATAACCTTGGATTCCCGAGAGGTACCCATT
>NC_069469.1:9725966-9742559 GCF_026875155.1 Cherax quadricarinatus | reverse complement strand
CTTATGAAGGTCTGGGAGTATTCGAGATAAATTTGGGGTGTTCGAATGATGATTTGGAGTATTTCAGTGTTGTTTGGAAATGTATAAAGGTATTTTGTGAGATTCAAATGATTTATGAGAGTTTTTGAAGATGTTCAAAGTAAAAGTGCGTATTTAACTTCGTAATATGTAAAATTGTGAGTAGTGAATTTAACGAAAGTGGATGTAAGCGATGTGGTGACTTTCTGATGCATGTGTCCCCTTATTAACTTTAATGAACTAAAAGGGTTAAAACGAGAAAAATTGGGGGTTATGAGTGAAAATTGTGAGGTGTTGGTTGGAGTGTGAGGGTTTGGGAGGGTGGGTAAAAGGGTAGACAAGATTCAACCTGTGTGCGCGGTCATCACGTGACGTCACTGACATAGGGGGCGACCTGATTCAACCTGTGTGCGCGTGACGTCACTGCCCGCCGAGTAAACACCCTTCTTAGTTCATTTGACTTAATGAGCGGAAACTTTTAGTTCATTTTAAAATAATAAGGGGAAGATGTTTAGACCTGTAGTAAGCATGCCCCCATAGGAGGAGTCTATTTTGAATGCTTACCCCCAGAGGGGGGATTCCAAAAACTTTGATCCGAGGAATTTCGAAAACCCCATAGGAGGGAATCCAAAAACTTGGTATTATCGAGAAAAATTTGAGGTTGGGGGGTGGGTGAAAGTGGGAGGGGTAATCCAAAAATTTGATCCAAGGTGATCATAAGAAATTCAAAACCCCCATAGGGGGGGGAATCCAAAAACTTGTATTATCGAGAAATTTTTGGGATTGGGGGGGGGTGAAAGTGGGAGGGGGAACCTTAAAAATTTGATCTGAGGAGATGGAGAATTTCGAAAACCCCCATAGGGGGGAATGCAAAAACTTGTAATATCGAGAAATTTTGGGATGGGGGTGAAAGTGGGAGGGGTAATCCAAAAATTTGATCCAAGGAGATGGAGAATTTCGAAAACCCCATAGGGGGGATCCAAAAAACTTGATCCGAGGAGATGGAGTCATGGTATTGTCGAGAAAATTTGGGGTGAAAGGAGGGGTACCCAAAAAAAACTTGATCCAAGGAGATGGAGAATTTGATTTCGAGAAATTGTTTGGGGATGGGGGTGAAAGGAGGGGTACCCAAAAAATTTGATCCGAGGAGAGCACAAGAAATTCAAAAAAAATTCGAAACCCCATAGGGGGGAATCCAAAAACCTTGATCCGAGGAGATGGAGAGCATAAGAAAATGAAATTCAAAAAAAATTCGAAAAAAATCGGAAAAAAATTCGAGGCGCGGGGGCGATCCGGATGACGCTGCAGAAGGCGCAGCAGAAGGCGCGGGCGGGGCTCGCGAAGGGCGCGGGCGGGCGCGCGGGCGGGGCGGGCGCGCGGGCGCGCGGGCGCGCGGGGCGGGGGTCGCGAAGGGGGGGTCGTGGGGCGGGGGTACTGGTTGGGGGGTCAAGGGTGAGGTAGTCTCGAGGGCGAGGTCATGGTCAAAACCGGAAGTAACACCTAGGTGTGAAAAGGTGACCCTCCAGCTGCTGGTCCTAGACCGGAAGGGTGCGCTCTGTAGAAGGCCTAAACCGGAAGGGTGCGCTCTGTAGAAGGCCTAAACCGGAAGGGTGCGCTCTGTAGAAGGCCTTTTCCGGAAGGGTGCGCTCTGTAGAAAACTTGACTACTTGTGTGTGTGTACTCGCCTAATTGTGGTTGCAGGGATCGAGACTTAGCTCCTGGCCCCGCTTCTTCACTGGTCGCTACTAGGTTCTCCCCCTGCTCCATGAACTTTATCATACCTCGTCTTAAAAGTATGTATAGTTCCTGCCTCCACTACGTCACTTGCCAGACTGTTCCACTTTCTGACAACTCTATGACTGAAGAAATACTTCCTAACATCCCTTTGACTCATCTGAGTCTTCAACTTACAACTGTGACCCCTTGTGTCTGTGCCGCTCTCTGGAACATCCTGTCTGTCAACCTTATCTATTCCTTGCAGTATTTTGTATGTCGTTATCATATCTCCCCAACCCTTGTGCTCTCCATTGTCGTCAGGCTGATTTCAATTAACCTTTGCACTTTCTCTAATTTCTTGACGTGCTTGACCATGTGTGGGTTCCAAACTGGTGCTGCATACTCCAGTATGGGCTTAACGTATATGGTGTACAGAGTCTTGAACGATTCCTTACTGAGGTATCGGAACGCTATTCTCAGGTTTACCCAGGCGCCCATATGCTGCAGCAGTCATCTGGTTGTGTGCTTCCGGATACGTGCTCGGTGTTATACTCACCCCAAGATCTTTCTCCTTGAGCAGGGTTTGCAGTCTTTGGTCACCTAGCCGATACTCTGTGGTCTTCTTTGCCCTTCCCCGATCTTCATGACTTTGCACTTGGCGGGGTTAAATTGGAGGAGCCAGTTGCTGGACCATGCGTCCAGCCTGTCCATGTCTCTTTGTAATCCTGCCTGATCCTCATCTGATTTAATTCTCCTCATTGACTTCACATCCTCTGCAAACAGGGACACTTCTGAATCTATCCCTTCCATCATGTCATTCACATATACCAAAAGTAGCACTGCTCGTAATGACTGATTCCTGTGGGATCCCGCTCGTCACAGCTCCCACTGTGATACCTCATCACGTACCATGACTCGTTGTTACGTCCCTGTCAGTATTCTCTCATCCACTGCAGTGCCCTTCCTGTTATACGTGCCTGATTCTCTAGCTTCTGCTAAGGATCGAAGCCTTCTTGCAGGCCAAGAAAATGTAATCAACCCACCCCTCTCTCTCGTGTCTTACTTCTGTTACCTTGTCATAAAACTCCACTAGGTTTGTGACACAGGATTTGCCTTCCATGAATCCATGTTAGTTGTCGTTTATAATCTTGTTCCGTTCCAGGTGCTCCACCACTCTCCTCCTCACAATCTTCTCCATGACTTTGCATACAGGTCTATAGTTTAGTGCCTCGTGTCTGTCTCCTTTTTTAAAAATGGGGACTACATTTGCCGTCTTCCATTCCTTAGGTAGTTGCCCAGTTTCAAGGGATGTGTTGAAAATTGTGGTTAGTGGCACACACAGCATCTCTGCTCTCTCTCTAAGGACCTATAGAGAGAGTCCATTCCCACCGCCTTGAGGTATCAGGTCACTAGCAGCTTCTTCACCACCTCCTCGGTTGTGTGTATTTCTTCCAGCACTTGTTTGGTACATGTATATCCTTGTTGGTGTACCCCCTCTATTCTGTCATCCCAGAGTCCCTTTCTGTCTCCACTGCAAATACTTCCTTAAATCTCATGTTGAGCTCCTCGCATACTTTTTGGTAGTTTCTTGTGAGTTCTCCACCTTCTTTCCTTAGCCGATTACCTAGTCCTTGAATGTTGTCTTCCTCCTGATGTGACTATAAATCAGTTCGGGTCATACTTGACTTTCGATGCTATGTTTTCGTACTTTCGCTGGGCCTCCCTCCTTATCCGTGCATACTCGTTTCTGGCTCTCTTTCGCCTAATCTCTCTATTTTCCTGGGTCCTTTGCCGTCTGTACTTTTTCCATTCTTTAGTGTGTGTGTGTGTGTGTGTATGCGGAAATTCTGTTTTAAGCTCGGTAAAACAGTGAAACTCGCAAAATGCTTCAAGGATTTGCGATGCAGCAATGGGTTCGGAAAAGTGTTTTGAATGGTTTTCTCTATTCAAGCAGGACAGTTGAGGATGATGAACACACTGGTCGTCCATCAACGTCAAAAACAGACGCCAACACTGAAAAAGTGAGGAAGGTTATTCAGGAAGATTGTCATCATAGTATTCCGGACATTGCAGGTGTTGTGGGAACTTATTATGAGTCGTGTTAAAGCATTTTGACTAAAAACTTGAAGAAGAGGCGAGTGGCTGCAAAATTTGTACCCTCTCGACTCAAAACCAGAAAGTCTTTTCATTTTCTGGCCATAAACAACATGGTGGATTTCCCCCATCCCCTTCATACTCCCTACATTTAACCCCCCTGTGACGTCTTTCTCTTCCCAAAAATGAAAGTGGCACAAAAGGGGTGGCGTTTTCAATGACATGGAGGAGATTTAAGTAGAATTGCAGGCCGTGCTAGATGCTGTTAGGAAAGAATTCCAGAAATACTTCGAGAAGTGGCACAGACGCAGGAATCAGTGTATAGCTTTCCAAGGAGAGTACTTCCTGTTAGACAATTTCAACTAGTTGATTAGGTAAGTATATATATATATATATATATATATATATATATATATATATATATATATATTCATATTCATATTCGCGGGAGTTTGAGACATTTTTAAAAACACCTCGTACAGTCACGTGTGTCCTACATGGTGCCGGATTCGAAACTAACGGGGCAATTCAAACTCTGCCTGCTCCAAGTGCCAGTCCTGGCCTGCCATGGGCTTGGGTGCCAATATTGGCAATAAGCAGACGTAATTAAATTCCCTTAACATGTGAGAATGTGTTACAATAACATTCATGAACTCAATACCTGGAGGTTACCTGGAGGTTACCTGGAGGTTACCTGGAGGTTATTCCGGGGAAATAGATCTCATTTGTAATACTGAACCACTGAAGATTTAAACATGTCTGTGGCTCTATTCTCCTCTAACCGGGCGAGGGAAGTCATTAGCTCTTTTACCCACCACTTGGTAGAGGGGTGTTAACTCTAAGTGATCCCGGGGGCCACATAACTAAGAGGGGCTGGAGGGAGAAGGTATATTGCCGGTGGAATAAATTCCACCATATCATACCTGTTTTTAAAGCTATGAATGGATTCTGCCTCTCCACTTCACTCTCTAGGCAATTCCACCTGGCCACTTTTAAACTAAAAATGTATTTCCTAACTTTCCTATGGCTCACTTGAGCTTTTAAATTCTAGCTGTGACCTCGTGTACCCGAGTCCCGCCTGTGTGTGTGTGTGTGTGTGTGTGTGTGTGTGTGTGTGTGTGTGTGTGTGTGTGTGTGTGTGTGTGTGTGTGTGTGTACTCACCTAGTTGTACTCACCTAGTTGAGGTTGCGGGGGTCGAGTCCGAGCTCCTGGCCCCGCCTCTTCACTGATCGCTACTAGGTCACTCTCCCTGAGCCGTGAGCTTTATCATACCTCTGCTTAAAGCTATGTATGGATCCTGCCTCCACTACATCGCTTCCCAAACTATTCCACTTACTGACTACTCTGTGGCTGAAGAAATACTTCCTAACATCCCTGTGATTCATCTGTGTCTTCAGCTGCCAACTGTGTCCCCTTGTTACTGTGTCCAATCTCTGGAACATCCTGTCTTTGTCCACCTTGTCAATTCCTCTCAGTATTTTGTATGTCGTTATCATGTCCCCCCTATCTCTCTTGTCCTCCAGTGTCGTCAGGTTGATTTCCCTTAACCTCTCCTTAACCTCTCCTCTTAGCTCTGGGACTAGTCTTGTTGCAAACCTTTGCACTTTCTCTAGTTTCTTTACGTGCTTGGCTAGGTGTGGGTTCCAAAACTGGTGCCGCATACTCCAATATGGGCCTAACGATACGGTGTACAGGGTCCTGAACGATTCCTTATTAAGATGTCGGAATGCTGTTCTGAGGTTTGCTAGGCGCCCATATGCTGCAGCAGTTATTTGGTTGATGTGCGCTTCAGGAGATGTGCCTGGTGTTATACTCACCCCAAGATCTTTTTCCTTGAGTGAGGTTTTAGTCTCTGACCCCCTAGACTGTACTCCGTCTGCGGCCTTCTTGCCCTTCCCCAATCTCATGACTTTGCACTTGGTGGGATTGAACTCCAGGAGCCAATTGCGGGACCAGGTCTGCAGCCTGTCCAATCCCTTTGTAGTTCTGCCTGGTCTTCCCGATCGAGTGTATTCTTCTCATCAACTTAAACGTCATCTGCAAACAGGACACCTCAGAGTCTATTCCTTCCGTCATGTCGTTCACAAATACCAGAAACAGCCACTGGTCCTAGGACTGCCCCTGCGGGACCCCGCTGGTCACAGGTGCCCACTCTGACACCTCGCCACGTACCATGACTCGCTGCTGTCTTCCTGACAAGTATTCCCCTGATCCATTGTAGTCCCTTTCCCCCTGTTATCCCTGCTTGTCCCCCAGTTTTTGCACCAATCTCTTGTGTGGAACTGTGTCAAACGCCTTCTTGCAGTCCAAGAAAATGCAATCCCACCCACCCCTCTCTCTCTTGTCTTACTGTTTTCACCATGTCAAGAACTCCAGTAGTTGTGACACAGGATTTCCCGTCCCCCGAAACCAAAGCTGGCTGCTGTTGATGAGATCATTCCTTTCTAGGTGTTTTCCACCACTCTTCTCCTGATAACTTCTCCATGATTTTGCATACTATACATGTCAGTGACACTGGTCTGTAGTTTTTAAAGCTTCATGTCTGTCTCCTTTTTTAAAGATTGGGACTACATTTGCTGCTTCCATGCCTCAGGCAACTCCCTGTTTCGATAGATGTATTGAATATTGTTTGTTGGGGGTACACATAGCGCCTCTGCTCCCCTCTAAATTTAACCCATGGGAGAATGTTATCTGGCCCCATTGCCTTTGGGGTTTATCTAGCTCACTCAAAGCCTCTTCACTTCTTCCCTGGGTTTTTTGCACTGTGTCCACACTGGTGGTGTGCCCCACCTCTCCGTCTTTCTGGAGTCCCTTCTGTTCCTCCTCTGTGAACACTTCTTTGAATCTCTGTTGAGTTCTTCACATACTTCACGGTCATTTCCTGTTGTCTCCCTCCTTCCTTCCTTACCTGTTTAAACCTGGTCCTTGACTGTTTGTTTTCCTCCTGATGGCTGTACAACAGTTTCGGGTCAGATTTGGCTTTCGCTGCTATGTCATTTTCATATTGTCTTTGGGCCTCCCTCTTATCTGTGCATATTCGTTTCTGGTCTACGACTGTTTCCTTATTCTCCTGGTCCTTTGCCTTCTATATTTCTTCCATTCCCTAGCACACTTGGTTTTTGCCTCCCTGCACCTTTGGGTAAACCATGGGCTCATCCTGGCTTTTTCATTATACCTGTTACCCTTGGGTACAAACCTCTCCTCAGCCTCCTTGCATTTTGTTGCTACAATCCATCATCTCATTAATTTGGCTTCCCTGCCAGTTCTCTGCCCCCACTAAAACCCCGTTCAGTGTGTGTGTGTGTGTGTGTGTGTGTGTGTGTGTGCGCGCGCGTCTGCGTGTGTTCGGCGTGAGTGCTATCAGATTTTATGAATATTCCTGTTTTGAGACACAAAAGCAACTCAAGGTCTAACTTATTACGACCGTATTGTTCCTTTTGTTTTCAGGAGGTGACCAACAAGGTGAAGAGGGAAGAGGGAAGGTCACTGTGGATCAGGGTGATTCAACAAGGTAGAGGAAAGTCACTGTGCAATCAGCCAAGGTAGAAGGAAGGGGGAAAGTCCACTGTGGTCAGGGTGATTTAATAAGGTTAGAGGGGGAGGTGAAGTCCACTGAGATTAAGGGTATCAACAAACTGAAGAGGGGGGTGATTCGCTGAGATAAGGAAGGAGGGGGGTAAGTCACTAGGGTAGAGGGTGGTCTACAAGCAAAGAAGGCAGAGAGAGCGTTGCTGGGATCAGGGAGCGTCACAAGCAGGAAGGAAGGGTGAGTGTCAGGGAGTGGGGAATATGCTGGCACTATAGAAGTGGTCAACAGCTCAGGAAGAAGGTAGATCACGTATTGAGGAAAATTAGGACGCCTCCACCTCTTGGTCACTAATCTCATTCCTTATGTGCCATGAACGATGTTGAAAGTGAATTATTTTTATCATATAACGTACATTTTTCTCACGACAAATAACTTGTATTATAGTTAACCACCCATTAAAAGCCTCAGAAATTTCAACGACAACATGTATTTAAAGTTAACCAACCACTTAAGCCTTTAGTAAGAACTGCAACACTAAATTAATGTTCAAAAGTTTACCATCACTTCATCTTAGAACTGCTAGACAACCACTCATCTAATATCCAAGACTATCAATTTACAAACAAGTATCTGCTACAGAAACATAATTGTGTACATCTCAAAATATAGTCTATACAGTGAGATAAGTAAGGTTGTTAGGAGTAGATATACAGTTTTGAAATCTCTCAATTTCACACCTGAACTGTTTTACAAATAATCAAATGGTAAGGTGTTAATACTTGTAATAAAAAGGTACATTAAAATCGGGTAATTATCACTCAGTATACAAAGGCAGCCGTCAGCCACCGCAGAGTAATTCACTGAACAAATAAGAAGATAGACAACTGCCTGGAAAACCTCGCAGATCCAATTTTCATTTGAGAGTTAGACGATTTCAAACTCTCAATGCAAAATCGAAGTTTGATAGACGACAGCATATTTTAAAAAAAAACGTAACAGGTTGTACTCCGGTTAGCAGGTACATAACAGACATTTTCCTAAGACTGAAAAAAATTATTCTTTAAATTAATAGAAAACAGAACCTACTAGATATTGAAATTCGCTAAGATATGATCTTTAACAAAACATGGCGAAGAACAAATCAGAGACATCACAATACGACACAATACACTGATCACAACCTCAGTCCATGGATTAGAATTATAAATATATGTTTGGAGAACCTAAGAAGCAATCATTGCGAAGCAATACTCAGTAAATTCAGCTGTCCATCGTCAAAGAATTTTACTGAGATAACATAATCAAGGAACAATCAAACACTGCCTGGGAAACTGTGCTCAACACACTTAAACACCAAACCGGTGCATAGGAAAATTAATGCAGAAGTTTAGAGTCTGTGTATCCAGTAAAATGCCCCTGCTGAAAAGAGATAATGCTTGCAATTATTTGGGGGGGGGGATAGATAATGCATGCAGTTACTTAGGGCAGAGAAGTCTTTAGAGAAGAAGGAAGGGGGTTGCTGAACTGCTTAATAAATCGGAACTATCACAACAAAGAAAAAATATAATCTCCCAAGAAACTAAAGCTTTCCCATGGCAGTTAAAAAAAAACACGAAAGAAAAAGCTATTTCAGAAATTGTGAAAAAAAATCTAAAGTACATTTTCCTATAATCCAAGCTCGTGATCTCTATTCAAAGAAGGTTCATATAATGATGAAAAAGAAACGAATGTTATTTTGCAGTATGAATCATTGTTCTGCAATCCCAATGATGCCATCAAAGTGAAGACCCAATTTTAGTGAAATTCATGAACTTGGCCAACCCTACAAATTATACTTTTCTGATATTTAGCACAAAATCTCAGACTTCGAGAAAGATTTTCAACAGATTCTATACTGCGGTCAGTGGTCACGTGATGTCATCCGTCCTAAACTGTGTGGGAATTAAGTGGGTGTTACTGAGCCCCAAATGGCTTGCTGTGGTGTTTTAGAATCTCATGTTAAAAGTGTCAAAGAAGGGGGTTTTACGTCTTCAGGGGGGAAAATACGAGACTGAAGCTTCTCCTAGATGGGTTTGGGATGAGTGTGAGATGGTTGGAGAGCGGCAGCCACTTTAAGTGGCAAGTGGTTCACAATTCAGGAAGAAGGAAGAAAAGGGAAGGTTAATAAGAAGATGTAAAGGTGGGAAATCGATTCTGTGCTCTCCAGGATGATTTGTACTTCAATGGTTAGTGAGGTTAAAGGCACCACTGACTCCCCCTGATTGTGGGAGACTCCAGGTAAGTTTATATGAACCGTGTTTTTATATTACAGAGATAAGAAGGTCAGCCCAGGGGGTGTGCCTCCCAGGAGTTTGGTGTTGGTGACAAAAGAACGGTTGAATAATAATATGTCAGGTAATGGGAACAAGCTCATTATCTGTTTTAGGCTGGTGGAAATGACATTGGGAAGGGCAGGAGACAGGAGCTGCTGATAAGTACAGGTCAGCCCATAGATGTAGTAAAGGTCTAAGGGAGGGATCCCAATCATATGTAGCATTTTCCCTAGAAGGGGAGTGGCCAATGAAGGATGTTTAGGGCATTTTGGTATAAATTGCTGGCTAGACAGGTACTGCAAAGAACTTGCAATCCCCATTCATTGATAACGGGGACAAATTCTATGGCAGAAAGATGTGTATCAAGGGATGGGTTTATTTTCGGGCTGGACTGGTACCTTTAAACCCAATTCGATTGAGGGGTCATTGATGGCTTGTCTAGGACTTCAAACTTATAGATTATAGAGGTATTGGTGTTTGTAGGAAACAATCAGGCTGCAGAAACTGGGGTTGAAAAGAGCAATATTACCAGGATACCTCAGGGATAAGTTTTAAAAGACATTATTCAAAATAAAGTTGCTAGTAAAGGCAAAGAAATTGATCAACAAAGATAGAAGAGGGCAACAAGTGGCTAGCTCCCTTAAGGTTTACTATACTAACAATAGGATCTAAGAAGTAAGATAAATGAGCTAAGATTATTTGCAAGTGCAGGTAATATAGATATTGCTAAAAAGGGAGAATTGGTTCAACCTGAAAGATAGAAAATGCCTTTGAATGCAATACACAGGGTTGTAAACTTTTCCACACTGATAGGGTGAACAGGAAGGGTTTGATGGAGGGGCGGTGTAAGTCAGAGAAAATTTAAATTTTTTGTATTAGACAAATATAAGATTAGAAACATCGGACACAGAATTTTGTTTGGCTACATTTTTCTCGAGGGCCGTGAAAAATTAATTTTGGGTGTAATTATAGACCCCCAAACCTTGATAGGGAGTGCAGTGAGTTGCTGTGGAACGAAATTCATAAGATGGTCTAGATATGAAAATGTGCTAATGGGAAATTTTAACTTTAGACAAATTGATTGGAACAGTGTGACAGGAAATCTTAAGGCAAATGACTTTCTTGATGCAGTTCAGGATTGCTTTTCAAACAGTTTGTGTGGGTTTTAGCATACAAACAAGCAAAGTCATATAATAAGTGAACTGTAATGGGACTTAACTTGATGATATCTCAACATTCTGCAGCCGCATCCAGAATGTTTTTGGGAGCCGAGGAAGCAACTGCAACCGCACATGGGCTGTGAATATAATGGGTTATGTAATAAAGTTGGTAGAATTACTGACAATATGCAAAGTAAAAGGACACAAGTGCAACTAATGTGACATTTTATTGTGGCAACGTTTCGCTCACCAGAAGCTTTATCAAGCCATTACTAAAAAGCTCCGGGAGAGCGAAACGTTGCCACAATAAAAATGTCACATTAGTTTCACTTATGTCCTTTTACTTTACATAATTGGGTTATAAGTACAATTACCCCTAGGGGTGTTATTCACATATCTCAGAAACTGTTTGCTGAAGTTACACGTACTGGTTTGGGCTCAAAGGCCCACGGAAATTTGGATTATGGTACTTGTCAAATAAGACATGAATTAGATATCCACTGTGCAGGCCGACCTACCCAATATCATGTTTATCAGACATAATTGGGTATTTGTAGCTGACCCGTAACTACATCCGGATATCCGCTTCTTGATTGAAGCAGACGTGTTCTTTGAAGAATGTCGCACTGTCTTCCACTCCGTGGGGAAAATTCGCAACACTCGTTACACACTGCTCATCAAGAATTGTCTTTTGTTCGCAGTCATATCACTAAAGAAGCTGATCAAAACTTTTCCGTAATTGTTCGCTGTTGTCCGTTGAGATTATTTTATTAGCAAAACATTGATCACTAATGTCTTTGTTATTACAGAGTAATGCACGAGTTGCCTCGACGAAGTCTAGAAGGAATCTACCCCGCAGTGCCCTTCGATGGCCTGACTTCCCTCATATAAAGGATTCGCTGACACCATTGCCAAACTGCAAAAATTTTTGCAACACAAATGCTTGATTTTTTTGATATGGTCTCGATCACTGAGAGTTCATTATTGTCTCACATGTGAATAAAGTGAGGTAGGAGATTTCCTGTACCTTTCCTGTTGCAGCACAGAGATAAATTACTCTCATTAAGTCACACGGGTTTTGCAACACTGGTCTCTTGCAAAGAGGTGATGTGATCATACACACACTAGTCATATGCTTCCAGTTAAAAGTGTTGCTGCAGAAGCAAGATGCATTGCCCTTTCTGATTGGGCGGGGCCCCTCAGGTCTGAAAAGGGCTGAAGGGGGGCCAATACCTCTTTTGTGGAGATAATTTCTCCACAGTTTGGGGGCAGAACCAATTAGAGGAAACAATCTGCTTGCCCTTTGCTTCTTGCCAACAAAGAATCACTAATAATCTTGGGGTTTAATGATGAGTTTGGGGAAAGCGATCACAAATCACCTAGTTTCAATACATTATGGAAATTACCCCAGATAACTGTCCCAGTTTTCCGCTTGGGGCCGATTTCTGGGCCTGAGAAAATTACCGGGGGATGACTTGACTATGGGTCAGGCAGGTGGTATTGGTTGCCAGTATGACTTTTTCAGACAACTTTTGTTTCTGAGTAGGGAAATTAGATCTAACAAAAATGATTCCAAATGGATGAACACTAGATTAAAACATCTCATTGGTCAAAAGAGGGGGCATAAATAGGCATTTCAAAAGAGGGGATGGGGAGTTAAGAAATCATATATTCAATTAAAGAGAGAAAAAAGGAATAAGTAAAGCAAAAAGGGATTATGAGGCTAAGGTTGCAAGGGATTCGAAGACTAAAATCAAAATGGTTCTTTCAGGTATACAAAGTTTAAAATTAGAGAGAAAATAGGCCCACTAAGAGTAACTCTGGTCAGATCACTGACAGTGAAAGGATGTGTGAACTTTTTTAAATCTACTTCCTCTCAGTTTTCACCCCCGGAAAAACTAGCGAAATTCCAGAAATAAAAATTATGTAGAACAGGACGATAAACTATGCACGATTGCGGTAACTAGTGACATGGTCCTCAGATAAATAGAGAAACTAAAACCTAACAAATCCCCAGGCCCTGATGAACTGTTTTGCAAGGGTGTTAAAGGAATGTAAAAACGAACTTAGCAAACCTTTGGCTAATCTTTTTCAACATATCACTACAAACTGGCATGGGGCCAGATAAGTGGAAAAAGGCAAATGTGATACCTATTTTTTAAAGCATGTGACAGGGCCTTAGCTTCGAACTATAGACCAAAAAGCCTAACCTCCATAGTAGGGAAAATTTATGGATCAATAATTCCGAGGCAGTTCGTAGGCCACCTTGAAAGCATAAATTAATCAACGAATCTCAAACATGGTTTTTACAAAGGGCGTTTTCCTGCCCTTACGAATTTATTAACTTTTTTCACTAAGGTATTTGAGGAGGTAATCATGGAATGAATATAATTGTGTATATGACTTCAGTAAGGCTTTGACAGGTCCCACATCAGAGACTATTAAGGGGACAGGAATGAGGAGAAATTTTTTCCTGGATAGAGGCATGGTTGACAAATAGGCACAGAGAGTTTGCATAAATGGGAGAAATCAGAGTGGGGAAGCGTCACGAGCGGTGTTCCACAGGGGTCAGTGTTGGGCCCCTTGTTTGCTGATGACACCAAAAGAGGTCTCATAATTCATTCTAATGAGGACATTAGAGCACTCCAGGATGATTTGAATATACTGAGCAGTGGTCGGAAAAGTGGGAGATGCAGTTTAATATAGAAAGAGGCAAAGTTCTAAATGTTGGACAGGTAACCATGCCACATATAAACTAAATAATGTAGATCTTAACATATCAAGGCGGATAAATAATAGAAGTCCTCAGGTTGTTCTTCAACTCTATATATCCTTGGTTTAGGGGCCTCATTTAGACTAACTGGCTCAGTTTCTGGTCACCGTATTACAGAATGGATATAAATGCTCTGGAAAAAAGTACAGAGGAGGATGACAAAGATGATCCCATGTATCTGAATCCCGCAACTCTCTCGAAAAGGGGTAGAATTAGGAGGATTGATTGAGGGGTATAAATGGGAAAAAAGGAATAAATAAAGGGGATGTAAATGGCGAGCTGAAAATATCTAGCCAAGACAGGGCTCGCAGCAGTGGTTCCAAGTTGGAAAAATTGGTAATTGGTTTGGTAATAGAGTTGTGGATTTAGTGGAACAAACTCTCGAGTACCGTCATAAAGCTAAAACATTGTGTAGTTTATAAAATGGGTTAGATAAATACATGAGTGGGTGTGGGCGAGTGTGAGTTGTAAACCTGACTCGCTTGTGCTACTAGGTCTGATGCCGTGTTAATTAAGTGGATATGACGTGACGGGGGGTCATTGGTCAGGCGTGGGGGACATGGGCTTGCCTCATGTCATAGGCCTGCTGCAGTGTTTCCTTCTTTCTTACGTACATGCCCCTCTATCAGCTCCCCGGGTCCTGATTCCTGAATGCGATCCCTATAAAAAATACAAAATTCCCTTTCCATAGTACTCATTTTTTTGGGGAAAGTTTCTTGGATTCCGGGGAATCTGAAGTCTGCAGAAAGTACAGACAGGTTCTCTTCAATAAAGGGGGCAGCAGAACCAGGCATAAAATTTTAGACCACTAGCACTGACACCACGCACAAGGACAAATTTCAACAGTTCTGTGAAAACATTAAAAAACAATAACTCGAACAAAATACAATCGATTAAAATAACAAAAGAGAAATTTAAAAGGCCTAGGTGTTACCTAAAAAATGTTAAGTTTTTGTAACCCAAATACCTTCAAAACAAAGAAATACTAGGCTAGTTTGTATATTATTATAGGGACTTGGGGTTAATATACTGCCGGACACTAAAAGTCAACTAATTAAGGTTAGTAAAAGTTTTCGGTACTGGGGACCCCAGAGATTCTGCGTCAATTCATATGCCTGAATTAAATTTTATCTGTGGCCACTGCAGAGCTCGTCGTAATTCTTGTTGCTCTCCTGATTTCCCAGCCTTGGCGAGTCCCGGGTCTGTGTCTATTTCAACTTGCAATTTGAGTTTGTTAGCCTTGGGCCCGTCATTGTGTAACAGTCCACCCTGTGGTCTAGAAAATCAAGGGAAAGGTTATTTCTTATCCAGGTCAACACAAGGACATGTTGTTCTGTGGGTGCCTAAGATACTGGGGACCCTGGAAATAAAAACATGCTGAGAGATGGCTGTTACATAGAGCGTCTTTTAAAAGCAGTCGTCTACCTCAATCTAGAGACGAATCTCTAGATTGAGGATACTTGGGACTTTGCCTCACTCACAGCCACTTGCTTAACGGTGCACCTCCTCCTTGTGTGACATGTGGTATGCTGATGAATAAGGGATAGTTTTAAGCTTGTGAGTGTTAGTTTGTATGATTGTATATAACATTTATTGACCAAGAGCTGAATGATCTCACGTCAAGCTACGTAAATATTACAACTTCCAAATCACTGGGAAAAAAATTTATTCATGCAAAGTTTACTTCTAGGTGCGTAGGTGAAAAGTGCCACCATAAAGTAAACCTGAAGAGTACTTAAAAAGACCGGGTTTCCCAAAATTTTTTTCACTGAAATAACCCCTGGTGGAGGCACGGTAGAGCATACCACATTTAAAAGCAGGGATGCAATACATACAATGAGAAGCAACTCATTCGTAAGGAGCATTGTCCCTTTAAAAAAATGTAGCTGTTTTTTTATGTAGTAATAATAATGCGGAAAAATAATAATGCGGAAATATTGGAGAAAAGATAATTAACGTAAACGGAGACATTTTTCAAGATTTATTTTTTTTGAAGTCTGTAATGAAGGCGGCCACAGCGCTGATGACTGCTTCCGAAAACAGAAGGCCTATTTATACTCCTCAAATTGTTAGTTTCTCCATGATAACTACACGTCAGTCTATGATCAGTAACTCTCACTCTTTGTTTTAATTCCTCGTTCATGTTTACAAACACCTCACTCTTGCTCTCCCTCACCTAACTCTTCCTCTCTCCCTCACACTAACTCTTCCTCTCTCCCTACACAACTCTTCCTCTCTCCCTCACACTATCTTCTCTTTTCCACACATTTTTGTTTTATACTGCTTCATTTACACTCAGCCTCACTTCTCACACAACACACCACTAAAACACCCCCACCAAGAAAACGTACCATCAAAAACAACACCCACCAAACACACAACAAGAAAACTCACCACTAAACGCAACCACCCCCTTTTTCTCACACCCAGCCTTACTCACCCTCACACTCAGCCTTACCCTCACACTCAGCCTTACTCTCACACTCAGCCTTACTCTCACACTCAGCCTACCCTCACACTCAACCTCGCGCTCTCACACTCAGCCTCACAGCCGTGTCACCCTCACCTTGCAGACTGCCTCTGAGCATGGCGAGAAGTTGCTATTACATTTAACAACATTAACAAGCTAGCCACCCCCTTAATTAAACAATATAACAACGTACTCTTTGTGAAATTCACCTTTCCCCCCAATTTTTTTTCTCGTTACTATGACTACTAAGTAATTTTACATACAGAAAGTACACTTACCTTAGTCCCTAGGGTTTGAGCAAGTTGCTGATACAGTAAACTTGGGCTCCTGTGGCTGGGGTTTTTTTTCCTGCTGTCAATATCATTGCCCTTTAATAGATGTAAACTTTGAGTATTTTAGCCCTTTGTTACATTATTAACATATGCAAACTTTTTCACCCTGATACGTGTTGTTTATCATCAGGACTCCCCCGTACACCACTCAACCGGGAAAAACCACACAAAACCTTATTTTTAACCTT
>NC_069469.1:9623921-9725466 GCF_026875155.1 Cherax quadricarinatus | reverse complement strand
AAAAGATAAAGAATCACACACAAAGGGGGATTGTCACACTCTCTTTCCCGTGACACTGTGCTCTTGGGGTTTCTAAAGAGAAGTTGCAGAGATTGGGGGATAAATTTTGGTTTAGGGTGTGCAAAAAGAAGAAAATTAAAGGTGAATACAGGAAAGGTAAGGTTATGAGGATAACAAAAAGATTAGGTGATGAAAGATTGAATATCAGATTGGAGGGAGAGAGTATGGAGGAGGTGAACGTTTCAGATATTTGGGAGTGGACGTGTCAGCGGATGGGTCTATGAAAGATGGGGTGAATCATAGAATTGATGAGGGAAAAAGAGTGAGTGGTGCACTTAGGAGTCTGTGGGGAAAAAGAACTTTGTCCTTGGAGGCAAAGAGGGGAATGTATGAGAGTATATTTTTTACCAACGCTCTTATATGGGTGTGAAGCGTGGTGATGAATGTTGCAGCGAGGAGAAGGCTGGAGGCATTTGGAGATGTCATGTCTGAGGGCAATGTGTGGTGTGAATATAATGCAGAGAATTCGTAGTTTGGAAGTTAGGAGGAGGTGCGGGATTACCAAACTGTTGTCCGAGGGCTGAGGAAGGGTTGTTGAGGTGGTTCGGACATGTAGAGAGAATGGAGCGAAACAGAATGACTTCAAGAGTGTATCAGTCTGTAGTGGAAGGAAGGCGGGGTAGGGGTCGGCCTAGGAAGGGTTGGAGGGAGGGGGTAAAGGAGGTTTGTGTGTGCGAGGGCTTGGACTTCCAGCAGGCATGCGTGAGCGTGTTTGATAGGAGTGAATGGAGACAAATGGTTTTTAATACTTGACGTGCTGTTGGAGTGTGAGCAAAGTAACATTTATGAAGGGATTCAGGGAAACCGGCAGGCCGGACTTGAGTCCTGGAGATGGGAAGTACAGTGCCTGCACTCTGAAGGAGGGTGTTAATGTTGCAGTTTAAAAACTGTAGTGTAAAGCACCCTTCTGGCAAGACAGTGATGGAGTGAATGATGGTGAAAGTTTTTCTTTTTCGGGCCACCCTGCCTTGGTGGGAATCGGCCGGTGTGATAATAAAAAAAAAAAAAAATATTTAACCTAACATATATTTAACCTAACATATATTTAACCTAACATATATTTAACCTAACATATATTTAACCTAACATATATTTAACCTTCGTCATAATTGATTCTGAAAAATTAGCGAGTTACAATCAGAAGGAAAATGAACACTTAAGTGAACAGATTGCGTCACTCCATTAAGTGAACAGATTGCGTCACCCATTAAGTGAACAGATTGCGTCACTCCATTAAGTGAACAGATTGCGTCACTCCATTAAGTGAACAGATTGCGTCACCCCATTAAGTGAACAGATTGCGTCACTCCATTAAGTGAACAGATTGCGTCACTCCATTAAGTGAACAGATTGCGTCACTCCATTAAGTGAACAGTGCGTTTTCTCTAGTTATGAACGGGTTGCGTTACCCTACTAAGTGAACAGACTGCTTCACCCCACTAACTGAACAGCTTGCGTCACCCCAATAAGTCAACAGCTTGCGTCACTACACTAAGTCAAACAGCTTGCGTCACCCCACTAAGTCAAACAGCTTGCGTCACCACGAAGTCAAACAGCTTGCGTCACCCCACTAAGTCAAACAGCTTGCGTCACCCCACTAAGTCAAACAGCTTGCGTCACCCCACTAAGTCAAACAGTTTGCGTCACCCCACTAAGTCAAACAGCTTGCGTCACCCCACTAAGTCAAACACCTTGCTTCACCCTACAAACAGCTGTGGAGCAGTCAAGGCCCCACACACAACTGTGCAGCAGTCAAGGTCGCACACACAACTGTGCAACAGTCAAGGTCCTACAGACACAACTGTGCAGCAGTCAAGGTCCCACACACAAAACTGTGCAGCAGTCAAGGTTCCACACACACAACTGTGCAGCAGTCAGGGTCCCACACACACACAACTGTGTTGCAGTCAAGGTCTCATACCCAACTGTGCAGCAGTCAAGGTCTCTCACACACACACACACAACTGTACAGCAGTCAAGGTCTCCCACATACAAATGTGCAGTAAAGTTTCACACACACAAGTGTGCAGCAGTCAAGTCCCACACACACAAATATACAGCAGTCAAGAACGCGCACACAACTGAGCAGTAGTCAAGGTCTCATACACGACTGTGCAGCAGTCAAGGTCCCACACACACAACTGTGCAGGAGTCATGGTCCCACACACACAACTGTGCAGCAGTCAAGGTTCCACACACACACAACTGTGCAGCAATCAAGGTTCCACACACACACAACTGTTCAGCAGTTAAGGTCCCACACACACACAACTGTGCAGCAGTCAAGGTTCCACACAACTGTTCAGCAGTTAAGGTCCCACACACACATAACTGTGCAGCAGTCAAGGTCTCTCACACACACATCTGTGCAGCAGTCAAGGTCCCACACACACAACTGTGCATCAGTCAAGGTCTCACACACACACAACTGTGCATCAGTCAAGGTCCCACACACACACAACTGTGCAGCAGTCAAGGTCCCACACACACACAACTGTGCAGCAGTCAAGGTCCCACACACAAACACAACTGTGCAGCAGTCAAGGTCTCACATACACAACTGTGCAGCATTCAAGGTCCCACACACACAACTGTGCATCAGTCAAGGTCTCACACACACACAACTGTGCATCAGTCAAGGTCCCACACACACAACTGTGCATCAGTCAAGGTCCCACACACACACAACTTTGCAGCAGTCAAGGTCCCACACACACACAACTGTGCAGCAGTCAAGGTCCCACACAACTGTTCAGCAGTTAAGGTCCCACACACACACACAACTGTGCAGCAGTCAAGGTCCCACACACACAACTGTGCATCAGTCAATGTCTCACACACACACAACTGTGCATCAGTCAAGGTCCCACACACACACAACTGTGCAGCAGTCAAGGTACCACACACACACAACTGTGCAGCAGTCAAGGTCCCACACACACAACTGTGCATCAGTCAAGGTCTCACACACACACAACTGTGCATCAGTCAAGGTCCCACACACACAAAACTGTGCATCAGTCAAGGTCCCACACACACACAACTGTGCAGCAGTCAAGGTCCCACACACACACAACTGTGCAGCAGTCAAGGTCCCACACAACTGTTCAGCAGTTAAGGTCCCACACACACACACAACTGTGCAGCAGTCAAGGTCCCACACACACACACAACTGTGCAGCAGTCAAGGTCCCACACATACAACTGTTCAGCAGTCAAGGTCCCACACACACAACTGTGCATCAGTCAAGGTCTCACACACACACAACTGTGCATCAGTCAAGGTCCCACACACACACAACTGTGCAGCAGTCAAGGTCCCACACAAACACAACTGTGCAGCAGTCAAGGTCCCACATACAAACTGTGCAGCAGTCACGGTCTCATACACACACAACTGTGCAGCAAAGTCCTACACACAACTGTGCAGCAGTGAAGGTCTCACACACAACTGTGCAGCAGTCAAGGTCCCACACACGACTGTGCAGCAGTCAAGGTCTCACACATATAACTGTGCAGCAAAGGTCATGCACACAACTGTGCAGCAGTTAACGTCTCGCACACAACTGTGCAGCAATCAAGATTAAGCACACAAATATACAGCAGTCAAGGACGCACACACAACTGTGCAGCAGTCAATGTCTCACACATGACTGTGCAGAAGTCAGGGTCCCACACACACAACTGTGCAGCAGTCATGCTCTCACACCAAAACAACTGGCAGCAGTTTAAGGGGCTCACACACACACCTGTGCAGCAGTCACGGTCCCACACACACACAACTGTGCAGCAGTAAAGGTCTCACACACAGTGCAGCAATCAAGGTTAAGCACACAAGTGTGCAGCAGTCAAGTCCCACACACACAAATATACAGCAGTCAAGAACGCGCACACAACTGTGCAGCAGTCAAGGTCTCATACACGACTGTGCAGCAGTCAAGGTCCCACACACACTACTGTGCAGGAGTCATGGTCTCACACACAACTGTGCAGCAGTCAAGGTCTCACACACACAACTGTGCAGCAGTCAAGGTCTCACACACACAACTGTGCAGCAGTCAAGGTCCCACACACATAACTGTACAGCAATCAAGGTCGCACACACAACTGTGCAGCAGTCAAGGTTCCACACACACACAACTGTTCAGCAGTTAAGGTCCCACACACACAACTGTGCAGCAGTCAAGGTCCCACACACACAACTGTGCAGCAATCAAGGTCTCTCACACACACATCTGTGCAGCAGTCAAGGTCCCACACATACAACTGTTCAGCAGTCAAGGTCCCACACACACACAACTGTGCAGCAGTCAAGGTCCCACACACACACAACTGTGCAGCAGTCAAGGTCCCACACACACACAACTGTGCAGCAGTCAAGGTCTCACATACACAACTGTGCAGCATTCAAGGTCCCACAGACAACTGTCCAGCAGTCAAGGTTTCACACACAAAACAGTGCAGCAGTCAAGGTCCCACATACAAACTGTGCAGCAGTCAAGGACCCACACACGGCTGTGCAGCGGTCAAGGTCTCACACACATAACTGTGCAGCAAAGGTCATGCACACAACTGTGCAGCAGTTAAGGTCTCACACACAACTGTGCAGCAATGAAGGTTAAGCACACAAATATACAGCAGTCAAGGACGCGCACACAACTGTGCAGCAGTCAAGGTCCCACACAACTGTTCAGCAGTTAAGGTCCCACACACACACACAACTGTGCAGCAGTCAAGGTCCCACACACACACAACTGTGCAGCAGTCAAGGTCTCTCACACACACATCTGTGCAGCAGTCAAGGTCCCACACATACAACTGTTCAGCAGTCAAGGTCCCACACACACAACTGTGTATCAGTCAAGGTCTCACACACACAACTGTGCATCAGTCAAGGTCCCACACACACACAACTGTGCAGCAGTCAAGGTCCCACACACACACACAACTGTCCAGCAGTCAAGGTTTCACACACACAACTGTGCAGCAGTCAAGGTCCCACCCACACAACTGTGCAGCAGTGAAGGTCTCACACACAACTGTGCAGCAGTCAAGGTCCCACACACGACTGTGCAGCAGTCAAGGTCCCACACACGACTGTGCAGCAGTCAAGGACTCACACATATAACTGTGCAGCTAAGATCATGCACACAACTGTGCAGCAGTTAAGGTCCCACACAACTGTTCAGCAGTTAAGATCCCACACACACACACACAACTGTGCAGCAGTCAAGGTCCCACACAACTGTTCAGCAGTTAAGATCCCACACACACACACACACAACTGTGCAGCAGTCAAGGTCCCACACACACACAACTGTGCAGCAGTCAAGGTCCCACACACACAACTGTGCATCAGTCAAGGTCCCACACACACAACTGTGCATCAGTCAAGGTGACACACACACACAACTGTGCAGCAGTCAAGGTCCCACACACACACAACTGTGCAGCAGTCAAGGTCCCACACACACACAACTGTGCAGCAGTCAATGTCCCACACACACACAACTGTGCAGCAGTCAAGGTCTCACACACACACAACTGTGCATCAGTCAAGGTCCCACACACACACAACTGTGCAGCAGTCAAGGTCCCGCACACACACAACTGTCCAGCAGTCAAGGTTTCACACACACAACTGTGCAGCAGTCAAGGTCCCACACACACAACTGTGCAGCAGTCAAGGTCCCACATACAAACTGTGCAGCAGTCACGGTCTCATACACACACAACTGTGCAGCAAAGTCCCACACACAACTGTGCAGCAGTGACGGTCTCACACACAACTGTGCAGCAGTCAAGGTCCCACATACAAACTGTGCAGCAGTCACGGTCTCATACACACACAACTGTGCAGCAGTCACGGTCTCATACACACACAACTGTGCAGCAAAGTCCCACACACAACTGTGCAGCAGTGAAGGTCTCACACACAACTGTGCAGCAGTCAAGGTCCCACACACGGCTGTGCAGCAGTCAAGGTCTCACACATATAACTGTGCAGCAAAGGTCATGCACACAACTGTGCAGCAGTTAAGGTCTCACACACAACTGTGCAGCAATCAAGGTTAAGCACACAAATATGCAGCAGTCAAGGACGCGCACACAACTGTGCAGCAGTCAAGGTCTCACACATGACTGTGCAGAAGTCAGGGTCCCACACACACAACTGTGCAGCAGTCATGCTCTCACACACACAACTGTGCAGCAGTCAAGGTCCCACACACACACAACTGTGCAGCAGTCAAGGTCCCACACACGCACAACTGTGCAGCAGTCAAGGTCTCACATACACAACTGTGCAGCAATCAAGGTCCCACACACACAACTGTGCAGCATTCAAGATCCCACAGACAACTGTCCAGCAGTCAAGGTTTCACACACACAACTGTGCAGCATTGAAGGTCCCACACACACAACTGTGCAGCAGTCAAGATCCCACATACAAACTGTGCAGCAGTCAAGGTCTCACACCACACAACTGTGCAGCAGTCAAAGTCCCACACACAACTCCCTTTACCTGCGTGTCAGCGTGTCAAAGTGCCTCGTTGTGCTCCGGGTTTTCTCGTGTTTTCACGGTCGCTCTTACGTGCTAGAACTTTAATTTGTGCCATCAATTCTATACGATACATCCCTCTAGCGCCTGGAACCAATCTTGGGCGGAAAACATTATATACTGAGTCAAAAAAGGAGAATTAGTGTGCACTACCTAGCAGAGTTTACTGCCAGAGGGGAATCATAGGCCTGTGTTCAGTGTGCAAAATAATAATAATACAACTTTTCTTTGTCAGAGGAAAGAAAGTCTCCCTGATAACATTGTGTATACATAGTGTATAGTGTATACTACAGTGGCTCCCTAGTATTAGATGATAAAGGCTAAAGTGTCATTTGAAAACAGTGAATTTGTAAATGAAGTGATAAGCCTATAGAGGCAGGTGCCAGAAGTCGCCAGAAACTTACCACAGAGGTCAGCTGTTTTAATAATCTTCCTGGCTCTAGTGTACTCGCATATAATCTAGTGATACCAGTGAATAGCAGATACAGTTTTGTAGTAGCAACTAACCAGTATTATAATGGTACTTAGTGGAGTGGAGGGGACTTTCATTAGTTTCTTTTTTCTTGAAATACCAGACGTATACTGAATCTCATATAACCTGTAGTTACCAGCGGGTCGCAATATACACAACGAGAAGAAATTTAAATTACTACAAAAAAGCGTCCTTCCTCCAAAATTTCCACCAGTCAACTATAATGATAATATAGCATTTATTGTGGGGAGACGAAAAAAAAAACTAGAAAAGCTAGATACAGTGATCGATAAACAAGGGTTGAGGCTCGAACCGTTCGTCATTGTAGGAGCTGCCAGCAATCACCGGTTCTTCACACGCAAGTTATACTTTTGTATCAATCAAATCACATATTAACCGGGAAAAGATAATTTCAAGTAGATCCTTCATGTGTTAGCCCAAACACCGACCAGATGTTTTAAGTAAGTGACCCACTGATCAAATCAGACTGGTTCCGAACCCTCGACTGGTCCAAACCCTCGACTGGTCCAACCCTCGACTGGTCCGAACCCTTGACTGGTCCGAACCCTTGACTGGTTTCAAACGATTTGTTGGACAATAAAGCAACTGTAAACGGATGGGGTTGTAGGCCCCCTATCAAACACAAACAATAAATATAAATCAGGAACGTACACGGTAAGCTGTCCAATATACCAGTTAAAAATAGAAATACAAATAGCTAGAGCTTCATTTAGGAGGTTATTAATAGAGTTTTCCCAAGAGGTTGCTAGTAAAATTACAAAAATCAACCATTCAAATCATTATGAAGCTCTGTGTAGTCTGCAGTCAATCAAACAAACGGCTTCCACATGGATAAATTGTCATTTTTGGGGAAAAATGGTGTCCCGCCCCTTGTGCAGATATCCAAGAACTAGCTACAAGCAGTATTAAAACGGGAAGTTTTTTTGGGGTATGCCCAAATGAATAAATCTGTGGACTAAAATCACAAGGGTATTAAAAGAGGATAACATCAAAGCTGCTTTCATAAAAAACTGGAAGCTTTCTACAACAGATGGAACATAAAAGTCTGGGCTGAATGGTATGCCCTTGATACGGCCATGTAGTCAGAAACTGTAAGGCTGGAGGGAGTCCTGGTAGTCAGTAAATGTGGGGCTGATAGTGCTGTCCTGGGAGACATAATGGTGAAGCTGGAGGTGCTGTCCTGGGAGACAGTAATGTGAAGCTGGAGGTGCGTCCTGGGAGACAGTAATGGTGAAGCTGGAGATTTTTCCAGGGAGTCGGGAATTTTTACGCAGGAAGAATACATATAAATGACCTCATAAGGGGGCAGGAGCCGTAGTGGGGAAACAAGTGTAGTCAAAGATAAGATAAAACCAATATTGCAAACTAGAAATACCACAGGAAATAGCAAACAAGAGGACTCCACTAGCAATAGTGAGGATATATTAACTAAAAAAAAACTGGTGGGAGCTCCATTGTTGGGGCTAGGGAGGATAGGAATAAGACAGGGAAACATGCACCAACAGGAATACAGTCACAGAACCCAAGGCAACGGAAACCAAGCCTGTGCCCATACTATGCACTTCGTATCTGCAGCATGGAAATCTGGAAAAACAGACTGGACGTGCAACATGACCACCCTAGAAAATGCCGTGCCCATATGACAACAGGAAATGCAAACCCCCCCTTCCTGTAAACTTTTTTCACCCTGAAATGTGTACCTCTTCAGTACAGGAAAGACTGTGCTATAACTTAAATTGCCAGGCACACCACTAAAGGGGACAAAAAGATACAAAACATCCAGGCCATGGGAAAACCTGGGTAGCCACAGCCACTCAAGAGGGAGAGGTTTTTTAGTGCCAGGAAGGAAAAAAAACTGGCAGGAAATGGCAGAAATCGTACACCAAATCCAGTCATTCCTGGAGTGGAAAACCCCAGTCGATGGCCCCAATCCAAACCAACAGATACAAATACTAATGCCGGAAAAAAAACCTCCCCCAGTACCAACGATACCACCAGTCCGAGACATTCTTCTTTGCAAATATACAGGGTCTAAAGCCAGCAACAACAACAAAATACCTTTCATCCGTGGACTGCTTGCAGAGGCAAAGGCAATGTTCGCGGCTTTCACTGAGACCCACATAAAGGAATCACTTGGACAACGAAATATGGATCCCCAGGTTACAACCCATACAGATGTGACAGAGTGAACAGGCAAAAGGGGGGGGTGACCTGTACATTGCAGAGTCACTTGTTTGCACAGAACTGCTTAATGCCTCAAATGATGTAGTGGAAGTTTTAGCATAAAGGTCCCAGAACCAAAACCTAGTCATTGTGGTAGTTACAAGCCTCCGGATGCAACATCCCAGCAATTCCAAGAACAGCTGTTAAAATTGACCACTGTCTGGAAAATCTTCCAGCTCCTGCACCCAACATCTTGCTTCCTGGGGGATTTCAACTTAAAGGCAACCTAAAAAGGAGGAATATAGCAAATAATATTGTTTCAGTAATGACACCAGGAACAGCTCTGATGAAAACTCACACTCAAAACGAGCTTTTAAATCTCTGCAAAAAAATTCCCAAATTTAAACCAGCAAATAATAGAGCCTACAGAATGGAGAATACACTAGACCTCATCTCACTAACAATGATGATCTGATAAGAAATGTCACCATATCAAAACAATATACTCAGATCACAACATAATTGAGGTTCGGACATGTATGCGTGGAGCCCCGATCGACATGAGATTAATCACGAGGGAGCAATTCACCAAATTCAACTTCAATAACAAAAACCAAAGTGGGACCAAGTAAACCAAGTCCTAACCGATATAAGCTGGGAAGATATACTAAGCAACACAGACCCCAACTTTATGCCTAGAACAGATTAACTTGGTGGCACTTTGATGTATGCACAAGGCTTACCTCCTCTAAGAAAAAGGGGGAGTAGATGTAAAATAGAAAGAGACAGGCGCTCCCTTTACAGGCGACGGAAAAGAATAACAGAGCGGCTAAAAGAGGTCAATATATCTGAAATGCGTAGGGAGACTGGTGAGAGAAATAGCAAGCATCGAACTTAAGCTAAAGGAATCTTATAGGAGTCAGGAATCGCGGGAAGAACTAAAAGCCATAAATGAAATCGAAAGAAACCCAAAGTATTCTTCTCCTATGCCAAATCAAAGTCGAGAACAACGTCCAGTATTGGGCCCCTACTTAAACAAGATGGGTCCTACACAGATGACAGCAAGGAAATGAGTGAGCTACTCAAGTCCCAATATGACTCAGTTTTTAGCAAGCCGCTAACCAGACTGAGAGTCGAAGATCAAAATGAATTTTTTATGAGAGAGCCACAGAATTTGGTTAACACAAGCCTATCCGATGTTATCCTGACGCAAAATGACTTCGAACAGGCGATAAATGACATGCCATGCACTCTGCCCCAGGGCCAGACTCATGGAACTCCGTGTTCATCAAGAACTGCAAGAAGCCCCTATCACGAGCCTTTTCCATCCTATGGAGAGGGAGCATGGACACGGGGGTCGTCCCACAGTTACTAAAAACAACAGACATAGCCCCACTCCACAAAGGGGGCAGTTAAGCAACAGCAAAGAACTACAGACCGATAGCACTAACATCCTATATCATAAAAATCTTTGAAAGGGTCCTAAGAAGCAAGATCACCACCCATCTAGAAACCCATCAGTTACACAACCCAGGTCAACATGGGTTTAGAACAGGTCGCTCCTGTCTGTCTCAACTATTGGATCACTACGACAAGGTCCTAGATGCACTAGAAGACAAAAAGAATGCAGATGTAATATATACAGACTTTGCAAAAGCCTTCGACAAGTGTGACCATGGCGTAATAGCGCACAAAATGCGTGCTAAAGGAATAACAGGAGAAGTCGGTCGATGGATCTATAATTTCCTCACTAACAGAACACAGAGAGTAGTCGTCAACAGAGTAAAGTCCGAGGCAGCTACGGTGAAAAGCTCTGTTCCACAAGGCACAGTACTCGCTCCCATCTTGTTCCTCATCCTCATATCCGACATAGACAAGGATGTCAGCCACAGCACCGTGTCTTCCTTTACAGATGACACCCGAATCTGCATGACAGTGTCTTCCATTGCAGACACTGCAAGGCTCCAGGCGGACATCAAACCAAATCTTTCAGTGGGCTGCAGAAAACAATATGAAGTTCAACGATGAGAAATTTCAATTACTCAGATATGGTAAAACACGAGGAAATTAAATCTTCATCAGAGTACAAAACAAATTCTGGCCACAAATAGAGCGAAACACCAACGTCAAAGACCTGGAGTGATCATGTCGGAGGATCTCACCTTCAAGGACCATAACACTGTATCAATCGCATCTGCTAGAAAAATGACAGGATGGATAATGAGAACCTTCAAAACTAGGGATGCCAAGCCCATGATGACACTCTTCAGGTCACTTGTTCTATCTAGGCTGGAATATTGCTGCACACTAACAGCACCTTTCAAGGCAGGTGAAATTGCTGACCTAGAAAATGTACAGAGAACCTTCACGGCGCGCATAACGGAGATAAAACACCTCAATTACTGGGAGCGCTTGAGGTTCCTAAACCTATATTCCCTGGAACGCAGGCGGGAGAGATACATGATTATAAACACCTGGAAAATCCTAGAGAGACTAGTACCAAACTTGCACACGAAAATCACTCACTACGAAAGCAAAAGACTTGGCAGACGATGCAACATCCCCCCAATGAAAAGCAGGGGTGTCACTAGCACGTTAAGAGACCATACAATAAGTGTCAGGGGCCCAAGACTGTTCAACTGCCTCCCAGCATACATAAGGGGGATTACCAACAGACCCCTGGCAGTCTTCAAGCTGGCACTGGACAAGCACCTAAAGTCGGTTCCTGACCAGCCGGGCTGTGGCTCGTACGTTGGTTTGCGTGCAGCCAGCAGTAACAGCCTGGTTGATCAGGCTCTGATCCACCAGGAGGCCTGGTCACAGACCGGGCCGTGGGGGCGTTGACCCCCGGAACTCTCTCCAGGTAAACTCCAGGTAAACAACTGTGCAGCAGTGAAGGTCTCACACACAACTGTGCAGCAGTCAAGGTCCCACACACAACTGTGCAGCAGTCAAGGTCCCACACACAACTGTGCAGCAGTCAAGGTCCCACACACACACTGTGCAGCAGTCAAGGTCCAACACACACAACTGTGCAGCAGTCAAGGTCCCACACACAACTGTGTAACAGTCAAGGTCCCACACACAACTGTGCAGCAGTCAAGGTCCCACACACAACTGTGCAGCAGTCAAGGCCTCACACATACAACTGTGCAGCAAAGGTCAGGCACACAACTGTGCAGCAGTTAAGGTCTCACACACAACTGTGCAGCAGTCAACGTCTCACACACAACTGTGCAGCAATCAAGGTTAAGCACACAAATGTGCAGCAGTCAAGGTCCCCCACACACACAAATATGCAGCAGTCAAAGACGCGCACACAACTGTGCAGCAGCCAAGGTCTCACACATGACTGCGCAGCAGTCAAGGTCCCACACACACAACTGTGCAGCAGTCATGGTCTCTCACACACAACTGTGCAGCAGTCAAGGTCCCACACACAAAACTGTGCAGCAATCAAGGTCCCACACACAACTGTGCAGCAGTCAAGGTTTCACACAACTGTGCAGAAGTCAAGGTCCCACATGTCATGTGGGTTTTCGATAACGTGGATGGGGTAAGAATACTCACGTAGGCTGGTAGTACGTATAAAATAACGGAAAGTATGGGAAGCGCCAACAGCCGACCTGCCTCTCTCTGCTGCCTATCTTCGACTGCCCCACAAGTGCTTACAGGGTGAGGGGTGTTTGAAATCCTGCTATGGTCAGCAGCAATATGATAACAGTCAGTGATTCACGCAGACGGTTGGTAGGCGAGTCATCTACGGGGTACACTGGTTACTGGTAACTGGTTACTGGTAACTGGTACTACTACTGAGACACACACAACTGTGCAGCAGTCAAGGTCCCACACACACAACTGTGCAGCAGTCAAGGTCTCACACACACACAACTGTGCAGCAGTTAAGGTCCCACATGCACACAACTGTGCAGCAGTCAAGGTCCCCCACACACACACAACTGTGCAACAGTCAAGGTCTCACACACACACAACTGTGCAGCAGTCAAGGTCCCACACACAAAACTGTGCAGCAGTGAAGGTCCCACACACACAACAACTGTGCAGCAGTTAAGGTCCCACACACACAGTTGTGCAGCAATCAAGGTCCCACATACAAACTGTGCAGCAGTCAAGGTCTCACACACACACAACTGTGCCACAAAGTCCCACACACAACTGTGCAGCAGTGAAGGTCTCACACACAACTGTGCAGCAGTCAAGGTCCCACACACAACTGTGCAGAAGTCAAGGTCCTACACACAACTGTGCAGAAGTCAAGGTCCCACACACAACTGTGCAGAAGTCAAGGTCCCACACACAACTGTGCAGCAGTCAAGGTCCCACACAGAACTGTGCAGCAGTCAAGGTCCCACACACACAACTGTGCACAGTCAAGGTCCCACACACAACTTTGCAGCAGTCAAGGTCCCACACACAACTGTGCAGCAGTCAAGGTCCCACACACAACTGTGCAGCAGTCAAGGTCTCACACATACAACTGTGCAGCAAAGGTCATGCACACAACTGTGCAGCAGTCAAGGTCTCACACACAACTGTGGAGCAATCAAGGTTAAGCACACAAATGTGCAGCAGTCAAGGTCGAACACACACACAAATATACAGCAGTCAAGGACGCGCACACAACTGTGCAGCAGTCAAGGTCTCACACACGACTGTGCAGCAGTCAAGGTCCCACACACAACTGTGCAGCAGTCATGGTCTCACACACACAACTGTGCAGCAGTCAAGGTCTCACATACACAATTGTGCAGCAGTCAAGGTCCCACACACACAACTGTGCAGCAATCAAGGTCCCACACACAACTGTGCAGCAGTCAAGGCTTCACACAACTATGCAGCAGTCAAGGTCCCACACACAATTGTGCAGCAGTCAAGGTCCCACACACACAACTGTGCAGCAATCAAGGTCACACACACACACACACAACTGTGCAGCAGTTAAGATCCCACACACACACAACTGTGCAGCAGTCAAGGTCCCACACACACACACAACTGTGCAGCAGTGAAGGTCCCACACACAAAACTGTGCAGCAGTCAAGGTCCCACACACAAAACTGTGCAGCAGTCAAGGTCCCACACACAAAACTGTGCAGCAGTCAAGGTCCCACACACAAAACTGTGCAGCAGTCAAGGTCCCACACACAAAACTGTGCAGCAGTCAAGGTCCCACATACAAACTGTGCAGCAGTCAAGGTCTCACACACACACAACTGTCCAGCAAAGTCCCACACACAACTGTGCAGCAGTGAAGGTCCCACACACAACTGTGCACAGTCAAGGTCCCACACACAACTGTGCAGCAGTCAAGGTCTCACACATACAACCGTGCAGCAAAGTTCATTCACACAACTGTGCAGCAGTTAAGGTCTCACACACAACTGTGCAGCAGTCAAGGTCCCACACACAACTGTGCAGAAGTCAAGGTCCCACACACAACTGTGCAGCAGTCAAGGTCTCACACAGAACTGTGCAGCAGTCAAGGTCCCACACACACAACTGTGCAGCAGTCAAGGTCCCACACACAACTTTGCAGCAGTCAAGGTCCCACACACAACTGTGCAGCAGTCAAGGTCCCACACACAACTGTGCAGCAGTCAAGGTCTCACACATACAACTGTGCAGCAAAGGTCATGCACACAACTGTGCAGCAGTCAAGGTCTCACACACAACTGTGCAGCAATCAAGGTTAAGCACACAAATGTGCAGCAGTCAAGGTCGAACACACACACAAATATACAGCAGTCAAGGACGCGCACACTACTGTGCAGCAGTCAAGGTCTCACACATGACTGTGCAGCAGTCAAGATCGCACACACAACTGTGCAGCAGTCATGGTCTCACACACAAAACTGTGCAGCAGTCAAGGTCTCACATACACAATTGTGCAGCAATCAAGGTCCCACACACACAACTGTGCAGCAATCAAGGTCACACACACAACTGTGCAGCAGTCAAGGCTTCACACAACTATGCAGCAGTCAAGGTCCCACACACAATTGTGCAGCAGTCAAGGTCCCACACACACAACTGTGCAGCAATCAAGGTCTCACACACACACACACACACAACTGTGCAGCAGTTAAGATCCCACACACACACAACTGTGCATCAGTCAAGGTCCCACACACACACAACTGTGCAGCAGTGAAGGTCCCACACACAAAACTGTGCAGCAGTCAAGGTCCCACACACAAAACTGTGCAGCAGTCAAGGTCCCACACACAAAACTGTGCAGCAGTCAAGGTCCCACACACAAAACTGTGCAGCAGTCAAGGTCCCACACACAAAACTGTGCAGCAGTCAAGATCCCACATACAAACTGTGCAGCAGTCAAGGTCTCACACACACACAACTGTCCAGCAAAGTCCCACACACAACTGTGCAGCAGTGAAGGTCCCACACACAACTGTGCACAGTCAAGGTCCCACACACAACTGTGCAGCAGTCAAGGTCTCACACATACAACCGTGCAGCAAAGTTCATTCACACAACTGTGTAGCAGTTAAGGTCTCACACACAACTGTGCAACAGTCAAGGTCTCACACACAACTGTGCAGCAGTCAAGGTCCCACACACACAACTGTGCAGCAGTCAAGGTCTCACACACACACAACTGTGCAGCAGTCAAGGTCTCACACACACACAACTGTGCAGCAGTCAAGGTCCCACACACAAAACTGTGCAGCAGTGAAGGTCCCACACACACAACAACTGTGCAGCAGTTAAGGTCCCACACACACAGTTGTGCAGCAGTCAAGGTCCCACATACAAACTGTGCAGCAGTCAAGGTCTCACACACACACAACTGTGCCACAAAGTCCCACACACAACTGTGCAGCAGTGAAGGTCTCACACACAACTGTGCAGCAGTCAAGGTCCCACACACAACTGTGCAGAAGTCAAGGTCCCACACACAACTGTGCAGCAGTCAAGGTCTCACACAGAACGGGTCCCAGCAGTCAGGTCCCACACACACAACTGTGCAGCAGTCAAGGTCCCACATACAAACTGTGCAGCAGTCAAGGTCTCTCACACACGCAACTGTGCAGCAAAGTCCCACACACAACTGTGCAGCAGTCAAGGTCCCACACACAACTCTGCAGCAGTCAAGGTCCCACACACAACTTTGCAGCAGTCAAGGTCCCACACACAACTGTGCAGCAGTCAAGGTCCCACACACAACTGAGCAGCAGTCAAGGTCTCACACATACAACTGCGCAGCAAAGGTCATGCACACAACTGTGCAGCAGTCAAGGTCTCAAACACAACTGTGCAGCAATCAAGGTTAAGCACACAAATGTGCAGCAGTCAAGGTCGAACACACACACAAATATACAGCAGTCAAGGACGCGCACACAACTGTGCAGCAGTCAAGGTCTCACACATGACTGTGCAGCAGTCAAGGTCCCACACACAACTGTGCAGCAGTCATGGTCTCTCACACACAACTGTGCAGCAGTCAAGGTCTCACATACACAATTGTGCAGCAGTCAAGGTCCCACACACACAACTGTGCAGCAATCAAGGTCCCACACACAACTGGGCAGCAGTCAAGGCTTCACAAACTATGCAGCAGTCAAGGTCCCACACAAAATTTTGTGCAGCAGTAAAGGGCCCCAAACACACACAACTGTGCAGAAATCAAGGCTCACACACACACACACACACACACACACACAACTGTGCAGCAGTTAAGATCCCACACACACACAACTGTGCAGCAGTCAAGGTCCCACACACACAACTGTGCAGCAGTGATGGCCCCCACACACAAAACTGTGGCAGCAGTCAAGTGTCCCACACACAAAACTGTGCAGCAGTCAAGGTCCCACGCACAATCTGTGCTGCAGCAAGGTCCCACACACAAAACTGTGCAGCAGTCAAGGTCCCACACACAAAACTGTGCAGCAGTCAAGGTCCCACACACAAAACTGTGCAGCAGTCAAGGTCCCACATACAAACTGTGCAGCAGTCAAGGTCTCACACACACACATCTGTCCAGCAAAGTCCCACACACAACTGTGCAGCAGTGAAGGTCCCACACACAACTGTGCACAGTCAAGGTCCCACACACAACTGTGCAGCAGTCAAGGTCTCACACATACAACCGTGCAGCAAAGTTCATTCACACAACTGTGCAGCAGTTAAGGTCTCACACACAACTGTGCAGCAGTCAAGGTCTCACACACAACTGTGCAGTTATCAAGGTTAAGCACACAAATGTGCAGCAGTCAAGGTCCCCCCCACACACACAACTGTGCAGCAGTGAAGGTCCCACACACAAAACTGTGCAGCAGTCAAGGTCCCACACACACAACTGTGCAGAAGTCAAGGTCTCACACACACACACACATCTGTGCAGCAGTCAAGGTCCCACACACAAAACTGTGCAGCAGTCAAGGTCCCACACACACAACTGTGCATAAGTCAAGGTCTCGCACACACAACTGTGCATCAATCAAGGTCTCACACACACACAACTGTGCAGCAGTCAAGGTCCCCCACACACACAACTGCAGCAGACAATGTCCCACACACACACACACACACACAACTGCAGCAGTCAAGTTCCCACACACACAACTGCAGCAGTCAAGGTCCCACACATACACAAAACTTGCAGCAGTCAAGGTCTCACACACACACACAACTGTGCAGTAGAAAAGGGTCCCACACACACACACACACACACACACACAACTGCAGCAGTCAAGGTCCCACACATACACAAAACTGTGCAGCAGTCAAGGTCTCTCACACACCACAAACTGTGCAGCAGTCAAGTTCCCCACACCACAACTGCAGCAGTCAAGGTCCCACACATACACAAAACTTGCAGCAGTCAAGGTCTCACACACACACACAACTGTGCAGTAGTAAAGGTCCCACACACACACAACTGCAGCAGACAAGGTCCCACACACACACACACACACACACACACACACACACACACACACACACACAACTGCAGCAGTCAAGGTCTCTCACACACACACAACTGTGCAGCAGTCAAGGTCTCACACACACACAACTGTGCAGCAGTCAAGGTCCCACACACACAACTGTGCAGCAGTCAAGGTCCCACACACACAACTGTGCAGCAGTCAAGGTCTCACACACACAACTGTGCAGCAGTCAAGGTCTCACACACAGGCGGAAGTCGTTAACAAAGTCAGAGTACATTAAATGCAGAGTGGGTGTGTATTGCAGTGCTTCCTCAGCTATGTCACAGTGGTCCAGTAGTTGTCAGAGGCAGGAGCGACCTACTCTGAAACCATGCTGCCCTGGGTTATTATAATCATGGGGGAGCGCTGAACCAGTCGGCTTATACGGCACCTGTGAGGGGGGGGGGAGATAGAAGGTATTAAGGCTCAATTCAGAAAACCGGAGCCCAGATCCAATTCCCTAGATCAAGACTCCCTCACCAGCGTCAAGGAACCTCCCTTGAGGGGTGCCCTGGGTTGTGCAATTCTTATTTCATGTGTTTACCAATTTCGCTTCTTAAAACTCTTCCAAATATCTTGATAATTTGTGACGTCAATGCGATTGGATAATATATTTTTAGATTGGTTACTGGGAAACAAATTTTTTGTTCAAATTCCTTCTCCATCTTTTCTATAGAATATGTAAGGCACATAATAGTGGTTTATTGTAAATCTTGATTAATACTAAGATCCGAGAGTCTGGGTCTGGGGTAGAGCACATGGTCATGTTGTTAATGTTGTCATGTCGAGTGGGGATTTGGTTTGAAAATCTAGAGAGGTTGTCACCGTCTCCTGTCTTATTTGTGAAGACCAGTTTTTATTGTCAGTCTTTAGTCTGGTTAATTGTTATTCAGTAGCTGAAGTTTTTCCCCAGTACTGTAACTTGGTACCCAGTACCTGAAGTACTTCCCCAGTACAGTAACTTATCTAATAATAATAATAATAATAATAATAATAATAATAATAATAATAATAATAATAATAAAAGATAATAGTAATAACGAGTACTAGTTAGACAAGACTCATTACAGCTACAACACTCCAGCATAACTGCAACACTCCAACATAACTCCAACACTCCAACATAACTCCAACACTCCAACATAACTCCAATATTCCAACATAACTCCAACACTCCAACATAACTCCAATATTTTCCCAAAATAACTCCAACACTCCAAACAACTCCAACACTCCAACATAACTCCAACACTCCAACATAACTCCACACTTCCAACATAACTCCAACATAACTCCAACATAACTCCAACATAACTCCAACATAACTCCAACATAACTCCAACATAACTCCAACATAACTCCAACATAACTCCCCAAAATAACTCCAACATAATTCCAACACTCCAACATAACTCCAACACTCCAACATAACTGGTATTCCAAGAGATCATCCGTCTCGTTTATAATTTAATATATACCCGCATCAAATAACTAGATACCTATTATATATTGCGATGTGTAAGTGCTTGGAAGTGGCCGGGGATTCTACACTTAGCCAAGATTATATACTAATATATCGCAGTCGAAAATTATAACCCAACTGGCAGGAAAAAAAAATAATGAATTGCATTTAGAGTGAACTACGGTTAAATCACAGTCTCGTTCAACTGTATTTCGCCAGCAATGTCAAGCCTTTATCAGTGAGGAGAAAGTTCCAAACTTTCAGAGATGACAGCATAATATTAAATATCGTAGGGAGCAGAACAGTTCCCTGGGAAGTACTACACCTACCTCGTGCTCTTTTCTTAGTGGATAAAACTGGATACAACAGCAGTGTGGCGCTACCCAATTGTCTGTGATAGTTACGTAGTGGGAACAAAAGCTGGCTGTGTTGCTTGTCAGCTGTGTCAGCTGTGTCAGCTGTTAGCTGTGTCAGCTGTGTTGCTTGTCAGCTGTGTTGCTTGTCAGCTGTGTCAGCTGTGTTGCTTCCATCACGCAGGATGGTTCTCATATAAGGTGTTGAAATGTGTCAGTCTCAACTGGGAGACTTCAATAGTGTCAAGAATTCCAGTACCTGGAGTCTACTTGGAGGGTGTCCAGGGGGGTCAACGCCCCCGCTACCCATTCCATGCCCAGGTCTCACGGTGGATCAGGGCTAACCAATCAGGCTGTTACTGCTGGCCGCACCTAAGTTGGAACGTACGAACCACAGCCCGGCTGGTCAGGTACTGACTTTAGGTATGTGTCCAGCTCCGTCCTGAAGACAGCCAGAGGTTATCGGAAAATTTCAATATACGTTTTTGGAAGAAGCTGAACCAGTCTTGGGTCCCGACACTTATTGTGTTACTTTAGTATGATTACGGCCCCCTGCTTTTACTAGAGAGGGTTGCACCCCCTGCCGAGTCTTACATAGAACAAAGAACATAAGAAGGAGGAACACTGCAGGGGCCTGCTGGCCCATACTAGGCAGGTCCTTTACAATTCATCCCACTAACAAAACATTTCCCCAAACCCCAATTTTCAATGCCCCCCAAGAAATAAGCTCTGATGTGAAAGTCCCCTCAAACCCAAACCCCCTCCCACTCATGTACTTATCCAACCTAGATTTGAAACTACCCAAGGCCCAGCCTCAAAAACCCCAACTAGGTAGACTGTTCCATCTTTCAACTACCCTATTTCCAAACCAATACTTTCCTATGTCCTTTCTAAATCTAAACTTGTCTAATTTAAATCCATTACTGCGGGTTCTCTCTTGGATAGACATCCTCAAGACCTTTTTTAATATCCCCTTTATTAATACCTATCTTCCACTTATCACTTCGATAGGTCTTCCCTCATTCTTCGTCTAACAAGTTTAATGTAACTTAAGAGTCTTCAATCTTTCTTCATAAGGAAGATTTCTAATGCTTGTATTAATTTAGTCATCCTACGCTGAATGTTTCTAACGAATTTATGTCCATTTTGTGATACGGAGACCAGATGAGCTGCATAATCTAGGTGAGGCCTTATAAGATGTTATAGCTGCGTATGACCTCTGGACTTCTGTTGCTTACACTTCTTGATATAAATCCCCGTAATCTATTTGCCTTTTTACGTACGCTTAGGCATTGCTGTCTTGGTTTAAGGTTGTGCTCACCATAACCCAAGTCCTTTTCGCAATCTGTATGGCTAAGTTCTACATCATTTAACTTATAAGTGCTAGGGTTATGGGCATCCCAAGCTTCAATTGCATTTATTCTACTTTGAACTGCGTCCCCTTTTTTGCCCAAAAGAATGAGTTTTTTTAAAATTTCCCTGAGTTCCATAACTCTATTTTGAATAAATTTATCCTACCTATCTTCGTGTCTGGCGAATTTGCCATTCACTAGTAATTCCCTCTAAGATCTGTTATATTATAAAAACAAGGGGCCCCAAAGATATCCTGTGGAACGCCACTTGTTAAGACCCCCACTCGGTTTTAACCCCCATTTATGGACACTTCTGCTTCCTGTCAGTGGCCATGACTCGTCCCGAGAGCATTTTTCCCCCCAAGCCATGAGCTGCCTTTCTTTAACAGTCTATGGTGGGAACTCATCAAAAGCCTTACTAAAAACTAAATAATAATTCAAATTCTTTTTGTGGTCAACAGCCCCAAAAACTTTATGAAGAAAGTTAATAAAAAAAATTAGACAAGACCGGCCTCTTTGTGTCCCTGCTGGTTTCATTTTCAAGCTATGCTTTCGGATGGCTTCTTTAATCTCAGCTATAATTTATAGTAATTTGCCCACAATGAGGTCAGGCTTATTGGGCGGTAATTTACGGTAACGACTTGTCCCCCCTTTTAAAAAAAGGAGTTACATTGCCCTCTTCCACATATCAGACACTACCCCTGTTTGAAGAGATAAATTAAAAATATTAGTTAATGGTTCACAGAGTTCCATTTTGCATTCCTTAAGAACCCTTGAAAAAACCTCATCAGGACCCGGCGACTTATTTTGCTTCAGTCTGTCTATCTGCTTCACAACCATCTCACTAGTGACTGTGATGTTACATAATTTATCTTCTTCTAGCCCACTGTAAAAATTAATTACTGGAATATTGTTAGTGTCTTCCTGTGTAAAAACTGAGAGAAAATAATTATTTAAAATCAAGCACATTTCATTCTCTTTGTCAGTAAGGGGACCTATCTTATCTCTAACTTTTGTTCTATAGACCTGGAAAAAACTTTTTGGGTTAGTTTTAGAATCCCTAGCAACTTTAATTTCATAGTCCCTTTTAGCTTTTCTTATCCCCTTTTTAATGTCCCTCTTAATGTCAATATACTGATTCATAAGATGACCCTCACCTCTTTTGATACGCCTATAAATTCCTTTCTTATGCCCTAGTAGATATTTGAGCCTATTGTTCATCCATTTTGGGTCATTTCTATTTGATCTAATTTCTTTATATGGGATAAACGCTCTTTGAGCAGCATGTATAGTGTTCAGAAAACTGTCATATTGATAGCTCTCTTCGTTACCCCAGTCAACAGATGATAAGTGTTCTCTAAGCCCATCGTAATCTGCTAAGCGAAAATCTGGGACTGTTACTGAGTTATCGCTACTATCGTACTTCCATTCAATGCTAAATGTAATTGATTTGTTGTCGCTAGCACCCAGTTCCTCTGAAATTTCTAAATTATTAACAAGGGATTCATTGTTTGCCATAACTAAGTCAAGCAGGTTATTTCCCCTTGTAGGTTCTGTCACAAACTGCTTCAAAAAACAATCCTGAAATACTTCTAAGAAGTCGTATGATTCTAAGTTCCCAGTCAAGAAATTCCAATCAACATGACTAAAGTTAAAGTCTCCTAGAATTACTACATTATCGTGCCTTGTGGCCTTAACAATTTCCTCCCATAGTAGTTTCCCTTGGTCCCTATCTAAGTTTGGGGGACGGTATATCACTCCTAAAATCAGTTTTCATGCCCCTCTGAAAATTCTATCCAAACAGACTCTGTATGTGTTACTTCAGACTTAATACCCGTTTTTTATGCAACAGTTCAAGCGATCTCGGACATACAATGCCACCCCACCCCCCCTCCCAATACTTCTATCTTCTTGGAACAATTTAAAACCCTGAATATGACATTCCGCAGGCATGTCCCGACTTTTTGAATTAAACCACGTCTCAGTTAAGGCAAATACATCAATGTTACCTACACTAGCAACTAATCTCAACTCGTCCATCTTATTCCTAGCACTACGGCAATTAGCATAATAAACATTGAAAGACTCTCCTTTCTCTTTACCCTTCCTGCTCATTTCTATTTTTCTACTAAACCTATTACTGTCCTTATCACCCAAGGTCCCTGGCTTTTCAATATCTATCTCGTTTTTATTATTACTAGTTCCCCTAGAACTCGTAATATTACTACACTGGGACTGTTTTCCTGCCAAAACCCATACCACTAACTATTCCTAGTTTAAAGTCCTAACTGCTCCCTCCACTGCAGTTGCCAGTGCTCCCACCCCACACCTAGATAAGTGAACCCCATCCCTGGCATACATGTCATTTCTGCCATAGAAGAGGTCCCAGTTGTCAATGAATGTGCTTTCGTAAGGAGTAATTTCTGTGTGCAAATTTGGGACTAGTCCCTTTAGGATTTACCAAGTACAAATTCTTTCTCTCTCTTACCTTCATTCCAATGAATACAGGTCAAGGGACTTCAAACGGTCCCAGTAACTGAGGTGTCTGACTGCACTTATACAGACATTGAAAGTTCTCTATATATTCTCCAGATCTGCAATTTCGCCTGCCTTGATAATGGCTGTTAATGTACAGCAATACGCCAGCCTAAAAAGAACAAGTGACTTAAAGAGGATCATCATTGGCATGGCATCCCTTGTTTTGAAGGTTCTCATTATCCACTCTATCATTTTTCTAGCGTATGTGATGACATTGTTGTGATCTTTGAAAGTGAGATCCTCTGACACTGTCACTCCGAGGTCCTTCACATTAAGTTTCCGCTCAATAGAACGAAAAATTAATGGTTAGAATTAGTTTTATACTCCGATCTAGCTTGTATTTTCACAAGTTTCTCGTATAGGAGTAACTGAAATTTCTCACTGAACTTCAAACTGTTGTCTGTGGCCCACTGGAAGACTTAGTTCATATCTGCTTGTAGATCTGCAGTACGCTCATTGGATGACTCATGCAAATTTTAGTATCGTTAGCAAAGGAAGACACAGTGCTATGGTTTACATCTGTCTGTGTCAGATATGAGGATGAGGAAAAGGAGGGAGCCAGAACTGTATCTTGTGAAACAGAGCATTTCACTGTAGCCGTCTCTGACTTGACTCTGTTTACTATTACTCTATGTTAAAAAAAAAAAACCATACCACAGGCGGGGATAGAACCCGCGATCACAGAGTCTCAACTCCAGACAGTCACTCTTTATGTTCATTTGATAAGAAAGTTTAAGATCCATCTACCAACTTTTCTCGTAATTCGTTTATCATGCACTTGTGGAAGGAGTTTAGAAAGTCTGTGTATACTACATCTACATTCTGTTTCTCTTCCACTGCATCCAAGACCATGTCATAGTGGTCCAATAGTTGTGAGAGGCAGGAGCGACTTGCTCTAAACTCATGCTGCCCTGGGTTGTGAAATTGTTGGGTATGCAAGTGGTTGGCAATCTTGCTTCTTAGAACCCGTTCAAAGATTTTTATGATGTGCTACGTTAGTGGTATCGGTCTATAAGTTTTTACTACTGCTATACTGCCACCTTTGAGGAGTGGGGCTATATCTGTTGTTTTTAGTGACTACGGAATGACCCCCGTGTCTAGGTTCCCTCTCCATAAAATATTTAAGGCAAGCAAAGGGAGTTTCTTGAAGATCTTAATGAACACAAAGCTCCGTGGGGCAGAATGCATGGGCATGCTATTAACTGCTTTTGCAAAGTTCAGTGGTATTTGGGTTATATAAAAAAATCTGGAGATATTAACAAAATTTTGAGTCTCGGTCATAAAAAAAATCATTCAGATTGTCGACCCTCAGTCTGACTAATGACTCACTAAACACCAGGTAATAATGAGATTTCAGTATCCCACTCATTTCTTTGCTGTCATCATTGTAAGTCCCACCTCGTATAAGTAAGGGCCACAATACTGTATGTGGTTTTTGCCCTAGATTCGGTATATAAAAAGAAATTTTTTGAATTTCTTTCAGTTTGATTTATTGCTTTAAGTTTTTTTCAATATTTCCTGGATCCTGTATGATTCATTTAAGTTCGATACTTCCATATTCCTTCCATATTCCAGACAGACTAGCCCTTTGAGAAGCTCTATGATTTATCGACTTCGCCTTTAAAGGGATAGTCCCTCTCATTTTAGTTCTTTTCTTTTTTCCTTAGGAAAATGGACCTTGAGTATACCTCAAGTGCCACACAGTTCATCCTTTCTAAGCCCGGGTTTGGATTAGTGTTATTAAGATATCTTGCCAGCGTTTTTCATTAAAGACATGGTTAATTTGATCCCACTCAATTTTCTGATTATTGAAGTTGAATTTGGTGAAGGGACCTTCATAATGATCTTATATACAAGTCGATTAGGCTGTGATCCGGATTGTTTGATGATGCTATATTTCGATATTTCATACAGGATCGTCATTATCAGTGAAAATAAGGTCAAGAATATTTTCCAGTTCTGTTGATTTCACAATTGCTGTCTTAAGGTGAATCTATGCAGACATTCAATAACTCACGTGTGTGAGAATTTTTATCTGAGCTTCCTCCTGGGGTTATCTCTGCTATAACATTATTGGCCATATTCATCCATCTTAAATGTCTTAAACTGAAATTACCAAGCAACAAGATATTTGGGGTTGGAAGATTTTCCAGGCAGTAGTCAATTATTAATAGTTGTTCCTTAAACTATTGGGAAGTTGTATCTGGTGGCTTGTATACATCCACAATGACAAAGTTTTGGTTCTCAATATTTACTACCGAAGCTTAAACTACATTATTTGTGGGTTTTAGTAATTCTGAGCAAGTGAGCGACTCTGTGATATGCAGGCCAACCCTCACTTGTTGCCTATACCTTCCTTTACATCAAAATAAGGAGTAGCCCGGTATCCATATTGTCAAAGCGACCCTTTGTTTGGGACTCTCTGAAAGACACAAACATTGCATTTGACTCTGTGAGGAGTTCACTGAAAGATATTTGGCTGGTGGTGGCTTTAGAACCCTGTATATTTAAATAAATAAATGTTGTAATGCTTATTTCACCCCGATACGTGTCACTCGTCACGCCACGAACGAAAGTGCTACAACGTATACTGCCAGGCACATCATCTAAGGGGAACAAGAAGACACAAACCAGCCAGACTATGGGAAACAAAAGAGGGGAGCCATAACCTCTCCAGAGAAAGAGGTTTTTTAGTGCCAGGAAGGGAAAAAGATGGCAAGAAATGACAGAAATCTTACACAAACTGCAAACACTTCTGGAGCAGAGGCACAGTCATTGGCCTCCACTCCAGAACAACAGATATTAGAGCCAGCAAATAAAAACCCCCCTAAATTTCATCAATATAACACATTTGTATTTGCAACATACAGGGTCTAAAGCTGTCAACAAACAACAAAATTCCTTACGTCAAGGGACTGCTCATGGAGTCAAATGCAATGTTTGCAGCATTCACAGATACCCACATAAAGGATCATTTTAACAACGAAATATTGATCCCAGGTTATAACCTATTCCGATGCGACAGATTAAACAGGCAACAAAAGGGAGGTTGGCCTGTACGTCACAGTCGCTCATTTGCTCAAAACTACTAAATACCTCAAATGATGTAGTTGAAAATCAACTGAAAATCAACACCTTGTCATTATGGTTGTATACAAGCTTCTGGATGCAACTTCCCAGCAATTCCAGGAACAGCTTTTGAAAACTGACCACTGTCTGGAAAATCTCCCAAATCCTGTCCCAAACATGTTGCTACTGGGAGATTTCAACTTGAGACAACTAAAATGGAGGAGTGTAGCAAATGTTTTAGCAGAGATCACCCCAGGAGGCAGCTCAGATGAAAATTCACACACACATGAGCTATTAAATCTCTGCACCAAATTCACCTTAAACCAGCAAATATTAGAGCCTACAAGACTGGAAAATACACTGGAACTCGTCTTCACTAACAACGACGATCTGGTAAGTAATATAACCGTATCAAAGACAATACACTCAGATCACAACATAAAAGAGGTACAGACATGTATGCACAGGGCTCCTGACCAGCAAAATGTGATCAGTCATGAGGGTGTCTTCACAAAGTTCAATTTCAGTAACAAAAACATACACTGGGAACAAGTTAACCATGTCCTAAATGAAACAAGCTGGGAAGACATCTTAAACAACACGGATCCGAACCTTTGAATAGAAAAGTTGAACTCTATGGTTCCTAAGATCTGCTCAAGGCACATTCCATTAAGAAAAAGAAAGAGAAGATGTAAAATAGAGAGAGACGCTCCCTATAGAGACGAAGGCGTAGAATCACAGAGCTGCTTGAGAGGGGCCAATATATCTGAAATACGAAAGGAGGCACTGGTCGATGAAATAGCAAATATCGAACTTAAGCTAAAGGAATCTTACAGAGACAAGAATCGCAGGAAGAACTACAAGCCATAAAGAAAATTGAAAAAAAAAAAAAACACTTCTCTTATGCCAAATCTAAGGGAAAAAATAACATCCAGTATTGGGCCCCTGCTTAGGCGGGATGGGACATACACAGATGATAGCCAAACAATAAAAAAGAGATACTAAAGTCCCAATACGACTCAATGTCTAGCGAGCCATTACCAAGACTAAGGGTCGACAATCCAAATGAATTCTTTATTAATGAGACCCAAAATTTAGTCATCTCAAAATTCTCTGATATTATCCTACCACCACAAGACTTTGAAAAGGCAATAAATGACATGTTCACATACTCTGCACCAGGCTCAGACTCATGGACCTCCGAGCTCATCAAGAACTGCAAGAAGCCCGTCACGTGCCTTCAGCATTCTATGGAGAGAGAGCATGGACACAGGGGTCATCCCACATACACTAAAAACAACAGACATAACCCCACTCCACAACGGTGGCAGTAAAGCAATTGTAAAGAACTACAGACTGATAGCACTAACATCCCATATCATAAAACTCTTTGAGAGGGTTCTAAGAAGCAAGATCGCCAACCACCTAGATACCCATCAATTACACAACCCAGGGAAACATGGGTTTAGAGCAAGTCGCTCCTGCCTGTTCCAGCTACTGGACCATTATGACAAGGTCCTGGATGCTATAGAGGATAAACAAAATGCAGATCTAGTATACACAGACTTTGCAAAAGTCTTCAACAAGTGAGACTACAGTGTAATGCGTGATAAAGGAATAACAGGAAAAGTTGGTACATGGATCTATGTACCCCATAGCTCCGTGTTTTCCTTTGCGGATGGCACCCGAATTGCCATGATAGTGACCTCCATCGAAGACACTGAGACTCCAAGCGGACATCAACCAAATCTTCAAATGGGCCACTCAAAACAATATGAAGTTCAAGGAAGAGAAATTTCAACTATTCAGATATGGAAAACTTGAGGAAATTAAAACTATAACAGGGTATACAACAAATTCTAACCATACAATAGAGCAAATAAAGTAATGTGAAAGATCTGGGAGTGATAATATCAGAGGATCTCGCCTTCGAAGACCACAACAATTTATCTACCGCATCTGCTGGGAAAATGATAGGATGGATAATGAGAACCTTCAAAACTAGGGATGCCATGCCCATGATGATGCTCTTCAAATCACTTGTTCTCTCGAGGTAGGAATACTGCTGTACACTAGCTGCCCCCTTCAAGGTAGGCGAAAATGCTAACGTGGAGAGTCTACGTAGAACTTTCACGGCACACATAAGTACGATAAGGCACCTAAATTACTGGGAACGGTTGAAGTCTCTTGATTTGTATTCCCTGGAATGCAGGCGGGAGAGATACATTATAATATACATTTGGAAAATCCTAGAGGGATTAGTACGAAACTTGCGCACGAAAATCACTATAAAAGCAAAAGACTTCGGTAGGAGATGCAATATTCCCCCAATGAAAAGCAGGGGCTCCACGAGTACACTGAGAGACAACACAATAAGTGTCCGGGGCCCAAGACTGTTCAACTGCTTCCCAGTATACATAAGGGGGATTACCAACAGACCCCTGGCTGTCTTCAGCAAGACACTGGACAGGCACCTAAAATCAGTAGTTGACCAGCCGGGCTGTGGTTCGTACATCAGTTTGCATGCGGCCATCACTAACAGCCATACTGATCAGACCCTGATCCACTACGAGGCCTGGTCTCAGACCGAGCCCTAGGGGCGCTGACCCCCGAAACCCTCTCCTTTGTACTCCAGGGGACTTTATTTGTTGGCAATAACATCCATTGTTCTGGGGGGCACTGACTGTGTCTCGACTCCAGCAAGGATCCAAGGTGGTGGAATATTTTTATCATTTCCTGCCATTTTTTTCGTGGCACTAAAAAATTACTCTCTATTGAATGGTTGTAACTACCATAGTTTGTGTGATGTGTCCTTCTGGTCCCTTGCCAGTGGTGTACCTGGCAGTCCATAGACTGATGAACAACACGTATCAGGGTGAAAAAGTTTGCAATAAATGTTAATAATGTAACAAAGCTCAAACTACTGCAAAGTTTACATCTATTAAGCAATGATATCTGACACAGCAGGAACAAAACACCAGCCACAGGAGCACCAAGTTTACCTCGTATCAGCAACCTTGCTCAAACCACTATGACTAAGGTAACGTGTACTTTCTGTATCGTAAATTTACTTAGTATTCATAGTAACGAGAAAAAAAACTTGGGGAGGAAAATGTGTAGTCATCAAAGAGATACGTGTTAATATTGTTTAATTAATGGGTGCATAGCTTGTTATGTTTGTTAAATGTAATAGCAATCTTCTCGCCATGCTCAGACGCAGTCTGAGTGAGAGTGTGAGAGGGCGAGGTTGAGTGTGAGGGTAAGGCTGAGTGTGAGGGTAAGGCTAAGTGTGAGGGTAAGGCTGAGTGTGAGGGTAAGGCTGACTGTGAGAGTAAGGCTGAGTGTGAGGAGTAAGGCTGAGTGTGAGGGTTGAGGCTGAGTAGAGGGTAAGGCTTGAGTGTGAGGTTATAGGTGAGTGTGGGGTAAGGCTGATTGTGATGGTAGTCTGGTGTGATGTTTAAGGTGAGTGTGAGGTAAGGTGAGGTGAGGGTAAGGTGAGAGTATGGGTAAGCAAGTGTGAGAGTAAGGATGAGATGTAGGTGAGTGGAGGGTAAGGTCTGAGTGTGAGAGCGAGGTTGAGTGTGAGGGTAAGGCTAGAGTGTGAGGTAAGGTGAGTGTGAAGAGTAAGGCTGAGTGTGAAGAGGAAGGCTAAAGTGAGGTGAAGGCTGATGTGAGAGTAAGGCTGAGTTGTTGAGAGTAAAGCTGATTTGAGAGTAGGGCTGAGTGTGAGGCTTTAGGTTTCGGTTGAGGGTAAGGCTGAGTGTGAGGTTATACAGACTGATGTGAGGGTAAGTCTGAGTGTAGGTTAGGCTTGAATGTGATGGGTAAGGCTGATGTTGACGATAGGTCTGAGTGTTGCAGTAAGGTTAGTTAGGTAAAAAGCTCAGTGTGAAGGTAAGCTGCGTTGAGAAGTAAGGCTTGAGTGTGAGGTAAGGCTGAGTGTGGTTAAGGCTGTGTGTGAGTGTAAGGCTGCTGAGACGCGCGAGGTTATTTGTGTAGATGGTGAGGTGAGGGTTTAAGGCTGTAGTGTGTAAGTAAGCTGTGTGAGAGTAAGTGCTGATGTGAGAAGGTAAAGTCTGAGTGAGGTAAGTGATGTTTCAGTAGGTGAGTTGGGGTAAGGTAGTGTGGGTAAGGCTGAGTTGAGAGCTCGCGGTAAGGTAGTGTGAGGGTAAGCTGAGTGTGAAGGTAAGGCCTGAGTGGAGATAAGGCTTGAGTTAGAGTAAGGCTCGAATGTGAGGGTAAGACCTGATTGAGGGTTAAGGTGAGAAGTGAGAGTAAGGCTGAAGTTGAGGGTAAGGTCTGAGTGTGAGGTAAGGCTGAGTGTAGAGACGCGAGGTCTGATGTGAGGCTAAGGCTGAGAGTGTTAGTGTAAGGTGAGTGTAGGGTAAGGTTCGATCGAGAGAGAAAGGCTGGTGTGTGCATGGTAAGAAATAACGGTCTAGTTTGTGCAAGTAGGCTGAGGTGAGGGTAAGGCTGAGTGTGAGGGTAAGGCTGAGTGTGAGAGTAAGGCTGAGTGTGAGGGTAAGGCTGAGTGTGAGGGTAAGGCTGAGTGTGAGTAGCGCGAGGTTGTTGTGAGGGTAAGGCTGAGTGTGAGGGTAAGGCTGAGTGTGAGGGTAAGGCTGAGTGTGAGAGCGCGAGGTTGAGTGTGAGGGTAAGGCTTAGTGTGAGGGTAAGGCTGAGTGTGAGGGTAAGGCTGAGTGTGAGGGTAAGGCTGAGTGTGAGGGTGAGTAAGGCTGGGTGTGAGAAAAAGGTGGTGTGTTTTCTCGGTGGTGCGTTTAGTGGTGAGTTTTCTTAGTTGTGTGTTTGGTGGTGTGTGTTTTTGATGGTACGTTTTCTTGGTGGTGTGTTTTAGTGGTGTGTTGTGTGAGAAGTGAGGCTGAGTGTGAATGAAGCAGTATAAAACAAAATGTGTGTGAAGAAGAGAAAGATAGTGTGAGGGAGAGAGGAAGAGTTAGTGTGAGGGAGAGAGGAAGAGTTAGTGTGAGGGAGAGCAAGAGTGAGGTTGAGTGAACATGAACGAGGCAATATAAAACAAAGAGTGAAGAATTACATGATCATAGACTGACGTGTAGTTATCATGGAGAAACTAACAATTTGAGGAGTATAAATATGGCCCTTCTGTTTTCGGAAGCAGTCATCAGCGTTGTGGCCGCCTTCATTACAAGACTTCAAAAAAAATAAATCTTGAAAAAATGTCTCACGTTTACGTTAAATTATCTTTTCTCCAATATTTCCGCATTATTATTTTTCCGCATTATTATTACTACATAAACAACAGCTACATTCTTTTAAGACAATGCTCCTTACGAATGAGTTACTTCTCATTGTATGTATTGCATCCCTGCTTTTCACTGTGGTATGCTCTACCGTGCCTCCACCTTAAGGGGTTATTTCAGTGTACAAATTTGGAACCGGTCATTTAAGTACTCTTCAGGTTTACATTATGGTGGCACTTTCTCACCTACGCACCTAGAAGTAAACTTTGCATGAATAAATTTGTTTCTAGTAATTTAGGAAGTTGTAATATTTACAGTACGTGAGATCATTCAGCTCTCTGGTCAATAAATGTTATATACAATCATACAAACTAACACTCACAAGCTAAAACTATCCCTTATTCATCAGCATACCACATGTCACACACAGGAGGAGGTGCACCGTTAAGCAAGTGGCTGTGAGTGAGGCAAGTGCCAAGTATCCTCAATCTAGAGATTCGTCTCTAGATTGAGGTAGACGACTGCTATTAAAGACGCTCTATGTAACAGCCATCATCTCAGCATGTGTTTATTTCCAGGGTCCCCAGCATGTCTTAGGCACCCACAGAACAACATGTCCTTGTGTTGACCATGGATAAGAAATAACCGTTCCTAGATTTTCTAGACCACAGGGTGGACTGATACACAATGACGGGCCCAAAGCTAACAAACTCAATTGCAAGTTGCAATAGACACAGAGCCGGGACTCGCCAAGGCTGGCAATCAGGAGAGCAACAAGAATTACGACGAGCTCTGCAGTGGCCACAGATCCAATAATTCAGGCATATGAATTGACGCAGAATCTCTGGGTCTCCAGTACCGCAACTTTTACTAACCTTAATTAGTTGACTTTTAGTGTCCAGCAGTATATTAAGCCCAAGTACCTATAATAATATACTAAACTAGCCTAGTATTTCTTGTTTTGAAGGTACTTGTTACACAACTTAACATTTTTCTAGGTAACACCTAGGCCTCTTACATTCTCTTTTGTTATTTTAACTCGATTGTATTTTGTTCGAGTTATTGTTTCTTAATGTTTTCACAGAACTGTTGAAATTTGTCCTTGTGCGTGGTGTCAGTGCTAGTGGTCTGAAATTTATGCCATGGTTCTGCTGCCGCCTTTATGAAGAGAACCTGTCTGTACTTTCTGACAGACTTCATATGTCACCGGAATCCAAGAAACTTTTCCCAAACAATGAGTACTAATGGAAAGGGAATTTTGTATTTTTTATAGGGATCGCATTCAGGAATCAGACCCAGGAGCTGCGAGAGGGGCATGTACGTAAGAAAGAAGGAACACTGCAGCAGGCCTACTGACCATGTCACCCACAGCCTCAGACCAATGACCCACCCAGTCACGTCATATCCACTTAATTAACACGGCATCAGACCTAGTAGCACAAGCGAGTCAGGTACAACTCACACTCGCCCACACCCACTCATGTATTTATCTAACCCATTTTATAAACTACACAATGTTTTAGCTTCTATGACGGTACTCGAGAGTTTGTTCCACTCATCCACAACTCTATTACCAAACCAATTACCAATTTTTCCAACTTGGAACCACTACTGCGAGTCCTGTCTTGGCTAGATATTTTCAGCTCGCCATTTACATCCCCTTTATTTATTCCTGTTTTCCATTTATACACCTCAATCATATCCTCCCTAATTCTACGCCTTTCGAGAGAGTGCAGATTCAGATACATGGGATCATCTTTGTCATCCTCCTCTGTACGTTTTCCAGAGCATTTATATCCATTCTGTAATACGGTGACCAGAACTGAGCAGCATAGTCTAAATGAGGCCTAACCAAGGATATATACAGTTGAAGAACAACCTGAGGACTTCTATTATTTATCCGCCTTGATATGAAGCCAAGGATTCTGTTAGCTTTATTGCTAACATTTATGCTCAGTTGTCTGGGTTTCAGATTAATGCTAACCAGAACCCCTAAATTCTTTTCGCAATCAGTAATATTAAGATCTACATTATTTAGTTTATATGTGGCATGGTTACCTGTCCAACATTTAGAACTTTGCCTCTTTCTATATTAAACTGCATCTGCCACTTCTCCGACCACTGCATCAGTATATTCAAATCATCCTGGAGTGCTCTAATGTCCTCATTAGAATGAATTATGAGACTCCTTTTGGTGTATCAGCAACAGGCCCAAACTGACTCTGTGGAACACGCTTTGATGTGTCACCATTCTGATTTTCCCATTGAATGAAAACTCTTCTGCCTATCTGTCGACCATGCCTATCAGGAAAATTCTCCTATTCCGTAGTGCTTAAGTTCCCTTCAATAACCTTGATTGGAACTCTATAGAACTACGAAGTTCATACATATTACCATGATTTACCTCCTCAAACACCTTAATGAAAAAAATTAATAAATTCGTAAGACAGGAACGCACCTTTTTAAAACAGTGTTGAAATTCATTAACCAATTTATGCCTTTCAAGATGGCTACGAATTGCCTCGGGAATTATTGATTCAATAAATTTTCCCACTGTGGAGGTAAGGCTTATTGGCCTATAGTTCGAAGCTAAGGACCTGTCACCTGCCTTGTAAACAGGTATTACATTTGCCATTCTCTACTTATCTGGCACTAGGCCAGTTTGTAGTGATATGTTGAAAAGATTAGCCAAAGGTTTGCTAAGTTCCTTTTTACATTCCTTTAACACCCTTGCAAACAGTTCATCAGGGCCTGGGGATTTGTTAGGTTTTAGTTTCTCTATTTATCTGAGGACCATGTCACTAGTTACCGCAATCGTGCATAGTTTATTATCGTCCTGTTCTACATAATTTATTTCTGGAATTTCGCTAGTATTTTCCTGGGTGAAAACTGAGAGGAAGTAGATATTGAAAAGTTCACACATCCTTATCACTGTCAGTGATCTGACCAGAGTTACTCTTAGTGGGCCTATTTTCTCTCTAATCTTACTTCTGTATACCTGAAAGAACCATTTTGAGTTAGTCTTCGAATCCCTTGCAACCTTAGCCTCATAATCCCTTTTTGCTTTACTTATTCCTTTTTTCTCTCTTTAATTGAATATATTGATTTCTTAACTGCCCATCCCCTCTTTTGAAATGCCTATATATGCCTCTCTTTTGACCAATGAGATGTTTTAATCTAGTGTTCATCCATTTGGAATCATTTTTGTTAGATCTAATTTCCCTACTCACAACAAAAGTTGTCTGAAAAAGTCATATTGGCAACCAATACCACCTGCCTGACCCATAGTCAAGTCATCCCAATTTAGCCCACCCAGGTAATTTCTCAGGCCCAGAAATCGGCCAAGCGGAAATCTGGGACAGTTATCTGGGTAATTCCATAATGTATTGAAACTAGGTGATTTGTGATCGCTTTCCCCAAACTCATCATTAACCTCAAGATTATTAGTGATTCTTTGTTGGCAAGAAGCAAGTCAAGCAGATTGTTTCCTCTAACTGGTTCTGCCACAAACTGTGGAGAAATTACCTCCACAAAAGAGGATATTGGCCCCCCTTCAGCCCTTTTCAGACCTGAGGGGCCCAGCCCACTCAGAAAGGGCAATGCATCTTGCTTCTGCAGCAACACTTTTAACTGGAAGCATATGACTAGTGTGTGTCATGATCACATCACCTCTTTGCAAGAGACCAGTGTTGCAACCAGTGTGAGTTAATGAGAGTAATTTATCTCTGTGCTGCAACAGGAAAGGCACAGGAAATCTACCTCACTTTATTCACATGTGAGACAATAATGAACTCTCAGTGATCGAGACATATCAAGAAATCAAGCATTTGTGTTGCAAATTGTTGCAGTTTGGCACTGGTGTCAGCGAATCCTTTATATGAGGGCAAGTCAGGCCATCGAAGGGCACTGCGGGGTAGATTCCTTCTAGACTTCGTCGAGTCAACTCGTGCATTACTCTGTAATAACAAAGACATTAGTGATCACATGTTTTGCTAATAAAATAATCTCAACGGACACAGCAGAACAATTACGGAAAAGTGTGATCAGCTTCTTTAGTGATATGACTGCGAACAATAGACAATTCTTGATGAGCAGTGTGTAACGAATGTTGCGAATTTCCCGACGGAGTGGAAGACAGTGCGACATTCTTCAAAGAACACGTCTGCTTCAATCAAGACAGCGGATATCCGGATGTAGTTACGGGTCAGCTACAAATACCCAATTATGTCTGATAAACATGATATTGGGTAGGTCGGCTGCACAGTGGATATCTAATTCATGTCTTATTTGACAGTACCATAATCCAATTACCCGTGGGCCTTTGAGCCCAAACCAGTACGTGTAACTTCAGCAAACAGTTTCTGAGATATGCTGAATAACACCCCCTAGGGGTAATTCTACTTATAACCAATTATGTAAAGTAAAAGGACATAAGTGAAACTAATGTGACATTTTATTGTGGCAACGTTTCGCTCTCCAGGAGCTTTTTAGTAATGGCTTGATAAAGCTTCTGGAGAGCGAAACGTTGCCACAATAAAATGTCACATTAGTTGCACTTGTGTCCTTTTACTTTGCATATTGTCAGTAATTCTACCAACTTTATTACATAACCAATTATATTCACAGCCCATGTGCGGTTGCAGTTGCTTCCTCGGCTCCAAGAACATTCTGGATGCGGCTGCAGAATGTTGAGACATCATCAAGTTAAGTCCCATTACAGTTCACTTATTATATGACTTTGCTTGTTTGTATGCTAAAACCCCACACAAACTGTTTGAAAAAGCAATCCTGAACTGCATCAAGAAAGTCACTAGCCTTAAGATTTCCTGTCACACTGTTCCAATCAATTTGTCTAAAGTTAAAATTTCCCATTAGCACATTTTCATATCTAGACATCTTATGAATTTCGTCCCACAGCAACTCACTGCACTCCCTATCAAGGTTTGGGGGTCTATAAATTACACCCAAAATTAATTTTACACGACCCTCGAGAAACTGTAGCCAAACAGATTCTGTGTTCGATGTTTCTAATCTTATATCTTGTCTAACACAACAATTTAAATTATCTCTGACTTACACCGCCACTCCATCACCCTTCCTGTTCACCCTATCAGTGTGGAATAGTTTACAACCCTGTGTATTGCATTCAAAAGGCATTTCTCTATCTTTCAGGTTGAACCAATTCTCCGTTATAGCAATATCTATATTACCTGCACTTGCAAGTAATCTTAGCTCATTTATCTTACTTCTTAGACTCCTATTGTTAGTATAGTAAACCTTAAGGGAGCTAGCCACTTGTTGCCCTCTTCTATCTTTGTTGATCAATTGCTTTGCCTTTACTAGCAACTTTATTTTGAATAATGTCTTTTAAACTTATCCCTGAGGTATCCTGGTAATATCTGCTCTTTTCAACCCCAGTACTGCAGCCTGATTGTTTCCTACAAACACCAATACCTCTATAATCTATAAGTTTGAAGTCCTAGACAAGCCATCAATGACCCCCTCAATCGAATTGGGTAATGGTACCAGTCCAGCCCGAGAAATAAACCCCATCCCTTGCATACACATCATGTCTGCCATAGAATTTGTCCCAGTTATCAATGAATGGGATTGCAAGTTCTTTGCAGTACCTGTCTAGCCAGCAATTTATACCAACTGCCCTAGACATCCATTCATTGCCCACTCCCTTCTAGGCAAGATGCTACATATGATTGGGATCCCTCCCTTAGACCTAACTACTTCTATGGCTGACCTGTACTTATCCAGCAGCTCCTGTCTCCTGCCCTTCCCAATGTCATTTCCACCAGCACTAAGACAGATAATGGCTTGTTCCCATTACCTGACATATTATTATTCAACCCGCTTACTATGTCACCAACACCAGCTCCTGGGAGGCACACCCTCTGTCTGACCTTCTTATCTCTGTAATAATAAACACGGTTCATATATCTTACCTGAGAGTCTCCCACAATCAGGGAGAGTCAGTGGTGCCTTTAACCTCACTAACCATTGAAGTACACTCATCCTGGAGAGCACAGAATCGATTTCCTACCTTTACATCTTCTCTATTAACCTTCCTTATCTTCCTTCTTCCTGAATTGTGAACCACTTGCCACTTAAAGTGGCTGCCGCTCTCCAACCATCTCACACTCACTCCCAAACCCATCTAGGAGAAGCTTCAGTCTCGTATTTTCCTCCTGAAGAAGTAAAACCTCCTTCTTTGACACTTTAACATGAGATTCTAAAACACCACAGCAAGCCATGGTGCTCAGTAACACCCCACTCGAATTCCCACACAGTTTAGGACAGGATGACATCACGTGACCACTGACCGCAGTATAGAATCTGTTGAAATCTTTCTCGAAGTCTGAAGATTTTGTGCTACTATCAGAATGTATAATTTGTAGGGTTGGCCAAGTTCATGAATACACTAATTGGGTCTTCAACTTTGATGGCATCATTGGGATTGCAGAACAATGATTCATACTCTTCTTGCAAAATAACATTCGTTTCTTTTTCATCATTATATGAACCTTCTTTGAATAGAGGACTATACTAGAAGAGATCACGAGCTTGGATTATAGGAAAATGTACTTTAGATTTTTTTTCACAATTTCTGAAATAGCTTTTTCTTTCGTGTTCTTTTTTAACTGCCATGAATGCTTTAGTTTCTTGGAGATTATATTTTTTCTTTGTTGTGATAGTTCCGATTTATTAAGCAGTTCAGCAACCCTCTTCCTTCTTCTCTAAAGACTTCTCTGCCCTAAGTAACTGCATGCATTATCTATCCCCCCCCCCAAGTAATTGCAAGCATTACCTCTTTTCAGCAGGACATTTTACTGGATACACAGACTCTAAACTTCTCAATTAATCTTTCCTATGCACCGGTTTGGGTTAAGTGTGTTGAGCACAGTTTCCCAGGCAGTGTTTGATTGTTCCTTGATTATGTTATCTCAGTAAATTCTTTGACGATGGCAGCTGAATTTACTGAGTATTGCTTCGCAATGATTGCTTCTTAGGTTCTCCAAACATATATTTATAATTCTAATCCATGACTGAGGTTGTGATCAAGTGTATTGTGTTAGATATTGTGATGTCTCTTATTAGTTCTTCGTGTTTGTAAAGATCATATCTAGCGAATTATCAATTTCTAGTAGGTTCTGTTATCTATTAATTTAAAGAAAACTTTTTTACAGTCTTAGGAAATGTCTGGTATGTACCTGCTAAACCGGAGTACAACCCGTTACATTTTTTTTTTTTTAAATAATGCTGTCGTCTATCAACTTCGATTTTGCATTTGAGAGTTTGAAATCGTCAAACTCTCAAATGAAATAGGATTTGCGAGTTTTTCCAGGCAGTTGTCTATCTTCCTTATATGTTCAGTGAATTACTCTGCGGTGGCTGACGCTGCTTTGTATACTGAGATAATTACCAGATTTTAATTTACCTTTTTATTACAAGTATTAACACCATACCATTTGATTATTGTAACAGTTCAGTGTAAATAAGAGAGACTTTCAACTGTATATCTACTCCTAGCAACTTACTTATCTCATCTGTATAAACTATATTTTGAGATGAACACTATTATGTTCTGTAGCAGATACTCGTTTGTAAATTGAATAGTCTTGGATATTAGATGAGTGTTGTCTTGCAGTCTCTAAGATGAAGTGATGGTAAACTTTGAACATAATTTGTGTTGCAGTCTCTACTAAAGCTTAAGTGGTTGGTTAACTTTAAATACATGTTGTCTTGAAATTTCTGAGGCTTAAAGGGTTGGTTAACTTTAATACAAGTTATTTGTCGTGAGAAATGTTCGTTATATGATAAAATAATTCACTTTCAACATCGTTCATGCACACCAGGATGAGATCTAGTGACCAAGAGGAGGAGCGTCCTAATTTCCTCATCCCAGTGATCTACCTTCTTCCCTGAGCTTGTTCACCACTCTCTAGTGCCAGCAAATTCCCCACTTCCCTGACACCTCATCCTTTCCTTCCAGCTTGTTGACGCTCCCTGATCCCAGCCAACTCTCTCTCTGCCTTCTTTGCTTGTAGACCACCCTCTTACCCTAGTGACTTACCCCCCTCCTTCCCTTATCTCAGCGAATCACCCCCCTCCTTCAGTTTGTTGATCACCCTTAATCTCAGTGACTTCACCCTCTCCTCTCACCTTATTAATCACCCTGACCACAGTGACTTCCCCCTTCCCTCTCACCTTATTAATCACCCTGATCAGAGTGACTTCCCCCTTCCTTCTCACCTTGCTGATCACCCTGATCACAGTGACTTTCCTCTCACCTTGTTGATCACCCTGATCACAGTGACCTTCCCTCTTCCCTCTCACCTTGTTGGTCACCTCCTGAACAAGGAACAATACGTCAATAAGTTAGACCTTGAGATGATATTAGTGTCTCAAACAGGAATATTCATAAATCTGAAGCACTCACGCACGAACACACGCAGACGCGCGCGCACGCACACACACACACACACAGGGAGGGGACACAGAAACAAGAGGCCACAATTGGAAGTTGAAGACACAAATGAGTCAGAGAGATAGTAGGAAGTATTTCTTCAGTCATAGAGTTGTAAGGCAGTGGAATAGCCTAGAAAATGACGTAGTGGAGGCAGGAACCATACACAGTTTTAAGACGAGGTTTGATAAAGCTCATGGAGCGGGGAGAGAGAGGGCCTAGTAGCAACCGGTGAAGAGGCGGGGCCAGGAGCTAGGACTCGACCCCTGCAACCACAAATAGGTGAGTACAAATAGGTGAGTACACACACACACACACACACACACACACACACAGGCGGGACTCGGATACACGAGGTCACAGCTAGAATTTAAAAGCTCAAGTGAGCCATAGGAAAGTTAGGAAATACATTTTTAGTTTAAAAGTGGCCAGGTGGAATTGCCTAGAGAGTGAAGTGGAGAGGCAGAATCCATTCATAGCTTTAAAAACAGGTATGATGTGGTGGAATTTATTCCACCGGCAATATACCTTCTCCCTCCAGCCCCTCTCAGTGGTTAGTTATGTGGCCCCCGGGATCACTTAGAGTTAACACCCCTCTACCAAGTGGTGGGTAAAAGAGCTAATGACTTCCCTCGCCCGGTTAGAGGAGAATAGAGCCACAGACATGTTTAAATCTTCAGTGGTCCAGTATTACAAATGAGATCTATTTCCCCGGAATAACCTCCAGGTAACCTCCAGGTAACCTCCAGGTATTGAGTTCATGAATGTCATTGTAACACATTCTCACATGTTAAGGGAATTTAATTACCTCTGCTTATTGCCAATATTGGCACCCAAGCCCATGGCAGCCAGGACTGGCACTTGGAGCAGGCAGAGTTTGAATTGCCCCGTTAGTTTCGAATCCGGCACCATGTAGGACACACGTGACTGTACGAGGTGTTTTTAAAAATGTCTCAAACTCCCGCGAATATGAATATGAATATATATATATATAATATATATATATATATATATATATATATATAATATATATATATATATATATATATATATAATATATATATATATACTGGCCATGTAGTCAGAAACTGTAAGGCTGGAGATGATGTCCTGGTAGTCAGTAAATGGGGGGCTGATAGTGCTGTCCTGGGAGACAGTAATGGGGAAGCTGGAGGTGCTGTCCTGGGAGACAGTAATGGTGAAGCTGGAGGTGCTGTCCTGGGAGACAGTAATGGTGAAGCTGGAGATTTTGTCCAGGTAGTCGGGAATTATACGCAGGAAGGAATACATATAAATGACCCCATAGGGGACAGGAGCCATAGTAGGGAAACAAGTGTAGTCAAAGATAAGATAAAACCAGTATTGCAAACTAGAAATACCGCAGGAAATAGCAAACAAGAGGACTCCACTAGCAATAGTGAGGATATATTACCAAAAACAACTGGTGGGAGCTCCATTGTTGGTGCTAGGGAGGATAGAAGTAAGACAGGGAAACATGCACCAACAGGGAATACAGTCACAGAAACCCAAGGCAAACGGAAACCAAGCCTGTGCACATACTATGCACTCGGTATCTGCTGGCATGGGAAATCTGGAAAAACAGATGGGACGTGCAACTATGACCACCCTAGAAAATGCCATGCCCATATGAAACAGGAAAATGCAAACTCCCTTCCTGTAAGCTTTTTCACCCTGAACTGTGTACCTCTTCAGTACAGGAAAGACTGTGCTATAACTTAAATTGCCGGGCATACCATCTAAGGGGACAAAAAGATACAAAACATCCAGGCCATGGGAAAACCTGGGTAGCCACAGCCACTCAAGAGGGAGAGGTTTTTTAGTGCCAGGAAGGAAAAAAAACTGGCAGGAAATGGCAGAAATCGTACAACAAAATCCAGTCATTCCTGGAGTGGAACCACAGTCGATGGCCTCCACTCCAAACCAACAGATACAGATACTAATGCCGGAAAAAAATCCCCCCCCAGTACCAACAATACCACCAGTCCGATAACATTCTTCTTTGCAAATATACAGGGTCTAAAGCCAGCAACAAACAACAAAATACCTTTCATCCGTGGACTGCTTGCAGAGGCAAAGGCAATGTTCGCGGCTTTCACTGAGACCCACATAAAGGATCACTTGGACAACGAAATATGGATCCCAGGTTACAACCTATACAGATGTGACAGAGTGAACAGGCAAAGGGGGGGGGTGGCCTGTACATTGCAGAGTCACTTGTTTGCACAGAACTGCTAAATGCCTCAAATGATGTAGTGGAAGTTTTAGCAGTAAAGGTCGAGAACCAAAACCTAGTCATTGTGATAGTCTACAAGCCTCCGGATGCAACATCCCAGCAATTCCAGGAACAGCTGTTAAAAATGACCACTGTCTGGAAAACCTTCCAGCTCCTGCACCCAACATCTTGCTCCTGGGGGATTTCAACTTAAGGCACCTAAAATGGAGGAATATAGCAAATAATATTGTTGCAGTAATAACACCAGGAGGCAGCTCTGATGAAAACTCACACTCACGCGAGCTTTTAAATCTCTGCACAAAATTCAATTTAAACCAGCAAATAATAAAGCCTACTAGACTGGAGAATACACTAGACCTCATCTTCACTAACAATGATGATCTGATAAGAAAATCACCATATCAAAAAACAATATACTCAGATCACAACATAATGAGGTTCAGTCATGTATGCGCGGAGCCCCAGACCGACATAATGAGATTAGTCACGAGGGAGCATTCACCAAATTCAACTTCAATAACAAAAACATAAAGTGGGACCAAGTAAACCAAGTCCTAACCGATATAAGCTGGGAAGATATACTAAGCAACACAGACCCCAACTTATGCCTAGAACAGATTAACTCGGTGGCACTCGATGTATGCACAAGGCTTATTCCTCTAAGAAAAAGGAGGAGTAGATGTAAAACAGAAAGAGACAGGCGCTCCCTTTACAGGCGACGGAAAAGAATAACAGAGCGGCTAAAAGAGGTCAATATATCTGAAATGCGTAGGGAGACACTGGTCAGAGAAATAGCAAGCATCGAACTTAAGCTAAAAGAATCCTTTAGGAGTCAGGAATCGCGGGAAGAACTAAAAGCCATAAATGAAATCGAAAGAAACCCAAAGTATTTCTTCTCCTATGCCAAATCAAAATCGAGAACAACGTCCAGTATTGGGCCCCTACTTAAACAAGATGGGTCCTACACAGATGACAGCAAGGAAATGAGTGAGCTACTCAAGTCCCAATATGACTCAGTTTTTAGCAAGCCGCTAACCAGACTGAGAGTCGAAGATCAAAATGAATTTTTTATGAGAGAGCCACAAAATTTGATTAACACAAGCCTATCCGATGTTATCCTGACGCCAAATGACTTCGAACAGGCGATAAATGACATGCCCATGCACTCTGCCCCAGGGCCAGACTCATGGAACTCCGTGTTCATCAAGAACTGCAAGAAGCCCCTATCACGAGCCTTTTCCATCCTATGGAGAGGGAGCATGGACACGGGGGTCGTCCTCAGTTACTAAAAACAACAGACATAGCCCCACTCCACAAAGGGGGCAGTAAAGCAACAGCAAAGAACTACAGACCAATAGCACTAACATCCCATATCATAAAAATCTTTGAAAGGGTCCTAAGAAGCAAGATCACCACGCATCTAGAAACCCATCAGTTACACAACCCAGGGCAACATGGGTTTAGAACAGGTCGCTCCTGTCTGTCTCAACTATTGGACCACTACGACAAGGTCCTAAATGCACTAGAAGACAAAAAGAATGCAGATGTAATATATACAGACTTTGCAAAAGCCTTCGACAAGTGTGACCATGGCGTAATAGCGCACAAAATGCGTGCTAAAGGAATAACAGGAAAAGTCGGTCGATGGATCTATAATTTCCTCACTAACAGAACACAGAGAGTAGTCGTCAACAGAGTAAAGTCCGAGGCAGCTACGGTGAAAAGCTCTGTTCCACAAGGCACAGTACTCGCTCCCATCTTGTTCCTCATCCTTATATCCGACATAGACAAGGATGTCAGCCACAGCACCGTGTCTTCCTTTGCAGACGACACCCGAATCTGCATGACAGTGTCTTCCATTGCAGACACTGCAAAGCTCCAGGCAGACATCAACCAAATCTTTCAGTGGGCTGCAGAAAACAATATGAAGTTCAACGATGAGAAATTTCAATTACTCAGATATGGTAAACATGAGGAAATTAAATCTTCATCAGAGTACAAAACAAATTCTGGCCACAAAATAGAGCGAAACACCAACGTCAAAGACCTGGGAGTGATCATGTCGGAGGATCTCACCTTCAAGGACCATAACATTGTATCAATCGCATCTGCTAGAAAAATGACAGGATGGATAATGAGAACCTTCAAAACTAGGGAGGCCAAGCCCATGATGACACTCTTCAGGTCACTTGTTCTATCTAGGCTGGAATATTGCTGCACACTAACAGCACCTTTCAAGGCAGGTGAAATTGCTGACCTAGAAAATGTACAGAGAACCTTCACGGCGCGCATAACGGAGATAAAACACCTCAATTACTGGGAGCGCTTGAGGTTCCTAAACCTGTATTCCCTGGAACGCAGGAGGGAGAGATACATGATTATATACACCTGGAAAATCCTAGAGGGACTAGTACCGAACTTGCACACGAAAATCACTCATTACGAAAGCAAAAGACTTGGCAGACGATGCACCATCCCCCCAATGAAAAGCAGGGGTGTCACTAGCACGTTAAGAGACCATACAATAAGTGTCAGGGGCCCGAGACTGTTCAACTGCCTCCCAGCACACATAAGGGGGATTACCAACAGACCCCTGGCAGTCTTCAAGCTGGCACTGGACAAGCACCTAAAGTCAGTTCCGGATCAGCCGGGCTGTGGCTCGTATGTTGGTTTGCGTGCAGCCAGCAGCAACAGCCTGGTTGATCAGGCTCTGATCCACCAGGAGGCCTGGTCTCAGACCGGGCCGCGGGGGCGTTGACCCCCGGAACTCTCTCCAGGTCTCCAGGTAATATATATATATATATATATATATATATATATATATATATATATATATATAAATATATATACTTACCTAATCAACTAGTTGAAATTGTCTAACAGGAAGTACTCTCCTTGGAAAGCTATACACTGATTCCTGCGTCTGTGCCACTTCTCGAAGTATTTCTGGAATTCTTTCCTAACAGCATCTAGCACGGCCTGCAATTCTACTTAAATCTCCTCCATGTCATTGAAACGCCACCCTTGTGTGCCACTTTCATTTTTGGGAAGAGAAAGACGTCACAGCGGGTTAAATGTAGGGAGTATGAAGGGGGGGGGGGAATCCACCATGTTGTTTATGGCCAGAAAATGAAAGACTTTCTGGTTTTGAGTCGAGAGGGTACAAATTTTGCAGCCACTCGCCTCTTCTTCAAGTTTTTAGTCAAAATGCTTTAACACGACTCATAATAAGTTCCCACAACACCTGCAATGTCCGGAATACTATGATGACAATCTTCCTGAATAACCTTCCTCACTTTTTCAGTGTTGGCGTCTGTTTTTGACGTTGATGGACGACCAGTGTGTTCATCATCCTCAACTGTCCTGCTATGAATAGAGAAAACCATTCAAAACACTGTCCGACCCATTGCTGCATCGCCAAATCCTTGAAGCATTTTGCGAGTTTCACTGTTTTACCGAGCTTAAAACAGAATTTCCGCATACACACACACACACACACACACACACACACACACACACACACACACACACACACTAAAGAATGGAAAAAGTACAGACGGCAAAGGACCCAGGAAAATAGAGAGATTAGGCGAAGAGCCAGAAACGAGTATGCACAGATAAGGAGGGAGGCCCAGCGAAAGTACGAAAACATAGCATCGAAAGTCAAGTATGACCCGAAACTGATTTATAGTCACATCAGGAGGAAGACAACATTCAAGGACTAGGTAATCAGGCTAAGGAAAGAAGGTGGAGAACTCACAAGAAACTACCAAAAAGTATGCGAGGAGCTCAACATGAGATTTAAGGAAGTATTTGCAGTGGAGACAGAAAGGACTCTGGGATGACAGAATAGAGGGGTACACCAACAAGGAATATACATGTACCAACAAGTGCTGGAAGAAATACACACAACCGAGGAGGTGGTGAAGAAGCTGCTAAGTGACCCTGATACCTCAAAGGCGGTGGGAATGGACATCTCTCTATAGGTCCTTAGAGAGAGAGCAGAGATGCTGTGTGTGCCACTAACCACAATTTTCAACACATCCCTTGAAACTGGGCAACTACCTAAGGAATGGAAGACGGCAAATGTAGTCCCCATTTTTAAAAAAGGAGACAGACACGAGGCACTAAACTATAGACCTGTATGCAAAGTCATGGAGAAGATTGTGAGGAGGAGAGTGGTGGAGCACCTGGAACGGAACAAGATTATAAACGACAACTAACATGGATTCATGGAAGGCAAATCCTGTGTCACAAACCTAGTGGAGTTTTATGACAAGGTAACAGAAGTAAGACACGAGAGAGAGGGGTGGGTTGATTACATTTTCTTGGCCTGCAAGAAGGCCTTCGATCCTCTAGCAGAAGCTAGAGAATCAGGCACGTATAACAGGAAGGGCACTGCAGTGGATGAGAGAATACCTGACAGGGACGTAACAACGAGTCATGGTACGTGATGAGGTATCACAGTGGGAGCCTGTGACGAGCGGGATCCCACAGGAATCAGTCATACGAGCAGTGCTACTTTTGGTATATGTGAATGACATGATGGAAGGGATAGATTCAGAAGTGTCCCTGTTTGCAGAGGATGTGAAGTCAATGAGGAGAATTAAATCAGATGAGGATCAGGCAGGATTACAAAGAGACATGGACAGGCTGGACGCATGGTCCAGCAACTGGCTCCTCGAATTTAACCCCGCCAAGTGCAAAGTCATGAAGATCGGGGAAGGGCAAAGAAGACCACAGAGTATCGGCTAGGTGACCAAAGACTGCAAACCCTGCTCAAGGAGAAAGATCTTGGGGTGAGTATAACACCGAGCACGTCTCCGGAAGCACACAACCAGATGACTGCTGCAGCATATGGGCGCCTGGGTAAACCTGAGAATAGCGTTCCGATACCTCAGTAAGGAATCGTTCATGACTCTGTACACCATAAACGTTAAGCCCATACTGGAGTATGCAGCACCAGTTTGGAACCCACACATGGTCAAGCACGTCAAGAAATTAGAGAAAGTGCAAAGGTTAAGGGAAATCAGCCTGACGACAATGGAGAGCACAAGGGTTAGGGGAGACATGATAACGACATACAAAATACTGCAAGGAATAGATAAGGTTGACAGACAGGATGTTCCAGAGAGGGGACACAGACACAAGGGGTCACAGTTGTAAGTTGAAGACTCAGATGAGTCAAAGGGATGTTAGGAAGTATTTCTTCAGTCATAGAGTTGTCAGAAAGTGGAACAGTCTGGCAAGTGACGTAGTGGAGGCAGGAACTATACATACTTTTAAGACGAGGTATGATAAAGTTCATGGAGCAGGGGGAGAACCTAGTAGCGACCAGTGAAGAGGCGGGGCCAGGAGCTAAGTCTCGATCCCTGCAACCACAATTAGGTGAGTACACACACACACACACACACACACACACACACACACACACACACACACACACACACACACACAGGATGTTCCAGGATGTTCCAGGGAGGGGACACAGAAACAAGAGGCCACAATTGGAAGTTGAAGACACAAATGAGTCAGAGAGATAGTAGGAAGTATTTCTTCAGTCATAGAGTTGTAAGGCAGTGGAATAGCCTAGAAAATGACGTAGTGGAGGCAGGAACCATACACAGTTTTAAGACGAGGTTTGATAAAGCTCATGGAGCGGGGAGAGAGAGGGCCTAGTAGCAACCGTTGAAGAGGCGGGGCCAGGAGCTAGGACTCGACCCCTGCAACCACAAATAGGTGAGTACAAATAGGTGAGTACACACAAGAAATGACCGTGAAGTATGTGAGGAACTCAACAAGAGATTCAAAGAAGTGTTTACAGAGGAGAGAGAAGGGGCTCCAGAAAGACGGAGAGGTGGGGCACACCACCATGTGCTGGACACAGTGCACACAACCAAGGAAGAAGTGAAGAGGCTTCTGAGTGAGCTAGATACCTCAAAGGCAATTTGGCCAGATAACATCTCCCCATGGGTATTGAGAGAGGGAACAGAGGCACTATGTGTACCCCTAACAACAATATTCAATACATCTATCGAAACAGGGAGATTGCCTGAGGCATGGAAGACAGCAAATGTAGTCCCAATCTTTAAAAAAGGAGACAGACATGAAGCATTAAACTACAGACCAGTGTCACTGACATGTATAGTATGCAAAATCACGGAGAAGATTATCAGGAGAAGAGTGGTGGAACACCTAGAAAGGAATGATCTCATCAACAGCACCCAACATGGTTTCAGGGATGGGAAATCCTGTGTCACAAACCTACTGGAGTTCTATGACATGGTGACAGCAGTAAGACAAGAGAGAGAGGGGTGGGTGGATTGCATATTCTTGGACTGCAAGAAGGCGTTTGACACAGTTCCACACAAGAGATTGGTGCAAAAACTGGAGGACCAAGCAGGGATAACAGGGAAGGCACTACAATGGATCAGGGAATACTTGTCAGGAAGACAGCAGCGAGTCATGGTACGTGGCGAGGTGTCAGAGTGGGCACCTGTGACCAGCGGGGTCCCACAGGGGTCAGTCCTAGGACCAGTGCTGTTTCTGGTATTTGTGAACGACATGACGGAAGGAATAGACTCTGAGGTGTCCCTGTTTGCAGATGACGTGAAGTTGATGAGAAGAATTCACTCGATCGAAGACCAGGCAGAACTACAAAGGGATCTGGACAGGCTGCAGACCTGGTCCAGCAATTGGCTCCTGGAGTTCAATCCCACCAAGTGCAAAGTCATGAAGATTGGGGAAGGGCAAAGAAGACCGCAGACGGAGTACAGTCTAGGAGGCCAGAAACTACAAACCTCACTCAAGGAAAAAGATCTTGGGGTGAGTATAACACCAGGCACATCTCCTGAAGCGCACATCAACCAAATAACTGCTGCAGCATATGAGCGCCTAGCAAACCTCAGAACAGCATTCCGACATCTTAATAAGGAATCGTTCAGGACCCTGTACACCGTGTATGTTAGGCCCATATTGGAGTATGCGGCACCAGTTTGGAACCCACACCTAGCCAAGCACGTGAAGAAACTAGAGAAAGTGCAAAGGTTTGCAACAAGACTAGTCCCAGAGCTAAGAGGAGAGGTTAAGGGAAATCAACCTGACGACACTGGAGGACAGGAGAGATAGGGGGGACATGATAACGACATACAAAATACTGAGAGGAATTGACAAGGTGGACAAAGACAGGATGTTCCAGAGATTGGACACAGTAACAAGGGGACACAGTTGGAAGTTGAAGACACAGATGAATCACAGGGATGTTAGGAAGTATTTCTTCAGCCACAGAGTAGTCAGTAAGTGGAATAGTTTGGGAAGCGATGTAGTGGAGGCAGGATCCATACATAGCTTTAAGCAGAGGTATGATGAAGCTCACGGCTCAGGGAGAGTGACCTAGTAGCGATCAGTGAAGAGGCGGGGCCAGGAGCTCGGACTCGACCCCCGCAACCTCAACTAGGTGAGTCAACTAGGTGAGTACACACACACACACACACTATTTTTTCTTCTAAAGATTCCATTCTGTTAAACAAAAAATCGTAACAACGCACCAACACAAAAAATGACCCTCTAACCTCAAAGGAATGACCTACCCTACTGAAACTCGCTACGCTACTTCACAAAGGAGTGTACTGCTCAGCAAGATCTATGCTGCGGCCATATTCCACCCAGGAGGCACGCGAAAATTCGTGCCCTGGAACTTTTTGATAGCACTCTATATGCGTCCTGCATGGGTGCGCCTAGAGCCAGACTCATTGAAGTGATTAGCAGACTTCTGGACTTAAGAATGTGGAGACCACAGTCAGGAAAGTGGACTGATCTCCTAGGAAGTGTCAGTGGGTTGATCAAGCTCAGTATCAACTGCAGTAATTTGGTGACATGCAGAGACGATAACCACTCATGATTTAGCAGAAATTACGGTGTCCTCTGATGTCTTATATCACACACAAACTCCAAACTCCGCAGATAGAGGAAGAACCCAGGGGGCATATAATTTTATTTCTTCCCACCTTGTTCATTAAGTAGATTGCACTCTATAATCTTAAGCAAGGCAAGTCGGGACATTATTGAAGTAGAGTGTTATTAGTATAAAGCATAGTGGGAGTCGGTCCCAGTGCTGTTCGAAGTACCATTAGCCACACCCAGTGTAAGCACCTACTATATGTCAGTCTATACTCCATTCAGTGACAAACTGTACTGGATTATTCTGCTTGGCATGGACCAGGTAAAAGGTGTCATTAAGGACATCATATTGCTCAGTTGTCAGTGTCCCGTAAAATTGGTTTGACAGTCCCACGAGGGAATGACCATCATGTCAGAGTCCACGGGGACGATGGCAGGTTGTGATAGAGCTGGCTCTAATTAACAGTCAATCAAATACACACACAAAAGAATTCCTTCATATATATGATAGGGCTTACACAGCCAGGAGTGAAACCAGTAACGGACAGCAGAGAGGCAGAGCCAGGAGCTGAGATTCGACCCCTGCAACTATTAGGCGAGTACACACACACACATTGTTGAACTAAGTTTATCTCAGAGTCAATCAGCTTCGTTGGTTTTTTAACTGGCAAAAATTACTCTTGAGCAAATTAAGGAACAGTGTGCCTTTCCAAAGGTAGAATATGACAGGAGACAGTTAGTTTTGGTGCAATTATGATGACACTTGCAATGTACAGAAGTTGGTGTCTTTGGTACCTCGTTTCTCTGAATCAGATCCTGAATAGTTTTTCGAGCCTATCGAGAACCAGACTCGAGCTCTAAAATGTTCCATTCGAGCATCGGGCAGCACTGGTTCATACGGCGTTGTGGAGTAAAACACAGGAATTCACCACTGGTGAGGGTGATGAAGACTTCTGTAATTACAGCGTTGTGAAGGCGGCTGTGCTAGGAATATATCTGTGTGTACCTGCCAAATATCGTCAAGAGGTTAAGTTAAAGAAGCGGCAATAAGGTCAGTCTTGTCTAGACTTTACTAGAATCCAGACCAAGACCTTCACAAAGTGGTATAGAGAACCTGGCGTTTCGAACTTTAGCAAGTTGCTGCAACTAACCATATTTGATCATTTCTTCGAGTCGTTTGGTCAGGAGGTAAGAGTCCACCTCTAGGCAACTGCCATGGAGGCGGCTAAATTAGCAGATACCTTCAAGGCCAACCGGATCCTAAAAGAACCACTAAACGTTTCTTCCCACCAGCTTGGAATACACAGAGATCGTCGGGGTAGAGACATATTGTTCCAGATTGTGCCCCCCATCCTATTGTGACTTTTGGCAGTAACTTGGGCAATGCCCAAAGAAGTCTGATGAGAATATTGACCTTACCTTGGGAGTCCAATGACAGATGCTGGGAGTAAGATGCGACACCCACTTCAAAACCAAAAAGGTGCACTAGACAAGATTCCCAAGCCAGTATCCTGTTCACTACTGGCCACATCAAGGCCAGCTGCTTTGCAAGTTGTAAAGAGGTCCGCTACCAGTGGTAAGTCGAGTTTTCTGCTACTATTAGGTAACATTAATTTACTAAGAAACATCATATCAGAGTAAAGAAGTTTCTTGCCTGTATGGCATCTTTCTCCAGTGCCAGTTAAATATCCCTCACTGAGCATTATTACCCAATTGAAGTGACTACTTATAGAAATAAAGGTGCTTACTGCTCCCTCTTACAAAAGGGAGCACTCACAATTTTTGATAAGACCACATTAAAAGCCTACATATTATTTTTTGGTAAAAGCTTATGGAGGGACCATCTTTTCAGTTCCATATATAGAATTTATGCTAAGTTCCAGTATTGCACTAGCTATTTAAATGATAGATTATCGGGTGGAGAGGAAAGGGGGATGAAGGATGCTTTACTTTTGTTGGGCAATAAGATATTGTTCCAGATTGTGCCCCCCATCCTATTGTGACTTTTGGCAGTAACTTGGGCAATGCCCAAAGAAGTCTGATGAGAATATTGACCTTACCTTGGGAGACTCAGATCTTTTGTTGGACAAGTTATTTTACAATGGCAGCTGACCAGGGCCGTGGGAGCAGGGCCATCAGTTTTCTGAGCTAGTACGGCACCTATGCCAATTGAACTAGCTTCAGTTGTCAGATAGAAGGGCTTAGAAAAATCTGGAAATTTCAAAATTGGAATGCTCTTTCTTGATGGAAGGTCCAAACGAAAGCAGCATCTTTCTTAAGCAACTCGTTTAGAGGAGCTATGGAATAAAAATTGGCAATGAAAGATCTATAAGAACTTGCTAAGCTCACAAAGGATCTTACAGCATCAGCATTTTGGAGATGGAAAATTTAGTACTGCAGTTACCTTGGTCGGTCGTAACCCGTCTAGGAGCGACTATGTCAGCATAGTTGCTGATCCCCTGTATATGTATATGTTATCTGAGTATCATAGTACCATCCATATGTTTTACATAGTTGATCCCTTGCTAGGCTCAGTGACTAGCATGTATGACGTCACATGATGCCGCATGTGAGCGCTGCGCTCCTGGCCTGGTCCTCACTCCACGCTTAGGTCTACAAACAGGCAACATAGGCAGTCTGGGCTCCCCCTCTCACACTCTGACAATATAAGTGTTACCATCCAACAAGTGTGTTTAACTCCAACCATCACATCTCCACGAACCCTCTCAACAGCAGCACTCCACTACAAGGGGCCGTGTAAACACGCACAGCGCTAAAGAATTAGACACATGCGCAACAGCTGGGTATCATTATTAAGTAGATGTTTCGCCAAGCAGTAGCTTTATCAGTACATTACAGGGACAAAAACAGAAGACTGGAGAAGTTGAAAATGTCGTCATCAGTCCCTCAGCTTAGCAACAAGTGCTCATTACCAGAGCTTCATGAATGTGAAGCACAGGAGGAAGTGAACTTATGAAGTAGTCAGTATGTAACATCTACATTAAGTGGAAACATCTACTTAATGATATCCAATTGCTGAGCATGTGTCATTTTCTTCAACTTGTGGACATTATATACCACTGATATTATTACACAAGTAGCACTCCACCACCAGGAGACGTGTTACACTCCCTACTGAACGCCCCCCACTGAACAACCACCAGGGGACGTGTTAACACTCCCCACTGAACCACCACCAGGGGACGTGTTAACATTCCTCCCTGAACCACTACTAGGGGACGTGTTAACACTCCTCCCTGAACCACTACCAACAGGGGACGTGTTAACAGCATTTCACTGTGAACCACCACCAACAGAGAGAGAGAGAGAGAGAGAGAGAGAGAGGGAGAGGGAGAGAGAGAGAGAGGGAGAGAGAGAGAGCTAAACAGGTGAGCGAGATAACTGAAGCGAGCGACGAAGACAGAGAACACAGAGAGAGAGCGGAGAGAAGGAGAGAGAGGCAGAGAGAGGAAGAGAGAGGGAGACGAGCGAAGATGGACCCTAGGAGAGAGCAGAGAAGACAGAGAGAAGCGAAGAGAGGAGAGAGAGAGCGAGAGAGAGACGAGGAAACGAGCCCTTTTATCTCCCCCACCTACACCCCACTATAAAGAATGGTCAGCCACAATATTTAGTAAATTTCTACGGATAGTAATATAGATTACTGAACCCTCCAAGGATACCATAAGAACACAGCTTCCCACACACTATCGTAAAGCACTACAAGTGCACAAAAAAAAAAAAAAAAAACAGGGACCACAAAAAACTGGTCTGAACCTCTATGTTCCACATTCCACGAATTTGAATTTTGTCCAATTCTCGAATCAAATTTGTTCAAAAAGCTTCCAACCTGGAGGATAGTGAAGATGTGTAGTGCTGTGACAACCTTGCTGCTAGCACACCTCTTGTGCTGTGTAGTGCTGTGACAACCTTGCTGCTAGCACACCTCTTGTGCTGTGTAGTGCTGTGACAACCTTGCTGCTAGCACACCTCTTGTGCTGTGTAGTGCTGTGACAACCTTGCTGCTAGCACACCTCTTGTGCTGTGACAACCTTGCTGCTAGCACACCACTTGTGCTGGGTAGTGCTGTGACAACCTTGCTGCTAGCACACCTCTTGTGCTGTGTAGTGCTGTGACAACCTTGCTGCTAGCACACCTCTTGTGCTGTGTAGTGCTGTGACAACCTTGCTGCTAGCACACCTTGTGCTGTGTAGTGCTGTGACAACCTTGCTGCTAGCACACCTTGTGCTGTGTAGTGCTGTGACAACCTTGCTGCTAGCACACCTCTTGTGTTGTGTAGTGCTGTGACAACCTCGCTGCTAGCAGCCAGCACACCGTGTGCTGTGTAGTGTCTGTGACAACCTTGCTGCTAGCAACACCTCTGTGCTGTGTAGTGTGTGACAACCTGCTGCTAGAACACCTCTTGTCTGTGACAACCTTCCTGCAGCACACCTCTTGTGCTGTGTAGTGCTGTGACACCTTGCTGCTAGCACACTCCTTGTGCTGTGTAGTGCTGTGACAGCCTGCTGCTAGCACACCTCTTGTGCTGTGTAGTGCTGTGACAAGCCTGCTGCTGCAGCACACACCTGTGTGCTGTGTAGTGCTGTGACAGCCTGCTGCTAGCACAACCTGTGCTATGTAGTGCTGTGACAACCTTGCTGCAGCCACACACTGTGCTGTGTAGTGCTGTGACAACTAGCGCTAGCACACCTGTTGCTGTGTAGTGCTGTGATAACCTTGCTGCTACCAGCACACCTCTTGTGCTGTGTAGTGCTGTGACAACCTTGCTGCTAAGCACACCCCTGTGCTGTGTAGTGCTGTGACAACCTGCTGCTAGCACACCTCTTGTCTGTGTGTGCTGTGACAGCCTTGCTGCTCAGCACACCCTTGTGCTGTGCTAGTGTGTGACAACCTGTGCAGCAGCACACTGTGCTATGTAGTGCTGTGAAACCAGCTGCTAGAACACCTTGTGCTGTGTAGTGCTGTGACAACCTTGCTGCAGCACACCTCATGTGCTGTGTAGTGCTGTGACAACCTTGCTGTAAGCACACCCTGTGCTGTGTAGTGCTGTGACACCTTGCTGCAACCCACACCTCTTGTGCTGTGTAGTGTTGTGACAACCTTGCTGCTAGCACACCTCTGTGCTGTGTAGTGTCTGTGAAGCCTTGCTGCTACACACACTCTTGTGCTGTGTAGTGCTGTGACAACCTGCTGCTACCACACACCTTGTGTGTGTAGTGCTGTGACAACCTTGCTGCTACCACACCTGTGCTGTAGCTGACACCTTGCTGCTAGAACACCTTTGTGGTAGTGCTGTGACAGACCTTGCTGCTACCACACCTCTTGTGCTGTGTAGTGCTGTGAAACCTTGCTCTGCACACCTCTTGTGCTGTGTAGGCTGTACAACTTGCTGCAGCACACCCTGTGCTGTGTAGTGCTGTGACAACCTTGCTGCTAGCACACCTCTTGTGCTGTGTAGTGCTGTGACAGCCTTGCTGCTAGCACACCTCTTGTGCTGTGTAGTGCTGTGACAGCCTCGCTGCTAGCAGCCAGCACACCGTGTGCTGTGTAGTGCTGTGACAGCCTCGCTGCTAGCCAGCCAGCACACCGTGTGCTGTGTAAGTGCTGTGACAGCCTCGCTGCTAGCAGCCAGCACACCGTGTGCTGTGTAGTGCTGTGACAGCCTCGCTGCTAGCAGCCAGCACACCGTGTGCTGTGTAGTGCTGTGACAGCCTCGCTGCTAGCAGCCAGCACACGGTGTGCTGTGTAGTGCTGTGACAGCCTCGCTGCTAGCAGCCAGCACACCGTGTGCTGTGTAGTGCTGTGACAGCCTCGCTGCTAGCAGCCAGCACACCGTGTGCTGTGTAGTGTTGTGACAGCCTCGCTGCTAGCAGCCAGCACACGTGTGCTGTGTAGTGCTGTGACAGCCTCGCTGCTTAGCAGCCAGCACACGGGTGCTGTGTAGTGCTGTGACAGCCTCGCTGCTACAGCCAGCACACCGTGTGCTGTGTAGTGCTGTGACAGCCTCGCTGCTAGCAGCCAGCACACCGTGTGCTGTGTAGTGCTGTGACAGCCTCGCTGCTAGCAGCCAGCACACCGTGTGCTGTGTAGTGCTGTGACAGCCTCGCTGCTAGCAGCCAGCACACCGTGTGCTGTGTAGTGCTGTGACAGCCTCGCTGCTAGCAGCCAGCACACCGTGTGCTGTGTAGTGCTGTGACAGCCTCGCGCTAGCAGCCAGCACACCGTGACTTGTAGTCTGTGACAGCACTCGCTGCAAGCAGCCAGCACCAACCGAGGCTGTGTAGTGCGTGACAGCTCGCTGCTAGCAGCCACACACCGTGTGCGTAGTGCTAGTGACAGCCTCGTGCTAGCAGCCGACACACCGTGTGCTGTGTAGTGCTGTGACAGCCTCGCTGGTAGCAGCCAGCACACGGTGGTGCTGTGAGTGCGTGACAGCTCGCGCTAGCAGCCAGCGAACCGTGTGCTGGTAGTGCTGTGACGAGCCTCGCTGCTGCACCAGCAACCGGTGCTGTGTAGTGCGACAGCCCGCTGCTAAGCAGCCAGCACACGGTGTGCGTGTAGTGCTGGACAGCCTCTGCTGCTAGCAGCCAGCAACGGTGGCTGTGTAGTGCGTACAGCCACGCGCTAGCGCCAGCACCCGTGTCTGTGTAGTGGCGTGACAGCCTCGCTGCTAGCAGCCAGCACACCGTGTGCTGTGTAGTGCTGTGACAGCCTCGCTGCTAGCAGCCAGCACACCGTGGCTGTGTAGTGCTGTGACAGCCTGCGCTGCTAGCAGCCACACCGTGTGCTGTGGTAGTGCTGTGACAGCCTCGCTGCAGCAGCCAGCACACCGTGGTGCTGTGTAGGCTGTGACAGCCTCGCTGCTGCGCCGCACATCCGTGTGGCGGTGTAGGTGCGTGACACCTCCTGCTAGCAGCCAGCACACCGTGTGCTGTGTAGGCGTGACAGCCTCGCTGCTAGCAGCCAGCACACGTGTCTGTGTAGGCGTGACAGCCTCGCGCTAGCAGCCAGCACACCGTGTGCGTGTAGTGCTGTGACACCTCGCTGGCTAGCAGCCACCAACCGTGTGCTGTTAGTGCTGATGACAGCCTCGCTGCTGGCCGCACACGTTGCTGGTATATGCTGTGACAGCCTCGCTGCTAGCAGCCAGCACACGTGGGCTGTGTAAGCTGTGACAGCCTCGCGCTAGCAGCAGCACACCGTGTGTGTGTATGCTGTGAACAGCCCGCTGCTACATCCAGCACACCGTGTGCTGTTATGCTTGTGACGAGCCTCGCTGCTAGCACCAGCACACCTGTGCTTGAGGCTGTGACAGCCTCGCGTAAGCACCAGCACACCGTGTGCTGTAGTGCTGTGCAAGCCTCGCGGCTAGCAGCCAGCCACCGTGTGCTGTGTAAGCTGTGACGCCTCGCTGCTAGCCACCAGCACACCCGTTGCTGTGTAGTGCTGTGACAGCCTCGCTGCTAGCAGCCAGCCACACCGTGTAGTGTAGTGCTGTGACAGTCCTCGCTGCTAGCACCAGCACACTTGTGCTGTGTAGTGCTGTACACCCTCGCCTACAGCCAGCACACCGGGCTGTTAGTGCTGTACAGCCCGCTGCTGCAGCCAGCACAAACCCTGTGCTTGTATGCTGTGACAGCCTCGCTGCTAGCAGCCACACACCTGGCTGTGTAGCTGTGACAGCCTCGCTGGGGAAACAGCCACACACCCCTGTGCGGTAGGCGTGACAGCCTCGCTCAGCAGCCAGCACACGGTAAACGGTCATGTCCTCACAGACACAAGAAAAAACCAAAGACTGTGTGCGTATGGGAAGCTTTCCCTTTATTCATTTATCTATGTACACACTTTGGAAAACTGCCAGTGGGGGTGGAGGGGGGTGGGGGGAGGAGGGAGTGGTGGGGAAGAAAAGGGGGCAGCGGCGGTGACGGGGGTGGGTTGGGTTTGGTGGGGGGAGTGGGTGACGGGATGGGTGGTGGGGGTAGGGGGGTGATATGTAATGGAGTGATGAAGTGAAGAGGTAGTGGTAGGTGGGGAATGAGGGGGGGGAGATGGTGGGGGATGGTGGGGGGGTATGGGGGGGTTGATGGGGGAGATGTGGGGAGATGGGGGGGGAGATGGGGGGGAATGGGGGGGGAGATGGTGGGGAGATGGTGGGGGGGATGGGGTGGGAAGGTACTTGGGATGAAGTGGAGGGCAATTGGGGAAAATTTAAGAAGCCTAAATTCATAGGGGGCATAAACACAAGACATGGGGTAATCATGTTATGGATGAAAGAATATCCCCCTCTTATTTCCTTGGGTGACGAGCCTTACACTGGGATTAAGGACAACAGGAGATCAACAAGGGTAAAAAAATTCAAGAAATGGGCCAAACGACCTTGTCTAACTGACCCTCCCCCTCCCCCCCCCCCAGCTGTTCAGCAACAACAACAGCTGCACAGCAGCAGCGCAGCAGTAGTAGTGTTGTCCACTGAGTGAATCACTCACAATTAACAGTACTTTAGTGCTAGGTTTGTTGTTACTATAAACACCACCCACCAGCCCTCAACCACACCCCACCACCGCCGCCAGCAAACAACCACACCACCAAGCCACACCCCCCACCACTGCAGCATCAACGACACCATCACCCCCAGATTTAACCACACTACCACCCCCCAACCTCACCACCCACACCAACCACCACATCACCACTCACCCAAACCCAACACCAGCCCTAACCACCACCACCATCAAACCACATTCCCCCAACACCATACCACCACACCATCAAACCACCACCCAACTCCAAACCCCAACCCCCAATCACTCACCAAACCGTTTAACCCCAAAACCACCACCACCAACCAAACAAACCCCCAAAACCACCAACACACTACCACACCATTTTTCCACACCCATCAACCACAACCACCAGGATCAACCACACTAAAAAACATCACCCAACACCCGATCAACCCACACATCAACCCCATACCACCACCAGCATCAACCCAACCAAACCACATCAACCACATTACAACCCATCAACCCCATTACCACACCAACCATCAACCACATTACCACCACCAGTCAACCATACCACCCCATCAACACATTACCCCCACCACCATCAACCACATTACACCACCTCAAACCCCATTACAACCCCCACCTCAACCACATTACCACCACAGAATCAACCACATTACAAATAACCAGCCAAACTAGTGTAAGGTAGGAAGAGGTCACAGTAGGGTAGTTATGGATTGACTGGAGTGATCAGCCATGGTAGTTGTCTAGGACGGGGTGTACAATGACATCTTACCTCAGACTTTGGGTTTGCAACAACACTCAGGGTCATCATCTTGCCCACTGGTTCACTCTCATAGCGGGAAGTGCATCACACACTGCACACTCGTCTCACAAACACACAACCTCTTACAATGACCTCAAGTCCCATCACAACAAATATCTTCACTGATTCCAATTTTAGAAGTCTCGCCCGATATCAGAATGTACAAGGCTTGTATGTTAAGGCGATTTATTTAATAGCATCTACAACACATCCGCGATAAGCATAAAAGTCATGCACTCGGGCCCGTCAATCAGAATGTGGTAAATCAGAGGCCCATGACATAAAAGAGAGAGGATAAAGAGGAGCAACACCCAACACGCGCCACGTCTACGGTACCACTGGCAGCTGCTCCAGGTCTAGCCTGTGTTGTCTCGTCCCCAGCCACTCACCCTCACACCAACACCCTACACACCCTACATATACTCTCTCACCACACCACCACACACTCTAACTCAACATATACTAACACACAATACATACATATGTATCACACCTGCTATCAGGCACCCTACCGGCGTTTCATATAATGTAACAACAGTTTGCGGCGGCAAGGCTTAATTAGGCAAGCTTAGCCTTAAAATACAAGATCGTCGTTTTCTGTTGGTTCTAGGAAGTAATGACGGGTTCCCATGGCAAGCAAGGAAACAAACCCAACAGGAGAGGATATATCAATAAGTAAGTATCAAGTACACAGTGCTCAGAGATGTGCTGACCACAAGCGTGACTCTCAGCAGACTCTACACTAAAGTAATCACCACACAAAATCGTAGATCACAACAAACACGCTTTCAGTGAGATCAGTGACGTTCACACCGTCCATGTTCATTACACTCTTCATCAATATTGTTGTATGGGTCTTGTTCTGTATATAAGCAGATACACAAGCAACCTACACGCTGACGTTAACCTTTGTCAAGGAATAATCGATCGGTTCCGTGAGCATTATCAAAGTCCCGTTTGTGGGTAAGCAATATTTACTCCATCCCATTGGTGAAGTGATTCAGAGGCCAAGCTGTGCTCTCCGTACGCAGACAGCCTCCCGATGGATGGCCGACAAACTAGTCTGTTGATCCTAGTCACACGCAGTCCAGTGTATGAACCACATCTGGTTTGTTGAACTGTCCTGAGGAAGTTCCTCAGTTACTTCCATGAAGACACAGAAGTTGTGGTATATCCTTTTTAGTGGTAAACCGGGAGTGATTGAAGAGTCAATGGTTCCCTCCACATTACTGACGTGTGCCGGATCAATACTTTACTGCAAATATTTCCCACCGTCTATAAATTTATGTGGTTTCATTACTCTGAAATATTGTAAGTTAGAAACTTTTTAAGAAATGAACGTAGTGTTGAAGACTGGTGATGACTACTGTGTGATGACTACTGTGTGATTAGACTACTTTGTGGTTTATTACTGCTGTAGTGATGAATGCTGTGTGATGAACTGTTGATGACGACTGTGTGATGACTGTGTGATGACTGTGTGATGACTACTGTGTGATGACTGCTGTGTGATGACTGCTGTGTGATGACTACTGTGTGATGACTACTGTGTGATGACTGCTGTGTGATGACTACTGTGTGATGACTACTGTGTGATGACTACTGTGTGATGACTGTGATGACTGCTGTGTGATGACTGCTGTGTGATGACTACTGTGTGATGACTACTGTGTGATGACTACTGTGTGATGACTGCTGTGTGATTACTGTGTGATGACTACTGTGTGATGACTGCTGTGTGATGACTGCTGTGTGATGACTGTGTGATGACTGCTGTGTGATGACTACTGTGTGATGACTGTGTGATGACTGCTGTGTGATGACTGCTGTGTGATGACAGCTGTGTGATGACTGTTGCGTGATTGTGTGATGACTGCTGTGTGATGACTGCTGTGTGATGACTGCTGTGTGATGACTACTGTGTGATGACTGTGTGATGACTGCTGTGTGATGACTGCTGTGTGATGACTACTGTGTGATGACTGTGATGACGACTGTGTGATGACTGCTGTGTGATGACTGCTGTGTGATGACTGTTGCGTGATTGTGTGATGACTACTGTGTGATGACTGTTGCGTGATTGTGTGATGACTGCTGTGTGACTGTGTGATGACTGCTGTGTGATGACTGCTGTGTGATGACTGTTGCGTGATTGTGTGATGACTACTGTGTGATGACTGCTGTGTGATGACTGCTGTGTGATGACTGCTGTGTGATGACTGCTGTGTGATGACTGTTGCGTGATTGTGTGATGACTGCTGTGTGACTGTGTGATGACTGCTGTGCGATGACTGCTGTGTGATGACTACTGTGGGATGACCGCTGTGTGATGATTGCTGTACTCACCTATTTGTACTCACCTATTTGTGGTTGCAGGGGTCGAGTCATAGCTCCTGGCCCCGCCTCTTCACTGATTGCTACTAGGTCCTCTCTCTCCCTGCTCCATGAGCTTTATCATACCTCGCCTTAAAACTATGTATGGTTCCCGCCTCCACTACTTCACTTTCTAGGCTATTCCACGGCTTGACTACTCTATGACTGAAGAAATACTTCCTAACATCCCTTTGATTCATCTGAGTCTTCAACTTCCAATTGTGACCTCTTGTGTCTGTGTCCCATCTCTGGAACATCCGCTCTTTGTCACCTCGTCTATTCCGTGCAGTATTTTATAAGTCGTTATCATGTCTCCCCTGACCCTCCTGGCCTCCAGTGTCGTCAGGCCGATTTCCCTCAACCTTTCTTCGTAGGACAATCCCCGTAGCTCTGGGACTAGTCTTGTTGCAAACCTTTGCACTTTCTCTAATTTCTTGACGTGCTTGACTAGGTGTGGATTCCAAACTGGTGCTGCATACTCCAGTATGGGCCTGACGTAAATGGTATACAGAGTCTTGAACGAATCCTTACTGAGGTATCGGAACGCTATCCGTAGGTTTGCCAGGCGCCCGTATGCTGCAGCAGTTATGTGATTGATGTGCGCCTCAGGAGATATGCTCGGTGTTATACTCGCCCCCAGATCTTTTTCCTTGAGTGAGGTTTGCAGTCTTTGGCCATCTAAACTATATTGTGTCTGCGGTCTTCTTTGCCCTTCCCCAATCTTCAGGACTTTGCATTTGGCAGGGTTAAACTCAAGGAGCCAGTTGCTGGACCAGGCTTGTAGCCTGTCCAGGTCTCTTTGTAGTCCTGCCTGATCCTCATCCGATTTGATTCTTCTCATTAACTTCACATCATCTGCAAACAAGGACACTTCTGAGTCTATCCCTTCCGTTATGTCGTTCACATATACCAAGAACAGCACAGGTCCTAGGACTGACCCCTGCTGTGTGATGACTACTGTGCGATGACCGCTGTGTGATGATTGTTGTGTGATTACTGTGCGATGACTACTGTGTGATGACCGCTGTGTGATGGCTACTGTGTGATGGCTACTGTATTTCATCTGTGTGATGACTGCTTTTTGATAACTGCTGTGATAACGACTGTGATGACTTCTGCTCTATGACTTGTGTGATGACTGCTGTGTGACGATAACTGTGATGATTACTGTATGATGACTTATGTGATTATTGTCTGATGACACCTATGATTGTTGTATGTGAAAATTTGTGTGATGACTGTTGCGTAATTGTGTGTGATGGCTCCTGTATAATAACCGTTGCGTGATGACTTATGTGATGGCCGCTGGGTGATGACTGCTATTGTAACTTGTGATGACGCGTGTGATGACTCCGGTATATTGACTGCTGTGTTGACTAATGACTGTGTGATGACTTGTGTGATAATTGCCGAGTGATGACTTCTAAGTTATGACTTGTGACGACTATGTGATGACCACAGTGTGCTGACTGCTTAGTTGACTTACCTAATGACTGTTCTGTGACGACTGCTGTGTGATGACTTCTGTGGTGAATGCTATGTGATGACCGCTCTGTGATGGCTGTTGCCAGTGTTGCGTGCATCAGAGTGTCTTCCTTCTGAGGAAGGTACAGTCGGCTGTGCTCAAGCCTCACCCATTAAGAAATAAGTATAGACTTCAGGTCTGGAGTAGTTTGTTCAGCACCTGGTGCAGGTCTGCGGTAGTTTGTTCAGCACCTGGTGCAGGTCTGGGGTAGTTTGTTCAGCACCTGGTGCAGGTCTGCGGTAGTTTGTTCAGCACCTGGTGCAGGTCTGGGGTAGTTTGTTCAGCACCTGGTACAGGTCTGGGGTAGTTTGTTCAGCACCTGGTGCAGGTCTGGGGTAGTTTGTTCAGAAACCTGGTGCAGGTCTGGGTAGTTTGTTCAGCACCTGATGCAGGTCTGCGGTAGTTTGTTCAGCACCTGGTGCAGGTCTGGGGTTTGTTCAGCACCTGGTGCAGGTCTGCGGTAGTTTGTTCAGCACCTGGTGCAGGTCTGGGGTAGTTTGTTCAGCACCTGGTGCAGGTCTGCGGTAGTTTGTTCAGCACCTGGTGCAGGTCTGGGGTAGTTTGTTCAGCACCTGGTGCAGGTCTGCGGTAGTTTGTTCAGCACCTGGTGCAGGTCTGGGGTAGTTTGTTCAGCACCTGGTGCAGGTCTGGGGTATTTGTTCAGCACCTGGTGCAGGTCTGGGGTAGTTTGTTCAGCACCTGGTGCAGGTCTGGGGTAGTTTGTTCAGCACCTGGTGCAGGTCTGGGGTAGTTTGTTCAGCACCTGGTGCAGGTCTGCGGTAGTTTGTTCAGCACCTGGTACAGGTCTGGGGTACTTTGTTCAGCACCTGGTGCAGGTCTGGGGTACTTTGTTCAGCATCTGATGCAGGTCTGCGGTAGTTTGTTCAGCACCTGGTGCAGGTCTGGGGTACTTTGTTCAGCACCTGGTGGAGGTCTGGGGTAGTTTGTTCAGCACCTGGTGCAGGTCTGGGGTAGTTTGTTCAGCACCTGGTGCAGGTCTGGGGTAGTTTGTTCAGCACCTGGTGCAGGTCTGGGGTTGTTTGTTCAGCACCTGGTACAGGTCTGGGGTACTTTGTTCAGCACCTGGTGCAGGTCTGGGGTAGTTTGTTCAGGACCTGGTGCTACTTCTTGTACCAAGATGACGTGATGTTCAGGAACAGCTGTTCTTCGCTGCTGTTTTAGAAGAACAACTCAGATGATCATCTAAACACAGTGTAGATCTTATAGAGATGCATCATAATCTGAATATACCGAATGACTTTAATAAGATGTGACGTCAGTGCGTCGTTCTGATTTCTTAATTAACCAGCTTGTAGGAAGAATTGGATAACTTTCCTATACTGTTCCCTTGAGATCGTTGAATTAATTTATCTGTGTTGCTGATTGCAAATTCGTATCTGAGGGAAAGTACGATGGCCAAAAATATGGGATGCCAATGGGCAATCCATTATTCCCCGTGTTGAAAGATAACCTAGCTAGCCAGGTTATCTTTGCTTGTGGCCTTCCTCTGTTTGACCCTTATGGGCTTAGCGCTTAGTTATGTTTTATTATTATTGTGGTTTTGCAGGATTTGGATGGATTCCTACAGACTCAATGAACTTGCCCCGTCCATTAAATTCGCAGTTGAAAAGAAAGTGGATAACAAACTTTTTTATTGATGTTTTCATCTGCCAAGTTGACAGTAACTTGAAGTACAAAGTAGAGCAACCAATCATGAAACTAACATAAACAAGGATGTGTCTTACAATTTTTGTGTGAATTCTGCGCATTTGTAGCCTCAAGTAATTTGGTGAGAAAATTGCGAAAATTTACAATATTGCAACAATTCTACGATAACTTAAAGATTCTGTGGAAAAGACCTTGACAGCAGGAAGGAAGACGCAGAACTGCACCTAAGATAACCCCGTCAAGGAAGAAGTTGTCTGTGCTCCGATATAACGATAATTTTGCAGTCTTGTCTAATGCCCTAAGAACATACTAATTAAGAACATATTGATTAAGAACATACTGATCAAGAATTCACCAGCAGACTCACTAGGAAACAAGTGTGTACGAAGTGTTGTCTTGCAGCAGTTGTGATATGTTTTACGTTGGGAATCCAAGTTAGCACAACACCAATACTCAATCAGGAAAGTGCAGTAAACAAACGTCATATTTAATCATATAAGAGTTTGCAATAACCCTGCTAGAGGGTCTGAGGCTTGAATTATATTTGCTAGTTCGTCAGTGGCAGAAACAGCTTAGAGTCAGCAATTATAAAACATAACCTTTTATTATATAATAATTTCTCAGGCGTGTAAGAGCTTGATTCTTTTTTAATTGAGGCCAACCGTACATAATGTTAAACCTGGTAATTTCACAAATACTCTTGAATGTCTTAAATGTCGTGATTTAGCACGAACAATCAGATGTTTATCTGTCCTTATATGATATTTATTTCTGTAGGTTGTTGCCTACGGGGCTACACGTGTGTGTGAACAACAGTGCCCCTACGATAAGCTTACTTACTCTCTGGTTCCTTTCCATCGTTTCCGTTCTTCATGCAAATTACTCAAGTATTACAGCGAGTGTGGATATTTACGAAAAGTTTTGCATACGTTTGAAGATGATTAAGATACAAGTGCAGCAGTCAGATATCAGTCTATCAGTCAGAGAAATAGTATTTGAGGTGGTCAGTCCCTCAGGGACCAAATTAAATATAGAAGCCTCACCTAACCCAATCAAATCCGACGTAATTCATTTAGCTAAATTCTACTAAATATATTATAGATTAGGAAGTGGAACGATCTGGACAGTGGAGCGGCAGAGGTAGAATAGATACAAATCTTTAAGAAGAGGTACGATAAAGCTCTCGAAGCCTGAATAGAGTGAACATAGTAGCGGCTAGCGAAGAGGCGGGGCGAGGACCCTAATTTCGACTCCTGCCACTACATATAGGTGAATATATAAACACGTAACCACAAAGTGCAGGGAGGCAGTGGAAAAGTTTGTACGTAAGAGCAACAATAACAATGGGAAGAACAGAGTGAGCCCCTGGTTTACCAGGAGGTGTGGAGAAGCCAAATCCAAATGTGCTAGAGCACGGAAAAAGTATAGAAGGCAAAGGACCCAGCAAAACAGGAAGTTGAGCATAAAGCCAGAAATGAATATGCTTGGATAAGGAGAGAAGCCCAGCGTCAGTACGGGAATGACAGCATCAAAAGCCAATTCTGACCCTAAGTTGCTGTACAACTACATGAGGAGGAAAACAACAGTCAAGTATCAGGTAATCAGGCTGAGGAAGGAGGAGAGCTCACAAGCAACACCAAGAAGTATGTGAAGAGCTCAGGTATTCACAGTGGAGACAAAAAGGCTGAGGTGGTAGGGTGCACCAATAAAGGCTGGACACACTGTATGCAACCGAGAAGGTGAAGAAGCTACTAGGGGAACTAGATACCTCGAACAGGAAGCAGATGCAGTGTGTGTACCACTAAAAACAATCTTCAATAAATCTATCAAAACAGGGCAACTGCCTGAAGTGAGGAAGATAAAGAATATAGTCCCGATTTTTGAGGAGACAGACAGGCTGCACTAAATTACAAACCAGTGATTGATGGAGCACCTAGAACGTAATAGACTAATACATGACAACCAGCATGTCTTCAGGGAAAGAGAAACATACATCACGAACCTATTGGAGTTCTATGACAAGGTAAGAGAAGTAGGACAAGAGAGAGAGTGATGGGTAGACTCAATCTTCTTGGACGGTAAGAAGGCTTTCGACACAGTACCACACAAGAGACTGGTTGAAAAACTAGAGAAGAAGGCAGGAATAGGAGGGAAAGTACTGCAATGGATCGGGGGAAACTTTGACAGGAAGGAAACAACGAGTGGGTGCATGTTTTGAGTGGAGTTCCACAAAGGTCAGTCCTAGGTCTGGGTGTTACGTTTTTGACGGTATAACGTAAATAAAAGTCCTGGCTCCTAGGGAGTAAACAACCTGCCTAGTCTAAGGGTATTTAAATTGCTACACGTAAACCAACCTAGGGCCAGATTGTACCTTCACACAAATTATGAAAATGGCCAATGTATTATGAGTAACGACACAAAAACTCACACATTATATAAATATATTATATATATATATATATATAATATATATATATATATATATATATAATATATATATATATATATATATATATATATACATACACACACACATACAAAACAACCACTGTGAAAAAATAGAGAACTTCCAAGCGGTTTCGTGGCTACTCACACTATCAAGGAACAATTGTTCCTTGATAGTGTGGGAGACAGTTTAGTGTGGGAGAAACTTTAGTGTCAGACCCTTTAGTGTGGGAGACACTTTAGTGTGGGAGACACTTTAGTGTGAGAGACACTTTAGTGTGGGAGACGCTTTAGTGTGGAAGACACATTAGTGTGGGAGACACATTAGTGTGGGAGACACTTTAGTGTGAGAAACACTTTAGTGTGGGAAACAATTTATTGTGGGAGGCACTTTAGTGTGGAAGACACATTAGTGTGGGAGACACTTTAGTGTGGGAGACACTTTAGTGTGGGAGACACCTTAGTGTCAGAGACACTTTAGTGTGGGAGACACCGTAGTGTCAGAGACACTTTAGTGTGGAAGACACATTAGTGTGAAAGACACTTTACTGTGGAAGACACTTTAGTGTGGGAGACACTTTAGTGTCACAAACACTTTAGTGTGGGAGGCCATTTAATGTCAGAGACACTTTAGTGTGGAAGACACTTTAGTGTGGAAGACACTTTACTGTGGGAGACACTTTAGTGTCAGAGACACTTTAGTGTGGGAGGCCATTTAATGTTAGAGACACTTTAGTGTGGAAGACATTTTAGTGTGGAAGACACTTTAGTGTGGGAGACACTTTAGTGTGGGAGACACTTTAGTGTGGGAGACACTTTAGTGTGGGAGACACTTTAGTGTGGAAGATACTTTAGTGTGGAAGACACTTTAGTGTGGAAGACACTTTAGTGTGGGAGACACTTTAGTGTGGGAGACACTTTAGTGTGGGAGACACTTTAGTGTGGGAGACACTTTAGTGTGGAAGATACTTTAGTGTGGAAGATACTTTAGTGTGGAAGACACTTTAGTGTGGAAGACACTTTAGTGTGGGAGACACTTTAGTGTGGGAGACACTTTAGTGTGGGAGACACTTTAGTGTGGGAGACACTTTAGTGTGGGAGACACTTTAGTGTGGGAAGATACTTAGTGTGGAAGACACTTTAGTGTGGAAGACACTTTAGTGTGGGAGACACTTTAGTGTGGGAGACACTTTTGTGTGGAAGATTCTTTAGTGTGGGAGACACTTTAGTGTGGGAGGCCATTTAATGTCAGAGACACTTTAGTGTGGAAGACACTTTAGTGTAGGAGACACTTTAGTGTGGAAGACACTTTAATGTGGGAGACACTTTAGTGTGGGAAACACTTTAGTGTGGGAGACACTTTAGTGTGGGAGACACTTTAGTGTGGAAGACACTTTAATGTGGAAGACACTTTAGTGTGGGAGACACTTTAGTGTGGGAGACACTTTAGTGTGGAAGACACTTTAATGTGGAAGACATTTTAGTGTGGGAGACGCTTTAGTGTATGAGACACTTTAGTGTGGAAGACACTTTAGTGCCAGAAACACTTTAGTCCCAGAGACACTTAGTGTGGGAGACACTTTTGTGTGGAAGACTTTAGTGTGGGAGACACTTTAGTGTGGGAGACACTTTAGTGTGGGAGACACTTTAGTGTGAAAACATTTTAATGTGGAAGACACTTTATTGTGGGAGACATAGTGTGAGAGACACTTTAGTGTGGGAGACGGTTTAGTGTGGAAGACACTTTAGTGTGGGAGACACTTTAGTGTGAGAGACACTCTAATGTGGAAGACACTTTAGTGTGGGAGACACTTAAGTGTGGAAAACACTTTAGTGTGGGAGACACTTTAGTGTGGGAAACACTTTAGTGTGGGAGACACTTTAGTGTGGGAGACACTTTAGTGTAGGAGACACTTTAGTGTGGAAGGCACTTTAGTGTTTGAAACACTTTAATGTGGGAGACACTTTAGGGTGGGAGATACTTTCGTGCGGGAGATACTTTAGTGTGGGAGACACTTTAGCGTGGGAGACACTTTAGGGTGGGAGATACTTTAGTGTGGGAGATAATTTAGTGTGGGAGACACTTCAATATGGGAGACACTTTAGGGTGGGAGATACTTTAGTATGGGAAACACTTTAGTTTAGGAAACACTTTAGTGTAGAAAACACTTTAATGTGGGAGACACTTTAGCGTGGGAGACACTTTAGGGTGGGAGATACTTTAGTGTGGGAGATACTTTCGTGTGGGAGACACTTTAGTGAAGGAAACACTTTAGTGTGAAGACACTTTAGTTTGCAGACACTTTAGTGTGGAAGGCACTTTAGTGTGGGAGGCACTTTAGTTTGGGAGACACTTTAGTGTGAAAACATTTTAATGTGGAAGACACTTTAGTGTGGGAGACACTTTAGTGTGGGAGACACTTTAATGTGGAAGATACTTCAGTGTCAGAGACACTTTAGTGTGGGAGATAATTTAGTGTGGGAGACACTTTAGTGAAGGAAACACTTTAGTGTGAAGACACTTAGGTTTGCAGACACTTTTGTGTGGAAGACACTTTAGTTTGAGACACTTTAATGTGGGAGACAATTTTAACGTTGAAGTCAGCAGTTACTGATGCGGCTGACATCAGAAACAAAGGTGTTTTATATTGTCGTGTATCAGACTGACAGCTGACATATTTTCTCGTGTCAGGCTGAGAGTAGACTTATATTGCATTGTGTCAGACTGATGGCTGACTTATATTGTCGGACTAACAGCTGACATATATTGTCGACTGTCAGATTCCAGGCTGAGGGACTGATTACCTCATCTTTTGTATATAGTTCTACTGTCTTCCAATTATGTCCTAGAATCTGTATTGATAAAGCCACTGGATGGCGAAACGTCTACAATAAAGATATCCAGATGTTGCACATGTGTCTTAACTTTCATATTGTCGGTATTTCATACCTTTCTTGCACAACTTGTCAGACACTGCAACATCATGGAATCTTGGTTCAGAGGACATCTACAAGACCTTCACGTGAGGTCACAGACCCTGAGCTGCTTTGGGGATTAGCGTGGACGGTTACAAAGCATGGCTTGCTTCTGCAGTGTTTTAAAATTTGAGGTTGGAGAGTTGAAGGAGGAGGTCTTGCTTCTCCAGGAGGAGATTAGGAGGCTGAAGGTCCACCTCAGTGGGTCTGGGAGAGAGTGTGAGGTGGCTGGAGTTGTGGGGAATGAGGCTTCTAGCAGTGAGGCGCAGTCTGTCTCTCGCTGTGAGGAGGCTGTAGGTGGGGAGGTAGCAACGGCTACCAGCAATGAGATGCAGTCCAGCACCTGCTACAAGTGGCGAGTGGTAACCAGTAATGGGAGGAGAATCAGAATAAGGAAAGTTAAGAGTGAAGGTCTGAAGGTAGGAAATCGCTTCTCTGTTCTTCAGGATGAATGTACTTCAGTGGCCAGTGAAGGTTAGGGTACTACTGCCTCTGCTAACAGAGGTAAGCGCATTCTTGTGGTTGGTGACTCTCAGGTAAGATATATTGACCGTGCTTTTTGTAATAGGAATAAGAAGATGAGAGATAGAGTGTGCTTCCCTGGAGCTGGTGTTGGGGACATAGTTAACAGGCTGGATAATATCATGTCAGGTTATGGGAACAAGCCCATTATCTGTCTCAGTGCTGGTGGAAATGATATTGGAAAGGGTAGGAGAGAAGAGCTGCTAGATAAGTACAGGTCAGCTATAGATTTCATTAAGTCTAAAGGAGGGGTCCCAATCATATGTAGCATCTTGCCTAGAAGGGGAGTAGGAAATGAATGGTTGTCTAGGGCAATTGGTGTAAATTGCTGACTAGACAGATACTGCAAGGAACTTGCAATCCCATTCATTGACAACTGGAACAACTTTTATGGCAAACATGATATGTATGCAAGGGATGGGGTACATCTCTCTGGGGCAGGGGTAGTAGCACTTGCAAACTCAATTGAGAAGGCCATTGGTAAAATGCCTATGATTTTAAACTGATGGAAGATAGAGGTATGGGTGTGTGTGGGAAACAAGCAGGTTGCAACACTAGGGTTGGAAACAGTAAATGTATAAAAGGCATTCAGCATGAAGTTATAAATAAAGACAATAGATCAGGTCAGCAAACAAAGGGGGACAGCAGAGGGCAGCAAGGGACTAGCTCCCTTAAGGTTTACTATACTAATAGCAGGAGTGTAAGAAATAAAATAGATGAGCTAAGATTAATTGCAAGTGCAGGAAACATAGATATTATTGCTATAAGAGAGACCTGGCTCAATCTGAAAGATAGAGAGATGCCCTCTGAATGTCACATACAAGGCTATAAATTGTTCCACACTGACAGGGTCAACAGGAAGGGTGGTGGAGTAGTGATGTACGTCAGAGACATTTTAAATTGTTGTGTTAGACAAGATATAAAATTAGAAGCGTCGGCCACTGAATCTGTTTGGTTACAGCTTCTCGAGGGCCGAGAAAAACTAATTTTGGGTGTGATTTACAGGGCCCCAAATCTTGATAGGGAGTGCAATAAACTTCTATGGGACAAAATTCGTAAGGCATCTACATACGAAAATGTTGTGCTAATGGGAGATTTCAACTATAGACAGACTGACTGGAGCAATTTGACAGGAAATTTAGAGTCAGGTGACTTTCTTGATACTATCCAGGATTGTTTTTTTTTTTTAAACAGTTTGTGACAGAGCCAACTAGGGGAAATAACCTCCTTGACTTGGTTCTTGCCAGTAGGGAAACACTAATTAATAATCTTGAGGTTAATGATGAGCTTGGGGAAAGTGATCACAAATCACTCAGTTTTAATATATCATGGAATTGCCCTAATAATGGCAATCAAGTCTCCGTCCCTGACTTTCGCTTGGCTGATTTCATAGGACTGAAAAATTACTTAGGTGGGCTGAACTGGAATGACCTGACTAAGGGTCAGGTAGGTGGTGATGGATGCCGATATGACGCTTTCCAGGGCATAGTTCTAGCTGCTCAGTCAAATTATGTTGCAAATAGGGAAATCAGATCAAACAAAAATGATCCTAAATGGATGAACAATAGATTAAAATATCTGATTGGTAAAAAGAGAGGCATATATAGGCAAATCAAAAGAGGAGAGGGGCAATTAAGAAATCGATATATTCAGTTAAAGAGAGAAATAAAAAAGGGAATTAGGAAAGGAAAAAGAGATTATGAGGTTAAAGTTGCAAGAGAATCGAAGACTAACCCAAAAGGATTCTTTCAGGTATACAGAAGTAAGATCAGGGACAAGATAAGCCCACTCAAAAGTTCCTCGGGTCAGCTCACTGACAGTGATAAGGAAATGTGTAGAATTTTTAACACATACTTCCTCTCAGTTTTTACACAGGAGGATACCAGCGATATTCCAGAAATGATAAATTATGTAGAACAGGACGATAATAAACTGTGCACGATTAGGGTCACAAGTGACATGGTCCTTAGGCAAATAGATAAATTAAAACGTAACAAATCCCCAGGCCCTGATGAACTGTATGCGAGGGTTCTAAAGGAATGTAAAGAGGAGCTTAGCAAACCTTTGGCTAATCTTTTCAACATATCACTACAAACTGGCATGGTGCCAGATAAGTGGAAAATGGCAAATGTGATACCTATTTTCAAACCAGGTGACAGGTCCTTAGCTTCGAACTATAGACCAACAAGCCTAACCTCCATAGTAGGAAAATTTATGGAATCAATAATTGCCGAGGCAGTTCGTAGCTACCTTGAAAAGCATAAATTAATCAACGGATCTCAGCATGGTTTTACAAAGGGGCGCTCCTGCCTTACGAATTTATTAACTTTTTTCACTAAGGAGGTAGATCATGGTAATGAATATGATATTGTGTATATGGACTTCGGTAAGGCTTTTGACAGGGTCCCACATCAGAGATTATTGAGGAAAATTAAGGCACATGGAATAGGAGGAGAAATTTTTTCCTGGATAGAGGCATGGTTGACAAATAGGCAGCAGAGAGTTTGCATAAATGGGGAGAAATCAGAGTGGGGAAGCGTCACGAGCGGTGTTCCACAGGGGTCGGTGTTGGGCCCCCTGCTGTTCACAATCTACATAAACGACATAGATGAGGCATAAAGAGCGACATAAGCAAGTTTGCCGATGACATCAAAATAGGCCGTCGAATTCATTCTGACGAGGACATTAGAGCACTCCAGGAAGATTTGAACAGACTGATGCAGTGGTCGGAGAAGTGGCAGATGCAGTTTAATATAGACAAACGCAAAGTTCTAAATGTTGGACAGGACAATAACCATGCCAAATATAAACTAAATAATGTAGATCTTAATATAACGGATTGCGAAAAAGATTTAGGAGTTCTGGTTAGCAGTAATCTGAAACCAAGACAACAGTGCATAAGTGTTCGCAATATAGCTAACAGAATCCTTGGCTTCTGTTGCGGCCCCCTACCAAACTAGCGGTTAAATAGTTAAAGCCTGCCGGCCGGCAGTACCACTGGGTACGTCATCAAACCCATTGTGGGGACTGCTGAGCCAGCCTTAGAAGCAGTACGTACCTAAACACCTCACGGTACGCAGCTAAGCATTATGTACCTGAACACCTCATGGTACGCATCTAAGCAGTAGGTACCTGAACACCTAATGGTACACATCTACTGGCTTTTGAAGCATTAAGTACCTGAACACCATGCTGCAAACTCACTGAATGCGGCCATCAAGTAACTGAGGCCAACAGACTCAGTGAACTGCGGTGAGCGCTTCTTCTAAAATCAGTAGAAGCCAGTAGACTACTGCCAGTAGATGTGTACCATTAGGTGTTCAGGTACCTACTGCTTCTAAGGCCAGTAGATGTGTACCATTAGGTGTTCAGGTACCTACTGCTTAGATGCGTACCGTGAGGTGTTTTAGGTACTTAATGCTTCTAAGCAGTAGATGTGTACCATTAGCTGTTCGTACCGTACTGCTTAGATGCGTACCGTTAGGCTGTTCAGGTATAATGCTTCAAAGTCAGTAGATGCGTACCATGAGGTGTTCAGGTACATAATGTTAGCTGCGTAAACCCAGTGGGTGTTTAGGTACCGTACTGCTTAGCTGCGTACCGTGAGGTGTTAGGTACGTACCTGCTTCTAAGGCCGGCTCAACAGTCCCCACATTGGGTTTGATGACGTACCCAGTGGTACTGCCGGCCGGCAGGTTAACTATTAACCGTAGTTTGGATAGGGGGCCACAACAAATGCTCTTCTCCAGACTGAGGGAATGACCACCTCAAAACTTTAAGGGTGATGGACTGATTACATCGTCTTCAAGTCTCTTCTGCTTCTATCAACTTTTCTGTACTCGACTGAAGAAGCCTACTGTGCAGGCGAAACGTTGCATATGTGTCTTACCTAACAACCTGTCGGTATTTAACACCATTTTAACGTTCAGATCTGTTTGTGACTTGATAAACCCCATGGTGTGGGCGAAGCGTTGTCAATAAAGGCCCACATTATACTGATTGTGTTTATTTTTCCATTGTGTCGATATTTGATACCATTTATTTCCAGAGATACCCAGATGTTGCACATATGTCTAATTCTTCAAAAGCTTAATTAAGCTTGCTTCTCCAGTGTGCTAGTTATTAGGCTTGTCTGTTGATCTAAAACACATCTGACGTTCACGTCACTTGGCATCAAGGACAAGTCATGCTCAAAACCTTGCTTTTGCTTTAACATAACTGCTTTTTATAGAATACGTAAATTTACAGAAATTCCTATGTAACACAAGAGGTGGTTGTGCAAGACTGGTATACAATACCGACAAGATGAAAGTTAAGACACTTGTGCAACATCTGGGTATCTGTGATGAATGGTTTGAAAAACCGACAAGTTGAAGATTGAGACACTTATGCAGCATATGGGAATCTTTATTCAGGAAACGTTTCGCCACACAGTGGCTTCATCAGTCCAATACAAAGAGGAAGGCGTAAGGAGAGGAGGAGTATGAGGTAATCAGTCCCTCAACCTGGAGTCGATGTGTTCAGTCCATCAATCTTGTAGAATGTACAGCAATGGGCCACTGTGTGGCGAAACGTTTCCTGAATAAAGATTCCCATAAGCTGCATAAGAGTCTCAATCTTCAACTTGTCGGTTTTTCAAACCATTCATCACAGCATAGCGCCACTGTGTGGCGAAACGTTTCCTGAATAAATATTCCCATAAACTGCATAGTGTCTCAATCTTCAATTGTCGGTTTTTCAAACCATCATCCAACTGTCAGGACACTGCAGCATCATGGGATCTTGTTACAAAGATTTCTTCAACACTTGTTCAACCTTTGGACGAAGACCTACTTCGACTAGTGGATGGTACCACTATGACCCCGCCTCCGCCTGCTTCACTTCACCTCACTACAGTATATAAGCCACGTCTACGGCCCTATGCTGTACATTCTACAAGATTGATGGACTGAACACATCGACTCCAGGTTGAGGGACTGATTACCTCATACTCCTCCTCTCCTTACGCCTTCCTCTTTGTATTGGACTGATGAAGCCACTGTGTGGCGAAACGTTTCCTGAATAAAGATTCCCATATGCTGCATAAGTGTCTCAATCTTCATCTGGTTATCTTTATTGTAGACGTTTCGCCATCCAGTGGTTTTATCAATACTGATTATTGGACATAATAAGAAAACAGAAGAACTATATACAAAAGATGAGGTAATCAGTCCCTCAGCCTTGAAGGTGGTGTTTAGAGCACCGTGGTTGTAGAGATTCTGAAGCACAGGCAAGGAGACTGGCGCTTATATAGGCGTCAGTGAAAGGGACGTGGTCTGCACGCCATACAGCCAGTGTTGCCTCTCCTCGCCGTCCAGGGCATACAGTGCTCCATCAAGCTACAGCTCACCTCAGTGTCCTGCTCCTCCAGCGACGGACTCCACAAGAAAACTTTAAAGTTATAACCAGGCAAGTACGTGTGTCTATTTCACACGTACTTGCCTAGCCAATTATTCTCATAGATTTGGCAGCCACATCTAATTTAAGATGCTTTCAATGCCTTCCACTTCCTTCCCCCTTACCATTCCTCCTCTACCGCCAACACCGGCCTCTACTCTGTCTACTCCTGCCTCTAAGGCCTACCCTGCCTCTACCTCTTCCAAACCCAATTCTTTCTCGCTTAACCTCAAATACTCTAAATCTGATCATGCCACTATCTGTCCTGGAAATTTATTGTACCAGATCACTGGCGCACCTTAGCTGAAAGTCTTTAAAACCAACTCAGGCTTCAAACTCCTTCTTGACAAGCATTCCTGTGAAACGTACACCTTAACCGAGACCAGACAAAAACTTCTCAATGCTTCGCTATTATTTGGACTCCTGAGCACCGCGCCAAATGCACAGTGATCGCAAAACACGTAGACTATTCTCTCCTGACTGCCTATGACACAGACAAAGAAGACTTAATCAAAGACATTAGTACTAAGAACAAAGTCTCTGTTGACGATATTTACAGACCTGAGAACTCTACCATCCTCAAAATCCGCTGTTCAAATCCTTCTGACGCCTCTACACTCTTTAATCAAGGAATCCTTGCCAAGACCATCCGCATTCCTCCAAACACTCTCTTCACTCCAAACTTTCACCCCATCACACAATGTCTGAAATGCTACAGATTCGGCCACGACAAAATCTCATGCACTTCCACACAAATCTGCTCCAGATGTTCAGCAACTGGCCACTTCTGGAGCACTTGCAACCTCCCCCTTAAATGTTCTAACTGCGGCGGGTCACACACTGCAGTTGCAAATTCCTTCCCTTCTAGAAAAGACATTTTCTCCTCCCTCAGAGCCAGCCAACCTCCCTCCCTCCCCAACCCCTACTCTGCACCTCCCTCCCCTTCCATACCTTTCTCCCCTAACCCCAATGCCTGGGCTACTCCACGCACTTGGTCTACCTCTCCTAGTCTACACACCTCAAACACCAACACACAGACTACAAGCACTTCTCCTTCTACACCTACACCCACACTAGACTACAAAACTAACTGCCAACTCGCCACTGCTGCCCACTCTGCGATGGTAATCTCTCAAGCTTACCAATCAGACTACTCACATGTCCTTAACCTAACCTTGTCTGCAAACAATCTTCCCTCTTTAGTTATCCCTCCTTCCTGAAGCCCCCTACAACCTCTACCTCCTCCCTCTCTCCCACCCCCCCCTTCCTACACCCACCAGCTCTCCTCCTCCCCTACTCCTCTTGTGATGTAGTTCAGCTGGGCTTGTGAGGTCTCTGGGGAGACCTAATTTAACCAATTATATGGTCACCTTGCCTTGGCAAATGTCTGTCAGAGACACGCCTTTCCGGCTTAAGTCTCAGCACCTTTGTTCGTCACTGGCGTCAGATCTCGGCGTCAGGTTGTACACGTGGTTGTGGGGTGTGCTTGGACCACCATATAAGCCCAAGGAACAGCTGAGCAGGGGAGATTCGTGCGGAGCTCTGGCCTGGGTGCAGAGCTCTGAGCAGAGAGACTTTGAGTGGAGCTGCTGTTGGGGTGCAGGGCTCGGGAGAAGGCTGCAGAAGTCTCTGGAGGAGACTGTTGGAGACATTGGGCAGAGTACTGGCTTCGAGCAGTATTCGTGCTGTGTAGGTCTTGTGACCTGTGACTTTGTTCCTATGGTGAACTGTTCTCTGAACCATATTGTAAGTTATATTCTGTTTCGCCAAGCTAATTGTATTCCGTCTCACTGCTTATGTGTACCACCCCATTTATCTAAACCACAATAATGTTCTCCTGTTCCCAAATATATTATTGTACAAGGACTTAATAATAAACTGTGTTTGAGTAGAATAGTAATATTCACTGTCCCCATTATTTGCTCTTTTATTCATTTATTTTTATTTTAAAGAGTGAGAGGGTGAGTAGTGTGGTGGGTAGAGTAATGAGAGGTGAAGATGTAGTCACCAGTGACCTCACATTACCTACCGCTCGCCGCTAATCACTCTACTCAGACTCTCCTGCCTACTCCCTCCGATTACAGCTGACACCCGCACTTACATCCCCATCACACAATCTGTCACTGTCCTTGGCGTTAATCTTGACTACCTTCTTCGCTTACACGGACACATTCACTCAAGACATGCAATAGCTAGTGGGGCCCTTGCGGGCCTCTACAAGCTGAAATATGCCTCCCAACGCACCAAACTACACCTCTACAAATCCCTAATACGTCCTCTGATAACTCACTCTCCTCTAGCCCTCTCTCTTGCAGCTAAAACAAACTTACTTAAACTGCAGCGTGTCCAGAACAAGGCGCTGCGCTGGGTGCTTGATGTCAGATGGGAAGACTTCGCCACAAGCGAGTCTCTCCATGCCCAATTAGACATCCCTGCGCTGAATCTGTACTGGAAGACGCTCAGTGACAGACAGACAAACTTGAGACACGACACGACTACTGGACCTCTCTCCTTGACGAAGACATTCGCAGAACCACAAACCAACACAACCTTTTCTACTCCTTGTATGATCCTGCTCCTAACCCTATTTACAAATAACGTTGGATTCTCTGACAGGTACCATTCTCTGACCCGCTTTCGCCTTAAGACATGGCTCAATTCTACACTCCTCTCTAGCGCTAATCTTTGCCTGTCCCGTCCTTCCCGCTCACCCCACCGGAGTCCCAATAGAAGAGCCTGAATTTTTTCTTCTCAATATCTGTCCCACGATCGCCTTCGCTGCTGGGTTAAGCCCTGGCTCTATTTCTACGACTAAGAACACTCCTCTCCAGCACTATTCTATTTGGGATCTTACCTGTACTATCGTTCGTTCGTTCGTTCGTTCGTTCGCCTGTGCTTCAGAATCTCTACAACCACGGTGCTCTAAGTACCACCTTCAAGGCTGAGGGACTGATTACCTCATCTTTTGTATATAGTTCTTCTGTTTTCTAATTATGTCCAAGAATTTGTATTGATAAAGCCACTGGATGGCGAAACGTCTACAATAAAGATAACCAGATGTTGCACAAGTGTCTTAACTTTCATCTTGTCGGTATTGTATACCTGTCTTGCACACCTGTGAGGGTGCCCAAGGCAAACAATTAGTGAAGGGTACCAGGGCAAGCAACTTGTTAGGCAGGGGGGCCCAGGGCAAGCAACTTGTAGGGCCCCCCAGACCAAGCAACTTGTGGGGGCAGATATGCAAGTAACTTAGGGGCCCCCCAGATCATGCTAGGGTAGGGACCCACACTAAGTAACCCCTTTGGCGTGTTATCTCTACTTGTGAAATTAACTTCTCTGATATGCATCATGTATTGTTGTTCCTCAAGTAACCTGGCGAAGCTGCGCTGCTGAAGCCAAGACGTTTACATAGAAGCCTCCTTTAGTGTGGGAGACACTTTAGTGTGGGAGACACTTTAGTGTGGGAGACACTTTAGTGTGGGAGACACTTTAGTGTCAGAGACACTTTAGTGTGAAAACATTTTAATGTGGAAGACACTTTAGTGTGGGAGACACTTTAGTGTCAGACCCTTTAGTGCGGGAGACACTTTAGTGTGGGAGACACTTTAATGCGGGAGACACTTTAGTGTGGGAAACACTTTAGTGTGGGAGACGCTTTAGTGTGCAAGACACCTTAGTGTGGGAGACACTTTAGTGTGGGAGACTCTTTAGTGTCATAGACACTTCAGTGTGAAAGACATTTTAGTGTGGAAGACACTTTAGTGTGGGAGACACTTTAGTGTGGGAGACACTTTAGTGTGGGAGACACTTTAGGGTGGGAGACACTTTAGTGTAGGAGACGCTTTAGTGTGGAAGACACTTTAGTGTGGGAGACACTTTAGTGTGGGAGACACTTTAGTGTGGGAGACACTTTAGGGTGGGAGACACTTTAGGGTGGGAGACACTTTAGTGTAGGAGACGCTTTAGTGTGGAAGACACTTTAGTGTGGAAGACACTTTAGGGTGGGAGACACTTTAGGGTGGGAGACACTTTAGTGTGGGAGACACTTTAGTGTGGGAGACACTTTAGTGTGAAAGACATTTTAGTGTGGATGACACTTTAGTGCCAGAGACACTTTAGTGCCAGAGACACTTTAGTGTGCGAGACACTCTAATGTGGAAGACACTTTAGTGTGGGAGACACTCTAATGTGGAAGACACTTTAGTGTGGGAGACACTTTAGTGTGACAAACACTTTAGTGTGGGAGACGCTTTAGTGTGGAAGACACCTTAGTGTGGGAGATACTTTAGTGTGGGAGATACTTTAGCGTGGGAGACACTTTAGTGTGAAAGACATTTTAGTGTGGAAGACACTTTAGTGTGGGAGACACTTTAGTGTGACAAACACTTTAGTGTGGGAGACGCTTTAGTGTGGAAGACACCTTAGTGTGGGAGATACTTTAGTGTGGAAGACACTTTAGTGTGGGAGACACTTTAGTGTGGTAGACACTTTAGTGTGAAAGACATTTTAGTGTGGAAGACACTTTAGTGTGGGAGACACTTTAGTGTGGGAGACACTTTAGTGTGGGAGACACTTTAGTGTGAAAGACATTTTAGTGTGGAAGACACTTTAGTGTGGGAGACACTTTAGTGTGGGAGACACTTTAGTGTGGGAGACACTTTAGTGTGGGAGACACTTTAGTGTGGGAGACACTTTAGTGTGGAAGACACTTTAGTGTGGGAGACACTTTAGTGTGGGAGACACTTTAGTGTGGGAGACACTTTAGTGTCAGAGACACTTTAATGTGGGAGACACTTTAGTGTGAAAACATTTTAATGTGGAAGACACTTTAGTGTGGGAGACACTTTAGTGTGGGAGACACTTTAGTGTGGGAGACACTTTAGTGTGGAAGACACTTTAGTGTCAGAGACACTTTATTGTGGGAGACAGTGTGGGAGACACTTTAGTGTGGAAGACACTTTAGTGTGGGAGATTCTTTAGTGTGGGAGACACTTTAGTGTGAAAACATTTTAATGTGGAAGACACTTTAGTGTGGGAGACACTTTAGTGTGGGAGACACTTTAGTGTCAGAGACACTTTAATGTGGGAGACACTTTAGTGTGAAAACATTTTGATGTGGAAGACATTTTAGTGTGGGAGACACTTTAGTGTGGGAGACACTTTAATGTGGGAGATTCTTTAGTGTGGGAGACACTTTAGTGTGGGAGACACTTTAGTGTGGGAGACACTTTAGTGTGGTAGGCACTTTAGTGTTGGAGACACTTTAGTGTTGGAGACACTTTAGTGTTGGAGACACTTTAGTGTTGGAGACACTTTAGTGTGGAAGACACTTCATTTTGGGAGACACTTTAGTGTGGTAGACACTTTAGTGTGGAAGACACTTCAGTGTTGGACACACTATAGTGTGGGAGACAATTTAGTGTGGGAGACACTTTAGTGTGGAAGACACTTTAGTGTTGGAGACACTTTAGTGTTGGAGACACTTTAGGGTGGGAGATACTTTCGTGCGGGAGATACTTTAGTGTGGGAGACACTTTAGTGTAGAAAACACTTTAGGGTGGGAGATACTTTCGTGCGGGAGATACTTTAGTGTGGGAGACACTTTAGCGTGGGAGACACTTTAAGGTGGGAGATACTTTAGTGTGGGAGATAATTTAGTGTTTGAGACACTTCAATATGGGAGACACTTTAGGGTGGGAGATACTTTAGTATGGGAAACACTTTAGTGTAGGAAACACTTTAGTGTAGAAAACACTTTAATGTGGGAGACACTTTAGCGTGGGAGACACTATAGGGTGGGAGATACTTTAGTGTGGGAGATACTTTCGTGTGGGAGACACTTTAGTGAAGGAAACACTTTAGTGTGAAGACACTTTAGTTTGCAGACACTTTAGTGTGGAAGGCACTTTAGTGTGAAAACATTTTAATGTGGAAGACACTTTAGTGTGGGAGACACTTTAGGGTGGGAGACACTTTAGGGTGGGAGACACTTTAGTGTAGGAGACGCTTTAGTGTGGAAGACACTTTAGTGTGGGAGACACTTTAGTGTGGGAGACACTTTAGTGTGGGAGACACTTTAGGGTGGGAGACACTTTAGGGTGGGAGACACTTTAGTGTAGGAAACGCTTTAGTGTGGAAGACACTTTAGTGTGGAAGACACTTTAGGGTGGGAGACACTTTAGGGTGGGAGACACTTTAGTGTGGGAGACACTTTAGTGTGGGAGACACTTTAGTGTGAAAGACATTTTAGTGTGGAAGACACTTTAGTGCCAGAGACACTTTAGTGCCAGAGACACTTTAGTGTGCGAGACACTCTAATGTGGAAGACACTTTAGTGTGGGAGACACTCTAATGTGGAAGACACTTTAGTGTGGGAGACACTTTAGTGTGACAAACACTTTAGTGTGGGAGACGCTTTAGTGTGGAAGACACCTTAGTGTGGGAGATACTTTAGTGTGGGAGATACTTTAGCGTGGGAGACACTTTAGTGTGAAAGACATTTTAGTGTGGAAGACACTTTAGTGTGGGAGACACTTTAGTGTGACAAACACTTTAGTGTGGGAGACGCTTTAGTGTGGAAGACACCTTAGTGTGGGAGATACTTTAGTGTGGGAGACACTTTAGTGTGGGAGACACTTTAGTGTGGGAGACACTTTAGTGTGAAAGACATTTTAGTGTGGAAGACACTTTAGTGTGGGAGACACTTTAGTGTGGGAGACACTTTAGTGTGGGAGACACTTTAGTGTGAAAGACATTTTAGTGTGGAAGACACTTTAAGTGTGGGAGACACTTTAGTGTGGGAGACACTTTAGTGTGGGAGACACTTTAGTGTGGGAGACACTTTAGTGTGGGAGACACTTTAGTGTGGAAGACACTTTAGTGTGGGAGACACTTTAGTGTGGGAGACACTTTAGTGTGGGAGACACTTTAGTGTCAGAGACACTTTAATGTGGGAGACACTTTAGTGTGAAAACATTTTAATGTGGAAGACACTTTAGTGTGGGAGACACTTTAGTGTGGGAGACACTTTAGTGTGGGAGACACTTTAGTGTCAGAGACACTTTAATGTGGGAGACATAGTGTGGGAGACACTTTAGTGTGGAAGACACTTTAGTGTCAGAGACACTTTATTGTGGGAGACAGTGTGGGAGACACTTTAGTGTGGAAGACACTTTAGTGTGGGAGATTCTTTAGTGTGGGAGACACTTTAGTGTGAAAACATTTTAATGTGGAAGACACTTTAGTGTGGGAGACACTTTAGTGTGGGAGACACTTTAATGTGGGAGACACTTTAGTGTGAAAACATTTTAATGTGGAAGACACTTTAGTGTGGGAGACACTTTAGTGTGGGAGACACTTTAGTGTCAGAGACACTTTAATGTGGGAGACACTTTAGTGTGAAAAATTTTGATGTGGAAGACATTTTAGTGTGGGAGACACTTTAGTGTGGGAGACACTTTAATGTGGGAGATTCTTTAGTGTGGGAGACACTTTAGTGTGGGAGACACTTTAGTGTGGGAGACACTTTAGTGTGGTAGGCACTTTAGTGTTGGAGACACTTTAGTGTTGGAGACACTTTAGTGTTGGAGACACTTTAGTGTGGAAGACACTTCATTTTGGGAGACACTTTAGTGTGGTAGACACTTTAGTGTGGAAGACACTTCAGTGTTGGACACACTATAGTGTGGGAGACAATTTAGTGTGGGAGACACTTTAGTGTGGAAGACACTTTAGTGTTGGAGACACTTTAGGGTGGGAGATACTTTCGTGCGGGAGATACTTTAGTGTGGGAGACACTTTAGTGTAGAAAACACTTTAGGGTGGGAGATACTTTCGTGCGGGAGATACTTTAGTGTGGGAGACACTTTAGCGTGGGAGACACTTTAAGGTGGGAGATACTTTAGTGTGGGAGATAATTTAGTGTTTGAGACACTTCAATATGGGAGACACTTTAGGGTGGGAGATACTTTAGTATGGGAAACACTTTAGTGTAGGAAACACTTTAGTGTAGAAAACACTTTAATGTGGGAGACACTTTAGCGTGGGAGACACTTTAGGGTGGGAGATACTTTAGTGTGGGAGACACTTTAGTGTGGGAGACACTTTAGTGTGGGAGACACTTTAGTGTGGGAGACACTTTAGTGTCAGAGACACTTTAATGTGGGAGACATAGTGTGGGAGACACTTTAGTGTGGAAGACACTTTAGTGTCAGAGACACTTTATTGTGGGAGACAGTGTGGGAGACACTTTAGTGTGGAAGACACTTTAGTGTGGGAGATTCTTTAGTGTGGGAGACACTTTAGTGTGAAAACATTTTAATGTGGAAGACACTTTAGTGTGGGAGACACTTTAGTGTCGGAGACACTTTAATGTGGGAGACACTTTAGTGTGAAAACATTTTAATGTGGAAGACACTTTAGTGTGGGAGACACTTTAGTGTGGGAGACACTTTAGTGTCAGAGACACTTTAATGTGGGAGACACTTTAGTGTGAAAACATTTTGATGTGGAAGACATTTTAGTGTGGGAGACACTTTAGTGTGGGAGACACTTTAATGTGGGAGATTCTTTAGTGTGGGAGACACTTTAGTGTGGGAGACACTTTAGTGTGGGAGACACTTTAGTGTGGTAGGCACTTTAGTGTTGGAGACACTTTAGTGTTGGAGACACTTTAGTGTTGGAGACACTTTAGTGTGGAAGACACTTCATTTTGGGAGACACTTTAGTGTGGTAGACACTTTAGTGTGGAAGACACTTCAGTGTTGGACACACTATAGTGTGGGAGACAATTTAGTGTGGGAGACACTTTAGTGTGGAAGACACTTTAGTGTTGGAGACACTTTAGTGTTGGAGACACTTTAGTGTGGGAGATACTTTCGTGCGGGAGATACTTTAGTGTGGGAGACACTTTAGTGTAGAAAACACTTTAGGGTGGGAGATACTTTCGTGCGGGAGATACTTTAGTGTGGGAGACACTTTAGCGTGGGAGACACTTTAAGGTGGGAGATACTTTAGTGTGGGAGATAATTTAGTGTTTGAGACACTTCAATATGGGAGACACTTTAGGGTGGGAGATACTTTAGTATGGGAAACACTTTAGTGTAGGAAACACTTTAGTGTAGAAAACACTTTAATGTGGGAGACACTTTAGCGTGGGAGACACTTTAGGGTGGGAGATACTTTAGTGTGGGAGATACTTTCGTGTGGGAGACACTTTAGTGAAGGAAACACTTTAGTGTGAAGACACTTTAGTTTGCAGACACTTTAGTGTGGAAGGCACTTTAGTGTGAAAACATTTTAATGTGGAAGACACTTTAGTGTGGGAGACACTTTAGTGTGGGAGACACTTTAATGTGGGAGATACTTCAGTGTCAGAGACACTTTAGTGTGGGAGATAATTTAGTGTGGGAGATACTTTCGTGTGGGAGACACTTTAGTGAAGGAAACACTTTAGTGTGAAGACACTTTAGTTTGCAGACACTTTAGTGTGGAAGACACTTTAGTGTGGGAGACACTTTAATGTGGGAGACAATTTTAACGTTGAAGTCAGCAGTTACTGATGCGGCTGACATCAGAAACAAAGGTGTTTTATATTGTCGTGTATCAGACTGACAGCTGACATATTTTCTCGTGTCAGGCTGAGAGTAGACTTATATTGCATTGTGTCAGACTGAAGGCTGACTTATATTGTCGGACTAACAGCTGACATATATTGTCGACTGTCAGATTCAGAGTAGACTGTATTGTGCCAGACTGACAGATGACTTACTTTGTCTTGTATCAGACAGACAGTCGACTTATGTTGTCTTTTGTAAGATTGACAGTTGACACGTATTGTGTGAGACTGTGAGTAGACTTATATTGTGTCACGCTGACAGTTGACATATATTGCCTTGTGTCAGACTGACATGTGACATTTATTGTCTTTTGTCAGACTGACAGCCGACTTATAGTGACTAGTGTCAGGCTGCCAGGTGTCTGATATTGTCCCATATGACTTATATTATTTGTTAGATTCATAAATGGTTTGTATTGTCTTGTCTAAATGATAGCTGGCTTGTATTGTCTTGTCTAAATGATAGCTGGCTTGTATTGATTGTATAAATGAAAGCTGGCTTGTATTGTCTTGTCTAAATGATAGCTAACTTGTATTGTCGTGTATAAATGATAGCTGGCTTGTATTGTCTTGTCTAAATGATAGCTGGCTTGTATTGTCTTGTCTAAATGATAGCTGGCTTGTATTGTCTTGTCTAAATGATAGCTGGCTTGTATTGTCTTGTCTAAATGATAGCTGGCTTGTATTGTCTTGTCTAAATGATAGCTGGCTTGTATTGTCTTGTCTAAATGATAGCTGGCTTGTATTGTCTTGTCTAAATGATAGCTGGCTTGTATTGTCTTGTCTAAATGATAGCTGGCTTGTATTGATTGTATAAATGAAAGCTGGCTTGTATTGTCTTGTCTAAATGATAGCTGGCTTGTATTGTCTTGTCTAAATGATAGCTGGCGTGTATTGTCTTGTTTAAATGATAACTGGCTTGTATTGTCTTGTATAAATGATAGCTGGCTTGTATTGTCTTGTCTAAATGATAGCTGGCGTGTATTGTCTTGTATAAATGATAGCTGGCTTGTATTGTCTTGTCTAAATGATAGCTGGCGTGTATTGTCTTGTATAAATGATAGCTGGCGTGTATTGTCTTGTATAAATGATAGCTGGCTTGTATTGTCTTGGATAAATGATAGCTGGCTTGTATTGTCTTGTATAAATGATAGCTGGCTTGTATTGTCTTGTCTAAATGATAGCTGGCTTGTATTGTCTTGTATAAATGATAGCTGGCGTGTATTGTCTTGTATAAATGATAGCTGGCGTGTATTGTCTTGTATAAATGATAGCTGGCTTGTATTGTCTTGTACAAATGATAGCTGGCTTGTATTGTCTTGTATAAATGATAGCTGGCTTGTATTGTCTTGTACAAATGATAGCTGGCTTGTATTGTCTTGTATAAATGATAGCTGGCTTGTATTGTCTTGTACAAATGATAGCTGGCTTGTATTGTCTTGTATAAATGATAGCTGGCTTGTATTGTTTTTATTTGAGAGGTGGCCAGTATTGTCTCTTGTGAGTGACAGATGGAATATACTGTTTCGTCAGTTTGAGAGTTGGCTTGTATTGTCTTGATGAGTTACAGGTGGCTTGTATTGTGGCGTCTGAGTTACAGGTAGCTTGTGTTGTCTTGTGTGAGTGACAGGTAGCTTGTATTGTCTTGTGTGAGTGACAGGTAGCTTGTATTGTCTTGTGTGAGTGACAGGTAGCTTGTATTGTCTTGTGTGAGTGACAGGTAGCTTGTATTGTCTTGTCTGAGTGACAGGTAGCTTGTATTGTCTTGTCTGAGTGACAGGTAGCTTATATTGTCTTGTCTGAGTGATAAGTGGCCTATAAATTTTGTCTTGACTCTTGTCTCTACTACACTGTAGTGTCAGTTTTGGTTCTGATGAGAGTATACAAAAATGAGTCAGTGATGCGAGCAACGTAATAATATCAACAATGAATGTGGTTCTTCATCATAATGTAACGAGTCATTATAGAAACTAGCTTCATATTTTCCACTCCCAGTAACCATTCTTGAACATTTCCATCTGAACTCAACAAAAACTTTTTCTGTACTTGTCTTGTGTTGCGTCTTAATCAGGGTGCCACTCTGTGTTCATGTGATTGTCTCTGATAAAAAAATCAAAGTCGTGTCTGGTTTGAGGATGTTACCGTGTTGCTTCGCTACTAAATATAACTGTTTAAGATGTCATTATCCGTCGTGGAAGGTCGACAGCATGAGCTGGTTGACTTCTGTTGCTGACGTAGTCGTTATTATTGACTAATGAAAAATCATATTTGCATCTGTAATATGCAGTTTTATCCAAGCTCAGCCTCGTTGTTTTGATGAAGAGCTCAGGCTGACAGTAACTGTCTATCAAGTTCACCAGAATACCTGATGAAACACTGAAAAAAAAGATCATGTTAATAGATAATTGATCTCTTTAATATTTGCAATTAAGACACCGCCATCTGCACTTGCAGCTCACTGACCAATTATGTTTTTATACTTAAATTTGTAGGTTAAGTGCTGTCATACTACCTCTAACTTTTTCAATGACTTAGCACCCGCTCTCCATCTTGTATTGAGGATGTAGCTGCCTTCTCTAAAAGATATGGCTGCCTTCTCTAGAAGTTATGTCTATCTTCTCTAAATGATGTGGCTGTCTTATCTAAAGAAAGTGACTGTGAGGAATAAGCAGCTGGTATAAATTTTATTGGGTAAAGAGTGGTTATCTCGTTGCCAAACTACACGAGATTTGTGACATCCAGCATCCCCTACCATCCCAGGGGGAAACTACTGGAGTTTACATACTAGCTAGGGTAAGCTAGTATGTAAACTAGCTTACTCTAATCCTGACTCTCCTCCCGGTAAGTAGTCCTCGGGACTGGTCATTGTATTAAGTTACCTGCACTGGCTTAGATTCAATCTGGCTGCTCATGTGTCTTTGTCATAACCTTTGTGTTCTCTGGTAACCTTTATTTTAATCAACCCGCAGGACTGGAATCGGGTCACTCCAATTTGCGGACCACGAGGAGCTGACTATATAAGTCTCTCTCTCTCTATTTACTGACCAGAGTTTCAACCCAATCGTATGCTTTCGTTACTTGTGAAAAATCACATAACTTTAGATTTCCCGGATCGTTAACCCTCCCAAAGGAAGGGGGGGGGGGGATCAGAATCACTTATGCCTGTGGGTGGTGCCACATTCTTGAATGCAATGGAAGAAAAACAGAATGCAGATGTAATATACACAGACGTTGCAAAAGCTTTTGATAAGTGCGATCATAAAAGTCAGTACCTGACCAGCTTGACTGTGATTCGTACGTCAGTTTGATTGCAGCCAGCAGTAACAGCCTGGTTGATCAGACCCTGATCCACCACGAGGCCTGGTCTCAGACCGGGTCGCGGGGGCGTTCACCCCCGAAACTTTCTCCAGGCATGGTGTAATAGCTCACAAAATGCGTGCTAAAGGAATAACTGGCAAAGTGGGCAGATGGATCTTCAACTTTCTAACCAATCGAACACAAAGAGTAGTGGTCAACAGAGTTAAATCGGAGGCTGCCATAGTCAAAAGCTCTGTTCCACAAGGCACAGTACTCACCCCCATCCTGTTCCTCATCCTCATATCAGACAGATGTAACCCACAGCACCGTATCATCCTTTGCAGACGATACTAGGATCCGCACGATCATTCTATTACTCTTACCAGTGCAGTTTACAAGTTGATGGACTGTCTAGTAAATAGACGTTTGGAGTGGTATTTTAGAGACACACTATAGTCTCTCCACTAGCCAATTTGGCTTCGTAAGGGTTGCTCAGCTATTGACCCCTCACTCTGCTTCGATACCTATTATAGTAATGCCTTTGCTAATAACCACTTAGTTATCGCAATATTTTTTGATCTTCAAAAGGCATATGATGCTATTTGAAGACATAACAACTTGGATCAAGCCAACGGTAACACCGTTGGTCCTATATGACCCATAACAAATTATGTTAAATCAAGCCATCGAGCAGGCAGAATTTACCTCCGACATCATTACCGCTCTAACACCCTTGCTTTATCTTCCCTCCTCGCTGACGGTCCCACCTTTGACACAGACACCTTTGACACAGACACCTTTGACACAAACACCTTTGACACAGACACCTTTGACACAGACACAGCATCCGATGAATTACACAACCATTGATTATACTTCCTTTAGCACTCCTCACCGCCCTTACTAACTCTACCTCAGTTATACTCTCCACCCTCGCTAGTCTCAGATCAAGCATATAAAATCATCAGCACACCCTACCTCTGCAGCCCTGTGTGACCCTTGTGGGTTTAGCATTTAGTTTTATTGTTACGACTTTGATGTGGTAACTTAAACAAAATGTTCCTGGCTCCTAAAGGCTGCTCACACTGCTGTCTAGGGGTTACAAAATTACTCTGAAAACACAGCGAACCTCGGGCCAGCATTTACATATATAAATTAAGCATGAGTGCTAATAATTAACGTTGTATAAGGAAGGACACAAAAAGTCACATATACAAAAATATATATAATATTAACAGTAACTTATATACAACTTATAACTACAAAAAAACCACACTCCAGTTCACATTAACTCACTAGCACACTGCTACTAATGAGTTAAACAAAATAAATGAACATTTATGAACAGGGAGGCTCCATGACACCCCCCCCCCTCTTTCTGCAGGCTACTTAGCCTACAGTGGAAACGTTAATACTCTTCAAAACACTTGCCCCTCCATACTAGGGCTTTACAAATAAACATGAGAGCATCAGAAAATAGAATACACTAAAAAACTTACCAAAATTACCTACTCACACTACCGCCCAAACATGATGACTTCACCCCATGACCACCCGTCTGGTTAGTTACTAAACACACCTTATCTGCTCCTGTCTCTTGGCCACTAACTGGCCAGGAATAATGCGCGTTCGGATTCAGTACAAACCCGGAAAATGACATATGGAGCGTTATTTCTTATATAAACTTTACTGTAGCACACTCTGTAATAATTATAATAATAATAATATAAAAAAAACCGTCTCTTAAACCAGAGGTAAATTGGTTTTACAGAGACACATAATTGTTACAGGGATAAATTAATATATAATTTTCTTAGCGAATGGAGTAAATAATGATCTTACAGCTGGAAGAATGTCCATAATTGTAGTTATCTAGGAAAGTACTGCCATCCTGTCACCTGAGGGGGAAGTGGAAGCACTCTGTGAGGACTGTTGCTCTTTTTGTCGTTTCTCACATTTATGATAAGTAATTTTTGTACACATTCACCTACATACACTGTAGTGACTTGTTCTTGAAGATTCTTGTTCCTGTAATGTTTTCCTTCAATGTTTCCCGTGAATGAGAATTAAAACTTTTTTCCCTGTAGCCACAAGTGTGGTAGGTGACTAATATTACATCAATAAAGCTGGTATCCCCTTTCTCTATCACTTGCTATAAAAAATATTTTTTTTTTTGCATGTGTGTGGATGTGCTAATGATAAGAAGAAATATATTATTTTATAATGAATGAAAGCTGGATGTCCCAACACAGATAAGAAGGTAAAGGCAAAGAAAAATAAAGGGGATTACGTTAGGTGTTTCTAAGAGAAAGAGAGCTAAAAGCAATTACCAGTAATGATAGATGAACATTTATGGAAGGATAATATATGGAATACATGTTGAAATTCATAATTTGTTCCGATTAGAATAAGAGTAGGATGTGAGAAGTGCATTATAATACTTGTTCATTACAGCACTTTACTAAACTGTGTCTGTCGATGATAAGTTGAAGGACAGCCTTGTGGGTTGCTGTGCATGTTTTTAGAGCAGCAGTTAATATATCTGATCATAATTTAGTGGTAAATGCACTAAGAATAAGAGAAAGATCAGTTATAAGGAGAATGATGTCAGTAGCTAAAAAAATTGAGAAAGTTAATTAACTAAAGGAGACAGCGAGAGGTACTGAATAACTGCTGGAGAAAGTAGGTGGGATAGAGTGAGAGAAAAACAGGATTTAAAGATACGTTGTGGACTTAATAATACAGTGGTGGTAAGTGCAACATATGTTTGTTATCACAGAAGTGGCGGGTGCAGGAGGGACGAGTGTACCTCTGAGGTTGGTGCTGACTCAAGGGTGGAGGCAGGACGTAAACTAAGATGGCAGGTTTTCAAAAATCGTAAAATGCTTTCATGAAAAAAGTCTTATGTTTTGGGTGAGAAAGGAAAGCTTTTCCAGTCAAAGGGAATACAGGGGACTTATGCCAATATTATTCTTGAACATTTCAATATTGTTCTTGAACATTTCTGACAGCCCAGACGTTGGTTGGGCTGTCAGAGAAACTAACAGTACTCAAGGGCGACAATGAAGTTGTGAAAGAGTAAAACGAGGCTGGAAAGACTGCATTTCCATCCTAGAGTGTATTTCTGGAGGACGAATCATTTTCGCTCGTGCAGGTCCAAAACATCATCGTGGAACATATTTCCAAGTTGATCACAGAGTTTAATCACTATATTCCCGTGAATGTGATGAAATACACCCGAGTAAGGTGAACCTGAAGACCTGCCTGACGATATTTCCAACATTAGTTAACAGCAGCAGCTCATTGAGATTCAGAATGAAGATATAGTTATCACAACTTTGTTACCACTTTGCTGTGTGAGGCAGGATCATCAACACTCACGGTCGCAAGGAGAAAATACAGAGACTGTCCATCACTAAAGTATAACATAAGATTCAGTCTATCTGAATCACTGTCAGGGATCTCATTAAATACTTACACTTGTCCCACGATACCTCAATCCACCTGCTGAATAAAGTTTTACGTCTTCATTGCTTCTGCTGCCTCCTCTGTATTTCACTGAAGAAGCCTACTGTCTAGGCGAAACGTTTCGGAATAAAGACACCTAATTATTGCACATGTGTATTATTTATCATCTGTTGAAGATGTGATGTATTTCTTAGGGAAATTCATAAATGATTTCTGTTTACTAGTAACATGAAAAAATGTTGCCATTTACCTTTGGTTTTTGTCACTTTTTTTAAGGACGAAGAAAATTTTGTTTACGGCGCTCTCCACATTACTGGCACTGCAAAAAGGTACATAATTTCTTTCCGATTTGACTACATAAATATTGCAGCAGATATGTTGGACTCAGCTCTTGTCCTGATCTCTAATCTTACAGCCAAAATAAAAGTGATAGGCTTTCCTAATCACGGTAGTTGCAGCACCTTCTAGCAATGAAAGAATCAGTTCTCCACAAACATAAAAAATTATCTCCACTGTTCACACATCACGAGGCATCTTTGTCCAGATCTGGATGAAAAAAAAGTCAGTAGGTTAGGTTAGGTAAGGTTTGTCGAGAAACAGGACGAGTGTTTCCTGACGCGGGTCTTAGTCAGATGATGACCCGCCTTTGGAGCTTTGGTCATCTGACCGAGGCCTTCCGCTGGCTTACCGGTCCACCCCTTTAAAAATAATGTTCATTTATAACCAATTATCTAAAAAGTCAATGTTAAAAGCCAGCACTGAGAAGAGTTTGACACGTACGCACTCCATGACTTCCTGGAGTGAACTGATTCAGCACAGTTAACTGGGTGATGTCATACCTGAATTCCCAGTCAATCATCCGTTTACTCTTATTTCAGTTACCCCTAAAAATAAAAAGAAAAGAAAAAAGAAAAAATCAAAGTTAAGAAGTAAAACCCTGTCCCCTCCCACAGTAGAAACTTGTCCCCTCCCACATTAGAAACTTGTCCCCTCCCACAGTAGAAACTTGTCCCCTCCACAGTAGAAACTTGTCCCCTCCCCACAGTAGAAACTTGTCCCCTCTCACAGTAGAAACTTGTCCCCTCCCACAGTAGAAACTTGTCCCCTCCCACAGTAAAACTTGTCCCCTCCCACAGTAGAAACTTGTCCCCTCCACAGCAGAAACTTGTCCCCTCCCACAGTAAAAAACTTGTCTCCTCCCACAGTAGAAATTTGTCCCTCCCACAGTAGAAACTTGTCCCCTCCCACAGTAAAACTGTCCCCTCCCAGTGAAGAAACTTGTCCCTCCCACAGTAGAAACGTGTCCACTCCCACAGTAGAAACTTGTCCCCTCCCACAGTAGCAACCTGTCCCCTCCCACAGTAAAAACTTGTCCCCTCCCACAGTAGAAACTCGTCTCCTCCCACAGTAGAAACTTGTCCCCTCCCACAGTAGAAACTTGTCCCCTCCCACAGTAGAAACGTGTCCCCTCCCACAGTAGAAACTCGTCTCCTCCCACAGTAGAAACTTGTCCCCTCCCACAGTAGAAACTTGTCCCCCTCCCACAGTAGAAATTGTCCCCTCCCACAGTAGAAACTTGTCCCCTCCCACAGTAGAAACTTGTCCCCTCCCACAGTAAAAACTTGTCCCCTCCCACAGTAGAAACTCGTCTCCTCCCACAGTAGAAACTTGTCCCCTCCCACAGTAGAAACTTGTCCCCTCCCACAGTAAAAAACTTGTCCCTCCCACAGTAGAAACTTGTCCCCTCCCACAGTAGAAACTTGTCCCCTCCCACAGTAGAAACTTGTCCCCTCCCACAGTAGAAACTTGTCCCTTCCCACAGTAGAAACTTGTCCCCTCCCACAGTAGAAACTTGTCCCCTCCACAGTAGAAACTTGTCCCCTCCCACAGTAGAAACTTGTCCCCTCCCACAGTAGAAACTTGTCCCCTCCCACAGTAGAAACTTGTCCCCTCCCACAGTAGAAACTTGTCCCCTCCCACAGTAGAAACCTGTCCCCTCCCACAGTAAAACTTGTCCCCTCCCACGGTAGAAACTTGTCCCTCCACAGTAGAAACTTGTCCCCTCCCACAGTAGAAACTTGTCCCTCCCACAGTAGAAACTTGTCCCCTCCCACAGTAGAAACTTGTCCCCTCCCACAGTAGAAACTTGTCCCCTCCCACAGTAGAAACTTGTCCCCTCCCACAGTAGAAACTTGTCCCCCTCCCACAGTAGAAATTTGTCCCCTCCCACAGTAGAAACTTGTCCCCTCCCACAGTAGAAACTTGTCCCCTCCCACAGTAAAAACTTGTCCCCCTCGCAGTAAAAACCTGTCCCCTCGTAGTAAAAACCTGTCCCCCCTCGCAGTAAAAACCTGTCCTCCCTCGCAGTAAAAACCTGTCCCCCCTCGCAGTAAAAACCTGTCCCCCTCGCAGTAAAAAACCTGTCCCCCTCGCAGTAAAACCTGTCCCCCTCGCAGTAAAAACCTGTCCCCCCTCGCAGTAAAAACCTGTCCCCCCTCGCAGTAAAAACCAGTCCACCCTCGCAGTAAAAACCTGTCCCCCTCGCAGTAAAAACCTGTCCCCCCTCGCAGTAAAAACCTGTCCCCCTCGCAGTAAAAACCTGTCCCCCTCGCAGTTAAAAAACCGTCCACCCCTTTCAGTAAAAACCTGTCCCCTCGCAGTAAAACTGTCCCCCCTCGCAGTAAAAACCTTCCCCCCCTCGCAGTAGAAACCTGTCCCCCTCGCAGTAAAAACCTGTCCCCCCTCGCAGTAAAAACCTGTCCACCCTCGCAGTAAAAACCTGTCCACCCTCGCAGTAAAAACCTGTCCACCCTCGCAGTAAAAACCTGTCCCCCCCTCGCAGTAAAAACCTGTCCACCCTCGCAGTAAAAGCCTGTCCCCCCTCGCAGTAAAAACCTGTCCACCCTCGCAGTAAAAACCAGTCCACCCTCGCAGTAAAAACCTGTCCACCCTCGCAGTAAAAACCTGTCCACCCTCGCAGTAAAAACCTGTCCCCCCTCGCAGTAAAAACCTGTCCACCCTCGCAGTAAAAACCTGTCCACCCTCGCAGTAAAAAACCTGTCCCCCCTCGCAGTAAAAACCTGTCCACCCTCGCAGTAAAAACCTGTCCACCCTCGCAGTAAAAACCTGTCCACCCTCGCAGTAAAAACCTGTCCCCCCCTTTCCTACCCTCCAAAAAACAGAAGAAACTAATGATAAGAGCTACTGGTGAGAAATATAGGAAAGTAAACATATTTTTTTAAATCAATTACACATTGTGGGCTTCAATCAAAGAGTCTTTACCCAGTACAGTTTATTAACCTTCCTCTCTTAACAAGTCCAGGTTAACAACAACCTTCCTGAGTCCAAAGATTTAGAGAGATAATTTACAATAATTTCCCCAATTCATTAACCAATATTAAGCATAATTTCCGTATTCGTTAAGGAGTAGTATAATTTCCGTATTTATTAACCAAAATTAAGCATTATTTCCGTATTTATGAATGAAAATTAAAGAAAGACTATACATTCCGAAACATTTAGGTTGTAGACCAGTGTAATCAGCTTCACAATATAGTACGATAAAGCACCTAAATTGCTGGGAACGGTTGAAGTCGCTTCATTTGTATTCCCTGGAACGCAGGCGAGAGAGATACATGATACACTTGGAAAATATTAGAGGGATTAGTACCAAACTTGCACACGAAAATCACTCCCTATGAAAGCAAAAGACTCGGCAGGAGATGCAACATTCCCCCGATGAAAAGCAGGGGCGCCACTAGCACGATAAGAGACAACAAAATGAGTGTCCGGGGCCCAAGACATACATAAGGGGAATTACTAATAGATGCCTGGCTGTCTTCAAGAAGGCACTAGACAGGGACCTAAAGTCAGTACCTGACCAGCCAGGCTTTGGTTCGTATGTCAATTTGTGTGCGGACAGCAATAACAGCCTTGTTGATCAGACCCTGGTCCACCAATAGGCCTGGTCTCAGACCAAGCCTCGGGAGAGTTGACCCCCGAAACCTTCTACACGTATACTCCAGGTATTTCCTGAAAGACAGACTGGAACTTATGCAACGCAAAAGCAAGGAGGGTCATGGCTTCTGGAAAGCACCGGCACTAAAAGTTTGAAGCCGACCAGAAGAGTCATTCTCCAGTTATCACACGAATTACAACAATTCCAAGTCCTTTTAAACTAGTTTACTGCTACAGCAAATTTGCTGGTAGACAACATAAACTTGCTGGCTTCTATCCTGGTGGTAAGATACACCAGACGTTAAATATTCAAGACATATTGTCCACATCGCTCTTGGGCCGTGCGGACAGGCTGCGCAGTAGCTCCCGAATCATCTGGCTTTCTGTGCAGTTTTCATATTCGTCTCTCAACTCATGAGTAGAGAGGACGTACTTGGAACTGCGCTCTGACCCCTGGTGGCAGGTGACAGTTTTTTCATCATGGCGGAGAGTGGCCGCAGACGTGTGAACACTATCTGTTTGGAATTAGTGAGGGGCGTGCTTACTGCCCAGAATACCAACATGTTGCTGACGGCGATATTGCGGAATACGTACGGTATCGCTAATGAAGATCTTTATGGAGTCTCACTGAATGGTGTGGCACGCATTTTCGTCAATTCCGGCTGAGCAGTACATATGAAAAAACAGGGTGGCCAAGTATCAGGACGTGGTTAAGACGGTTACCCCCTGGCTTTAGTGTCCGTCTTCAGGGACGTATCAAGATTCATACACCTGGGTCAAGGGGGCGTATATACCTTTCGAGGCGGATGGAAAGTGATTTACGGCAGGTGTTTGGACGATATGGGACGATCCACAGGGCGACATTGGGACGTTGGCGAGATGGGCCACTAGTGGCTTCCCTGAAGGGACGTTTTCCCTGAAAATGTCCCTAAGGCGTCCTATTCCATCTTATGTGGGAATGGAGGACTTCCGGACTCAGGTGTACGTAACATACTCAGGTCAGAGGCGTACGTGCCGTGTGTGTGGGGCGTACGACCATATAGCGCCGACTTGTCCAACGAGACGTGGGAAACCTAAGATAAGATAAGATTTCGTATGGTAGAGTTATAATTTAAAGAATTAAGAGTAAGACGGAGAATAGGATAGCAGATGAACAAGGAGGCTTTAGGAAAGGTAGGGGGTGTGTGGACCAGGTGTTTACAGTGAAACATATAAGTGAACAGTATTTAGATAAGGCTAAAGAGGTCTTTGTGGCATTTATGGATTTGGAAAAGGCGTATGACAGGGTGGATAGGGGGGCAATGTGGCAGATGTTGCAAGTGTATGGTGTAGGAGGTAGGTTACTGAAAGCAGTGAAGAGTTTTTACGAGGATAGTGAGGCTCAAGTTAGAGTATGTAGGAAAGAGGGAAATTTTTTCCCAGTAAAAGTAGGCCTTAGACAAGGATGTGTGATGTCACCGTGGTTGTTTAATATATTTATAGATGGGTTGTAAGAGAAGTAAATGCGAGGGTCTTGGCAAGAGGCGTGGAGTTAAAAGATAAAGAATCACACACAAAGTGGGAGTTGTCACAGCTGCTCTTTGCTGATGACACTGTGCTCTTGGGAGATTCTGAAGAGAAGTTGCAGAGATTGGTGGATGAATTTGGTAGGGTGTGCAAAAGAAGAAAATTAAAGGTGAATACAGGAAAGAGTAAGGTTATGAGGATAACAAAAAAGATTAGGTGATGAAAGATTGAATATCAGATTGGAGGGAGAGAGTATGGAGGAGGTGAACGTATTCAGATATTTGGGAGTGGACGTGTCAGCGGATGGGTCTATGAAAGATGAGGTGAATCATAGAATTGATGAGGGAAAAAGAGTGAGTGGTGGACTTAGGAGTCTGTGGAGACAAAGAACTTTGTCCTTGGAGGCAAAGAGGGGAATGTATGAGAGTATAGTTTTACCAACGCTCTTATATGGGTGTGAAGCGTGGGTGATGAATGTTGCAGCGAGGAGAAGGCTGGAGGCAGTGGAGATGTCATGTCTGAGGGCAATGTGTGGTGTGAATATAATGCAGAGAATTCGTAGTTTGGAAGTTAGGAGGAGGTGCGGGATTACCAAAACTGTTGTCCAGAGGGCTGAGGAAGGGTTGTTGAGGTGGTTCGGACATGTAGAGAGAATGGAGCGAAACAGAATGACTTCAAGAGTGTATCAGTCTGTAGTGGAAGGAAGGCGGGGTAGGGGTCGGCCTAGGAAGGGTTGGAGGGAGGGGGTAAAGGAGTTTTGTGTGCGAGGGCTTGGACTTCCAGCAGGCATGCGTGAGTGTGTTTGATAGGAGTGAATGGAGACAAATGGTTTTTAATACTTGACGTGCTGTTGGAGTGTGAGCAAAGTAACATTTATGAAGGGATTCAGGGAAACCGGCAGGCCGGACTTGAGTCCTGGAGATGGGAAGTACAGTGCCTGCACTCTGAAGGAGGGGTGTTAATGTTGCAGTTTAAAAACTGTAGTGTAAAGCACCCTTCTGGCAAGACAGTGATGGAAGTGAATGATGGTGAAAGTTTTTCTTTTTCGGGCCACCCTGCCTTGGTGGGAATCGGCCGGTGTGATAATAAAAAAAAAAAATAAATAAGATTTCGTTCGGATTTTTAACCCCGGAGGGTTAGCCACCCAGGATAACCCAAGAAAGTCAGTGCGTCATCGAGGACTGTCTAACTTATTTCCATTGGGGTCCTTAATCTTGTCCCCCAGGATGCGACCCACACCAGTCGACTAACACCCAGGTACCTATTTGCTGCTAGGTGAACAGGACAACAGGTGTAAGGAAACGTGTCGAAATGTTTCCACCCGCCGGGAATCGAACCCGGGCCCTCCGTGTGTGAAGCGGGAGCTTTAGCCACCAGGCCACCGGGCCACCAAACCTGAAGCTGAGGCGGGATCTGATGCTACTACGGACCAACTGACTTATGCAACGGCAACGCAACATAAGCCTTTGTCACGGGAGGCGTGGAGTGTGGAGGTGGAAAGGGAGGAGGCGTCGTTGCCTGAGTGTGTGACACTCACTGGACTTGACGAGGACGTAGGCTTGGTGCCGGCGAAGAGTGGTGAGGAGTCTGGAATTGCACACTATGTTTTGGAAGCTACAATTCAGGAGGCCCTGGACTTCTTACTGGGTGTTTCGGTCAATGCTGGCTTGGATGATGTGAGTGTAGAGGCTGAGGTGGGTGACCTCAATGAGAAGGTTGTGAGTGATGAGGTGCAGGTCCAGAGTGTGGCAGTGGAGGTCCACAGGGAAGATGCCCATGAGGAGGCGAAGCGTGAGAAGCGTGGCTCTCGCAAGAGGACGGCTGTCATTTCTGATAGTGAGGATGTTTTGACGTCTGGGCAAAGGACGGGGAAGAAAACCTGGCATGATCCAACACCTAGAGAGAAAGGTGGTTTAAAGAATGTAAAGCGTGAGCAAGGTGAAGGTGATGGGAAGTGTGGGGGGTGGGGTGGGGTTTCTTGCCAGGGTTCTAAGTGTGTTAGGGTGTCTAAGGGAAAGCCCTCATTACGGCCTTCAGGTGTCTTACATTAAATGTTAATGGGTTGAAGGCCCGTGGGGAAATGTAAAGTTCTGGAGGGTTTTTTTGAGGAGATATGGGCCAGACCTTGTGTTCTTGCAGGAGCATAATTATAAATATTTAGGTGAATTGTCAATTACCGGATAGACGTGTACATGGGTTGCTCTACAACACGAAAGGTGGTGTGGCGCTATTAATTAAGGAAGCCAGCCCCTTTCTTTTGCATAGTGTGAGGTAGGGGAGGATGGGCGGGTGGTTAGGTCGAGGGTTGTGGGGAGGGGTTCGGGTGGGTTTCATTGGGGTGTATGGGCCAGCGGAAGGGGACATGGGTGTTAAAAATAGATTGTTTACCTGGAGTTTACCTGGAGAGAGTTCCGGGGGTCAACGCCCCCGCGGCCCGGTCTGTGGACCATGTCCTTGTCTACCATTTTAGATCGCTGCCAGGTATTACAATTATAGGGGGTTTATTAGAACGTTGTCCGACTAGGATGTGAGCCAG